>JAUAME010000008.1:3695000-4398125 GCA_030820535.1 Quercus parvula | reverse complement strand
TTTTAAGGTCCTTTCGGTTGACAAGGCATTGCTTAAGGACAGTCAACTTCTCAATGTGATGATCAAGGGTCGTTGTAGCAGAAAATGAAGACTGTAAGGAGTTGACATTGAAATGATGATGGACATAACTTGATGCATGGTTGTAGAGTAAAATGAAATCTCCAACTTCTTTTGCAAGAAACGAAGTCTTCATGGCATTGCCCATCTCCTATGGATATTCTCCCACATCTTTGAAATATGCTTGGCATCACTTATCTCCTAGGGGCATCTCCTTGTACCTTGCAAGTCTAAACTACATCATCTCTCTTCTAGGATGTGCCACTTCATAACTCTGAAATTTGAACCACATCATCTCCCTTCTGAGTGGTGTCGCTTCACATCATGTCTTCAAAATTTGGACAATGTCACCTTCCTCTAGCATCTGAAGTTGGTGTTGCATCATCTCTTCTCTAAGGGCATGTTCATGCAATGTCAAAGTCTTGGCGACATTCTCCTCACATCTTCAAGGTTTTGTCAGCATCTTTTTGCATCCTTAAAGTCTTGATGGGATCTCCTTGCATCTTCAAAAGTTTTGTTAGCATCTCTAAAATCTTGATGTCTGGCTACAGTGCTATGTACCTCGATGTTTAAACTTTATTGCCTCTGAAAATTGGTGCTAATGCAACTCCATTATAAAGGCCAATGTTGGTGCGACTTCAGTGCAGATGAAGTGTTGATGCGATGTCATGGCAAAGACGAATATTGGCACGGCTTCAGTGCAAATAAAGTGTTGATATTACTTTATGTCAAAGATGAATGTTGGCATGGCTTCAATACAAGGACAAAGGCTAGCGCGGCTTCATGGTAAAGGCTCACGATGTGGCTACGTTGCAAAAACTCTTGAAACGGCTGCGTTGAAAAGATAAGTGTTGGTGTAGCTTAATTGCCAAGACAAAAGCCAGTGTAGCTTCAAAGACAAGTGCCAAGGATAGCATCAATGCATCATGAACACCAGTGTAAAGTTTGATGTCAAAACCCAAAGATCAAAGAAACTGTGCTGCAAAACAAAAACAAGCAACAACAAAAAAAATGTCAGGAAAAAGATATCATAGCACGTAAAAAAAAAAAAAATCTTGAAAGCAGAAGAAGAAAGCTGAAGGTTAAGCATGTGCCTCAGTGATGAAGGAAGGCAATAACATGCCTTTATATAGAAAACTTCTGAGTTAGCAGACAAGAAAAATGAAGAAAGTCGGCAAATCATCATATGGTTCCACCAACCGACTTGTGGAAAAAATTATATTCACGTTTCAAAAATGTGAAAACAATTAAAGTTTAAAGTCAAATTTTGCAAGCTCACGGCACTCAGCAATCAAAATCAAAGAAGACTGCACCAAAGGTTGAAATGAAAGATACCGTACAGAAAACGATAGCTCATCACCTACCTTCTGACCCTTAAGTCTAAGCACAGGCGCCGCCTTGTCAGAGCTGCCCGCAAAAAAAAGAACAGAAAAGTCATCATAGACAAATTGTCACCCACGACTTTCTCTTCCAAATTTGTGAAAATCCAAAGATCATATCACAAAACTGACCCCACAAGGACCTTAAACGGACTTCAATTTATAAAACCCTGAAAAATCAAGATCACCGAATCTAACACGCGCCTCCACGCGCCGCTACCAGCTTCGGAAATCGCGGCCTCCTCCTTCAGACCTGTGCAAATATGTTCTAAATTTCAGAAAACAGACAATACCAGGAGATCCAACGTGCCCCGATCTACAAAACTCAAAAATTTTGGCCCCAAACGATGATACACGCGCTGCCACGCGCCACCAGAAGGTCCGCTGATCACCAGCGTCATTCACGCGCTGACACGCGCCGATTCGGGCCTCCCACGCGTCTCCATGATGCCTCACGCGTTCACACGCGCCCCTCCAGCTCTATGACGTCATGATGATGTCACTTCCCACTTTCAGCTTGACCCGGTTCCTTGGAACCGACCCGAATCGGTGACCCGGTCCGAACCGCCTGAGAAAAAAAAGCTTTGACCAAGTTTGACTTTGACTTTGACCAAAAAGTCAAAATTTTCAAAAAAATGCCTGTCCCACTCAGTTTTTCGCGTACATTCCGATTTTGGAATCCATTTCTTTATTCGAGACATGAAAATTGTGCAAACTGTCCAATTTCCAAAAGTTGACTTTTACACAAATCTTGACTAAAATGTCAAAATTTTCAAGAATGACTTGTCTTGCCTAATTTTTCACGTAGATTCCAATTTTGGGGTTTATTTCTTCATTCAGGAATCCGAAATTGCTCAAATAGTATGATTCTACAGTTGTTGGCCCTAATGTGAACTTTAACCAAAAATCAAGATGTTCGAGCAAAGCTTGTCCTATTCAAATTTTCACATAGGTTCTGATTGTGAAATCCGCTTATTTGTTTTAGACTTGAAAACCACCTATGTGACCCACTTCTCTGAAGTACCAACAGTGCCCAAAAGTCAAGCTCCCAAGATCAAGATTTGAGATTTGAATTCCCTCAAGGTTATTCTCTAGACTTTATCAAGGCTTCCTTTCAAAGTACAAATAAACTCTCACAAGTGTGTCTTGAACTTGAAATTACACTGGGTCACTAATTCAACCTACCATTCCTCATTCGGTGCCAAACATTCTCGCCTACTATTCGGTGCCTACCAGTCGAGAATCCACTAGTCTCACCAAAAATTCTCAACCGCCATTCTCGACTACACAACTACCATTCTTCGTCTCTCCACTATAAATAGAAGGGCCGGATTCATCAAGAACTCATCAAGAAAAAAAAAAACACACTGAATCATGAAATGAAGATTTGCTTCTTTCAAATTTTCAAGTCCTCTTTCTTACAGCCGTTTCTCACTATGACCTTATCATTTTCAACACTTAGCAACCAAAATTGCTTCATAATCAGTTTGAAATCAACCCTCTCATGGTTCAGTAGAAACCCTCTTCACAGTGTCATTGTAGTTTTGAGATCCACACAAATTTTGTTTCTCCACTTAACGACTACCTTTGTCCATAAAATTACTCATAACAAGGTCTGCATCGACCTCCCATGCTTCCGTGGATTTGGTTGGCCAAGAAATCCAAGTCCAGCAGAGACACCTGTTCCTAACCTAAGGTCTTCAGTAGTCTCTTTCCAATTGCTTGGTCTTCCAGCGGAAGCAATGGTTTGGAACAAACGCCAACTTGGCTGGTTTCTAAGACCAGAATCACAAGTTAGCTCCATCTTTCTTTTTTCTGTGCTTTTCCAACAAGTGGCAGTAGGAGAAGATGGTAAAAAGTGTTAGGGTATCCTACAAATTGTCTTTCATCCAACACTTATAATGATATCCAAGGGACCAGCTCATCAGAATTCAACCTTTGGTGTCGGTAAATGGTCACCAAAGCCTCATTCTGTGTTCCCACAAGCAGGGGACCCAAAGGTCATCGTTGCTGGTACCTCAAAATACATTTTCTGGAATTACTCCAACTTAAATCCAGTTTGAAGTATTTCAGAAAGTACTCTTCTGAAATTACTTCAACTTAACGTCCGTCAGCATGGTCCTATCACGCAAGCACATTCTACAACTTGCCGTCAGACCTCATTTAGCATGCAGTCAGTCCCAGATCCAAAGGTGTACTTCCCAGGAACATCTACACCAGAGGGTCCCCAACATACAGGGCTAGCACCATGGAGGCGTATGTTTCACCCATTCACTTTGCTTCATCCCCATCATCTTCATCACCAACACCAGCACCCCCAGAATCCGTAAGCTTCTGAAACTACCTCAACTTAACTTGAATGATGCGATAACACAAGCACATTCAACCACATTCCCACATGGCCTCGCCGTAATCCGAAGTATACTTTTCTGAAATTACTTCACCAGGGGTTAAAAGAAAAAAAGAAAAAGAAAGAAAAAGAAAAATGAGGCTAGCCTCACGACCCTGCATGGTGTGCCCAACCAACATCTTCACCTCTTCCCTATCTTCTACACCCTGTGATCGCCGCCAACGATCCAAAATACTCTTCTGAAATTACCTCAGCTTAATCTCTACTGAAATGATTCAATCTTGCAAGTATATCCAACTTCTTGCAAACAACTTTCAGCCTCACCAACCCACTTCAAATACCATGGAACACTCTTTTGAAATTACTTCAACTTAACCTATACTGAGAAGGTCCAGTCATGTAAATACATTCAAATACTGGCAGACCCCTTTTCGATCTCACCAAAGCCTTTCATGTGGGTGGATCTACTCTTCGGAAATTATCTCATCATGCTGAAAGCTCCACCACCTTCAACTACTTCACTTAAAGAGCCAAGTGTGTAAAAAAAAAAAAAAAAAAAAAAAAAAAAAATCAGTTTTCGAAACTCATTCCCACACTACACTCCAAAACTGTGTGCGTGAACGAGTCTCGAGGGGGCATTTGTAGAGAGGGAAAAATTCCCGACCTATCACAAGCTGACACATCATACTATCAAGTCCACAAAATACAGCCAATTACAAAGCACCACGTATTGCTGCTAGGTTTTGCTATCACTACTCAGAAACCAACAGAAATTTGCCAAGTGTCATGCAAGAACCAATCACACCTCAGCACGTGTAAGCGATGACACAGGCAGCCTCACACGTGTAAGCGATGACACAGGCAGCCTCGCTCGTGTAAGCGATGACATAAGCAGACCAATCAGGCTGTGACATGTGTCACCAATTAGACTCCGCCACGTGTCGCTCACCCACCCCCAAACTCCTATAAATAGAAGCCATTCCTAAGGCATTTGGAAGAGAGAAGAGAAGATTCAGAAGTCCAGAAGCTCTGTTGGAACCAAGCTTTGAAGCTTCCAAGAACTTCAACTTCGAATACGAAGAACATTCGAAGAGGAATCATCCAAATCATCTTCCTAGATCTCAAAGGTCATTGGAATCAAGCTCAAAAGCCTCCAGAAACCTCAACAAACTACAAATTGGTGAAGCTCTACGGATTCAAGCCTCCAAAGCCCCGAAGAACTTCCACCACAAACCTTCAAATACGAAGAACATTCGAAGCAGAATCATCTAAACTACCTGCCTAGATCTCAAAGTTCACTGGAATCAAGCTCAAAAGCCTCCAAAAACATCACAAATCACAAATCAGTGAAGCTCTACGGATTCAAGCCTCTAAAGCACCGAAGAACTTCCACCACAAATCTTCAAAGACGAAGAACGCACGAAGAACACAAAGAACACGAAGAACAAAGAATTTCTAACAAGCTTATAGCCAGAGATTCATTGTAATTCCATATCAAAGATCTTTGATCCATTCTTCAGCCAAATTGAAGGATATCTTGTGTTCATATCAAAATCACATTACTACAAATCCAATCAACAAGTCTTTTAAGGAGATCGAATCAGAGGATAACTCTTTTGTAATTACAGAGAATTGTACCACACAATCATCAATACAAATTCGCATTTGTGAAACTATTTTACTTGTTTGACTTATTTCGAACCGAGGAATTTAGTCGTCCACAGGGGCTTTGGAGGCTTGAATCCGTAGAGCTTCACCAATTTGTGGTTTGTTGACGTTTCTGGAGGCTTTTGAGCTTGATTCCAATGACCTTTGAGATCTAGGAAGATGATTTGGATGATTTTTCTTCGAATGTTCTTTGTATTCGAAGTTGAAGTTCTTGAAGTTCTTGGAGACTGGATTTTTGCAGAGCTTTTGTACTTCTGAATCTTCTCTCTTAAATGCTTTAGGAAGGCTTCTATTTATAGGAGTTTGGGGGTGGGTGAGCGACACGTGGCGAAGTCCGATTGGTGACACATGTCACCACCTGATTGGTTCGCCTGTGTCATCGCTTACACGTGCGAGGATTGCTTGTGTCATTGCTTACACGTGCGAGCTTGCTTGTGTCATCGCTTACACGTGCTGAGGTGTGATTGGTTCTTGCATGACACTTGGCAAATTTCTGTTGGTTTCTGAGTAGTGATAGTAAAACCTAGTAGCAATACGTGGTGCTTTGTAATTGGTTGTATTTTGTGGACTCAGTAGTATGATGTGTCAGCTTGTGATAGGTCGGGAATTTTTCCCTCTCTACAATCACATCTGAAATCTATGAGTTGGATATGTCCAAATACAGAAGATACCTTTGTGAACAAAGCCACGGAGGAAATTTTGGCCCTAATTTCCATGATCGCAAGCTTAAAATCGCCAGTTGAAAGGGAGGAATCCAATCGTGACTTACATTTAAAGTCAACCGGTTTCCAAATGCAAAAAATGTTGTCAATCTTGTTAAATTGGAAAAAAGGGATTTGGACACAGCACCTTCCACTACAACCAAAAATGTTTATTACAAAAAAAAAAATCATTGCAATAACATCGAAGTCATTGCAATAGTTTATGCGAAGTGTTACAATAAAATTTGAGGTAATAAGTTTGTGCTATAAAAAAATTTTGTTGCAATAAACCTTAAATATTTTAATGAAAATTTTGATGTAATAATATATTTGCTATTGCAATAAACAATTTATTACTTCGAATATCTTGTAGCAATATGCTATTATTTCATGAATTTTATTAGAATAGATTGTAAAGAATTGACAAAAATAATTTGGGTTCAAATTATTGCAAGGGTATATTTATTGTAATAGTTAAATTTTTCATATTTTTTCCTACAATAGATTGTAAAATAATTGAAATTAAATTATTGTAATAATATATTCATTGCACCTTCATGTTTATCATAGCAATAGATTGTAAAATAATTGATATTTTAGTTATTGCAATGTTAAATTTGTTGCAATAAGCCATCTCTTTGAAATTTCGATCTATTATAATATATCGCAAAATATATAATTGGTATCAAGTTATTACAATGGTTTATTCAATTTAAGTTATTAAAAAAAATTGATTTCTTCAATTTAAGTTATTGCAATGTTAAATTTGTTGCAATAAGCCATCTCTTTGAAATTTCGATCTATTATAATATATCGCAAAATATATAATTGGTATCAAGTTATTGCAATGGTTTCTTCAATTTAAGTTATTAAAAAAAATTGATTTCTTCAATTTAAGTTATTGCAAAAAAATTTCTAAATTCAATTTAGTATTAAAATCTCTATTGCAACTGAAAATTATAAATTATTACAACTAATTATTATTAATGTAATAATTTACTATTTTTAAGTTACTATTGCAACGACTTTTAATTTTTAAATGTGATATTATATCTAATACCACTATTCTAATTTTGTTGTATTAACACTTGATGTAATAGACTTATTTTGGTGTAGTGTTCCAACATATTTGATTCACTATGAAAAGTGTGTAGTTTGGAAAGTTGCCCAAAATTTTGAGGAACTGTCCCGTTGAATAGATTATTTGAAAGATCCATGTATCCCAGAGAAGAAAGACTACCTAAAGACAGTGGGAGTGGACCTGAGATTGAATTATTCGCAAGATCAAGAACAGCTAGATTTTTGAATAGACCAAGTTCATCCGTCAAATGACTATAAAGTTGAGAATTAAATAAGCGTAAGATCTCTAGTCTATATGAAAGACACACTAATAAAATTTCTAAGATTTCAGATATCTCTTGACTCCCACTGTTGGATGACAATTTGATTTCCCTTAAGTTACAGAGATTACCCAACGATCTTGGCAACTTTCCTCCAAGTTCATTTTCTGACAAGTCAATACTAATGGTAGATGTTAGGTTTCCAATGGCATTGGAGATTATGCCCTGCAAATTATTGTAGCAAAGGTTAAGAAACTCAAGATGACTAAAACTATACAACCAATTGGGAATTGAAGAGTTGAAATTGTTTAAAGATAGATCGAGGTGCCTAAGAGAAGTCATGTTTTGGAGATCAATAGGAATTGGACCTTGAAAGTAATTTTCAGATAGATCAAGAGAAACAAGATTACGAAGACCAAAGATCTATGATGGGATCAAAGTGTTTCCAAATTGGTTCTCTGGAAGATCGAGGGTGAGGAGAGATGAAAAGTTAACAATGAGTGTCAGTGGAATGAAAGGAAGTTGGGAATATGACAAGCGCAAGTCAAACAAGGAAGGGAGTGTGTTTGTGAGTTGTAGCCAATCAGAGGCTTTGCTAAGATCTACACCACTCATATCGTGATGTTGTAGCAAAGGAAGACCCAACAGCCATTGAAGGTTATTCACATATAAACCAGGAAAAATAGAACTTTTGAGATTGAGATAGAGCAAATTGGAGAGATTTCCAAGTTGATGAGGTATTACTCCCACAAATCCGGCATTAGAGAGATTAAGAGATGTTAAACTCTTTATTGAACTGAGAAATTCGGGAATAGGGGAAGCGGAGAAATTATTGAAGTTGAGGTCAAAGTAATTCAAATGCATCAAATCAAGCAGAGAATGATTTAGCTTACCACCAAACATTGACCGCTCATAGGCTTCATATTGTTCTTTAGATTCAAAACCACCTGAAGGATGAAAGGTTCTAAGACAGAGTTGTTGGACGTGAGCAGTGAGGTTGTGGTAGACAACACCAACCCAGTGACAGCAATCCCCATCAATAGTCCAAGAGGAGAACCGGTTTGAAGGATCAATAAGGTCTTGCTTGAACTTGAGAAGGGCATGTCGCTCGCTATCGATGCCACGAACCTCAAAGTCAATGTGTCCAGTGCAGAAAATGAAGTAATGAGGAAGAGGAATAATTAGAAAAGTGAGGAAAAGGAATCCTAAGGAACCTTCCATTATCAGATTATGAGAAGTAAGGGTTAATTGTGAAAAAGGACACTAATTGGATGGTAATTTATAGGAGCACCCTCGTTTGATTTTGTTTTGTTTTGTTTTACACTTCAAATTCTACACTCTTCCGCATTCCATGGTCTATGCTTCAAGCATTGACTGAAGTCTTGCAATTAGGACCGTCCCTCCATTTTGTGGGGCCTTTATCTTGATCTGGCCACATATCTTTTTTCTGTTCTTTTTTTACCTGACACGTATCAATTTTCATTAGTCAATTTCCAGTGTCTTTTAGTGTTTCCTAGAAAAAACACTTTCTCATTCAAGGGCCAAGGTAATAGACTTTAATTAATAGATTGACAATATTGTTTTAATTTAAAATGAATTGGGGAATTCTAAATATAAATAAAGTATACATTATGATGAAATCATGGCAAAGTGTTTGGCTCTAGAGTGAGGAAGGGCCTATTTGGTACATGTATTTAAACATATGTTTTTAGTTTTTAAACAATATTACACGTATTTTTACACACTTTTTCACCCACACATATTTTCATAAAATACAAACAACGTTACTAGAACAACGTTACCAAACGACCTTGAAATGTTTAGGAAATTGAATAATTGATTGAAGCACAAAAGATTGTTGGCAGCCAAAGTCTTTATTATTTTTGCTTTCTTTTTACTGACATTTTCTTAATGTCAAGATGATGAACTTGAATAATTGTTTTTTTGTTTTAGGGGACATTAATTTCTGATGATGCATAAAAAATAGAAATATTCCGTACCAATTTCCATCTCCAATGTTTTTGAAATTTTTTCCCTAGACAAAAGTTTCTTAGAAATGTAGTTTTTTACTTGTACCAAATATATTCCCATTAATGCTTTATTATAAATGTTATTATTATTATTGATATAAGAGTAAAAGACTTTTATTATTTTAATTAAAATTGAATTGATGAATTTTTAAGTATAAATATGGTACACATTATGAATTTCAGTTAGCTCCATTAATAAAATTTCTTATTATTGAATAAAAAATTTGGGATTTAAACCCCACCTATACCAAAAACCAATGGGTATCTTGACTTATTGATAAAGAATACTTATCACAGAACATATATTATAGGTTGAAATTCAATTGCGTGTGTGTGTCTATATATATATATATATATATATATATATATATTATGATGAATCCATGACAAAGTGATCCTCTCTAGAGTGAGGAAATGTAAATGTCAAGGAAATCTACAATTGATAATATATATAAAACTGAGGGTATGTTTGGTACACTGAATGTAGATTACGATAGAAATTGTAATCTTTATTACTAATAATAAAGTGTGTTGTAATGTAATAACTAAACATATTCATTAGTTTGTTTGTGATTTATAATATTAGAATGGAACTTAACATTTATTTTAGGAAATATTTTACTCATACAATTATATCTCCTTAAAAATTGTTATTTTTAAATTTAAGAGAGATATGTGTTATTTTTTATGATTTTTTATTTTTATAATTGTTAGATGTATATGGAAACTTTGTTTATTTGGAAATATATTAAGTTTTGAAATTATTGAACTTACTAAGGAATAGCTAATATAACCTTTTAAAGAGAAATAATTATTCCTCATTTTGTAGAATAGCTATTCATAAGGAATTATTATTCTTTATAATAAAAACATAATCAAACTAAAGAATAACTAAACTATAGGAGTAACTATTACATTACAACGCCTATTACAATCTACCAAACATATTCTTAAGGAGTTACATCAAGTGTAACTTGAACCTCTCTCTCTCTCTAATATATACATAATTGTTGTGTTTAGGCATGGTGAAAGTTTGACTATTTATAGGTTCATACTTCATAGCTCTTACTCAAGATTAATGGGAATTACAATTCATTTATTCACATAAATACTATACCTATTATTGATGTGGTGAGAGTTTCAAAAATTAAAATTTGGGAGTTAGAATTCAAGAAGCAACTAACAATCTATTAACAAATTGAAACGCAAAACACATTTTAATGATTTACAAACCCAGCCATTTTAATACAAATAAATGGCATAATTATAAGAATTTTTTATTTTACATGTTATTTAAATATTAATTAATTTTCTTGATAAATTGATAGTTATAACTACAGGGGATGGAGATTATTTTTTTATGGGACAGTGTCACAAGTGAGAAGGATTTGATCCTTGCAAGAAGTGGTGCTAGATGAGTTAATCCTGCTATTTATCAATTACAATTAAAATGCACTAACATTCAACTTTTATTTTAGAGTATTCTCAAGTGTTTTATTTATTTTATTTTATATATATATTTATATATATATATATATAAAGTTACAAATCAATAATCAAAGGAGGCTGGCCCAATGCGTCAAATTTTGGACAAGGGACATGCTTAGAACGTGTTTTAGTCCAATTATTGGATAAGGGTCATGCCTGTTGAGTGTTGACAGTGTCGTCCTTCTTATGAAATCCATTTCTCTTGCTCAAATATCTAAAAAAAAATTGTGAAAAGATACAGATCATACTTACAACCTATTTCAGTCCTATCTATTCTTAACTAACTGCATCGAACCCAAAGCTGCCCACCCTATTATAGATTGCCTATTTCAGTCCATTCTATTCTTAATTAACTAGATCGAACCCAAAGCTTGCCCACCCTATTAAAGTTTGCTACGTCAATGATTTTTTTGGAAGAATTGTCAGGTCTAGTTGGAATTCTATAAAGAAAAAAAAAACAAAAACAAAACAAAACAAAACAAATAAACGAATAAACCGTAAAGATAATATCAATTGCTGATACTATTTCCTCTTTCAAAAATACTGATCAGTTAAATCATAAACCGATAGAATTTGTCTCAAGCATGCACCCATTTTTAGCATTATGTTGAGAACTGAAATTAATAATTGAAAGATAGTATAGTCAATTCAAGATAACTAATATTTTGAACTTGAGAAAGGAAATAGATATTTTTGATTAATTTTTGGCTTAATTTATCCAATACTAGAGTCATAACACATTACAGATGGATTCTCCCTAAAATAGGCATTTGCATACTAAGAGCACATTTGGCTAACTGTAATAGATAATGTAACAGTTATTCATATAGTTTAGTTATTCAATAGTTTGATTATATTTTTATTACAAGGAATAGTCATTTGTTATAAATAGCTATTCTTTAAAATGAGGAATAAATATTCATTTCTAAAGAAAAATTCTTAGGTATTTCCAGAATATTCATTTCTAAATATTCATTTCTGTGATACTATTTTCTCTTTCAAAAATACTGATCAGTTAAATCATAAAAATAGAAATAAATCAAAACCAATAGAATTTGTCTCAGGCATGCATGCACCCATTTTTAGCATTACGGATTCTCCCTAAAATAGGCATTAGTTAACATACTAAATATTTTTGCCAACCTATTTGAATCTCAGAGTCACCACACCCCAAGTATATATATATATATATATATATATAACCTGCCAATAGGTTTAACTATTATATATACCACAACGTAGAAGATCTTACCCTGAAGAAGGTTCAACATGAAGTCATGGTTCTTGTTCTTTGTTCTCTTTATAAGCATGATGATTTTGATCAATGGCGTCGCAGCTAGACATATCATTAATGGCGACGTCGGTGGGCCAGGAACAGGAACAGGAACCCGCCCAGGTTGCTTGGGGATGAGATCTTGCTTTCTAGGCCATGGACGTTGAACCCTCCAAGAAAAAGTTAATGTCATTCGTTTCTTTTTGGGTTTCCATTCAAGGCTTATATAATAAAGTG
Organism: Quercus parvula; assembly: GCA_030820535.1. Taxonomy (NCBI): domain Eukaryota; kingdom Viridiplantae; phylum Streptophyta; class Magnoliopsida; order Fagales; family Fagaceae; genus Quercus; species Quercus parvula. The sequence continues at coordinate 4,385,602 of JAUAME010000008.1, read as the reverse complement.
ATAGTCATCTATCATGTAGTTGTTTAATAATGTACATGTACTCATAGCCAATTATGGCTATTATTTCTGTTTAATGAAATCTATCAGTCTTTCTCCTCCAAAAACAAAGTTGTTGAACAGTAATATTGCTCATGCGGTGGGGAACCAACCTTCATCTTCATGATGCTTAAAGTTACGGTTGGACCAAATGCACCATGTTATAATAAAGTGGAAGTCATCCATCATGTTTAATATAATGTTTTAGGTACATTTATATATTTTATGATTATTTTAGTCTTTATAAATGAGTAATAATCATCAAAATCTTTACTTCAAAAAAAAAAAAAAATCATCAAAATCTTTAAAAACAAATCTAAAATTAATTCTAAAACAATAATAAATGAAATGTAGTGCATGATTATTCCATAGTAATAGCCTAAACATAATCATTATAAAAAACGCAACTATTAGGCCACTATGCTACATTTTTATGGCGATTTTTCATTAAAAAAAAACATTCTAATGAAACTATTAAGCTATTAAGATATTAAAGGAAAAAAATGCAAATTACATCCTTTAGATTTGGACAATTGTTATTTTAATCCTTTAAGTTTACATTTTCACTCAATGTTAATCCTTCCATCCAATCTAATGTCACTGTTAAAAAAAAAATTTATTATGTTAGAAAACTAATAAATTTTCTTTTAAATATTAAACTAACAACTTTTACATTCTCATGTTTACTGTTTAAAATTTAAATGGGCCATCATGTAAAAATTTTTTCCTTTAACGTACCCAAGAACCTTAATTAGGACTCGGGTAAAAAAAATAAAATAAAAAAAGCTGGGCAATGAAGTTGAAGAATGAAGAGCATCTGAGTATGGATTTGATGGGGAGTTGGCGGTGAGATTGGCACCTCTATTTTTTCACAAATATTTCCATAACGGTTTCAACCAATTGCCATCTGAGCTCTCTATTACCTTATGTATCCTTCCTAAATGAATTGTTTTGCCATATCATAGGCATTCTTCATTGTGAATACTCCAACAGATTTGCGAGGATTACATGTATCACTTCAGCCTCAAAGTTTCTCAAAAAAAAAAAAAAAAAAAACCCTCAAATGGTAGGAAAATAGTATGAAACATGTCCCTTCGCCAATTAGGGCTGCAACCTAATTTGATTCTTCACCAATATCAATCCTTTTTAGGATCGTGCCCAAGTCAAATTAGGCAAGTTGAGGTCATTGTGGGTTGGAAAAAATTCCAATCCAGCACTTAGCCAGCTAGCCAGCACTTAGCACCTAGTAGTTTTGACTTGACGAGTTATGCAGGTTGGCAAATTTATACAAAAAATTAATTTTTTTTAGGGATTGATTGGGTTTGGACAAGTAATACTTGTGCCTATGAGCTTGTCACACCAAAGTTGATACCTATACTTTTTCAAATTAATATATATATTTTTTTCAAAATCTTGATGTGGTAAAAATATATGTTGACCTATATTTTTTTTAATAGCAATTAAATTTTTTTTTTTATTTCATTAGCCACATGTGTGCCAATTGTGCACATCGTTTACCACATAGGAATTTTCTATTAGTGGATTGACAGGAGAGACCAAATTGACTGCAAATTGAAAATAACAGAAACTAATTGACTCTGACCCCAAAATATATGGACTAAAATAGTATTTTCGCTTTTAGTTAATTCATTTTATTTTAGGGGGTGGGATCATTGAGACTACATAGAGTGTAGAGAAAATTTTTTGACAGAAAATGAGGTTTCAAGGATTTGCATTTTTTTTTTACAAATACACTTTAGTAGACCAACTAAATGCACATGCGAAATATAAATAACGGGAAAAGTTAATGGTTGCATTAAGGATATTAGTTTAGGAATATTACTAAAAAAAATTTATTGGAAAAGAAAAAAAGCAACTAACTATTTTTTATATTTTCTATGAATGTGGTATTAAAAGTTTCCTAAAATGATCTATTAAAAAATATTCTAAGGGTACTCGTTAACAAGATCAATAAATGATATTGCATAACTATTCACAACCCTCTCAAAAGGATTCCTTTCGATTACCCTTTCCATAATTTTTTTGAAGAACTTTCTTTAGTGTGAAAGATCCTCAATTTTTGTGATATACACCTTTCATGAACCTATAAAGAACTCAATGGAGGAAGATGTTTGTATTTGTATGAAATGCATGTGTCTTCAGAATTTGCAAATTAAAACTTTTTTTTTTTTTTTGATAGAGCAAATTTAAACTTTTTTTTTATCAGGCAAATTAAAACATTTGAATTTGAATAAAGAATAAACTACAGCCCATAAAAAAAAAATTAAAAAAAAAAAGAATAAATTATGGCGCATATTACCTAAACTCCCAAAAAGATTACTCTAAAATGGAAAAAAGGTCCAAAACAGAAAATATATTATAAAAAAAAAAGTAGAATAAAGTTTGCACAGAGTGTTACCAAAAGACCTCACAATCCAAAATTTTAAATCATAGAGCCAAATCCCTTTGTGTGACATACAATGACTATATTCTTCAACAACTTGTAAAAATTTCATTCCCAATATCCAACAACTTGTATAAATTTCCTTGGACATGTTTGGATTTTGATATCACAGTAAATTAAAGTAAAAAACTACTGACCTTAACAACAAAACTCGGTTGGAAATCTTCTCCCAACATCATCGGCTACTGAGCTGTTAATGGAGCAAAACCATGGTAAAAAAAAAAATTACAGAACCTTTGCTTTGCCCATTAAACGTATGAAAGAAAAACTTAAAGCCAGACCTTTGAGACTTTTAGTGTTAAACCAAACTGATACGAGTGTGGGTTCTTTTTTCTTGGACCCAGACTCAGTGGGAGTTGAGATAGCAGTTAGGTTTGTTAAACCAGTGTTAACCTTGTTATTAAAGCAAATTTTTTAGGCTAAAATGCAAAATTCAAGTTTTACCAAAATTTATTTTAGTCTTACCGAAATTTATTTCTGTCTTGTAACTTTACTTTCATTTATTTCAGTTTTTTAAATTTTAAGTTTATTCAATTATGGCATCTCAACTTATGTTAAATGTTGCGGTTCATTGTCCAAATTTTTAATTTTTTTTTCTTCAAAATTTTTAAATAAAAAATCCAATTAATGATTTAAAAATATGTTCCATAATTTTTATAAAAAAAAGGAATAAAGTCACTTTTAGTCCCTACATTTTCATGCGATTTCTATTTTAGTCCCTAAGTTTTATTTTTACCGCTTTTAGTCCCTATTCTGGAAAACGCCTCCATTTTAGTCCCTGCCGTTACATCAGAAACAGAGAAAGCTGACGTGGCAAACGGCAGAAATAAATAATATTAAATTAATGCCCACGTGGCTTAAATTAATAATAAAAAATATTTTTTGACATTAAAAAAAGCTACATCAGCATTTAACTTAAAAAAATTAATTTATTAATTTAACTAAATAAAAAAATTAAAAACATAATTAAAAACTAAAAACTACATAAATTAAGATCAAAATGTGTCTTAAACAAGAACTCAAACTCAGATCAAAGAACACAAACCCAAAAATTAAAAAACTCAAAATCACCATTTTCTCAAACCCAGCAATATCATCAAATCCTAAAGATGCCTTGACCTTTAGATCAAAGCGAAAATAGAAAAAAGAAAAATCGGGAAATTAAACAACAGAAATTTTATCTTGAATTTTTCTCAAACCAGACACTTGAACGTGAGGGAAGGCTTGAGAGAAAAAGAGAGGTAGAGTCGGTGGATCTGGTCACGGTGGTTGTCGTTAGTGGCTGGGTAGTCACAGTGGCCCGATCGGGTCGCGTCGGCTGGTCCGATTGACTCTGTGCTCTCTCCTTCGTCTGGTAGAAGCTCTCTGTGAGTCCTCTCTCTCTCTCTCTCTTTGGTTCGGATGAGTGAGTATGAGTGAGGGCTGGAAAATGGAAGTGTGTTAGCTTGACAACTTTGACCAGATTTTGCAGCCGACCCAAACATCTCGGTGTAAAGGTGTTTTCTCTTCTTCAGTTTTCAGATCGGAATTTTAATTCTTGAATCTGCAAATCTTGAATTTTTCTCTTCTTCAGTTTTCAGATTGGAAACACAATAATATTTGTCAGCAACCAAGTTTGACCAAGATGGGTTTGCTAGGTTTGCTGGGTTTCCTTTTAAATGAGATGGATTTTGCTGGGTTTCATTTTAAATGAGATGGATTTTGCTGGGTTTTTCAGATTTGATGATATTGCTGGGTTTGAGAAAACGGTGATTTTGAGTTTTTTAATTTTTGGGTTTGTGTTCTTTGATCTGAGTTTGAGTTCTTGTTTAAGACACATTTTGATATTAATTTATGTAGTTTTTAGTTTTTAATTATGTTTTTAATTTTTTTATTTAGCTAAAATTAATAAATTAATTTTTTTAAGTTAAATGCTGATGTGGCTTTTTTTAATGTCAAAAAATATTTTTTATTATTAATTTAAGCCACGTGGGCATTAATTTAATATTATTTATTCATGCCGTTTGCCACGTCAGCTTTCTCTGTTTCTGATGTAACGGCAGGGACTAAAATGGAGGCGTTTTTCAGAATAGGGACTAAAAGCGGTAAAAATAAAACTTAGGGACTAAAATAGAAATCGCATGAAAATGTAGGGACTAAAAGTGACTTTATTCCTAAAAAAAATTAACAAAAGTTGACAAAAAAAAAAACCTTAATTGTGTAAACTTAAGGACTAGAATGAATGAAAAAAAAATGTTAGAGGACTGAAATGATTACGTGAAATTTAGAAAGTGAGTTTTACATTTTAGCCAAATTATTTGTTCTGTTTAGACCCATTTTAAACAAATTAGTTTAACCTAATGAGATGAAAAAAAAAACTGTTTTTTTTTTAATTTATTTTTAATTTAACTAAGCTTTACTACTTTAGAAGTTTTATTTATAGTCCAAGACTTAGATGGCTTGGAAGCTTTTTAAATAATACTATAGATATAGATGACAACCTTTGGAAACTTTCAAGATAAAATTATAATCTACAAATATTCAAAATAAAATTATAAGGACGAAGTTTGGATATAAACTTGTTTGTAGTCTAAGGGTACAATTCCATTCAATATCTTTTTATTGGATGTGAATTTTGACAAATTATGTCATCCATGCTTGCAAAATTTTCAAAAAAATCAAATATCAATAGTTATGTCATCAATCAAATATTTAAATTTTAAACTTTTTTAGTTTAAAATTATACATAAAAAATATGTACAGGGATCGAACAATTAATAACATTTCATTCACATGAAGTTTAATAAATGTGTTAAGAATATTAAAAAAAAAAAAAAAAACGCAATCCAATGGTTAGATTTTCAAAATATGTGTTATGTTAATTTGTTTTAATGAAAGTTTTAACCTTAACAACCAAGTTTATAGCCAAATTTTGTCTAAATTATAGTTGTAGGTTAGAATTAACTCAACTAATTAAATTTTTTATTGTCCAATAATAAACAAACAATAATTATGGAATAAACCTTCAAATTCTATCATTTTTATATCTTTTTATAAACTACTAGCCTCATCGCATGTGTCGCATATGCAATGAGGCTTTTTTTTTTTTTTTTGGCTTAGTAAAAATATTGAATTTAGTGGTCTTATTTTATGGCCAAAAATGTCTTTACTTTTATATATAATTTTTATTTTGAGAATTTAATTTATCTATACTATTATTTAAGGGGCTTCCCCTGTTTAGATTTCTCATTTTTTAGTTCAAAAATGTCCCTACATCTTTATGTTTAAGTAGAGACAAAACTAAAAAACAATTCGGTAAAATTAACTTTAACTCCCACTAAAACATTGCCTAAAAAATAGGACTACTTTTTTGTAAATTTTCAAATTATTTTATCCACTTATAAATTAGATTCATTATTTTAAAAAAAAAAAACTTATAAATTAGATTCTTAAAATAAAAATTATATATATAAAATAAAAACATGGGATTTTGTTTTTGCTAAAAAAAAAGCCTCATCGCACGCGCAATGAGGCTAGTCTATATTACTATTATTTAAGAGGTTTTTCCTGTTTGGATTCCTCATTTTTTTTATTAAAAAATGTTGTCTATACATCTCTATGTTTAAGTAGAGACAAAATTAAAGGACAATCCGATAAAAATACAACTTTAACTACCACTAAAATATTGCCTTAAAAATAGGGCCACTCTCTTGTAAATTTTCAAATTTCTTTATCAATTTATAAATTAGATTATCAAAATAAAAATTATATATATAAAATAAAAACACATTTTTTTTTTGCTACAAAATAGGACCACTAAAAAAAAGTTTTATTGCACACACAAAGCGCTTGAGATGAGATTTGCAAGTGTATAAAGCAATGTTATCTACAAACATTGTCTAAAAAATAATAATAGAAACAGAGGTATGCTAGTGTCACATAAAATGACACAACTTGTGTCATAATTCACCCACATAATAAATTGTAAACAGTAAAAAGATGACCCTACATGAACTTATTATCACCTCTTTACCATTCACAACTTTCCACGTAGATTAGTTGCAGTAAAAGTTTTGCCACCAACTCTTTGCCACTTGTGCCACAAGCATTATCCATATAAACGTATTATGTATGCTCTGAGGTTGTTTGTCTATTTCGTTCCCTCTCTCTCTGTACACAAAATCCAACGCACATTGATTGCAGTTTCTCTCTCTCTTTCATACGCATACATACATAAAAAACTGTGGTCTGTGGACCTTCTTATCTGTGAGTATGGCAGGAAAGCTTATGCACGCGGTTCAGTACTTTGGCTATGGTGGAGGAGCATCTGGTTTGAAGGTTATTTTCATATTCGTTGTTCATTTTTGCAATCACCATTGAATTTTGTCATCTGGGTTTATCCATGTTTGTGAGAAGTTTCATGATTGCTGATTACTTGTGTTTAAATTTCAACTCTTAGATTTGAAAAAAGATTGCAGTTTGCAAATTAAGATTATAGTATGAGGGTTAAATTCAAGACCAATTTCACCACTCTATGCAATTCTGTGTCTTTGTTTTCAAATCATTTTGGCTCATCATGTGCTATAGTACGAGGTTAAGATAAAAAAATAGGAAGAATTAGGATGTGTATAGGTGACCTTTTTTTGTTTGGCTTGTTTATCAAGAGGCTTAACTTTGTTTTTATTTTTTTCTTTTGTGTGAAAATTAATTGAAGCACTTATATATATATATATATATATATATATATTTTTTTTTTTGGTAACGAAAATTTTTTATTGGAGACTTATTATGAAATTGGGTTATCAGGGGTTAAAATGATTTCATTTGTATAAAATATTTTGTAGTTTGGTGTTAGGTGATGACAATGATGGGCAATATTATATAGCCTTGTCAATTGTCATCATTGCTTATCAAGAAAAAGAAGAAAAAAGATAAGCACTATCCTGTCTTTTGTGTAAAAGATAAGGAAATGGTCAATTGTGATGGAAATCCAAAGTCCACCTGTCCAATTCACAAAATTTGGAATTTCACTAAAATAAGATTTTTAAGAAGGGATGAGTATTGTCTCTGTATGTGACAAGTTGGGTTTTTTTTTTTTTGGGGGGGGGGGGGGGGGAATTATGTGGTTTAATCAATAGCGTTCTCACTTCTCATATAATAATTTAGTCATTAATAAAATTATGAAAAGTTACCACTGAAAGTCTTCAGAGGTTTTCTTTATAAATTTTATCCATTGGAGATATGACAGAAACTCATAGTTTCTGAACTCCCATGTTTGACCTCTAGAGATCTCCTTCATATACAAGCTTTTGGGAAATGCTAAATGTAATCTAAACTTCAAATCCAAGAATGGTTGAAGGGCTTTTTAGATGACCGAGCCAGGAAGATTAATCCCTTAATGAAGGGAAAGAAATTTTCTTTTAAACAGGAGCACAAAGAAAACTGAGTCCTCATATTATGGATTAGAATTTTTAAGAGGATTCCTTTGTATTTGTTTGAGTGTACCACTTGTATAAACCTAATCTAGGGTAAATATTTTGTTCAATGTATAGTAAGTCCAGAATGTAGAATTAGCAAAGGCGCCTACATTTTTTTAGGCTGCAAGGTTCATGTGATTGTAATTTCTTTAGCAGTTGAACATGGCTATTTTGGAATCTGAATAGTGGATACTTGGCTCCTGTCAAATTCATTAAACTTGAGTTATTCAAAATTTTGGAATAATTGGGTTTAAATGTCTGGCAAAAAAAGTTGTAGGAGATTAATATATTAATTGGGTGCATTTTATTTTGATAAGTAATAAATTTCATTGATAGAAAAAACAATACAAAAGGCCAAAGCATACATGACATGTATTAAGGTAAGTAAGAGAACAGACAGAACTAAGAGGCATAAAAACTACATCTATCAAGCAAATCGGACAAAGAAGTAAAAAAAGAAGACAACTGATGCATTTGTCCACCCAAACAAAGTCTGAAAGAAGGACATGTTCCAAATCCTATTTCTATGTTTACTAAACTTGCCTTGCTAGTTAGCTAGAAGCTCCACTACATCCTTGGGCATAACCCAAGATATCCCAAAAAGTGTAAACACCATGGACCATACTCCGCAACTCTCTGACTATTGGGCAGTGCAAGAGTACATGATTAATAGTCTCCCCTACCCTCCTACACATACAACACCAATCAATAACCACAAGTTGACGCTTCCTAAAATTCTCATTAGTCAAAATTCTACCCAATGCCACCGTCCATACAAAGAAATTGACCTTTGAAGGCACTTTGGAACTTGACACAGTCTTCTAAGGAAAAGATAATTGGGAAGGGGATTGTAAAACTTTATTGTGGGATCTAACATAAAAAATTCCTTGAGAAGCAGGTTTCCACCATAGCTCATCCACCCCTTCCCCTTTCTACACTCCAGATTACAATAAGTCCATAAAGGAGGAAGCAAACTCTTAACTCCCAATCTTAAACTGATGGAATGGAGTTAATATTCCAGTGGTAGCTATCCCCGAGAAAGAAATTAGCTCTGCCACTGATGCATCTTTGTATTGAGTAATTCCATAGAGCTCTTGGAACATCTCCTTTAGAGGAGGTCCTACACACCAAGTATCATGTCAGAATTTAATAGAAGAACTGTTCCCCACCTTAAAACTAACACAATGGTGAAAAGTATCCCACCCCATCCTTATGCTCTTCCAGAGGCAAACCCTGTATGGCCCTTGTTCGCTATTGGAACACCAGCAGCACCCCCCCCCCCCCCTCAAGCCCCAACACATACTTCCATAATTTGTGTCAATATAACCCTTCTCTGCAGTGCTTCTCTCTCCAGAGTGTACATCCATAGCCATTTCCCCAACAATGCTGATTAAAGAGAACCAGATTTTGAATGCCTAGCCCCACATTTTGGAGTGGCTCACATACATCCATCCAACTCACCAAGTGGTACTTGAATTCATTTCCCAACCTTCCCCATAGAAAATCTCTTCGTAGCTTCTCTATACGTCTAGCCACACTCAAAGGGATAGGAAACAAGGATAAATTGTGGGTGGGTTACGTGGGTAGTCTAGACAACATTCTTTTAATCAATGTGATACATCCCCCTTTAGACAAATACATTCTTTCCAACCAGCCAACTGCCTTTCCTTGTCTCAACCCTTGAGAACTATGAAAAAATCCTCTAGGGGTACCATTAACAAGCACAAAAGGTCGAACCATGGAAATACATGAATAAATCCAATGTCTCCATTTAGACAAAAACCAACATCGACGAAGCATGAGCACCAAGAAATTCTAGTTTACGTGGTCATGTGCTTTCTCCAAGTCTAGATTGCACAAAACCCTTAGTATTCCTGACTTAAGACGGCTATCTAAGCATTCATGGGCAATTAAATCTGAATCCAGAATGTGCCTGTTGCTAACATAGGCGTTTTGAGGAACTGCCACCACCTTATGAAGCACCAACTATAACTCATTTGCCAAAACTTTAGCCAAGATCTTGTAAATCCTTGTAATCAAACTAATAGGACGAAAGTCCTTAATCTCGATCACCCCAGGTGTTTTTGGAATAAGTGAGATAAACGTGGCATTAATTCCTTTCTTAAAGGTGCCATGCCCATGGAAATGATGGAAAACCCTCATAATATCTTCCTTCATAACTCCCCCAACAACTTTGCAAAACAGCCATTGTGAGACCATCCGGATCTTGTGCTTTATCCCCATTCATGTTCGACACCGCCTTATAAACCTCATTCTCCGTGAAATTCCTCTCTAGGCCATTAGAGTCCTCCAACTTAATGGCTGGAAAATTTAGGCCATCCAATAAAGGACATCAAATGCCCGGTTTGGAGTATAAAGCTTTATAGAAATCCACAATCTTCTCATTATTAGTCTTTTATTTTTGAGCACCTCAAACCAGTAATCACTCAATAAAATTATGTTGATGTTGTGAATTCACAAGCCTGTGTAAAAAACTTCATATTTCTATCCTCTTCCTTCAAGAGCATCGTTGATTTTTGCATCCAATTAATCTCTCTTATCAACAGGATCCACTCAAGCTCTGCTTTGGCCTGCTCCCTTTACACTTTTTCATCATCCAGGAACACTCTAGTCTCCTCAATCTCATCCATTGAGTTAATACTATACAACAAGCAATCCTTTTGTCGAGTAATATTACCAAACTCTCAGATGTTCCACTTTTTCAAATCAAGCTTCAAGGCCTTCAGTTTATTTGCAAGAACAAAGTTAGGGGAACCATTAAACTGATAGGAATCTCACAGTTTATGCTTCTACAACTAATTACAAGTATTATGAACATTACATAAAACTCTTAAATTTAAGTAGTTGGCTGAAAGTTATAAATCTTTGAAGTATTTAGAAATCCCATTAAATAAACTGACCAAGTGCATTCTAAAAGTAATTGTCATGCCATTTTTAAACATCAAAGTTAGCAGTAGAATCAATTACACACCTACTAGGAAAATCCACAATGAGATATAGAAGCCTAATAATAAGATTGACATACTAATCTTAAATAGATTAAACTTAACAGCCCAAAAGGATTTTTAATCATGTGCCAGAAGGGGTAATCTTAGATTCAATTGCAATGTTTTTTCATATGCTAGAACTTTTTTCATATCAGATTCAAGATTAGGTCCATAAGCCCCAGAAAATGCCCCCTCAAAACCAGAAGAAGCCAATTTGAAACAACATGGCTAAGAGTAATCTCCCACCACTTCATCTACTTTCTCCATAGTCCTCTTGTCCCACATTAACAATATACCATCTGAGGCCCCTACAGAATCCACATACAGCCAATCTACATGATGACTTCCCTACAAGCTTCTCAACAAATTACTGACTCTCAATCTCTCAAAAGGATCATTCAGCCCACATATTCAAGGTTTGATGCTTCAAATACATAGCTCTGTACTTGCCCACCTGCTATTAGATGTTTTTCTTCTGGAGCCGCCTGCCTCATAATTTACATTGGTTATTATAATCTTCAATTCTCTGGAACCCTTTGTCTCTGCATTACCTTTTTAGACTTTCTTAGGCTAGGATCAAGACTCTCATCCTCCAGATTTGCTTTAACTGCACTAAACAACTCCAAGAAGTCCTCCTGAAAACCATTATATTTAACACCCAGAAACTAACTAAAACCCTTGAATTTCTTCATCACCCAACTGGAGTGTGATTGTTTGGGTCTGTAGTCACTGCTAATATGCTGCCCTCACCCACCGCCAGAATTGTCATCCTCGGAGGCTCAACCCAACCCATGTGAAGCCAAATGTATCTGGGTTTGAATTGGGCGTATATTAGAAAGCCATATGAAAAAAGCAGCATATATGGTCATCTTGAATTTTTTTTTTTTTTTTTGAATAACTATAGTTTTTTTAACAAAGCTGAAATTTTTTGTTAGGAAAAAGATTGGGGATATGCATGTAATGAGGGGGGGGGGGGGGGGTGTGAGTTACACAGATCACTTCACGGTTCAAAGAGTAAGTTATTGGTGTTTTGCTTGTTGCAGAAAGCTCTTTCTGTATGTGGGGAGAATTGAGGAATAATACTAGAATGCTGGATATGACGCTGCGAACTTTTTCACCCCTTTCCTTCCAATTCTTTTTTCTTGTTTCTTCATCTTCTCTTTCCTACCCTTATCATTTGGGAGCATTTGTTTTTACATTATACATTGCTGTTTGTGAGTATGAGTACAACCTTTACAAACTTTAGAATGCAAGGAAATTAGATTCCTATGTGTGGTAACAAATATATCATGCATTTGATGATGCATCATCAAGAAATAACTATTCTATTAATACTATTAATGTGCATAGTCCAATATGGGCAGTGTCGTATTTTGTCATCAAACTTGCTATTTGAAGGATTTATTGACTGATATAACATTTTCTTAGGAACATTATATCCAAATATTGTCTAGATATTTGTTTGCTTATATTTTCTTCTTTTTTATTTTTTATTATTTATATATTTTATAATTATGAAACTCATATGTGTTGAAATTCATGTTTCTGTGAGTTAATTTCATCCCTGCAGCTATTGAAAGGAGTAAGCAGATTTCAGGTACATACCTTAAAATAAATAATAGAATCATTCTTTAGCCTGGTCTGTGTTAGTGATGACAAGTTGAAGATTATGTCAAAGTTCTGTTTTTCCCCCCTCCAAACCTCAAGAGAGAAGAACTAATGGCTCTGATGTGGTTTTGTTTGACAAAAAATGAAGAACCAGGGACTTCAGGTTGAGAAAAAAATTGAATTTGCTTTGATGTAGTTTTGGAATAGCATGGATCTTCATACCTTAATGAATTGGATTTGTGGTTACTGAAAATAGAGTTAGGGTTATGGTACTTAGGTGAATTATATGATTTGACGATAATGCTGGTATCTCACCTCTACGATATTGTTCCTCGTGATGATGAAGCTTAAGTGGCTGAAATCAGGCTCACATTGGAATGCATAAAGGGTTAATTTAATGAATGATCCATGATGTTTATATAAATTTCCTTCCTTTATTTGGTCTCAGTTCTGATTGTAATTTTGGGTAAGGAAGCTTTTGCTAGTGAAAGTCCCATCTTGTGATTATGACATTTGTTAACAACTTTATTGTGTGGCTGCACCTTGTCGGTACTTCATTCTTCTTTGACTTCCTTAGAAGCCCTGGTCTCAAAATGGTTAATCATAGCCTTTGTGGAAACTTAGTGACAGCTTGTGGTCCCAAAATCTTTCTAGTTGGAAACTTAAAGTTGTGATTGTAGTTTTGTGGTTTTATTTTCTGTAAATATTTTCCTTGCATTTGCTGCTTGCTTTACAGAGCTATGGTGTTAGAATTCTTTGAAATTATGTTAAGTGTACCCGTAGGTGCTTTTAAAGATAAATATATTTCACATTTATTGCAGCATGTTGAAGTTCCAGTTCCCATTCCAAAGAAGGACGAGCTCTTGCTAAAACTGGAAGCAACTAGTCTAAATCCAGTTGATTGGAAAATTCAGAAAGGTTTGCTGCGGCCTTTTATGCCTCGCAAGTTCCCTCACATACCTGGTAATTCTTTGTAGCCCTTTTTTACCTAGGGAAGTTGTTTAATACATACATTTCGTTGACATTTGTGAAGCTGAGTTAAGCCATAAGTTGACTTTTGATTTCCTGTTACTATATTGAAGTCTCAAACAGTTAATTTTTGACAAATATGCTGACAAATAGTAAGTGCTAAGCATGACTGAACACATAATAAAATTTGTAGATACCCTGTTCAAGTTAATTTTAAAGAAAAAAATTATGACAGTATTTTATGGATGCTCCTTTAGTGGCAATTTGTGTGTTAATCACAAGGATGCATATACATGTTTCTTCAATACCCGCAGATGCAAGCAGATACCAATAGGGAATTTTCTACTTTTTTTCTTTCTTTTTCCAGGGCACAAGGATTGAATGTTGTGCTCTTACCCTCCCTTTCAAATCCCATGCTTGCAGCACCATGCTATGATGTGTTTCTCATTACATGTAAAAAATGTTTTCTTAATGTGCTTAACTCAAATGACTTCATGGAGGACAAGGTTTCAGTTTTAAATGGTGTGATTTACCAATAATTATAAAATAATTAGAATAAAAGTGCTTCCTTACTCCACTTTTTCTCCAAGTTAGTTTGAATTGGGTGACTGATGCAGGGAGCAATAAAATCATCTAAGATTTTATTTTTGAATGTAAAATTAATTTTGCTTTTAAATTTTGAATTTGGTTTTAGTGGTGAGGGTTTTAAGGGATTTGATTTGATGTTTTCCATATTAGTATAATCCCTAAAACCTATTTAATTTGTAGTCCTTTAATGGTGAAAGATGGTATAATTTGAATAAGAACAATATTATGATGATGACAAATGCCCTTAGTTGGTGATGACAAATGCTCTTAGGTGTTGATGCCTAGGGTTTGCAGGCAAATTCTAGTTGGTCCTGCCTAGGGTTTTGTATGGTTGTTCCATTTGTGAAATTTTATTTCCTATTTTCCTATTTGTGTTCTGCATCAGCGACTTGGCTGGTTCAGGCTACTCAATTTGGCATGAAGTAGAACACCTTATTATTATTGTATGGGTTTTATAGTTCAACTACTTATGTCGATTTAAAAGGGTAGGAGCACGTGACATCTCCTTCAATAAAAGCATGAAAATAGCCTTAAGATTATGAACTTTGAAAGCCAAAACATACATTTATGTCATTCATGTGGTGCTGATGATTCTATAACCATACAGACATCATATATAAATGGTATTAATTTTTTAACCAATGAGTAGTTTAGTGATATATCTATTGAACTGAACTTCTTGCTGATGGTTGATTGTTGCAAATTTTTGGGAAGCCTTCCATCTCTTCCTTTTGCTGAACATATTTTTCTGTTGGAAAAGGTACTGATGTGGCAGGAGAGGTCGTAGAGGTTGGACCAGGAGTCAAAAGTTTCAAAGCTGGTGACAAAGTTGTAGCCGTGATTAGCCATGCTGTGAGAATTCATTCTTATTCCTTTGGTTTTATATTTCCTTCTATTAATAACTTATATGCCATCCTGTTATCATTCTTATCTTAGTAATTTAAATTAGAGCCTTGTCCTGAGTTTTGAGTTTCACTGAAGTTGAACCCACTTTTATTCTTTATATTTTCAAAGTAATTCTAATTTTAAAAAGTCAAATTAAAAGAAGGGAAGATGTTGGATTTGTCACAGTGATTATATTAAATCTCTAATTTTCTTCACCCCTTCCCATGTCATTAACTAGAATGAAATAAAAAAGGGGGAATTTTAGCACATCTGGGAAAAAATAAGTTATTTCTATCAATGCACATCCTAAAACCTGAACCATGTGGTACTTACTCCTCTTCTCTATGTGGTAGGACCTTGGGCCAAAACCAACTAATCCTTTAAAAAAGGGGGAATATTAGCACATTTGGGAAAATAAATTTTCTATCAATGCACATCCTAAAACCTGAACCATATAGTACTTACTCCTCTGCTCTATGTGGTACGACCTTGGGCCAAAACCAACTAATCCTTTTCTTGTACCGTTGATATGTAAGGTTTTAAATTCCATTCCTTGGTAGACAACAAATGCCAATTTTTTTCTTTGACAAGAAATAGACTTCTTCCCCAATCAAAGAAAACTCCAAGAAAGTAACCAAAAAATAGAAAATATTTTTTTTGCTCATGAAATTACTAGATTTATTAATGATTTTCTATGCAAGCGAAATAATAAAAAAAATAAATTTCTGGGTCATTTTCAAGGTTTCAATCAAACACAAGAAAATCGGTTAGTTTTTTTAAAATGGGAAAAAAAGAAGTTCCTCCTTTAAGTTGGGGTAGTTCACAATTTCCCCCTCAATCTTTGGAATAGAGCAATGTCCCCCTCTATATTTTGGAAATGAGCAAATTCACTCATTCCTGTATCATTTCAGTTAAATTTGATGGAATCTTTTGATTTCTAGCATATTTTATTGTGCAAAGTCTAAAATAGCCCCAACTAAATATGAAAATACTCAAAATACTCCCAGTGTCAAACCCAGGTAAACACAACCCGAATAAATCTCTCGAAGTCTCTTGAAACCCCATATGGTCAATCTCTTGAAGTCAACAGCAACAATTCACCTGGTACGGTAATGCTGTTCTTTTCGGGTTTCTTGCTGAGACGAAGCCAAAGTTGTTGGTTTTCTGACTATTCTCTGTCATTGGCTTACGGTGATTAGGGTGTAATTCCATTCAATTTGATAGAGGGAGAGGGTGTGAGATTTGAAATTTGAGAACATTGGGAAATATATTATGGAGTTCGCATGTACCTGTGTGCTTCTGCCGTGTAACAAGGTTTTGGCAGGGATAAATATCTTATTGGTTGAGGGAAATGGCTGGCAGCCACTCTTATTTACTTCTTTATATATATATATGTGTGTGTGTGTGTGTGTGTGTGTGTGTGTGTATTCCGTATTTATTTTATTTGGAGAATGATTCATGTGTGAAATTATAAATTGTGGATTTAAGTTTGAAATGGACGTGGATTACAAGAGGCGAAATGAGAATGTTCATACTGAATCTGGGATTTTCAAGTCCTTGACTTTTGTTGTAATTTTTGGTCTGGGTGTTTTTATAATTTTTGTTCTCTAATCTAGGTTTTGGTTTACCCGGTTTTTTATTTCAAGAGATTTACCTGAGTTTTGTTTACCCGTTTTGACACTGGAAATTTTTCAGGTATTTTCATATTTTCTTGACAGTATTTTAGACTTTGCACAATGGAATGTTTCAGGAATTAAATATTCTATTAGGTTTAATTGAGAAAGTAACGGAATGGGGGGTATTTTCTCATTTCCAAAACATAGAAGGGGACATTGCTTTGTTCCAAAAATGTTTTCTGTTGAAACAAACTATGAATATACTATACTATAGTGGCATCTCTATTCACTGAAAAGGAAAACAATTCAAGGATGAAAACTTAAAACGCACATCTGCACAACATAAATCATGTAAAAAACAATGGTGGCTCCTATCCCGCACAACATATGTCTCCCACAACTAATGTGCTTCTCCGGACTCACCCTATGAGCACCCCTAACCCCAGAAAAATACTAATGGCAGTAAATCTCCTAATATTTTTGCCCCAATTACCCTCCAAAGAAGATGCCTTTCTGTAGCATAATGTCAAAGCCATTTTCTGGAAGACCTTGGTTAAAAATGCCAAGCTTCTTACTACCTAAACCTCCATATTGAATTGGGGAACAAATTGTCAACCCAACTCTAACCACTTAACAACACAAACTAGTTTGGGAACGAAAGAAACTTAAAGTATGTAGGTAACCCTAAATGTGCTTTTAACCAATGTGACCCTTCATTTGGACAAATAAATTTTCTTAAATCATGCTAATCTCCTTCAGGTTCACCCATCAAATAATTAGTGTACAATCCTTCAACAGATGATAAGAATTTAGTAACCCTCCATCACTCGCATTACCAACTTGAAAACCTGACACTATACCTTCCTTGATTGCTTATTAGTCATACAACTAAAAACCTCCATCACCATAACAAGCAAAGGAAGCTGTCAAGGATCCCCCTGACGTAACCTACAAGTACTACTGAAAAAGAAAACCAGTCAGGTGCCCCATCTACCAGAATAGAGAATCTGACTGTGGAAATGCAGCAACCCGTGTCCTCCATTTAACCTCCAAAATCCATCTGCTCCCTCAAATATATCATGAAATTTCAATCTAAGTTATTCAACATTGTGTCATTTCAACCTGCTATCAAAATATTCATTTGAGATGAGAATCGAATCCAAGACATGGTGCTACCTGACATAGACACAGTGCAATGGTGCATGAAGAAGTAAATGGGGAGTCTTAGTCTCTCTCTTTTTTGATAGGTAAAAGAGTAATATTATTATATATAAAATAAAATAAAATAAAAAAGAAAGAGGAGAAAGAATACAGGTTGTTCATGATAATGAACAAAGAACAACAAAAAAAAAAAAAAAACAAAGAAATATAGGAATCAAGAAGCTATGGTAAGAGACGAGAAATTCAGTAAGAGAAGAACAATCCAAGAAATCCCAACACCGAGACTAATCTAAGAGAGTCCACTGACACAAATCTATCACTGAGACAACTATTTCTCAGTATCCTCGAAAGAACGCCAATTACATTCTGTCTAAATAATCCACATAAAAAAAGCTTGAAACCAAATTCCAAACATCGGAATTATGTTTCCCAAGCCATTGCTGCCAACAAAATAATAAGTCAGCAACAAAACTTGGCATGACTCAATGAATCCCAAACAACTGAAGCATATGCACCTGTAGAGAATGTGCTAATGGACAAAAAATAAGAAGGCGATCCATAGATTCCTCATTACAATAAAACATACAACACTGATTTGCCAAAGGGCAACCTTAAAGCATAAGATTATTTAATGTAAGAATCTGGCTATGAGTTGCTGTCCACATTAAAAAAGCCACCATTTTAGGAACTTTTGCTTTCCAAATTCCCTTCCGAGGGAAAATAGAAGTAGGACCATCCAAATCTTATGGTAGAAAGGCCGAGTATCAAACCCGCTTCCATTAAGGCCCTAACATACACTGTCAATTCCAGCACCCCAAGGAATCTAAGATTGAATAAATTGAAGAAAAGAGAATGATGCCCCTAACTTTCAGTCATTGAAATCCCTATAAAATCTTAAAGCTTCACACTTTGTCATTTCCACCCATTGGAAGACAAAACATCAAAAATATAAGCTTCCTCGTTGACTGAACACTTAAATAACCCAGGGTAAAGAGTTTTGAGAGGATTCTCCCCAAGCCGCTTATCATGCCAAAAAAGACTATGAGAACCATCACCCACCACAAAAGACAAGTGCTTAGAAAAGCTCTCCCACCTTTCACTAATGCTACTTTGCCATAAACCACACCCATGGGCCCTTCTACAAACTTTAGTACTCCACCCCCCTTTCCCCTCTCCATATTTCATGGCAATAACCCTACGCCAAAGATGAGTAATTTCATGGCCATATCTTTGTAACCATTTCCCTAATAAGGTCCGATTAAAAGACACTAACTTCCGAATCCCTAATCCACCTAACTCAAGAGGTAAGCACCTTTTCCCAAGCCACCAAAGGGTATTTGAAACACTCCTCTGAGGAACCCCACAAAAAATTTCTCTAAATTCTTTCTAATTTAGCAGCCATAGCTTTAGGATAGTAAATAGCAAAAGAAAATATGTCAGAAGATTTGAAAGGGTACTTTTCAACAAAGTGAGCTTACCACTTTTTTATAATTACAGTCACTTCCAACCCAAAAGCTTCTTCTCCATTCTCTCCAAAATAGGATTCCAAATAGAGGCTGTCTTATATGGAGTACCCAAGTGCATACCCAAATATTTCATAGGCAAACTACCCACCTTGCATTGAAGAATATTAGTGAGGACAACCAGAACAAAACTGAAACAATAATAAAATAAAGGGATATGACCTAGGAGTCAGCACCAAGTAGGGAAACCACTAGGAGTCAGCACCTAGGGTAGACTTGAAGTCAGCACCAGACCAAAGAAAGACCAAACGACCATTTTTTCCATTCATCAAAATATCAACTAACTCCTCAAGGGGTACAATAGGTTGCTTATAAAGAATTGCTAAACCCTAGTTCTAATTGGTTAGGAAACCCTAATTGTCTTATTACAAAAATAACCTTACTTCTAAATTAAAATACTAATAGCTCAATAAACTAATAGGACCTAAAACATAAAAATACAATTGACTTGCAAACATAAATAATTCTAAATAATAATCTTCTTGCGTCTCCCGCATCATTCTCCTCTAGTTAGAGAAAACTCGACCTTGAGTTCTAAAGCGTTAAAGGATTAGGATGCTGACAAGTAACACTTGCTTCAAGTTTGGAATCACCCTAGGGAGCATAGAGAAAAGAAAAACCTTAAATTCCATCATGTCAAACTCTTTTGGAATAACAAAATCAATGTGTGGAATCAACATAATCTTATCTTGAACCATTGGAAGCACTATGTTATCCACTTTCTCCACTTTAGCAAATTGTTTGTTTTTATGCACCATGGAAGGCTGATTAAAAGCAAATTCATTAACTTCCAATATCACATCACGTGCACCCTCTAACATAATACTCTTTTTAGACACCATCTCTTCACCTTGCTACACTTCAATAGATTCATTTCCTTGCACGCATGTTAAAGCAACACTTGTCGAGGCATGTACGTCTATGTCAACATTAGGCTTTGGTGTTGCTGGAGGATTCTCTACAACCAAGATATCATCATCAATGTTGTCTTCTATTGGGGCAGCAATAAGTTCATTGTGATCAAGTATCCTTGGTTTCCCAATTGAATCGGATTGAGTCTTCTTTTGCTTCATCTAAGCAATCATGTCTTGAACATCCTTCATGAGCTTTACAGATAATTCCTTTAATTCCTTGGTAAATAATTCCTTGATAGATTGTTAAAAAGTGCACTGAGGACATGAAATGGGATGAGAATGAGGATTCATCGTATTTGCTTCAACTTGAAAAGTACTACACTGAGATTGGGGTAGATACTTAGCTCAATAGTATGGTGACAAATACTCATCACAAAGCTTTTCTTTCATATCTTCCCACACAGTAATGGCAAGTTCATACCTCATATAGCGGAAATATTCAAGATTCTCCCAAAACCTTTGTGCTTTACCTCTTAACTTCAACTTGGCATACCTAACCTTTTTGTTATCTTCAAAATTTGCTTGCTCAAAGAATTGCTCCATACCATTCATCCGATTGACAAAATCTCGTGGATAAGTATTACAACCATCAAAATAAGGTGCTTCTAATATTACCATGATTCTCTAAAATAGTGCTTCAACAAATAGTTGGAAGTTGGAACAAGAACCTGGGTTGTTGTGATGTTCTTTGGACAGATCGTTGGAATAGGCTTCTAAGACTATTCTCTCAAATAGTTGCTGGGACTGGGCTGGTTGACACTGTTGGATTTCGTGGGCTGGGTCTTTCTTTTTTCTTTTTCTTTTTTTAAAAGAAAGCTGGTGTTGTAAAATATGGGCTTTGGGCTTGTTAACAAATGGGTCGGGCAAGGGCTTGAATGACCGTGTACAAGGAGTTTGTTGTTTTGACTGGGTAGTTTAATGTGTTTCGATTTGGAAATGGTCTGGATTATAAAAGGTGGGTCGGGCCAACTTGATTTTTTTTTTTTTTTTAAGAACGAGTTTAGACAAGGCTAGGGGGTTACCTCATGAGATCAAATCGATGGAGACTGATGAGATTGCGGCGGTGTGACAATGGGCAAAACTGAAATCATGGCGGCGTAGAATAGAGGTGATGGTGAGGATCAAAGCTGCTGGCGGTGAGTCGCTGCAACTGGGGCTTGCAAGTGTGTATAGAGGTAGTCACGGCGGCAAGCGAGAACCGATGGAGGTGGATCTCCGGCGTGAGGAAGACCAAAAATTGATGAACCAGGGTCAGCGATGATAGAACTTCTCTGTCTTCGTAGTTGCAACTGATTTGGTGATTTGAGTATGGGCTTAGGATCTATGGCCATGGGGTTGGGGTCTTGGAGTGATTAGGATGTTTGTGTCAAATTGGCAATGGTGGCGATATGGTGGTGGTGCGGGCAGGATTTTTTTTGGTGGGGTCTTCTAGTGGTGGTAAGAAGCAACAGTGATTGAGATTTCTAATGGGTTGTGACGGTGGTTCAACAGTTTTTTTTTTTTTTTGGTTCTGGATTGACTGCGATTATGCTTCAAACAGATCGGTGTTTGCTTTGATATCAAAACTGACGCAAGACAACCAGAAAATAACTGAAATAACAATAAAATAAAGGGATATGACCTAGGAGTCAGCACCTAGGCCTTGCTTGGAGTCAGCACCAAACGGGGAAACCACTAGGAGTTAGCACCAGACCAAAGAAAGACCAAATGACCATTTTTTCCATTCATCAAAATATCAAATAACTCCTCAAGGGGTATAATAGGTTGTTTATAAAGGATTACTAAACCCTAGTTCTAATTGCCTTATTACAAAAATAACCTTGCTTCTAAATTAAAATACTAATAGCCCAATAAACTAATAAGACCTAAAACATAAAAATACAATTGATTTGCAAACATAAATAATACTAAATAATAATCTTCTTACGTCTCCCGCATCAATTAGCCAAAGTGTAAAGGTTACTCACCTCCCCAATAGGGACAATCTTGCTTTTTCCCATATTCACCTTCAAACCGGTAAAAGCTTAAAAACAATACAAAGCCAACCCAATCGAAAGCATCTGCTCCCTAGAAGCATCACAGAAAAGAAGGGTATCATCAGCAAACAGAAGGTGAAAAATAAGACCACTATCCTCAGTTTTCTTCAAAATCTTACTTAAAACCTCCATAATCAAAAGGAAGAGAAGAGGAGACAACGGATCACCTTGACTTATACCTCATTAGCTTCCAAAGAAACCAGCAGGAGATACATTAACTAAAACTGAGAAACGAACAGTATTGACACATGTTACATGATGATTGTAGCTTCCAGAAATTGTAATTGATTATTTAATAGAAGCAGGCATTTATCATGTGCAAAATAGAAAGGCAGGTAGTTACAAGCTCAGCTCACATGTTACATGATGATTGGTTGTATTTGTTAGAGAGCTGTTATTCTGTTTTCCCTAATGGCTAATTAGTTCGGGCTGTATAAATACAGAGCATCAGTTGTAATCTGTAATTTAGATTAAGAGCAATAATAATCTCTTCCATTTTTACTTTACATCTTGCATTTACGTTTCCTTAACTTTGCTTAATTGAACAGTGCAAGGGAACAACACAATAATAAAATGGTGGCATGGCTAATTTTTAAAACAGTTGGAAATGCCTACTGCTGGTCAACAGAGATTTATTTTGAAATATAATTGCTTCATACAGTAAAATTATTAATGGTAATCATGTGGAATATCAAATACTCCAGAGGAAACTTATTGTAATTAGTAAGTCATGGATGCAAATCATCACTTTCTTCTTCCATGAAGCTTGGCCATATGAGAAGCCCTTGTTTTCCATCACTTTTCTACTTCAACTGATCAACTAAATTATTTTTTTGTTATAGTTAAACTAGCCTGTGTTGCTTTTCATTTGATATCAGCAATAAATGTTTGGGAGTAACCTTACGAATGCATATTCTGGAACCTATCCTAGAAATATGGGACTGTAAAACTGAGATATCTGGATTGTGGATTGTTGTGGCCCATGGAATGGGAATAGGAAGTGTATGCCACTTATCTGGGCGTATGGAATGCTGGACTTATATGTAAAAATATAGATAGTTTCACTAGGAGTTAGAATTTAATAAGGTAGTTGGCTAATACTCCTTATTTAGCCGGGTATTAGTCAAGATTATAAATATATATAAGATTTTGATTTTATTATCTATATTGCTTTTCAGAAAGATTATAAAAGAGAAGAAAAGGTTGAAAATTTGGTGATTTCCAGAACTAGTGTACTGGAATTTTTAATTCACCAGGGTAGTAGTGAATTCTTTTCACTAGGCTGTAACATACATTGGCCTAGGCTTCCTTGAATTTGCTCTTTTTTGAAAGACTACTACTGGATTTGGGATACATACAGTGGTTATCTATATAGCACATTCCATTCCTGATTCATCAGTCATCCATGTTTTACATTTTGAGGGTATGACCATCCTTGCTTTAGATATTATGTGCATGGTTTCTTGCATGATGTTGGAAAATTCCTTGTAGCAAATTGTGCAAAATTTCTGGTCAGTGGATATTTCAACTGTGATAATATAAGTTGCTGGTATTAGCCATACTTATTTTTGTCTGTTGTCATGTCATGTTATATATTGACAGGATGGAGGTGGATTAGCTGAGTTTGCTGTGACCAAGGAGAGGCTGACAGTCTCTAGGCCAGCTGAAGTTTCAGCAGCTGAAGCTGCAGGCTTACCGATCGCTGGTCTTACAGCTCACCAGGCCCTCACCCAACAGGCTGGGATCAAGCTTGATGGAACTGGCCAGCAGAGGAACATTCTGATTACTGCCGCCTCAGGTGGTGTGGGTCACTATGCGGTTCAACTGGCAAAGCTTGGAAACACTCATGTGACTGCTACTTGCGGGGCCCGCAACATTGACTTTGTCAAGAGCTTGGGGGCTGATGAGGTTCTCGACTACAAGACTCCAGATGGGGCAGCTCTGAAGAGCCCATCTGGTAAGAAGTATGATGCCGTGATCCACTGTGCAAGAGACATTCCTTGGTCAACCTTTGAGCCTAATTTGAGTGTAGATGGGAAGGTCTTAGATTTAACTCCTGGACCTGGTGCCATTATGACGTTTGCTGTAAAGAAACTTACCTTCTCAAAGAAGCAGCTATTGCCTGTATTGTTAAGTGCCAAGGGTGAGAACCTGGATTATCTTGTTAAGTTGGTGAAGGAAGGTAAACTTAAGACTGTGATTGACTCAAAGCATTCCTTGAGCAAGGCTGAAGATGCTTGGGCTAAGAGTATTGATGGTCATGCTACTGGGAAGATCATCGTGGAACCATGAGCCCATATGTAAGAATAATATGCTTGGAATTGTTGAGTTTGTATGTACTTAAATAGTGGTTTTCATAGGTCATGTACATAAAGAAAACATGATATATGCAGTTGAAAGGGGCATTTGACCTGAATCAATATTGTGAAATCATAAGTCTAAGATGGTGATTATATGTAGATATTCTGTCCACAACTTTGCATCACAGAAGCACGTATGTTTGAACATTAAGTACAAACGTTAAGGAATATTTCATGTTTTCCCTAGTGTATGTCTTTGTCTCTGTTTTTTTGCCTTGGATTTTTTTTTTTCTCGCCATATACTTAGTCATTTACAATTGGAATGAACCTTTGATCTGCATAGTTTTTTAATCCGAAGAATCTGATATTCTATGTTAGCGGAGTATGATGAAATGCCCCATACATTTGAAGGCATTAGAAGTTGGCTTTTGCTGTAATAAGATTGCCAATAATTGTGCAAGATCCTAAACTGACATGCTTCCTGTCAGTTGTTGGAACAATGCGAGCTGGACCAAGACTCGATTCAGAAAGATGTAAGATATAAGCTTGTACCTTACGCCTGGATTTATTTATTTAATTGTATAAATCAACAACTAAGGGCCTTGAACGTCTACGTTAAAAACACTAGGAGGTGTCAGTTTGAGCTATAAGGCTCTTGACTCATACATGTGCCTAGATGTGAATTAAGTATTTAGTTCATTTCTCTTTCTTTCAATTGAGCGGATGGTGACTTGAAAATTGTTTTTTCTTATTGCCTTGCACCTTTCACTAAATTCAAACCTTTATAGAAAGGTACATGCCACTGGTAAGAAAACTTCTATTGTTAATTATAGGATTTAAACATTTAGTTTACACTCTTATAGATAAATGAGAGAGAAAGAGAGAGTCTTTAAACCGTTTATTTCACTTTTAACCACTTAATGCTTGTAAGCATGGTTTTGAGATTTGAGACTTGCTTAATAAATTCCATATTAAGACTACCCACATTTTCAATTAATGGTGATTCCATGCTAAAGAGCGACAAATTTCAATTGAATTTTATCCAAAAAGAAGTTTCAAATGAAAGCAATGTACCAGAGTAGATAGTAATGCAATGATTACATCTCTAATTACGGTGCTAGTGCTACTGGTTTCATTTTGCTACAAAAGGGGGATTTATGCACTAAAGCTGGATCTTTTTGCTCAAAAGTGATTTTAATCTCAAGTTTGAAGTGACGTTTATAGTCCTTAACAAATTTGAAGTCACCACTTTTAATCCTTAAAAACATATAATAATTAAATAAAACTTAAAACGATTGATTTTAGTTTTTAACAAATTTAAAGTGGTTGATTTTAGTCCCTGATGACATCTTAATTTTTTGTTTGGCCAAGTTTTAAACTTTATTTTTTATTTTTGATAAGTAAACCAGGTGTTAAACTTTTGAGATCAACAATGTATTTAAATGTTTTCTTCCGTTTGCCAAAAATATGTGACAAGAGAAGTAGTGCAAAATTCCTTGATGCTTTTCTTCTATAAAATGATAGCAAAGCGACAAGAAACAAGGATTCTGCTTTTGCTAGTTTGTGTCCAACTCCAAGACTTGATCAAGTTTTGCATTTGTTTTCGCTAGAACCCTGACAAATCTTTGCTTTCAAATGGATCATACAAACTTGTAGTCACCCCAACAGGTAGAAGATAATGTAATTTATTTTTATGGAAACTTAACTATATTAACTCTCATAAGTCATAACCAACTCTATTTATTTGGGTCAAGTGAACACTCATACATCAAATAAATGTATCCGATTTCTTTTTTACTTTTTTTTAAAGAAAATTGACTCCTTTCTGAGTTTGCAGAAAATGAGCCATAAAGTAATTGTTTTATTGTTTGGCTTTTCATAAAAATTATTAATATTTTTTTATAATTCATTATTATATGGACAAGAATTTTACTTCACGAAAATAAATATTAAATGAGAAAATATTATTAGTCTTTATTAGGAAAAAGCAAAAAATTGGTACATTATTAGTGTTTATTAGGAAAAAGTAATTAACTAATGAAAATAACATTTTTTTTTGAAAATAATTCTTACATAAAAAATATAAAAAATAAATTTTTAATAAAATTGGATAGAATACTTGAATTGAATAAATTTGAAATTTCAAAAACTCAATTGAACAAAATAAAATTAGAGGACTAAAAATAATTTTAGACATACTTATAGAGTGCAATTTGCGTTTTAGTCTAAATATTAGTATATGGCGAAGCAACTAATGTTGAAATGCAAGGTTTAGAAGAATATGGTAGCAAATCGATAATTTTCCATAATAGTGTATCATTTTTATACACATTTTTAGTGTTACGTATACAACATTTTTATAATAACAATTTTACAGACAAAAAAAAACCTCAGGTGACAAAGTTTAGTAACAAAATTAGTTGTAGCCTAAGGTTACAACTTTATTCAATATCTTTTTATTGGATGTGAGTTTTGATAAATTTACTATTGGATTACATTTTCTCTCTATATCTTCCATGCTTGTAAAATTTAAATTAAAAGTCAATTGCTATGTCATCTTGTTTAAATTGCAAGTTTATATATTTTAAAACTATGCATAAAATTTAAGTTTATAAATCATATAGTAAATAGATGGATTTCAGTTAGTTCAATTGGTAAAATTTCTGATAGTTGAATAAGAAATTTAGAATTCAATTCCCGTCTACACAAAAAACTGAGCTATCATTTTTTTTTTTACAAGATAAAATTTCTACTCTAGTTAAGTGTATATATATGTGAAATTTTGTAACAAAATTAGTTGTAGCCTAAGGTTACAATTTTACTCAATGTCTTTTTATTGGAGGTGAGTTTTGATAAATCTATCATTTGATTACATTTTCTGTTTATATCTTCCATACTTGCAAAATTTTTAAAAAATTAAAAGTCAATAGCTATGTCATCTTGTTTAAATTACAAGTTTTTATATTTTAAAATTATGCATAAAATTTAAACTTATAAATCATATAATAAATAGATGTGTTTCAGTTAACTCAATTAGTAAAATTTTTAATGATTGAATAAGAGACCTACCATCAATTTCTGTTTACACAAAAAATCAAGCCACGGACAACATAAGTTAAACTTGTAACTCTTTAAAAAAAATATATTATATAATAAATAGTATCCAATTGTTCTCTTTTTTCTTTTTTTTTTTCTTTTTTTCCTATAATTTATACACGACCCGGTAGTAAGCTGCATTTTGTTTGTCTACTTCGTTCCCTCTCTGTGTCTGTCTGCACAGAGAAAATTCAAAACTCTTGTCTAGACCGGCGCACGAGTCTACTCCGTTCCCTCTCTCTGTCTCTCTCTCTGTCTCTGTGTCTGCGAGAGAAAATTCAAAACTCTTGTCCAGACCGGCGCATGAGTCTACTCCGTTCCCTCTCTCTGTCTGCACAGAGAAAATTCAAAACTCTTAGTATGCGCCGGCTAATGAGACCTTTGTCTCACCGACAGTGGACCCCACCTGTCAGTGAGACGAACACGTGTTGAATATCGCAAGCATATAGTTCCCTCCCTCTCTCATACATATACACAACTTATCGTCTGTGACTGTGAGAATGGCAGGAAAGCTTATGCACGCGGTTCAGTACTTTGGCTATGGTGGTGGACCTTCTGGTTTGAAGGTTATTTTCATATTTATCGTTCATTTTTACAATCTATGTAATTCTGTGTCTTTGTTTTCAAATCATTATGGCTCATCATGTGCTATAGTACGAGGTTAAGATAAAAAAAAATTAGGAAGAATGAGGATGTGTATAGGTGGCTTAGCTTTGTTTTTTCTTATATGTGAGCAATTAATTGAAGCACTTATATATATATATATATATATATATATATATATATATTTTGTAAAGAATAAATTTCATTGAAGACTTATTATGAAATTGGGTTGTCAGGGGTTAAAATGATTTCATTTGTATAAAATATTTTGTA
The DNA here is from genome assembly GCA_030820535.1 of Quercus parvula. NCBI lineage: Eukaryota > Viridiplantae > Streptophyta > Magnoliopsida > Fagales > Fagaceae > Quercus > Quercus parvula. The sequence continues at coordinate 4,357,066 of JAUAME010000008.1, read as the reverse complement.
GTTTGGTGCTGGTGATGACAATGATGGGCAATATTATATAGCCTTGTCAATTGTCATCATCGCTTATCAAGAAAAAGAAGAAAAAAATGAGCACTATTCTATCTTCTGTGTAAAAAATAAGGAAATGGTCACTTGTGATGGAAATCCAAAGTCCACCTGTCCAATTCACAAAATTTGGAATTTCAATAAAATAACAATTTTAAGAAGGGATGAGTACTGTCTCTTTATATGACAAGTTGGCTTTTTTTGGGGGGGGGGAAATTATGTGGTTTAATCAATAATGTTCTCACTTCTCATATAATAATGTAGTCATTAATAAAATTATGAAAAGTTACCACTGATATTTTTGGAGGTTTGCTTTATAAATTATGTGGTTTAATCAATAGTTTCTGTAGTGACTTCTAATATGCTGCCCTCACCCTCCACTGGAATTGTCATCCTCAGATGCTCAACCCAAATGGGTTCTTTAGAACCCAACCCATGTGAAGCCAAATCGGCATCTGGGATTGAATTGGGTGTATATTAGAAAAGTATTTGAAAAAAGCAGCATATATGGCCATCTTGAAATTTTTTTTGAATAACTTTAGGTTTTTTAACAAAGGTGAAATTTTATGTTAGGAAAAAGATTGGCGATATGCATGTAACCGCGGGGAGGGGTGGGGGGGGGTGGTGAGTTATATAGATCACTTCACGGTCCAAAGAGTAAGTTACTGGTGCTTTGCTTGCTGCAGAAACCTCTCTGTATGTGGGGAACCTTGAGGAATAATTCTAGAATGCTGGATATGATGCTGGTTTTGCAAACTTTTTCACCCCTATCCTTCCAATTCTTTTTTCTTGTTTCTTCATCTTCTCTTTCCTACCCTTCTCATTTGGAGGCAATTGTTTTTACATTATACATTGCTGTTTGTGAGTATGAGTATAGCCTTTTCCAACCTTAGAATGAAAGGAAATAAGTTTCCTGTTTGTTCTCACAAATACATCACGCATTTGATGATGCATCATCAAGAAATAAACGTGCTGTTTGAAGGATTTATTGACTGATATAACATTTTCTCAGGAACTTTATATCCAAATATGGTCTAGATATTTGTTTGGTTCTTTTTTCTTCTTTTATTTTTTATTTATTTTATTATTAGGAACCTCAGATATGTGTTGAAATTCATATTTCTGTGAGTTAATTTGATCCATGCAGCTATTGAAAGGAGTAAGCTGATTTCAGGTACATAACTTAAAATAAATAATAGAATCATTCTCCAGCCTGGTCTGTGTTAGTGATGACAAGTTGAAGATTATGTTGAAGTTCCTTTTTTTTCCCCCTCCAAACCCCAAGAGAGAAGAACTAAGGGTCTGATGTGGTTTGACAAAAAATGAAGAACCAGGGACTTCAAGTTGAGAAAAAAATTGAATTTGCTATGATGTAGTTTTGGAATAGCATGGATCCTCATATCTACATGAGTTGGATTGTTGTTGTTGTTTTTTTTTTCTTTTGATAGAGTTAGGATTATGGTACTTGGGTGGAGTATTATGATTAGACTATAATACAGGTATCTCACCTCTACAATAAGTTCTTGTTCCTCGTGCTGATGAAGCTTAAGTGGCTAAAATTGGGCTCATTGGAATGCATAAAGGGTTAATTTAATTAATGATCCGTGATGTTTATATAAATTTCCTTCCTTGATTTGGTCTCAGTTCTGATTGTAATTTTGGGTATGGAAGATTTTGCTAGTGAAAGTCTTATCTTGTGATTTTAATATTTGTTAACAACTTTATTGTTTGGCTGCACCTTGTCAGTACTTCATTCTTCTTTGACTTCCTTAGATGCCTTGGTCTCAGAATGATTAATCATAGCCTTTGTGGAAAATTAGTGACTGCTCATGGTCTTAAAATCTTTCTAGTTGGAAACTTAAAGTTGTGAATGTAGTTTTGTGGTTTTGTTTTCTGTAAATATTTTCCTTTCATTTGCTGCATGCTTTACAGAGCTATAGTGTTATAAGTCTTTGAAATCATGTTAGTATACCTGTAGGTGCTTTTAAAGATAAATATATTTCACATTTATTGCAGTATGTTGAAGTTCCAGTTCCCATTCCAAAGAAGGATGAGCTCTTGCTAAAACTGGAAGCAAGTAGTATAAATCCATTTGATTGGAGAATTCAGAAAGGCGTGCTGCGGCCTTTTTTGCCTCGCAAGTTCCCTCACATACCTGGTAATTCTTTGTTGTGTGTGGTTCTATTAACAGAACCTTTTTGTGAAGCCCTTTTTACCTAGGGAAGTCGTTTAGTACATACATTTTGTTGACATTTGCGAAGCTGAGTTAAGCCATTAAGTTGACTTTTGATTTCCTGTTAATATTTCGAAGCCTCGAAAACAGTTAATTTTTGACAAATATGCTGACTAATAGTAAGTGCTAAGCATGATAGAACGCATAATAAAATTTTTAGATACCCCGTTCAAGTTAAATAAAAAAGAAAAAAAAATTATGACAGTATTTTATGGGTGCTCCTTTTGTGGCCATTTCTGTATTAATCATGAGGATGCATATACATGTTTCTTTAATACCCACAGCTGCAAGCAGATACCAACAGGAATTTTGTACTTTTTTTGTTCTTTATCCAGGGGTCAAGGATTGAATGTTGTGCTCTTACCCTTCCTTTCAAATCCCATGCTTGCAGCACCATGATATGATGCATTTCTCAATACATGTTAAAAATGTTTTCCTAATGTGCTTTAACTCAAATGACTTCCTTATCCCATAATAATGAGATGGAGGACATGGTTGCAGTTTTAAACAGGTGTAACTTACCAAGAATTATTAAATAATAAAATGTGCTTCCTTACACCACTTTTTCTCCAAGTTTTTTTGAATTGGGTGTCTGATGCAGGGAGCATTAAAATCCTCTAATATTTTATTTTTTGAATTTGGTTTTAATGGTGAGGGTTTTAAGGGATTTGATTAGATGTCATATTAATATAATCCCTAAAACCTATTTAATTAGTACTCCTTTAATGGTGAAAGACAGTACAATTTGAATAAGAATAATATTATGATGGGTTGAGAATATGTCTCCTCCTTTGTTCTCTTTGTTTGGTGGTGATGCCAAATACTCTTAGGTGGTGATGCCTAAGGTTTTTAGGCAAATTCCAGGTGGTGAAACCTAGGGCTTCGTACTGTTGTTCCGTTTGTGAATCTTTATTTCCTATTTGTGTTCTGCATCAGTGTTCATGCTACTCAATTTGGCATGAAGAAGAACACCTTGTTCCGTTTGTGAATCTTTTTTTCCTATTTGTGTTCTGCATCAGTCTTCACGCTACTCAATTTGGCATGGAGAAGAACACCTTATTATTATTGTATGGGTTTTATAGTTCAGCTACTTATGTCAATTTAAAAGGGTAGTTGCATGTGACATCTCCTTAAATAGAAGCATGAAAATAGCCTTAAGATTATGAACTTTGAAAGCCAAAACACACATTTATGTCATTCATGTGGTACTGACGAGATTCTATAACCATACAGCCATCATATATAAATGGTATTACTTTTTTAACCAATGAGTAGTTTTGGTGATATATCTATTGAACTGAATTTCTTGCTGACAGTTGTTTGTTGCAAATTTTTGGGAAGTCTTCCATCTCTGCCTTTTGCTGATCATATTTTCTGTTGGAAAAGGTACTGATGTGGCAGGAGAGGTGGTAGAGGTTGGATCAGGAGTCAAAAGTTTCAAAGCTGGTGACAAAGTTGTAGCTACGATTTACCATTCCGTGAGAACTCATTCTTATTCCTTTGGTTTTATGCTTCCCTTTAATTAATATTCATAACCCCATATCTATCATCTTTCTTATCTTAATAATTGCCTAGTTTGAGTTTCACTGAAGTTGAACCCACTATTATTCTTTCTATTTTCAAAGTAATTCTAATTTTAAAAAGTCAAATTAAAAGAAGGGAAGATGAGGGATTTGTCACAGTGATTATATTAAATCTCTAATTTTCTTCACCCCTTCCTATGTCATTAACTAGAATGAAAAAAAAAAGGGGAATAATAACACATCTGGGAAAAAATGAGTTATCTCTATCAATGCAACTCTTAAAAGCCTGAGCCATATAGTACTTACTAATTACTCCTCTTTTTTATGCGGTAGGACCTTGGGCCAAAACCAACTAATCCTTCTATTGTGCTGTTGATATGTAAGGTTTCAAATTCCATTCCTTGGTACCATCCTTAAACAGAAGATAAGAATCTAGTAAGCCTCCATTACTCTCATTCCCAACTTGAAAACCTGACACTATACCTCCCTTGTTTTTGCTTATTAGTTACACAACTAAAAGCCTCCATCACCATAACAAGCAAAGGAAGCCATCAAGGATCCCCCTGACGTAACCTACAAGAACTACTGAAAAAGAAAACCAGTCAGGTCCCCCGTCTACCAGAATAGAGAATCTAACTATGGAAATGCAGCAACCCATGTCCTCCATTTAACCTCCAAAATCCATCTGCCACTCAAATATAACATGAAATTTCAATCTAAGTTATAAAACATTTCTGAATGTGTCATTTCAACCTGCTATCAAAATATTCATTAGAGACGAGAATTGAATCCAAGACTTGGTGCTACCTACATAGATACAGTGCATGATGAAGTAAATGGGAAGTCTTAAGTCTTTTTTTTTTTTTTTTTGATGGGTGAAAGAGTAATATTATTAATAAAAAAAAGGGAAAAAGAATACTGGGTGTTCACGATAATGAACATAGAACAACCAAAAAAAAAAAAAAACAAAGAAACATAGGAATCAATAAGCTATGGTAAGAGATGAGAAATTTAGTAAGAGAGGAACAGTTCGAGAATCCCCAACACCGAGACCAATCTAAGAGAGTCCACTGGCACAAATCAATCAACTGAGACAACGATTTCTCAGTATCCTCAAAAGAACACCAATTACGTTCTATTCAAATAATCCACATCAAACAACTTGGAATCAAATTCCAAATATTGGAATTATGTTTTCCAAGGCATTGCTGCCAACAAAATAATAAGTCAGCAATAGAACTTGGCATGAACCAAAGAATCCCAAACAACTGAAGCATATGCAACCCGCAGAAAATGAGCTAACGGAAAAAAAATATGAAGGTGATCCATAGATTCCTCATTACAATAGCACGTACAACACTAATTTGCCAAAGCACAACCTCGAAGCATAAGATTATTTAATGTAAGAATCTGGCTATGAGTAGCTATTCACATTAAAAAAGCCAGCCTTTTAGGAACCTTTGCTTTCCAAATGCCCTTTCAAGGGATAATGGAAGTAGGGACATCCAATTCTTATGGTAGAAAGATCAAGTATCAAACTTCTTGCTTCCATTAAGGCCCCAGCATAGACTGTTGCTTCCGACATTGAATCAAGTGAAGAAAAGAGAACGATGCCCCTAACTCCTAGTCATTGAAATCCCTATAAAATCTTAAGTTCCACGCTCTGTCATTTCCACCCACTAGAAGACACAAAACATCAGAAATACAAACTTGTTGTCTGAACACTCAAATAACCCAAGGTAAAGAGTTTTGAGAGGATTCTCCCCAATCCACTTATCATGCCAAAAAGAATATGAGAACCATCACCCACCACAAAAGACAAGTGCTTAGAAAAACTCTCCCACCCTTCACTAATGCCGCTTTGCCCTAAACCACACCCATGGGCCCTTCTACAAACTTTAGTACTTGACCCCCCTTTCCCCTCTCCATATTTTATGGCAATAACCCTCCACCAAAGATGAGTAACTTCATGGTCATATCTCCATAACCATTTCCCTAATAAAGCCTAATTAAAAGACACCAACTTCCAAATCCCCTATCCATCCAACTCAAGAGGTAAGCAAACCTTTTCCCAAGCCACCAAAGGGTATTTGAAACACTCCTCTGAGGAACCAAACAAAAACTTTCTTCGAATTCTTTCTAATTTAGCTGCCACAGCTTTAGGGACAATAAATAGCGAAAGATAATATGTCGAAAGACTTGAAAGGGTACTTTTCAACAAAGTGAGTCTATCACCCTTTGATAAACAAAGTCTCTTCTAACCCGAAAGCTTCTTCTCCATCATCTCCAAAATAGGAGTCCAAATAGAGGCTATCTTATACGGAGTATCAAAGGGCATGCCCGAATATTTCATAGGCAAATTGCCCGCCTTGCATTGAAGAATATTAGCCAAAGTGTGAAGGTTACTCACCTCCCCAATAGGGACAATCTTGCTTTTCCTCACATGCACCTTCAAATCGGTAAAAGCTTGAAAACAAGACAAAGCGAACCTAATCAAAAGCAACTGCTCCCTATAAGCATCATATAAAAGTAAGATATCATCAGCAAACAGAAGGTGGGAAATACGAATACCAGTAGAGTTAATAGGTCCCACATGAAAGCCCCAAATAAGACCACTATCCTTAGTTTTCTTCAGAATCCTACTTAAAACCTCCATAATTAAAAGGAAGAGAAGGGGAGACAACGGATCACCTTGTCTTAGACCTCGTGAGCTTCCAAAGAAACCAATAGGAGATCCATTAACTAAAATTGAGAAACAGTCAATAGTGACCCATGTTACATGATAAATTGACGATTGTAGCTTCCAGCTATTGTAATTGGTTATTTAATAGAAGCAGGCATTTATCACATGCAAAATAGAAAGGCAGGTAGTTGCAAGCTCAGCTCACATGTTATGTGATGATTGGTTGTATTTGTTAGAGAGCTGTTATTCTGTTTTCCCTAATGGCTAATTAGTTCAGGCTCTATAAATACAGGGCATCAGTTGTAATCTGTAATTTAGATTGAGAGAAATAATAATTTCTTCCATTTTTTCTTTGCATCTTGCATTTAGGTTTCCTTAACTTTGCTTAATTGTACAGTGCAAGGGAACAACACAATAATAAAATGGTGGCATGGCTATTTTTTATGAAATATAATTGCTTCATACAGTATAATTATTAATGGTAATCGTGTGGAATATAAAATACTCCAGAGGAAACTTATTGTAATTAGTAAGGCATGGATGCAAACCATCACTTTCTTTGGTAATCGTGTGGAATATAAAATACTCCAGAGGAAACTTATTGTAATTAGTAAGGCATGGATGCAAACCATCACTTTCTTCTTCCATGAAGCTTGACCATGCGAGAAGCCCTTGTTCCCCGTCATTTTTCTACTTCAACTGATCAACTAAATTAATTTATTGCTATAGTTAAACTAGCCTGTGTTGCTTTTCGTTTGATATCACCTACAAATGTTTGGGAGTAACCTGACGAATGCATTTTCTGGAACCTATCCAAGAAATATGGGACTGTAAAACTGAGATATCTAGATTGTGGATTGTTGCGGCATATGGAATGGGAACAGGAAGTGTCTGCCACTTATCTGGGCATGTGGAATGCTGGACTATAACTTAAATAGATAGTTTCAGTAGAAGTTAGAGTTTGATATGGTAGTTTTCTAATACCCCTTATTGAGCTTGGTATTAGCCAAGAACTTCAACATATATATATATATATATATATATATATATATATAAGATTTTGATTGTACTTTCTATATTGCTTTTCAGAAAGATTATAAAAGAGAAGAAAGGGTTGAAAATTTTGGGATTTCCAGAACTGGCGTACTGGAATTTTTAATTCACCAGGGTAGTAGTGAATTCTGTTCACTAGACTGTAACATACATTGGCCTAGGATTCCTTGAATTTGTTCTCTTTTTTTTTATACTACTTCCTGATTTGGGATACATACAGTGGTTATCTATATAGCACATTCCATTCCTGATTCATCAGTCATCCATGTTTTACATTTTGAGGGTATGACCATCATTGTTTTAGATATTATGTGCATGGTTTCTTGCATGATGTTGGAAAATTCCTGTAGCAAATCTAGAAGTGCGGAATTTCTGGTCAGTGGATGAACTGTGATAATACTTATAAGTTGCTGATATTAACCATATTTATTTTTTTCTGTTGTCATGTTATATATTGACGGGATGGAGGTGGATTAGCTGAGTTCGCTGTGACCAAGGAGAGGCTGACAGTTTCTAGGCCAGCTGAAGTTTCAGCAGCTGAAGCTGCAGCCTTACCGATCGCTGGTCTTACAGCTCTCCAGGCTCTCACCCAAGATGCTGGGATCAACCTTGATGGAAGTGGCCCACAGAAAAACATTCTGATTACTGCTGCCTCAGGTGGTGTGGGTCACTATGCTGTTCAACTGGCAAAGCTTGGAAACACTCATGTGACTGCTACTTGCGGGGCCCGCAACATTGACTTTGTCAAGAGCTTGGGGGCTGATGAGGTTCTAGACTACAAGACTCCAGATGGGGCAGCTCTGAAGAGTCCATCTGGTAAGAAGTATGATGCCGTGATCCACTGTGCAAGAGACATTCCTTGGTCAACCTTTGAGCCCAATTTGAGTGCAAATGGGAAGGTCTTTGATTTAACTCCTGGACCTGGTGCCATGATGACGTTTGCTGTAAAGAAACTTACCTTCTCAAAGAAACAGCTATTGCCAGTATTCTTTAGTGCCAAGGGTGAGAACCTGGATTATCTTGTTAAGTTGGTGAAGGAAGGTAAACTTAAGACTGTGATTGACTCGAAGCATTCCCTGAGCAAGGCTGAAGATGCTTGGGCTAAGAGTATTGATGGCCATGCTACTGGGAAGATCATCGTGGAACCATGAGCCCATAAGTAGTTATAATATGCTTGGAATTATTGAATTTGTATGTACTTAAATTGGGGGTTTTATGGGTCACGTACATAAAAGAAAACAAGTTATGTGCAGTTGAAAGGGGTATTTGATCTGATATTGTGATTATTTGTAGATGATTCTGTCCACAACTTTGCATCACAGAAACACATATGCTTGAACATTGAAGTTAAACCTTTCTTCCCATTGGCAAAAATTTGTGACGAGGAGTGGTGTGAAATTCCTTAATGCTTTCTTTTATTATAAAATGATAGGAAAGCGACAAGAAACGGTGATTCTCTTTTGCTGTAGAAGCTAAGTGCAAGAAATGCTTTGTATCCAATTCCAAGACTTGATTAAGTTTTGCATTTGTTTTGGCTAGAACCCTAAAAAGTCTTTGTTTCCAAATGGATCGTCCAAGTTGTAGTCACGCCAACAAGAAATCTTAAATTACAAACCCCCATTCCTTCATGTGGATCCAACATGGAAAGATCCATGAATCCATTTTATAATCAAATACAACATAAATCATCATATGTGTATATATACCTGCCCATGAGGTTGAATAGTTGTAATTGACATCTAATAATTTGAAGAACATCTACGAGAAATCTTGTCCATTTTAAATTCATTTTTTTATGCTAATTTAGGTATGCATTTTACGAGTACCAAGCAATCGTTTAAAATATGTATTATAATTTCCAATGTTGGGCTAAAAAAAAAAAAAAACAATATTATAAGAGAAAACATAGCAAGTTAGGTCAAATCAAGTTATCCATGAAACTGAAAGTTAAATGTAAGATTGAGGTTAGACTTAAAATTAAGGCCCAACAACCAAGCTATGTTGAACTGGGCTTACATATCATTCTTTCTTTGTTACACTTACAAAGTGTTACTGGATCAAATCTGACCCATCTCATGCATATTGTTTGAGTTTAGGGGATAAATCTATCAAAAGCACATTGTATATCATAGCAAGTAGATTTACATACATCATATTTAAAGACTCAATAGAAGGAAACATTTGTACCAAAGTTTTAGGAACTTATTTAAATTTTTTCATGAACATGAATCAAAGGATGGAAAGAAAAAGGTGAAGAAGTTGAATCTGTTGAATTTTATTATTTGATGTTGAATAGGCAACTAAAATGACTTGAAATGCTAGATGCACAATACGCCTACTAAGTTGAATGGATTGGTAAAATCCGCTATTCACTATAGGGGATAGTAAGATAGCCACCTATCAATCATGGCAAGACATTCATTGGGCTTGTACTCTGGAGCTGTGTGCCCCCCTCCCTACAAAGAAGCAAATGCATGTGGTCAATTTTTCGCTATTACTTGGAACATATTTTTTTTAATGATAATAACAAAAAAAGAACCGCTAAATACTCATTCTTGCCTTTACTGTTGCAAATGTCAAGCAGTACTTTTTAGATGTATACTGCATTGTGAATCTGCACAATACAATTAAAAGTAATCCATGAAACAATTATAAGCTTTATATTGGAATACAACTTGTATTTAAACTTTAAAAGTTTAGGGGGATGGTGGAGGGGGCAAGAGGGTTGCTGAAACATGAAAGTTGAGGTGGAAACTTACCCTGCGATTTGCCCATCAACAAACCATGGCCTCCAATCATGGGCAATAGTAAGGTTTAGCAATTCTATCCATGCATGTGTAGCTATGTATGGAATAACCATGTCGTGATCACCACTGTGTTATTCGGAACAAAACAAGAAAACTATTGGGTTATAAATTGACCATGGTTAATTAATTCAATTATCCAAGTTGATTAATTATCCAAATTATATGTAATATTGTGTAGGCACAAACAAATCACCAATCTAAACTAGAGTGCAATGGAAATTAAATTGACACAATGTGTTGACTAATGGGGAAAACCTTCTCAAGGCAAAAACCCCACTAAGTGAATTTCAGGCCGCCACTTCCAAGAATTCACTAATCAAGAGAAAGTGATTACAAGTATAAGGAATCTTATCACCATCTAGCTTATCCCTAAATACCAATCTATAGTTGAATCCTTATGCTAATCTCCAATAGAGTAATAAATATATAATTACAACCATAAATTAAGCAATAATAACAATAGCTAATACATTTATAAGTTAAACGGGCCAAATGGATCAAACGGGTTTACATGTTAAATACGAACACAACTTGTTTATTAAAGGGTTAGCCATGTCGACCCGAATATGACCCGAACTTATTTAGCCTTAACTCATGACCTGTTTATAAATAGATTAGTCGTGTTGGGTTAACAGGTTGTGTCGAATTTGCCACCCCTAAGGTCGGGTTTGATGCATTGGACTCACTAGGATGTGGATGCTTACACTGGACACAAGTTGTCCTAGTGCTTAAATATTTGTAAGGACCGGTTATCTGATAGTTGATGTATTTCTACCGGTATTTAAAATACTCCTATAGCTGTCAAATGACTAATCACTAAGGGGCAGAATATTGAGAACATACTTACAGTTTGATGTTCTCTGAAAGAAACTCTCTCTCTCTAGGGACACCATATACCGTTCTCTAGAATTTGGAGGTAGAATATATGGGGAGACTTTAGTAGGCTCTCTAGTGACTTAAAGGTGTTCCAAAAGGTGATGGGATCGTGAGGATGAGTTGTAAAGCAAGCAAAGAGAAAGATTTGGAAAGTAGGTGATCCGTTGTACCAAGTTATGTGTCTATAAGACCCATAGAATTTATTCAATAATAATTATTGCAAATTTGTTACGTTCTACAGTGCTAAAAGTTTGGTTACCTCATTTGCTCTGTTTTGCTTCTGTGTGCGTGTTTTTCGGCAGAACGTGAACTTCTATTTTTCGCTCTTTTTAAGTTGATTGAAGTGATTAGTTTGACAACAACAGCCACCCGAGAGAGGGTTTAAGTGACATGAAATTTTTCTGTCTTTGCATTGGTCAATTACCTGGATTTGTGACAAATAGTCAATTCTAGGGACTGAAGGATGGTAAAAAAATTTGCCATATTACCTGTAAATTAGAACCTCGTAGCCTTTCTTGATAAGGTTCCGATGATAATTTAGACTACTTGAGACATCGTAGTCATATGTGTTTGCTAAGCTCACATTGCATCTCTCCCACTCATTTATGCTTCCCTGATTGTCATTTTGAAATAACTTAATAAAACTACTTTTGAATTCGACATATTATTATTTACATTTTAAGGATCAACATACCTCCCGAATGCGAAGAGCCTTTTGAACAGTTTTATCATTTGCCCAAATGAACGAGTACAGATAGTTATATTCCTACAAAAGGAGTAATCTTGTTAGTATACAGTCAGTTAAATTTTAATAGAGTGCAGCATATAACCTGTAGTCAAACAGATATATGTGCACAAGGCTTCTGACCAGCTTTGATCATGACATTGTATGTGTGTGAGAAGAGGCAAATTGTTTACCCGACACCATACTCTAGGTTTAGGAAGATGAGTAATTGATTGGAGGAGGTCTACAGAATCTTCTACTAGAGTATCTGGATCCCACTTTGATACCCTTGTTCTAGGTTTTGGGGATAAAAGCTGACATGTAGGCTCCAATATTTGTGCAGTAAATATTTTCTCGGTACACTGCCAAATGCAAGAGGTATATCAATGTACATGCGACATGATACATGAAAATCCAAACATACATTTCTTAGTGCTTCACATACTCTCCTCTTGGCAGGATGGAAGGAAAAAAAGAACAGACATTTCTTATAAGAACCACAAGTAGTTTTTTCACTCACCTCAGTGAAGATACCAAGATCATCCACACATGCTGCATTGTTAGGATCTACATTCCGATACTCGCCCTTGCAGTTGTTTTTAGTTGACTAGGAAAAAAAAAGCATCACATCTTTTAGTAGGATATTTTTGAAAGAGAGAATTCAACTTGTACGAAAGTAACATATTTTCCAGGAGCATCCTCAAAAAGGTACTCGTGGACACTGATGTACTATATTTAAATCATTTGCCACATTTGTGCAAAATGCAAAAGAATACCCTTGGCCTGTAATATAAGCCAAAATCTCTAACCTTGGTCTCAAAGCAATTAACAAGGGCATTGTTTATCAACTTTTACTTGTCTAAGCTGGTTCAAAAATAAAAGATTAATTAAAACGTCAAATTGTATGAGGAACAAGAAAGTCTTCCTTGAAAAATTGCATACAAGTCTATTCAAATGACAATCCATTTGGGTCAATCATTTAAACATGAGTTTCAAGGACATCTTATGATTGTAATCTGTGAAGATATAATTATATAATGCGATGCCTGTTATGATTAAATTCTTAAAAAAAAAAAGTCACTACCCACTAGCATAAGCACTCTCCCTACAGAATTTTACAAGCTACTCAGCCTTTTCTTTGATGCTTAGCTAATAGCCTAATACCATAAGAAGAACTCTCAAGATTCAATAAAAAAAACAAGAGCAGAAGGGAAAATCACCTCATATAGTTCATCTGATATAAGCGTCTTTAAGTGAGCAAATGGAATTCTTGCATTCAAGTCATCATGCTCATTTGTCAACGGGTTTCCAAGCACATATCCCTGGCGCCAATTTAAAGCAAGATTTGATTTCTATATGAAGTAAAGGCCCCAAAAATAGAAGGCCTTGATGAACAAGAGCGAAACTAAAGTAATTGAAGTAATTTAAATTTTAATGTGCTTGAACTTGTACCTTGAGATTCATTCGCGGCTCCTGACCAACTTCATTACCTGCAACAAAATGACATAGCCAATTACCATCCTAAAATGTTTTCTTGTGCTCCATTAATCATCAAAATGATTTTTTTCCCCCCTTGGTATTTTTTTGTAGCAAAAATAAGTATGAATTAAGAATGAAAAAAATTTTAGGTGGTTGTCATTTATGCAAGTTACCATCTGATATTTTTTGTACAAGGATTGGGATAGTTATGCCCGAGTAAGAATCTCCCATGACGTACAATGAATTTGTGAGGAACTTGGGGTGAACCTCAAGCCACTGCATCACAACTCAAAATTTAAAATGAATTAGCCACTTGAGAAAAACATTTCTGGCTATAAGCCTTTTGTATTTGCATCAAACTATAGTTCATATGTACCAAATTAAGTAATGTGATTATATAGATTTTGATCACCTTCTGTAGAAATTCATAGAGTTCTGCTACGGCCAATGTATCACTGATATTGTATCCTTCCGAACTTTTTGCATAAGAGAACCCAGTGCCAACCGGTGCATCCACAAATATTATATTAGCAACCTGAAAAATGAAGGCCATTTCTTTCGGTTTACCTAAACACCTAATTAACCTTCAAATTGACAACTAATTTTCATGAAAACTTTATTATTGGAGGCTGCTAAAGTTTCGTACCTTTGTCCAGGAGTATGGGTTCAACTTCAATTTTGGTGAGTTGCTTTTGGACTTTGCGTAGTCAAATGATAATGGACCTAAAATAAATATATAAAATCCTACCATTATTATAATTTTTTTTTTTCCTAAAAATCTTGTAACTCAATTGACATCACTTAGCATTTTTGATGGAGACATCCAAGTTTCAAATGACCCAACTATCAAATTATTAAAAATTAAGGCAAATGTGAAGTGAGAGCATGTTTTGAGTATGAAATGGTTCATGTTCTATTTTTAAATTAATGTAAGTTTAAACAGCTGGTCCGATGTTGGATTTTTTTTTTTTTAATTGGCAGATGAGAAAAGAAATAAATGAATGTGAAGTGAGAGTAACATCTACTCTATAGTCACAGTTCTCGCGGGTTCAGTTCAGAGCTTTTTTTTCTTCTTTTTTTGGGTACTTACAGGCTTAGCCATTGTTGAATCTTCATTATGCAACCTCAGACCTTTAGATCACTCCACCATTTCTTTTTAATCTTCTTCTCACTCTCACTAGCTCGATCTCTCTATCATGGTTTACGCCGACTGTTGTTTCTGCGTTTTCCTCTCTGCACTTTTTCCGATTGCTCTTTCTGCATTTTTTCTTTCTCTCTCTCCCTGCGTTTTGCTTTTGGCTTTGCATTCTAGAGTCTTCTAGTCTACTGACTCTTCTCTGCGTGATGGACAACTTGCTTTCTTGTCGCCCACTAAATACTTGCTGTCAACTACTCTCTTCTGAAAATGTTATTGGATTTTGTTCTTTATTTAGGCTGTGTTTGGTCCGTAAAATATTTTTTGAAAAATAAATATTTTTCAAAAATGCTATTTTCGAAAAAGAAAAATATTTTCAAGTGTTTGGTTATATTTTGAAAAATATTTTCTGGTGTTTGATTGTATTCTTAAAAATGCTCTAGAAAACCCATTTTTATCATGTTTCACATTTTCTCATCTTCCAAACAAATATTAATATCATTTCTCAGTAAATAAACACAAAAGAAACAAATCCCAACCAGAAAAATTCATCAAATCTGGTCAAATTGAGAGAGAGAGAGAGAGAGAGAGAGAGACGACTGGGTTCGATGAATGGGGACGACAAGGCTGAGTCGAGGATGAGAATCTGGGTCGAGGACAACGAAGCTGGGTCGAGGACAAAACCCAAAAGAAACAAAATCCAAATTCTCAATACTCAACAAAAATAGCACGAAAACAATCGGTTTTGGGTGGATTGGTGCTGGGGTGCGACGATCTCGCTGGTGGTGCGATCGAATGGGTTTTCTAGGTTTGATGAATGGGTTTGGGCATTGCTCGACAAACGAGCTCGATCTTGGGTTTTCTGGGTTAAGCGGAGTCAGTTTCTGGGTTCGCTCTCTCTCTCTCTCTCTCTCTCTCTCTCTCTCTCTCTCTCTCTCTCTCTCTGCACGTCTAAGTGCAGAAATAGTTTGAAGTGAAAATAGCAATGGAAATCATTTTACACCAAAACAAGGGTATTTTCCGGTCAAAGCGGAAATCATTTACCGTTGACCGTATTTTCTGTGTGCTGCCAAATACCCACTTTGGCCGGCTACTTTTGTTTTTGTTTTTTTTTTTTTTTTTTTTTTTTTTTTTTAAAGTTTTCATTAATGATTGTAGTCAAATGGGCTTGGGCATGACAAATTATTGGGTTGTCAAATGGGCATGGTAATGATTTAAGATAATTTAGACAAGCTCCTATAAAAAGAGTATAATATTAAACCTTAACATAAATTATTTATGTTTGCTTAGAATTTAATATTTCTTATTTTCTTTATGAAAGTTATGATATATATAGAAGTTATGAACTATTATAATCAATTTTTCTATTTTTTACTAATTTAATATGTTTATTTATATTTTAAATAATTATTAAATTAATTATGACATCATTACAGTTTGATCTTGGTTCAACCTCGGTCCAATCTCAAAACCTTGAATCTCTTCATTTTACGGTTCATTAAACGGTTCGGGTTTCAAAATTATGCTCTATACCCCAAAATGATTAGTCTATTCGCAATTAAAATTTCTTATAGTTGTTAATAAACCTAGATTTACCCAATATATATATCTGATGTGAAATTCAGTAAAAAACCCCACAATACAGACTCAACCAATATCCAATCAATCTTGAACATCACAATTACACTACAGAGAATTAGATCAATCTTTGAGACTTTGGCAACTTCTTGCACAAGCGCTTATGATCTTCATCAAGTTTAGATATGAAATTAGACTCAAAAAGAATATCCAATGAATACGTTGTTGAAGGAAGTTCATGCTAAGTTCTATTTTTTGAAAGAGCGGTGTTACATACCATGATTTTTAAAACTGTAATGATTAAAGAACTGAAAAAGAGATTAGCTTTTTGTCGGTTTTTCCGATTTTGATCAGACTAATTCCAGGTTGAACTAGTTGAATAGACCAGTTTGGTTTTTAAAAAAATGCTACAGACACCAAAAATCATACTTATCACACCCTCTCTCATGCACAATTACATCAGCCATCATAAAATACTAAGAGGAGGAAATCCAAAAGAAATAATCTAGTACCATAAAGTTTACTATTACACAACTTCTTTGTTAAAACTGTGATATGGTTGTGTGAGTGGTGAATAAAAAATAATTGGTCCATGTGGAAGTAATAGACAATCACTCACAATTTGTCACGTTAAAGTTGTGGCAAAAAATTATGGAACAATTTGTGAAAGTAGAACCACTCAATCTAGAAATGTAAAAAAGTTGGTGTTTTTTTAGTATAGTAAACTTTGCATCTACGTTTATTGGAAAATTTATTGAAATTTTCACCTCATATTTACATTACATTTGAGAAATACTTGGTTGTGCCTTCCACAACACAAAAACATAATTACACAACGGATGGTGTGAAAAGTCCAATAGTTGAGAGTTCCAGTAAAAAAAAAAAAAAAAAAAAAAGTAGTTTTACTGATGAAAATGAAATAGATGATTGCTGAGACCGGTAGAGAGAGGTCTACACAAAAAGTACGTTCTGCTGTTGCTTAAAACTTTTTTACTATTTACTTTTTATTTTTTGTCTTGGTTATTTTATTTTTTTATTTATTTACAAATAATCTAACATTCAGCTTGCATATATTTGGATCGGACATATCAAATATTAGAAGGATTTAAAAATAAGGGGCTTTGTTTAGTTGTATTTTCTCATATAAATCTCTTTTCTTCAGCTATGGGGATCTCATTCCCTACCAAGTATAATCTATGTAATAGTAGAAATTATTAAAAATAAATTATGCCAATAGCTATATAAGTATATAAGAAAAATAGATGGAATTTTTTTCAATTTTTTTGGGTAATTCCTATGATGAAATTGGGGCTTATAGTCAGGAACGGACCCTGGGGCCCAAAGGGGGCCTGGCCCCCCCGGCCCAAAGAAAAAAAATTTTGGGGCCCCTGCCCAAAGATAAAAAAAATGCAATTTTTTTTTTATTGATTATATTTTTTCTTTTCTTTCTAGAGTTGCGTTTCTCTCTTTCAAAAATTTAGATCCCCTTTTAATTAGCCTAGCCCAACTAGCAACCACCAACCACTTCACTAAAAGAACTAAACAAAAAAAAAAAAAAAAATCCTAGTCCGCCCAGCATTAGAGTACTAGATGGATTCAACTTTTAAAAAATCATTTTAGAAAATCCTTGTAGTCAAGAAACAATCATTTTAGAATCTTAGATGGATACCTTCTACTTATAAACATTCTTTGACGGACAAAGGTCCAAGGAGCTCAATAAACGCGACTGGTTGCACAAGAGAGGTTTTAACTTTTAACACTCCTCTTTCCTCAAAAAAAAAAACTTTTTAACACTCCTCAAAAGAAATCAATGTAATTCTCTCTTTGATCTCTTGTAAGTTCAAGTTTGCTATAACATTTCTATCAGCCATTCAAATGTTTTTAAGCCATCAATGTCTGTGATATGTGAGGAAGAATCAATCAATTCTTCATAATCTTATGGTAATACTGATGGAGGTGTGTGCGTTTCTTTTTTATTGTGTTAAATATAGTATAACTTACTTTATCTTTTCTTAAAAGATATTATTGTTTTTAAGTAGAATTTATAGTGTGTCTTTAGACTAAAACCTTATTTTCCTTTTTGTGTCCTTGAGGGCTTGTCCCTTTTCCTATATTCTCCCAAAAAGGTATGGTGGATGAGTTTTTTTATTTTATTTTATTTATTTAATTTTTTGAGAGAGAGAGAGAGAGAGAGGTGTGGTGGATGAGTTAAATTAAGCAGATACATACCAATTTCATATACAAGGCCAGAAAATCCGGAACAACCAGGACCTCCAGTGAGCCAAAGCACAAGAGGGTCATCTTCTGGACTTCTCTCAGATTCAATGAAGTAGTAGAATAGCTGCACCTCCTCAGATTTTCCTACACCCACGTACCTAAAATACAAAAAATCCTTAAAAAGTTGGTGTTTCTTAATTAAGAATAAGATTGAATGAACAGTGATCACACAATTAGTCAGAACTCAGGAATAAGAAAACTAATTGGCTCATACCCAGTTTCAAGTATGAAAGGAAGACCGCCGGAAAAGCCTGGGAGGCTATTGATGATCGACTGTGGTGCAACCAAGTTGGCAACAGCAAAGAAACAAACTACGCACAACCACATTGTGCTCATGCTGCTACTGGAAATGGTTAACTGGGTTTATTTTAATGTTCGTTTGCTAATATATATTGTAAGTGCTGGTTGCTAATATATATTTTAAGTGCTGGATGTAGTAAATGGTACCAAATTAAGTACCAATGAGTCAAAGGGCCTGCGACTTCTATCCAACTTGTTGAGCTTATTTTGTTAGTTATACTTCACAGTCAATTTTGAGACATCTGCTCCACCTATCATTTGTTCTCCCCATTTGTCAGTCCACGGGTTGTTTCTAAATTTTAGGCATATTTTTTAGTCTACTGTCAGTTTTTAAATTGGGCAGTGTTTAAAAAGAATCAGGTTGGCATGAATAGTAGTTGTTACTTATTGGGTGCTTTTGAAATATAGTGACATGGTGCCAAGTGAGTCAATATTGTACCAAAGATTGCCTTTTTTTTTTTTTTGGTTAAAATATATATATATATATATATATATATATATATATATATATATACTGTACCAAAGATTGCTTTGATTTAACCTGGGAATGAAAATCAATATACTATTCCATAATTACCACTACTTTAAAAATATATATATTTACACATTAATAAAACTAGTCGCTAACTATTGACTCTAAAAGAAAATTTAACAATGAGTAAATAGACATTCTAAAAATAATAATTAATTGAAATTAATCCAAACAAATAATTAACCAACCAAAAATATAGCTTTTAATAAGAAAATAAAAAATCACATGAACCTAAATAAAAAGCATTTGAGGTGAAGAATTAAGATCAACCTACTGAGACGCAAATACCAAAAACCCTAAGACTTAAAACTTCAAAGTTTATAGAATCCCCAAATTTTACTTCAGAACCAAACCAAATTCAACAAATTTATATATAACATACCATATAAAAATTTATCATTCCTTAAGTTAGAAGACATAGGTTGCATCTTTGATTTTTCTCCAAAAAAATAGAGATGTTTTATTTGCCATGTACAATATAAAAAAATAATTAGTAGAAATTTCAACCTAAAAACCAAACCCACAATTACGAACATGAGTCTCTTTTTTTTCAATGTTAGTCTTTTTTTCTTTTAGTCCTATCATAATTTTTGTTTTTATATAGGTTATCAACGTGTGAGTTTGAGTTTAAGTTGGACTTGTTACAGAGATAGAGTTTCACTTCTTTTTAAGTTTTGATTAAACAAAAATAATTTTATTTAAAAAAAATGATAATGATGAGTTTGAGTTTAAGTTGGACTTATTAGAGAGATAGAGTTTTACTCCTAATTAAGTTTGAACTAAAAATAATAATTTTATTTAAATAAAATGATAATTTTATTTAAATATTGTGCTAACGTGGAAAATTGTGCGAATTTCAAAAGCTTCGGTTTTATATATACTAGTTTATAACCCGCACAATGTGCTAGATACTTTTATTTATTACAAAAGACAAACCATAGGTGAAAATTTAAAATTTTCATAATAAGATAATACAAAATAATTAAAAAAAAAATTGCAAGAAAGAAACCTAAATTCAAGGAGTCTTAGATAGAGACAATGAAATGTAATCTTGAAATTTCTTGCACATTCAACAAAATTTGAAATAGACCCAAAAAAAAAATTGTTTTCCTTCATCACACATGCACTCAAGAAAATGAAAGAAAGTGATTTTTTTTTCTTTATTTTGACTCCATGAGTAAATTATTTTGTCTCTAAAAAAAAGAGAGTTAATAATTTAAAGCACGTTCCAAAGTTCCAAAAAGATAAAATAAATTCAGGGTGGTCCAAGAGAGATAATAGTTGTCTTTCTTTTTGCTAGAAGCAAGTACCAGTGTCTTCAACTAACAGTAATTAATAATTCAAATATCATGAAATTCAAATCCTATAGTAATAACCTATGAATTACATCAACTACAGTAGTAAATAGTCTCATCGAATTCACTTAGCCCAAAAAAAAAAAAAAAAAAAAATCACATTCTCACTATAAGAGTGATTCCAAAAATGTAGTGCCACGAATTTATACCAAATTATCAATTTCACTTTTTTTTATTATTTTTTTTTATGAAAATACCTACTACACCAAAGGAAAATGCAGGCAATGTTTATAATGTAAAAATATGAAAATGTAAGAAACCATGGGTGAAGCCTACCAATATTGTATTAAAGCAACAAAATATTGAATAGAACCCAAATGAAGACCAGTTTAATTGTGGGAAATCTCAACCATGTATAAAAATCAAACTGAATATTACAATTTTTGTATATAATTGAGAAATCTCAACCTTGTATAAAACTGAATATTTTATTCATTTAACTACTGATATAGATTGTCTATTTAAGGTAGCAAGATCATAACATTCACCTGTATACAAAATGTAAATAAATGAATACACAATTTATATGAGATAACACATCTATTACCAAGTTTATCCTCCAAAAGTTTATGGAGATCCATTTGGATTCTAAAGTCATCTTACTTTTTGAACATTCACAAATAAGAATGAACTCTTAAAATTTCATCAATAGTATCAAATAAATATTAGATATCAAGGTCTCATTTTGGCCACAAACAATATAATATTCACATAGTGTTGCCACGTAAAAAGAGTAGGTATTTGCTTCATAGACACCCTTAGTTCAATCCAACTAATTTGAGAGGTCAGCTTTTATTTTCTAGGGTTTTTGCTTTATGTTTTGTTTATTGAATTTTTGCCGTGTGATGCAATCAAAGCATAAACGCAATAGTTGTATTTTGCTTTCAGTTGTGATGTATATTAATAGTTTAAAAAAAAATCAATCAATTTTAGTAGGAAGAATAGAAGCCTTTTAGAGGCAGGGCTATAGATTTGAGTAAAAAACTATACCAATAAGGATGTAAGTTGAGAATGATTTTTGCAATATTTTAGAATGTCACTCTTCTCCCTGCGTCTCTAATTGTGAAATTCACTTGTTGCATCATTGTAGTATGTTTACTTTATTCCTTTAATTACAAGTATATCCAATTATGACCTTTTTTAAAAAACATGAAAATAGAATTTGTATCACTTCTAAAATATGATTTTAGAGAATCAACATGGGGACATGAATATATATGTTTGTATGATCTAGAGGACAAATAATAGGAGAGTCATTACAAAATCATTCCCTACTGTCATACATGCAAGAAGAGGCACTCATAAAAATAAAATAAAATAAAAGCCTAGTGGAGCTCAAAATCAAGGAACAAAAAATACCCATATCATTTTGTAATTGGATACATATGCTTTAAAGTAAATATACGATAAAAGGGAAATACATGTACAAACACATAACAACCTTGTAAGCATAAATACAGGGGAACAAAGACTTGTTCTATAGAAAACAAAATATGCAACCAAATAAATACAGCCCATGGACATACAATACAGAAACAGAAACAACAACAGATATTTCAATGACCCCCCTGTAAGCACAGATTAAGCAGAAAATCCTGAACTTGTTTTGTAGAAAATGATATTTGTAGCAACAGAAATACAACCCATGGACATACATCAAAGAAACCACAACAGATATTACACTCAACCCCCCTGTAAGCACAGATTATGCAGAAAATCCTGAACTTGTTCTGCAAAAAATAGAATATGTAGCAACAAAAATACAGCCCATGGACATACATCATAGAAATAGCAACATATATTACACTCAGCCCACCTGTAAGCACAGATTATGCAGAAAATCCTAAACCTGTTTTGTAGAAAACAGAATATGCAGCAACTGAAATATAGCCCATGGACATACATCACAGAAACAACAATAGATACATCGTTTTTCTTTGGGTCCAAATAGATGCATTGATTTTCTTTGAGTGTGGCGTTTCATGTTTGTTTTATGCGTGTTTGTTTTTTAAGTGTGTATTTTTCCTACATGGCAGAACAATCAAATCTAAATCAATCCAACCAAGCAATTCAAACCTAAATCATATTCAATCCCCAAATTTGAAAATGAAAAAAAAATAAAATAAATAAAGCAATAACTTTACCGATTATGGAGTAATGGGTATGCGGTCTCTCTCTTTGTGCCTTCCAAACTATATCTTTGCGTGCATGTGGTTCCGACAAAAAAAACCTATAATAAGATTGAAAAAGAAAAAAGAAATACTAGCGTAATATTCAATTCTATACATATTTGATCCCAATGAAAATTTCATGGAGAACTCAAAAACCCGAAACAAAAACGAATGAAAGCCAAAATCAAATCTAAACCTATACAACAAAAAAACTCAATAAAAAGTAACTTTGCACACCCAAATTTTGAAAAAAATAATAATAATAAAAGAAGAAGAAGAAGAAGAAGAAGAAAGATAAGGAAAAAAGAAGAAGAGAAGAATGTATCAGTGCTGGTTCCAACAATCTAATGGTGGCAGATTTTCTTTCTCTATGTGCTTGCTGTTCTGGTTGTCTAAGTTCGGCGAGGGAACAGACAGTGGGCTATATCTATGTTATAAGTTTTTTTTTTTTTTCCTCCTCTATCTCTGTATCGCAGGTTTTTTTTTTCTTCTTCTTCTCTATCTCTGTATTGCAAGTTTTTTTTTTTTTTTTTTGGGAGTATTGCAAGCCTTTGTCATGTATTTCAAGTAGTTAGTTTTCTTTTTATTGAAAAAAGAATAAAAACCCCATCCCTAATTTAACTTGAATACCCCAAACTAAAGCATTCTTTCCTAGATTCCTTCATCAAAATCAAATTTAATCCAAACACCTAAATTCATATCAATCTGACCAAAATAACCAAATCTAAATAAAAATTAATCCATAAATTTTGACAATGAAAAAAAAAAACGATAGGTTATGTATAGTGTATATATAAATCTAAATCTAAACCAATCCAACCAAGAAATTCAAACCTAAATTATATTCAATTTCCAAATTTGAGAACGAAAAGGAAAAAAAAACAAAAAAAAAAAAACAAAAACGAAAACAATAACTTTACCAGTTATGGGTACACGGCCTGTCTCTCTAATGGTGGCTGCTTTTTCTCTCTCCCCAGTCCCCACTTCGTGCTTTCTCTATTTATCATTCTACCAAGGTTTTGGGTCTACAAAATCGTTTTTTGAAACTTTTTGATTTCATCACCTCTCTCTTTCTCTACTTCTTTCTCCGTGTACTCATCGCCTCTCTCTATTTCATCGCCTCCCTCTATTTCTATCTTAGTGTACATCTAAGTTTAACCTGTTAATTTTTTTATTTATAATGAGAAGCTTTTAAACGGTGTTGTAGCGTTGTCAAACAATATAATTTATCGCCTTTTAACTTTAACGTGGCAAAATTTTAGATGCTCATTTTTCCTACAAGGCAGCACGCCCTTAATTGCAGGAAAAGGTTTTTGCTATTATATATATATATATATATATAGATTATAAGTATTGTGGGAGGACGAGAATTCGAGAACAAGGACAAGTGAGAAGGCCAATATCAGAAGAATAGATCTCAGAAAGCACTTACAGCAAGTCCTCGAGGAAAATATAAACAACTCATCGCAAGAACAAGGGGACTATAATACCTGAGGACCCCGAGGATACTGACATGTCCTTGGAAGGGCCAAGGACTAGTTCCGAAGACCATCGAGCATAAACCGAGGAAGAGAAGAAAGATTTGTCGTTAAGCAAGAAAGGGAAGAATGTAGATAAAGCACCCATCAACTCTGCATTCAATGCTCTGATCCCACTTAGCTAGCCACATTAATGAGGAAATGACCCCTGAATAGTGTCATCACAACTCATAACTTGGTGTAGAAACCTTCTAGTGAAACCCTGATGGGACAAGTATCAAGGGAAATAAACCCTAACCCTCCAAGTGGAAGGCCAAGATACAACCTGGGAGACTATATAAGGTAGAGAGGCCTCTGTGAAAGGGGGATGAGACATCTAAAGAAAAAAGAAATAGAGAATCATCATTGTAACCTAAGAACAAATGTAATTTTTATCTCAGACCAATTCCGAGGAGCATCATATAAGTAATCTAAGACTATTGTTAATCAATCCGCTTATTTCATATTTATTTTTAGCACTTATCCTTTCATTTCAAACTTAATAATTTAAACCAGGGTAACATAAGGTGGATTAGCATCCCATCTATAAATTAATTGGATGAGAAAAAAGCAAGTTTGACTTATTTTATCCCGCCACAATTGGTGCCATCTATGAGAATAATCGCCTAAGTACCCATAAGTAAAAGCCTTCTCAAGATGGCCAATCTTAGAAGAAGTGGTTTCCTGGAATTTGTTGGGTCCCAGTGAAGGGACCAATTTATGAACCTTAAACAAAGAAGGGACTGTGATATGGCCTACTCACACAGCCAAAGAGCTCCTTCTGTACACTTGGACCATACGACATCATGCTAGTCAAAACTCGCATGACGAGAAGGTATACAACCTCAAAAGGAAAGTGGATTGGTTATGCCGATGCCTTCATCACAAGGCTTGGATAAGAGAATAGAGGACTCCTACCCCAACCCAAAGTTCTATCTCTAAATACGACCAAAGTTACCGACGAAGAAGTAGAACACCACCTAATAAGTCTTTTACCTTATCATCTCATTACACTTCTGGTGAGAAGGATCACCACAAAAGGTCCAGGACTCCACCACAGAGAACCATGGGAAAAATGCTCCTTCAAATATCTTGTTCACCTTTCACCAGACGCATTGAGCAGGCTAAGCTCCCTCACCACTTCAATCAACCTAGTTTCACAATATACAATGGCAAGATGGATCCTGTTGAACATGTGAGTCACTTTAATTAAAGGATGGCCATCCATTCTAAGAATGAGGCATTGATGTGCTACGTCTTTCCCCCGAGCCTCAACCCTGTTTCCATGAGGTGGTTTGATGGACTTGAGGAAGGATTGATAAACTCCTATGAAGAGCTAACGAAGACATTCAGAGCAAGGTTTGTGACTTGTAGTCGAGTTCCAAGGCCTTTAGACTCTTTGCTTTCAATGTCTATGAGAGAAGGGGAGACCCTTAAAAACTATTTCGATAGATATTAGGAGCTCCACAATGAAATTGATGGGGATTTTGAGGATGTAGCCATTAGAACCTTTAAGGTAGGTCTTCCTACACACTCTAACCTTTGGAAGTTCCTCACCATGAAACCTCCTCAGAGAATGCACCAATTAATGGATCTAATTGAAGAGCAAAAAAGGGTCGAGGACAATCAGAATCAAAGCAAGGGGAAGGTTAGAATCTTTACACTCGATCGAAGAAATAATTGGCCTGACCAGTACGAACCGTCCCATCCGAGGTGAGAGTTTTTCAGCCAGGCACCCCACAATCCCATTGGTCCCCAAACGGTGAATTCGGTGTTTAAGGAGTTGATCTACTGAGTGTTGGAAAAGATCAAGAATGATCCTTACTTTAAATGATCCAATAAAATGGGAGGAGACCCCAGCAAAAGAAATCAGAATCTTTACTGCCAATACCATTACACTACAGAGGATTGCAGGACATTGCAACTCTTTCTTGGCCAATTTGATAGGCCAAAAACAAATTGACTCCTTGTAATAAATTAACCAATTAATTTAGCCAAGTGAATTAATTAAGTTAATTAACATGCAAACGCATGGTAGCACAAAAAAATCACCAATTAAACTAAGTATGCAGCGGAAAATAAATAACACAGTGATTTGTTTACGAATAGGGAAAACCAACATGGCAAAAACCCCACCGGGTGATTTTAAAGTCACCACTTCCAAAATTCCATTATTATCACAACAAACGGTTACAAGTAAAGGAATCCCAGTACTGTATACCAACCTACAGTTGAACCTTTACCCCAATACCCAATTAGACTTATTCTATAGTGATAATTTCTCCTTTCGATGCATGACTCCTAATACATGACTAACCAATTGCACGGATCCTAGTACGCGACTTCAATCACCAACTAGAGAAGGTTATTGGCTGCAAAGTTCATCAGTTCATCCCAACGATGAAGATCAAGAAGATGCTTGGTTACAAAACCCTTCGGTGTACAAACACAGCAACTTCTTCGAAAATGATGAACTAGGGAAAATTTTGTCTCTGGTCACAATTTGCTTGAACAAACTTTGCTCAACACTTGTACAACTTGTGAACACTTTAACAGCTCTTAAAATAATCCTTTTATATGTCTAGGGTTGTGAGAAAAGAAAGCTCAAACACATAAAACCGAATTGGAGTCAAAACAGAACTGGAATTCTATTTTTATAAAGCTCATCAAATGCCTGTCTGTCGAGATGTTGTCGAACAGCTGTCGAGCCACAGGGCTGGAACAGCTTCTTAAGCTTGATGGATAGCTAGCCATCGAGCTTTAATGACAGGCACTTCTTTAGCTTGTTTCTTGGATAGACTTGCATGTCTTCAACACTTGATCTTGAAACACAGTTTCTTGAAGTATTAAACACATTCTAGATCTACCCAAATACACGTAAAGTGTATTTTGTCAAAGGATTAGCCAATTACATAAAATAGTGACATATTTTCCTAACAAGTGTATCACATATGTCCTAACATAATTGGTCAAAGTTGGAAAGTTGAAACAATTTTTGCACCAGTTTGCCACCCAAGGAGAGCAGCCTGTGTTAGGGTCTCAGAGAAGTACTGTTCTTCGATCTTTCCTAGGAATAATCAATGTCATCTTTGCTGCTCCAAGGAAAGACCCCGACTCTATCAGTGGGGTAATGACGATATCTCCACAGTCAAAAGTGGAGGAGGAAGGTAGGCCACTTAAGAAAATCAAGCTGTAGGAGCAACCAATCTTGGGATTCTCCGAGGCTGACAAAGAGGGAACAATTCAGCCCCACGACAATGCACTTGTGGTAACCTTGCAAATAGTGGGTTTTGATATCAAGAGGGTAATGATAGATCAAGGAAGTGGGGTCGAGATCATGTATCCAGATTTATTTAGAGGCTTGTGATTGAAACCTGAAGACCTTAGCAAGTATGACATCCCCTTGGTTGGCTTTGACGGGAAGACTATTGTTCCTAAGGTTATGATCAGGCTACCCGTCTAGACAAGAAAGGAGGTGGTGAATGTAGACTTTATTGTGATAGAAGCTTACTCGCCCTATATGGCAATCCTAGCCAGGCTGTGGCTTTACACTATAGGGGCTCTGTCTTCCATTTTGCATGTAAAGTTGAAGTATCCTACCAAGGGAGGGGTTGGAGAGTTGTTAGGATGCCAAGTAGTAGCCAGGCAGTGTATGGTGGCAGCAATCAGGCACTAAGCATTTAAAGTCGGTTCCTCGGAGTCAATTCCTACCTCAAAGCAAGTAGTACCCAGCCTGGCAGCATCCTTGGATCAATCAGTACCATGTGAGGGGTTGAGTAGGATTGTCATTAGTGAAGACGAGGAGAGGTATTTCCAAGTTGTGACCAAGCTCCCACCAGGCGAAAAAGAGGAGTTGGTGATCTTTTAAAAGGTAAATCTAGATGTTTTCACCTATAATGCATACGAAGCCCTTGGAGTTGATCCAGAATTCATATGACATAGTTTGAATGTGAATCCAAGTGCAGTTTCGAGGAAATAGTAGCCTCAGCAGTCCTCCAAGGAACACGCTAATGCAGTTAAGGAAGAGGTCCACAAACTCAAGTAGGCGGAGCTATCAAGGAGGTTTTCTATCCAGAATGGTTGGCCAACACAGTAATTGTCAGGATGAAATATGGGAAATGGAAAGTGTGTGTGGATTTCACAGATTTCAACAAGGCCTATCCCAAAGACCCATTCATTGTTCCAAGGATTGACCAACTTATGGATGCAACCTTTGGCCACCCCAGAATAAGCTTCCTAGATGCTTTCCAAGGTGGTCATCAAATCCCATTGGCATCGTTAGATCAGGAGAAAATTGCTTTCCTTACTCCAATAGGGAATTATCATTATCGGGTAATGCCCTTCGGCTTGAAGAATGCTAGGTCCACATACCAAAGAATGGTGGCAAGGATGTTTGAGGCTCAATTAGGCAGAAATGTAAAAGCCTACATTGATGATATGGTGGTGAAAAGTAAGAAAGTATCAAAGGACTTGGCAAATCTAGATGAAGTTTTTACAGTACTAAGGAAGCATAGGCTTCGTTTGAATGCATCCAAGTGTTCCTTTGGTGTAGGGTCGGGAAAATTCTTAGGTTACATGATTACTCACTGAGGAATCAAAGTCAACCCCAACTAGATTAAAGCTGTCCATAATTTACATCCACCTCGGAACCCTAAAGAAGTCCAACATTTAACGGGATAACGGCGGCCATAAATAGATTCATATCTTGGTTAGCCGACTAGTGCAGACCATTTTTCCAGTTATTACATAAATGTAAGGATTTTTCCTGGTCTGAGGAATGTGACAAGACCTTTGAGGAATTGAAGACATATCTAGCTCATCCTCTAATCCTATCCAGGCTAGAGAAATAGGAGGTCTTATACACCTATGTAATTCTCTCTTTGATCTCTTGTAAGTTCAAGTTTGCTATAACATTTCTATCAGCCATTCAAATGTTTTTAAGCCATCAATGTCTGTGATATGTGAGGAAGAATCAATCAATTCTTCATAATCTTATGGTAATACTGATGGAGGTGTGTGCGTTTCTTTTTTATCGTGTTAAATATAGTATAACTTACTTTATTTTTTCTTAAAAGATATCATTGTTTTTTAGTAGAATTTATAGTGTGTCTTTAGACTAAAACCTTATTTTCCTTTTTGTGTCCTTGAGGGCTTGTCCCTTTTCCTATATTCTCCCAAAAAGGTATGGTGGATGAGTTTTTTTATTTTATTTTATTTATTTAATTTTTTGAGAGAGAGAGAGAGAGAGGTGTGGTGGGTGAGTTAAATTAAGCAGATACATACCAATTTCATATACAAGGCCAGAAAATCCGGAACAACCAGGACCTCCAGTGAGCCAAAGCACAAGAGGGTCATCTTCTGGACTTCTCTCAGATTCAATGAAGTAGTAGAATAGCTGCACCTCCTCAGATTTTCCTACACCCACGTACCTAAAATACAAAAAACCCTTAAAAAGTTGGTGTTTCTTAATTAAGAATAAGATTGATTGAACAGTGATCACACAATTAGTCAGAACTCAGGAATAAGAAAACTAATTGGCTCATACCCAGTTTCAAGTATGAAAGGAAGACCGCCGGAAAAGCCTGGGAGGCTATTGATGATCGACTGTGGTGCAACCAAGTTGGCAACAGCAAAGAAACAAACTACGCACAACCACATTGTGCTCATGCTGCTACTGGAAATGGTTAACTGGGTTTATTTTAATGTTCGTTTGCTAATATATATTTTAAGTGCTGGTTGCTAATATATATTGTAAGTGCTGGATGTAGTAAATGGTACCAAATTAAGTACCAATGAGTCAAAGGGCCTGCGACTTCTATCCAACTTGTTGAGCTTATTTTGTTAGTTATACTTCACAGTCAATTTTGAGACATCTGCTCTACCTATCATTTGTTCTCCCCATTTGTCAGTCCACGGGTTGTTTCTAAATTTTAGGCATATTTTTTAGTCTACTGTCAGTTTTTAAATTGGGCAGTGTTTATAAAATTTAGGAATATCTTTTTTAAATTGGGCAGTGTTTAAAAAGAATCAGGTTGGCATGAATAGTAGTTGTTACTTGGGTGCTTTTGAAATATAGCGACATGATGCCAAGTGAGTCAGTACTGTACCAAAGATTGCTTTGATTTAGCTTGGAAATGAAAACCAATAAACTATTCCATAATTACCACTACTTTAAAAATATATATATTTACACATTAATAAAACTAGTCGCTAACCCGTGCAATGCACAAAAAAACTATTGACTTTGAAAGAAAATTCAACAATGAGTAAATAGACATTTTGAAAAAAATAATTAATTGAAATTAATCCAAACAAATAATTAACCAACCAAAAATATAGCTTTTAATAAGAAAACAAAAAATCACATGAACCTAAATAAAAAGCATTTGAGGTGAAGAATTAAGATCATCCTACTGAGACACAAATACCAAAAACCCCAAAACTTAAAACTTCAAAATTTATAGAATCCCCAAATTTTACTTTAGAACCAAACCAAATTCAACAAATTTATATATAACATACCAAATAAAAATTTATCGTTCCTTAGGCTAGAAGACATAGGTTGCATCTTTGATTTTTCTTCAAAAAAATAGAGAAGTTTTATGTACCATGTACAATATAAAAAAATAATTATTAGAAATTTCAACCCAAAAACCAAACCCACGATTACCAACATGAGTCTCTTTTTTTTTTTTCAACATTAGTCTTTTTTTTTAGTCCTATCATAATTTTTATTTTTATATAGATTATCAACGTGTGAATTTGAGTTTAAGTTGGACTTGTTACAGAGATAGAGTTTTACTCCTTATTAAGTTTTGATTATACAAAAATAATTTTATTTAAAAAAAATGATAATGATGAGTTTGAGTTTAAGTTGGACTTATTAGAGAGATAGAGTTTCACTCATAGTTAAGTTTGAACTAAAAATAATAATTTTATTTAAATATTGTGCCAACGTGGAAAATTATGAGAGTTTCAAAGGTTTCGGTTTTATATATACTAGCATATAGCCCGCACAATGTGTGGGATACTTTTATTTATTAGAAAAGACAAACCATAGGTGAAAATTTAAAAATTTCATAATTAGATAATACAAAAAAAATTTAAAAAAAAATTGCAAGAAAGAAACCTAAATTCAAGGAGTCTTAGATAGAGACAATGAAATGTAATCTTGAAATTTCTTGCTCATTCAACAAAATTTGAAATAAACCGAAAAAAAAAAAAAAATTGTTTTCCTTCATCACACATGCACTCAAGAAAATGAAAGAAAGTGATTTTTTTTTTCTTTCTTTTGACTCCAAGAGTTAATTATTTTGTTTCTAAAAAAAAAAGTTAATTATTTAATGCATGTTCCAAAGTTCCAAAAAGATAAACAAAATAAATTCAGGGTGGTTCAAGAGAGATAATAGTTTTCTTTGTTGTTGCTAGAAGCAATTACCAGTGTCTTCAACTAACAATAATTAATAATTAAAATATCATGAAATTTAAATCCTATAGTAATAACCTATGAATTACATCAACTACAGTAGTAAATAGTCTCCCCGAATTCACTTACACCCCCCCCCCCCCCCCCAAAAAAATCACATTCTCACTATAAGAGTGATTCCAAAATTATCAATTATGTAGTGCCACTAATTTATACCAAATTATCAATTTCACCTTTTTTTTTTAATGAAAATACCTACACCAAAGGAAAATGCAGACAATGTTTATAATGTAAAAATATGAAAATGTAAGAAACCATGGGTGAAGCCTACCAATTGTATTAAAGCAACAAAATATTGAATAGAACCCAAATGAAGGCCAGTTTAACTGTGGGAAATCTCAACCATGTATAAAAATCAAACTAAATATTACAATTTTTTGTATATAATTGAGAAATCTCAACCTTGTATAAAACTGAATATTTTATTCATTTAACTACTACTATAGATTGTCTATTTAAGGTAGCAAGATCATACGCTCTACCAACAACCTCTTCATCATAACATTCACTTGTATACAAAACGTAAATAAATGAATACACAATTTATATGAGATAACACATCTATTACCAAGTTTATCCTCCATAAGTCTATGGAGATCCATTTGGATTCTAAAGTCATCTTACTTTCTGAACATTCACAAATAAGAATGAACTCTTAAAATTTCATCAATAGTATCAAAAAAATATTAGATATCAAGGTCTCATTTTGGCCACAAACAATATAATATTCATATAGTGTTACCAAGTAAAAAAAGTAGGTATTTGCTTCATAGACACCCTTAGTTCAATCCAACTAATTTGAGAGGCCAGCTTGTATTTTCTAGGGTTTTTGCTTTATGTTATATTTATTGAATTTCTGCCGTGTGATGCAATCAAAGCATAAATGCAATAGTTGTATTTTGCTTTTAGTTGTGATGTATATTAATAGTTTTTTAAAAAATCAATCAATTTTAGTAGGAAGAATAGAAGCCTTTTAGAGGTAGGGCTATAGATTTCAGTAAAAAACTATACCAATAAGGATGTAAGTTGAGAATGATTTTTGCAATATTTTAGAATGTCACTCTTCTCCCTACGTCTCTAATTGGTGAAATTCACTTGTTGCATCACTGCAGTATGTTTCTTTATTCCTTTAATTACAAATATATCTAATTATGACCTTTTTAAAAAACATGAAAATAGAATTTGTATCACTTCTAAAATATGATTTTAGAGAATCAATATAGGGACATGAATATACATGTTTGTATGATCTAGAGGACAAATGATAGGTGACTCATTACAAAATTATTCCCTACTGTCATACATGCAAGAAAAGGCACTCATAAAAATAAAATAAAATAAAAGCCTAGTGGAGCTCAAAATCAAGGAACAAAAAATACCCATATCATTTTGTAATTGGATACATATTTAAAGTAAATATATGATAAAAGGGAAATACATGTACTGTTAGAAACTGAAAGAATATGGACAGACACCCAATGTGAGCATGTCCCTCTATTTGCCTTAGATTGTAACATCTAGGAGTTATGGAGTAATGGTATTGGACCGTTACACTACCCCACTCAATATTAATGTAGTGGTGTGTATATAAACACCAAGAATGGTACCCATTGAACAGTGAATGAATTTTGCATTTCTCATAGTGTTTACAGAGTGTTGTAAGGCTCTTAAGTTGTGGGTTATGTTTGCATCACTCTAGTAGTGTGCAACACCATCGGAAAAACGTTTTTGGTTCATGGGTTACATAAACTGGAATTCAAAACGTGTTTGGATAGCTGGTCTACATGGAAGCTGGCTTTAGACAGCGTAGAACAATCTCAAAGCTCTTGTGTGATTATCGATTTAGGCCAAAAGAGGTATGTCGAAAAACCGATTACTTATACTCCGCTGCAAGTTTCTATTTCTTACATGTACAAACACATAACACTGTAAGCACAGATTATGCAGAAAATCCTTAACCTGTTCTCTAGAAAACAAAATTTGCAGCAACAGAAATACAACCCATGGACATACATCAAAGAAACAACAATAGATATTACACTCAGCCCCTCTGTAAGCACATATTATGCAGAGAATCCTGAACTTGTTTTGCAAAAAATAGAATATGCAGCAACAAAAATACAGCCCATGGACATACATCACAGAAATAGCAACAGATATTACACTCAGCCCGCTTGTAAGCACAGATTATGCAGAAAATCTTGAACCTATTCTGCAGAAAACAAAATATGCAACAGCAGAAATACAGCCCATGGACATACATCACAGAAACAACAACATATACATCGTTTTTCTTTGGGTCCAAATAGATGCATCAATTTTCTTTGAGTGTGGCATTTCAAGTTTGTTTTACACATGTTTATTTTTTAAGTGGGTATTTTTCCTACATGGAAAAATAGCCAAATCTAAATCAATCCAACCAAGAAATTCAAACCTAAATCATATTCAATCCCTAAATTTGAAAACGAAAAAAAAAAAAACAATAAAAAATGCAATAACTTTACCGATTATGGAGTAATGGGTATGCGGCCTCTCTCTTTGTGCCTTCCAAACTATATCTCTGCGTGCATGTGGTTCTGACAAAAAAAAAAAAAAACCTAAAATAAGATTGAAAAAGGAAAAAGAAATATTAGCGTAATATTCGATTCTATACTTATTTGATCCTAATGAAAATTTCATGGGGAACTCAAAAACCCGAAACAAAAACGAATGAAAGCCAAAATCAAATCTAAACCTATACAAAAAAAAAAAAAAAATCAATAAAAAGTAACTTTGCACACCCAAATCTGGAGAGAAAAAAAAAAGAAAAAAAGAAAAAAGAGAAAAATGTACCAATTCTGGTTCCAACAATCTGATGGTGGCAAATTTTCTTTCTCTATGTGCTTGCGGTTTTGGTTGTCTAAGTTCGGTGAGGGAATGGACAGTGATCTATATCTGTGTCATAAGTTTTTTTTTTTTTTTCCTCCTCTATCTTTGTATCGCAAGTTTTTTTTTTCTTCTTCTCTATCTGTGTCGTAAGTTCTTCACAATTTTCCTACATGGCAGCACACCCTTAATTGCAAAAAAAGGCTTTTACTATTATATATAGTATATGATATATATATATATATAGATAATAATTTTATTTAAATATTGTGCTAACGTGGAAAATTGTGGGAGCCTTAGAGGCTTCGGTTATATATATATATATATAGATTATAAGTATTGTGGGCGGATGAGAATTCGAGAATAGGGACAAGTGAGAGAAGGCCAATATCAGAAGAATAGATCTCAGAAAGCATTGACAGCAAGTCCTTGAGGAAAATATAAACAACTCATCACAAGAACAAGGGGACTACAATACCTGAGGACCTCGAGGATATTGACATGTCCTCGGAAGGGCCGAGGACTAGTTCTGAAGACCATCGAGCACAAATCAAGGAAGAGAAGAAAGATTTGTCGTTAAGCAAGAAAGGGAAGAATGTAGATAAAGCACCCATCAACTCTGCATTCGATGCTCTGATCCTACTTAGCTGGCCGCATTAATGAGGAAATGACCCCTGAATAGTGTCATCACAGCTCATAGCCTGGTGTAGAAACTTTCTAGTGAAACCCTGATAGGACAAGTATCAAGGGAAATAAATCCTAACCCTCAAAGTGGAAGGCCAAGATACAACCTGGGAGACTATATAAGGCAGAGAGGCCTCTGTGAAAGGGGGATGAGACATTTGAAGAAAAAAAGAAGTAGAGAATCATCATTGTAACCTAAGAACAAGTGTAATTTGTATCTCGCACCAATTCCGAGGAGCATCATATAAGCAATCTGAGACTATTGTTAATCGATCCCCTTGTCTCATATTTATTCTTAGCACTTATCCTTTCATTTCAAACTTAATTAATTTAAACCAAGGTAACATAAGGTGGATTAGCATCCCATCTCTATAAATTAATTGGGTGAGAAAAAAGGAAGTTTGACTAATTTTATCCCGCCACAATTGGCGCCGTCTATGAGAATAATCACCTAAGTACCCTTGAGTAAAAGCCTTCTCAAGATGGCCAATTTTAGAAGAAGTGGTTTCCTGGAATTTGTTGGGTCCCAGTGGAGGGACCAATTTATGAACCTTGAACGAAGAAAGGATTGTGATATGGCCTACACACACAGCCAAAAAGCTCATTCTGTACACTTGGACCATACGACATCATGCTAGTCACAACTTGCATGATGAGGAGGTATACAACCTCAAAAGGAAAGTGGATTGGTTACGCCGATACCTTCATTGCAAGGCTTGGCTAAGAGAAGAGAGGACTCCTACCCCAACCCAGAGTTCTAGCTCTAAAGATGACCAAAGTTACCGACGAAGAAGCAGAACTCCACCCAATGAGTCTTTTACCTCATCATCCCATTACACTTCTGGTGAGAGGGATCCCCACAAAAGGTCCAGGACTCCACCACAGAGAACCATAGGAAAAATGCTCCTTCAAATATCTCGTTCACCCTTCACCAGACGCATTGAGTAGGTTGAACTCCCTTGCCACTTCAATTAGCCTAGTTTCACAATATACAATTGCAAGATGGATCTTGTCAAACATGTGAGTCAACTTTAATCAGAAGATGGCCATCCATTCTAAGAATGAGGCATTGATGTGCTAGGTCTTTGCCTCGAGCCTCGACCCTGTTTCCATGAGGTGGTTTGATGGACTTGAGGAAGGATCGATAAACTCCTATAAGGAGCTGACGAGGGCATTTAAAGCAAGGTTTTTGACTTGTAGTCGAGTTCCAAAGCCTTTAGACTCTTTGCTTTCAATGTCTATGAAAGAAGGGGAGACCCTTAAAAACTATTCTGATAGATACTGGGAGCTTTACAATGAAATTGATGGAGATTTTGAGGATGTAGCCATCAAGACCTTTAAGGTGGGTCTTCCTACACACTTTAACCTTTGGAAGTTCTTCACCATGAAGCCCCCTCAAAGAATACACCAATTAATGGATAGAATTAAAAAGCACAAATGGGTCGAGGACAATCAGGATGAAAGCAAGGGGAAGGTTAGAATCTTTACACCCGATTGAAGAAATAATCGACCTAACTTGTATAGACCAACCTGTTTGAGGAGAAAGTTTTTCAGCCAGGCACCCCACAATCCCATTGGTCCCCAAATGGTGAATTCGGAGTTTAAGGAGTTGATCTACTGAGTGCTGGAAAAGTTCAAGAATGATCTTAACTTTAAAATATCTAATAAAATTGGAGGAGACCCTACCAAAAGAAATCAGAATCTTTACTGCTAGTACCATCAGGACCGAGGTCACACTACAGAAGATTGCAGGACATTGAAACTATTTCTCGACCAATTGGTCAAAGTTGGGAAGTTGAAAATTTTTTTGCATCAGCTTGCCGCCCAAGGAGAGTAGCCCGCGTTAGGGTCTTAGAGAAGTACTGTCCCTCAATCTTCCCTAAGAACAATCAATGTCATCTTTGCAGCCCTAAGGAAAGACCCTGACTCTGTTAGCGGGGTAGTGACGATATCTCCACAGTTAAAAGTGGATGAGGAAGGTGGGCCACTTAAGAAAATCAAGCTATAGGAATAGCCAGTCCTGGGATTCTCCGAGGCTGACAAGGAGGGAACAATCCAGCCCCACGACAATGCACTTGTGGTAACCTTGCAAATTGCAGGTTTTAATATCAAGAGGGTAATGATAGATCAGGGAAGTGGGGTCAAGATCATGTATCCAGATTTATTTAGAGGCTTGGGATTGAAACCCAAAGACCTTAGCAAGTACGATGTCCCCTTGGTTGGCTTTGATGGGAAGACAATTATTCCTAAGGGTATGATTAGGCTACTTGTCCAGACAAGAAAGGAGGTGGTGAATGTAGACTTCATTGTGGTAGAAGCTTACTCACCCTATATGGCAATCCTAGCCAGGCTGTGGCTTTACGCTATGGGGGCTGTGTCTTCCACTTTGCATGTAAAGTTGAAGTATCCTACCAAAAGAGGGGTTGGAGAGGTGTTAGGATGCCAAGTAGTAGCCAAGCAGTGTATGGTGGCAGCAATCAGGCACTAAGCATCTGAAGTCGGTTCCTCGGAGTCAATTCCTACCTCATAGCAAGTAGTACCCAGCCTGCCAGCATCCTTGGATCAATTAGTACCATGTGAGGGGCTGGGTAGGATTGTCATTGGTGAAGACGAGGAGAGGTATTTCCAAGTTGTGACCAAGCTCCCACTAGGCGAAAAAGAGGAGTTGGTGAACTTTTTAAAGGTAAATCTGGATGTTTTCACCTAGAGTGCATACGAAGCCCTTGGAGTTGATCCAGAATTCATATGCCATAGTCTGAATGTGAATCCAAGTGCAGTTTCGAGGAAATAGCAGCCTCAGTAGTCCTCCAAAGAACACGTTAATGCAGTTAAGGAAGAGGTCTGCAAACTCAAGTAGGCTGGAGCTATCAAGGAGGTTTTCTATCCAGAATGACTGGCCAACACAATAATTGTTTGGAAGAAATATTGGAAATCGAAAGTGTGTGTGGATTTCATGGATTTTAACAAGGCCTATCCCAAAGACCCATTCACTGTTCCAAGGATTGATCAACTTGTGGATGCAACCTTTGGCCACCCCAAAATGAGTTTCCTAGATGCTTTCCAAGGTTATCATCAAATCCCATTGGCACCGTCAAATCAGGAGAAAACTGCTTTCCTTATCCAACAAGGAATTACCATTATCAGGTAATGCCCTTCGGCTTGAAGAATGCTAGGTCCACATACCAAAGAATGGTGGCGAGGATGTTTGAGGCTCAATTAGTCAGAAATGTAAAAGTCTACATTGATGATATGGTGGTGAAAGGTAAGAAGGTATCAAAGGACTTGGCAAATCTAGATGAAGTTTTTACAGTACTAAGGAAGAATAAGCTTCGTTTGAATGCATCCAAGTGTTCCTTTGGTGTGGGGTTAGGAAAATTCTTAGGTTACATGATTACTCATTGAGGAATCGAAGTTAACCCTAACCAGATTAAAGCTGTCCATAGTTTACATCCACCTTGGAACCCTAAAGAAGTCCAACGTTTGACCGGGATAATGGCAGCCATGAATAGATTCATATCTTGGTCAGTCGACTAGTGTAGACCATTTTTCCTGTTATTAATAAAATGGAAGGACTTTTCCTTGTCTGAGGAATGTGACAAGGCCTTTGAGGAATTGAAGACATATCTAGCTCATCCTCCAATCTTGTTCAAGCTAGAGAGATGGGAGGTCTTATACGCAATATAGCTATTATGTTTTGGTCTTGGTACAAGTTGATGAAGGAACCCAGAAGCCGATTTATTATGTCAGTAAATCCCTTAAAGAAGCCAAGGTTTGATACCTTCCCCTAGAAAAAGCCATCCTTGCCATCATTTATGCCACAAAAAAAATTCCACACTACTTCCAAGCTCAAGTAATCGTCATCCTCACCTAGTTGCCTTTACAGGCACTACTTCAGAGATTTGACTACACTAGAAGAGTGACAAAGAGGGGAACAATGCTAGGAGTGTTCAACATCCGATATCTACCTTGGACAGCGGCAAAAGGACAAGTCCTTTCTGACTTAGTAGCAGAGATTACTAAAGAGTTGGACTAGCCTGATTCCCAAGAGGTAGGGATGCCTGAGGAAGGAGTTAGCGTAAACACAATCTCATCTTAGCGAACCTAGGAGTGGTTTGCTGATAGGGATGCTAACTAGAAAGGTTCAGGGATCAGAATTGTGATAATCTCCCCAAAAAGAATCATGCTATAGAAGTCTTTGAGATTAGGCTTCTTGGTTATAAACAATGAGGCCGAGTATGAGGCCCTCCAAGCGGGGTTAAATGATGTCAAGAAGCTCGGAGGAAAATCTATCGAAGTTCATTATGATTCAAGGCTAGTAGCTGGGCAGGTTCAGAGTGAATTTGAGGCAAAGGATCCAAGGATGTAGTGGTACTTAAACTAGGTGAAGCGTCTGCAGGCTGACTTCAAGTTTTTTAATTTAGAACAAGTACCTCGGAGTAAAAATTTCCATGCTGATTTGTCGGCCACTCTAGCTACCTCGACTGGAGAAAGCCTTCCGAGGATTATATTGGTAGAAAACTTGGTAACCCTTGCTTATGACAAATAGATCCCAATAGAGGTGAACTTCATACGAGCAAGCCTTAGCTAGATGGACCTAATAGTCTCATTTCTCAAAAGCATTGAGGTATTGCCTTTCAGAAGAGTAGAAGTTGTATAAATGCTCGTATTCAGGACCATATTTACTATGTGTCCACCTAGAAGCAGTTGAAACATTGCTAGAAGAGCTTCATGAGGGAGTTTACGGCAGTCATACTGGAGGAAGGTCCCTATTACATAGAGCTCTGACTCAAGGATACTGGTGGCAGAGCATGCAGAAAAATCCTCCTAAGAGTTTGTTAAGAAACATGATCAATGCTAAAGGTATGCCCCAAACATTCATCAACCAGGTGAAACACTGAATCCCTGGACTATCCCGTGGCTCTTCGTGTAGTGGGGATTGGATATTGTAGGCCTATTCCCCAAGGCTACAGGAAACTAGAGGTACCTTCTCATTGCAACTGACTTCTTCACCAAATGGGTAGAGGCAGAGCCTCTTGCAACTAACTTCTTCACCAAATGGGTAGAGGCAGAGCCTCTTACTAACATCCGAGATCAGGTTGTGAAGAGATTTGTGTGGCGGAATATCGTTATGAGATTTAGGATCCCAGACACTCTTATATCGAACAACGGTCTTCAATTCTATAGCAAGGCCTTTCGAAGGTATTATTGTGATTTAAGCATAAAAAACATATATTCCACCCCAACATACCCTTAGGGCAATGGACCAGTAGAGGCTATGAATAAAGTCATCGTGGATGGACTGAAGAAGAGGTTGGAAAAAGCTAAGGGTAAATGGGTGGATGAGTTACCTCATTTGTTATGGGCATATTGCACCACGTTGAGAAGGTCCACAGGAGAAACCCATTTTTCTATGACGTACTGAAGTAGTTATTCCCCTGGAAACAAGTTTCTCGACAATGAGAACCGACCAATTTGACAATAGCAACAACGTGCAACTTCTCTCCAACAGTCTGGACCTGGTCGAAGAACGAAGGGAAGTCGCTACTATTAGACTAACACAATATCAACAGAAACTTAGGCAATGATATGAGAAGGGTGTCAAAATAAGAACATTTGTACTAGGGGACCTTGTCCTAAGGAGAGTGATTGGGAACATGAAGAATCCTGCTTGGAGAAAGCGAAGGCCTAATTGGAAAGGACCTTACTGAGTAACTTTTGTAATCGGGGTGGGGGCTTTTCATCTAGAAGATCTAGTTGAAATCCCAGTTCCTTAGCTGTGGAGTGTAAATAATTTACGAAAATATTACTACTAGTGTAATGGTTTATGTGTGGTCACATTCATATACATAACTTTGATATATGCATAGAATTTCTCTTGTACTCATTGTGTTGATTAAAATCCTAGTTGTGGATTCAAAGTAAACTTTATAAGTGTTAAACAGAACCTCGATCAGGTTCAATTCCTCGGATCCCAAGCCAATTCCACATTCCATGCATAGAAGCTACAACCCTAATGCTCATTGCAAATATCACAAGGGGGAGGCCACACAATTGATAAGTGTTATAACTTAAAGCATGCCATTCAAAATCTGATTGACGAACAAGTTATCACTCTACCTTCATCAGCCACCCACCCAGACTTTACTTGATTGACAACGTAATTTTCATGAAAACCTTATTATTGCAGGCTACTAAAGTTTCGTACCTTTCTCCATGAGTAAGTGTTCAACTTCAATTTTGGCGAGTTAGTTTTGGACTTTGCATAGTCAAATGATAATGGACCTAAAAAAAAAAGAATAAATATATAATTTTTTGTAGCTTAACTAACATCTCTTAGCGTTTCTTAGGGGTGTCTAGTCAGGCCTAGACCCGAATTTGATTGAAACCAACCCACCTATGATTGACCCAATAGCTCCAGCGGGTCGGCGGCAGGTTATAGAATCCAGAAACCAACTCTAGTGGGTCAATTGGCAGGTTCTCTCCTCTAAAACCTGCCTCAATCAATCCAACTGGAACTTTACCAAAATCCAACTAAGCAAGATTTTCCTGGCGAGTTGTTGGTCAAAATACTTTAGATTTTTACGAGATTTATGTCGGATTTGGGGAGATATCACCGAATCTAGTGAGATTTTAGCTTGATCTGGTGGAAATCTCACTGGATCTAGCAAGATCTCACCAGATCCGGTGAGATCTCCACCAGATCTGGCGAATTTTCACCTGAAATCAAGTATTTTGGCCGGATTTTTCACCATGGACAGTTTTAACCGAACCGACCGTTTTTCGGTGCAAATCCGACTGCTTCGTTCCAACTCCCTTGCTAGTCGACAGCGGGTCAGAACTTCGTCCACCTGATTCTGTCGGGTTAGTCTCAGGTTGGGCACAAACCTGACCTAGACTGACCCGTGGACACCCTTATCATTTCTAACTGAAACGTTCAAGTTTCAAACAATTATGGCAAATAAATTTTTTTTTTTTTAATTGGAAGAAGAAAACAAATTTAGGTGAAGTGAGAACACGTTTTGAGTGTGAATTGGTTCATGTTCTATCTTTTAAATTGATGTAAGCTTGTACACCTAGCTGGAATTGATTTGTTAAAAAAAATTGGGTTAAAGAAAAAAATTGTTCTCACGTGAAAAAAAAAATCTAGAAAATTAATAAAATTAATATATATTTTTTATCTGTTAAGAAGTATGATGCCGTGATCCACTATGACTTACCTTCTCAAAGAAGAAGCTATTGCCAGCATTATTAAGCGCCAAGGGTGAGAACCTGGATTATCTTGTTAAGTTGGTGAAGGAAGGTAAACTTAAGACTGTGATTGACTCGAAGCATTCCCTGAGCAAGGCTGAAGATGCTTGGGCTAAGAGT
The DNA here is from genome assembly GCA_030820535.1 of Quercus parvula. Lineage (NCBI taxonomy): Eukaryota > Viridiplantae > Streptophyta > Magnoliopsida > Fagales > Fagaceae > Quercus > Quercus parvula. Next base: position 4,314,375 of record JAUAME010000008.1, on the reverse strand, counting down.
ATTGATGGCCATGCTACCGGGAAAATCAACGTGGAACCATCAGCCCATAAGCAGTTATAATATGCTTGGAATTATTGAATTTGTATGTGCTTAAATTGGGGGTTTTATGGGTCACGTACATAAAAGAAAACAAGTTATGTGCAGTTGAAAGGGGTATTTGACCTGATAATGTGATTATTTGTAGATGATTGTGTCCACTACTTTGCATCACAGAAACACAGATGTTTGAACATTAAGTACCAAATGTCAAGGAATTATATTTCATCTCTCGTTTAATAAATTTCACATTAAGACTTCCCACTTTTTCAATTGATGGTAATTCTATGCTAAAGAACAACAAATCTCAATTGAATTTCAGCAAAAAAGGAAGTTTCAAATGACAATCATGTACCAGAGTAGAGAGTAATGCAATGATTACATCTCAAACTACGGTGCTAGTGATATTGGTGTCATTTTGCTACAAAAAGGGGGCAGTTAGCACTAAGTGGAATCTCTTTGCTCATGAGTGATTTTCCTCTCACTTTCGAAGTGATGCTTGTAGTCCTTAACAAATTTGAACCTAATCCATAAAAATAAAAAAATAAATGAAACTTAAAATGATTGATTTTAGTCCTTAACAAATTTAAAGTGATTGATTTAAGTCTCTATAGAGTGATGATGTCTCAATTTTTAGTTTGACTAGGTGTTAAACTATTGAGATCAACGATGTATTTAAAGTTAAACCTTTCTTCCCCTTGGTAAAAATTTGTGACGAGAGGAGTGGTGCAAAATTCCTTAATGCTTTCTTCTATAAAATGATAGGAAAGTGACAAAAAACAGTGATTCTCTTTTGCTGTCGAAGCAAAGTGGAAGAAATGCTTTGTATCCAATTCCAAGACTTGATCAAGTTTTGCATTTGTTTTGGCTAGTACCCTAACAAGTCTTTGTTTCCAAATGGATCATCCAAGTTGTAGTCACCCCAATTGGTAGAAGATAATGTAATTTATTTTTATGGTAACTTACTTAAGTGTATTAACTCTTATTTTTATGCGAACTTACTTAACTATATTAGCTCTCATGAGTCATAATTAACTCTTCTTATTTGGGTCCATGTGAACCCTCAGCCAAGAAATTATTCTCAAACCTCAGTGCTCCAATAGTCTAATTTGCTTTATCAAACTTTGTATAGATTTCTTCTCGCTCTAGCTCCACATCACTAAGCTTCTTGGTGGTCAACCTATATAACTTCTCATGCTTTTCTAAGACCTTGTATAACTTTGCATAGGTTGTGTGGATGTCATCTAGTTCATCCATCTTCTCAAACATGGACTCCACCAATTCCTCTTCGTCATCCACATCTTCAACAATCCCCTCAGTAGGATTGACAGTGGTAGTGAAGGCATTTAGGATTCCATCATCCTCATTGTTAGAATCATCCTCAGGCTCGGTGTCGCTCAAAGTAGCAGCAAGTGCTTTGCTCTTCCCAGTGGTCTTGAGATATGTGGGGCACTCTTGTTTCATGTGACTGAAGCCTTGACACCCAAAGCACTTTGGTCCTGAGGGAACAATGTACTGATCGCCATCCATAGCATCCTTCTTCACTTTGTCTTGGCTCTTGAACTAAGAAGAACTGGATTGCCTACGGTCCTTGTCGAAGCCCTTCCCATTTGCATTCTTCATGAACTTCTTGAATTTCCTGGTGATGTAGGACTTCATCTTAGAATCTTCATCGTCTAAAGACTCATCTATGTCACTGCTCTTGGCCTTTAGTGCCACGCTCTTGCTCTTACCCGATTTACCAATTCTTGTTAAACCTAACTCATTGGTCTGTTGATTACCAACCAACTCTGTCAGAGGAATCTTGTCAATGTCCTTTGATTCCTTGATCGCGGTAATCTTGGCATGGAATCTCTCGGGTAGAGATCTGAGCACCTTTCTCACAACCTTGGGTTCTGGAATGGTTTCTCCAAGATTGAAAGCTGAGTTCACTATGCTCTTGAGCTTGGCATAGAACTCATCAAATGACTCATCCTCCTCCATCTTTATCTCTTCAAAGCTTGTAGTGAGCCTCTAAAGTTTTGAATCCTTGACAGCCTTGGTTTCTTCATAGGTTGTCTGGAGAATGGTCCATGCTTCTTTTGCAATTTCAGTGGAGGATATCTTCTTGAACTCCTCATTTGTGACTGTACTGAATAAGGCATTCAATGCTCTGCTGTTAAAATTTGCCGCCTTGAACTTAGCATCATCACAATCAACTGGTGCTTCCTTTAGCTTGGTCCAGCCTATCTCCACATCTTGCCACACTTTCTCATCTAGAGACTGCAAGAAAGCTCTCATGCGTACTTTCCAGTATGCATAGTTAGTGCCAACAAATAAAGGAGGTATAATGAGAGACTATCCTCTATCCATGACAGACAGGGGTCAATAGATCATATAGTAAAGATTAAAACCTAGTCAAAGTGTGTCTGCTCTGATACCACTTGATAAGCCAAAAATGTATTGGTCCCTTGTGATGAATTAATTGATTAATTAACCAAGGTTATTAATTAATCAAATTAACATTCAAACGCGTGGTAGCACAAACAAATCACCAATTAAACTAAGTATGCAGCGGAAATTAAATTGACACGATGATTTGTTTTCGAATGGGGAAAACCTACACAGCAAAAACCATATCGGGTGATTTTAAGGCCACCCGAGAATCCACTATTATCACAATAAGTGGTTATAAGTAAAGGAATCCTAGTACCTTATACCAACTTACAATTGAACCCTTACCTCAATACCCAATTGGATTTGTTTTGTAGTGACAATCTCTCATTTTCAATGCACGGCTCCTAGTATGTGACTAACCAATTGCGCGAATCCCAGTACGCGACCTCAATCACCAACTAGAGAAGGTTGTTGGCTGCAAAGTTCTTCAGTTCATCACATAATGAAGATCGAGAAGCTCCTTGGTTACAAAACCCTAGGGTGTACAAACACAGTAGCTTCTTCACAAGAAAGATAAACTAGGGTAAATTTTGTGTTTAGTCACAATTTGCTTGAACAAACTTTGCTCAACACTTGTGCAACTTGTGTCACCTTTGACGGCCCTTAAAATAATCTTTTTATATGTTTAGGGTTGTGAGAAAAGAAAGCCCAAACATATAATCACGGATTGGATGAAAAACATACTAGAAATTCTAAGTTTCATAAACCTTGATAGAAGCCTATCTGTCAAGCTGCTTTCGAGCCACGAGCTGGAACAGCTCTTCAAGGCTCGATTGATGCTAGCTGTCGAGCTTTAATGAACAACACTTTTCACACTTGAATCTTGGACAGACTTGCTTGGCTTTAGCACTTGAACTTGAAACCTTATTTCTTGAAGTATTAAACATATCCTAGATCTACCAAAATACAACTAAAGTGTGTTTTGTCAAAGGATTAGCCAATTACATAAAATAGTGACATGTGTTTCTAACATGTGAAATACATATGTCCTAACACAATAGGTATCAAACCTCACAATGGTAAACAAGCATATAGTCTTTCGTTCTACTTAGATACTTGAGAATATGCTTTATAGGCTTCCAATGTTTTGGTCCTGGATTTGATTGATATCGATTGACTATACCAACTGAATAACAGATATCTGGTCTAGTACATAGCGTGGCATACATGAGACTTCCCACTGCAGAAGCATATGGAACTTATCTCATAGACTTTTCCTCTTCAAGAGTCTTAGGCCTTTGGTCATCAGACAGAGGAACTCCATGTCTGAAGGAAGTAATACTTTCTTGGAGTTTTGCATGCTAAACCTTGCTAGAATCTTATCTATATATCCAGCTTGTGACAAGCCTAACATTCTATTCTTTTGATCTCACCAAAGCTTGATCCCTAGAATATAGTTAGGTTTGCCTAAGTCCTTCATATCAAATTGGCTTAACAACCAAATCTTAACTGATGACATTCCCCCTACATCATTTCCAATGAGTAGAATATCATCAACATAAAGCACTAGGAAAATTACTACTTTATCTTGATGTCTCTTATACACACATGGTTCATCAAGATTTTGTTTAAAACCAATTGACTTGATTGCTTGATCAAATTTGATATTCCATGATCTAGATGCTTGCTTAAGTCCATAAATGGATATTTTCAACTTGCATATCATATGCTCTTGGTTCTTTGCTATGAAACCTTCTGGTTGCATCATATAAATTTCTTCTTCAAGATTGCCATTTAAAAAAGTAGTTTTGACATCCATTTGCCAAATCTCATAATCATAATGAGAAGCAATAGGTAAGATAATTCTGATAGATTTAAGCATGGCTATTGGCGAAAAAGTTTCTTCATAATCAATACCTTCCTTTTATGTATACCCTTTCGCCACTAGTCTTGCCTTAAAGGTTTCAACCTTTCCATCTATCACTCTCTTCCTCTTGTAAACTCATTTGCAGCCAATAGGTTAATGCCATTAGGCACCTTTACAAGATCCCAATCTTGATTGGAATACATAGAATCCAATTCAAATTTCATAGCTTTGACCCAATGATGTGCATCTATATCTTTCATTGCTTTTTCATAAGTGTAAGGGTCAAATTTAGCTTCTTCTGAGATAGCTTCATAAGTTTCTACCAAACCTATAAATCTTATAGATGACCTAATAATCCTTCCATTACGACAAGGCTCTTGTGTACTCATCATCTCATAAGTAATATCTTGTGGTGTATCTGATATAACCACAGCATTCCAGGCTTCATTTATTGATTGTTCAATTATAGGTTCATTCATTTCAGTTAAAACAACTCTACTTTTAGGAGTAAAATTACTCATATAGTCATATTCCAAAACTTTGGCATTTGTACTAACAAATAATTTGTTATCATTACGATTATAGAATAAATAACCCCTAGTTTCTTTTGGATAACCCACAGCAAACACACTTCTGACTTTGGTTCCAATTCATCAGGCTTCCCTTTTAGTACATGTACTAGACAACCCCAAATGTGGAGGTATCTCATACTAGGCTTGCGCCCACTCCACAACTCCATGGGTGTTTTGGGAATAGATTTTGATGGAACTAAATTTAGAAGATGCATTGCTGTATTTAAGGCATATCCCCAAAAAAAATTGGTAGAGTCAAATAACTCAACATGGATCTAACCATATCTAAAAGAGTCTTATTCCTCCTTTCTACTAGACCATTTTGTTGTGGTGTTCTAGGTGCAGTCAACTGAGATATAATCCCATTTTCAGTTAAGTAATCCTTGAAATCCCCAAGAAGGTATTCGCCACCATGATCAGATCAAATGGCCTTTATGTGTTTACCTAATTGATTCTCAACTTTAGCCCTAAACTTTTTGAACTTTTCAAAAGCTTCGAACTTCTGTTTCATTAGGTACACATAACCAAATCTAGAGTAATCATTAGCAAAAGTAATGAAATACTCATAGCCACCTCTTGCTTGGATAGACATTGGACCACACACATCTGAATGTACTAGTTCTAGCAAATCTTTGGCTCTATATCCTTTTGCATTAAAAGGCCTTTTCGTCATTTTACCTTCCTAGCAAGATTCGCAGACTGGGAATTGATTAAAATCTAATGGTTCTAAAATCCCATCTTTCACCAGTCTTTGGATTCTGTTTGAATTAATATGAGCCAAACGCAAATGCCAAAGATATGCATCACTAGTAGAAGGAAACTTTCTCTTTAATGATTTTACATGTGAATTATTATCTAACTTAGAATTGTACAATTCACACTTACTAGGAGGTATAATATAAAGACCATTAACAATATTGCCAGAACAGATAAACAATTTATCCTTCTTTATTACAACATTGTCTTTCAAGATAACACATTATCCATGTCTACCTAAATACATTGCAGAAATTAAATTCCTATGAAGATTAGGTACATATAAGCAGTCTTCCAATATTAAAACCCTAGAACTAAAGCATAAATTAAACACTCCAACAGCTACAACTGGAATTTTGCTCCCATCTGCCAAAGTAAGAAACAATGCCCCTTCATTCAAAGCCTTCTGGTCTCCTAGAACCCTTGCAAAGTATTGTAGATATGATTAGTACAACCTGAATCCACACACTAGAAATCCATGGGATTATGTACTAAACAAATTTCAAGAAGGAATGATCTCATCACACATTTATTCTTGCTAGCTATGAATTTGAGACAGTTCCTCTTCCAATGACCTTTCTCACCACAATGGAAACATTTTCCTTTGGTGTAGTCCTTTAACTTTTTCTTTCCCCTATTGGCAACTCCTAGGGCAAGTTGTTTACCATCTTGTTTGGTGAAGTCCTTCTTCTTCTTACCACCCTTACCTTTCGACTTAGGCTTAAAAGAGGAAGCTTCAACCATATTAGTATTAACACTGGTTGTCCTAAGAATGCCTTCCAGTGCCACTAATTCATTCATTAATTCAGACAAGGTATAAATCTTTTTGTTCATATTATAATTCAATCTAAATTCTTTGAATGATTTTGGTAAGGATTGGAGTATCATATCCACTTGGGATTCTTCATCAATGTCGATACCTAAAACCTCTAGTGTATTCAGATAAGAGATCATCTTAAGACAATGCTCTCTTACTAGAGTCTCTTGAGCCATTTTGGTATTCAAGATAAGCCTTATAGTGTCTTGCCTAGTTGAACGGCCTTGCTCACCAAACATCTCCTTCAAACTTAACATTATATCTGAAACTAGTTCCACATACTGCATTTGATGTTGTAGAACATTTGAAATAGATGCTCGGATATAGCACTTAGCCATCTCATTAGATTTCTGCCAACGATCATATCGCTATTTTTCCTCAAAAGGAGCATCTAATGAAGGAAAGTTTGGACATGGTTGATTAAGCACAAATTTGTGCTCTTCAGTAGTAAGAACAATACCTAAGTTTCTTTTCTAGTCAACATAGTTGGATCTAGTCAGTTTGTTTTGATTAAGAATAGTAACAAGTGGGCTAAAGGATGCCATGCTTAAATCTAAAAACAATAAACATGAATATAATAAGTAAATTGGATATTATCAATTTAGCATTTAAACATATAATATCAAACCTTAATAAAACCATAATATAAAATATGCAACAACAACCCAATCCCATATTTAAAATTCCTTGGTAGCAAGTAAATTATAAACATCATGACTGATTGAGAACTATTCTCATTATTAGTGCTTTCATGATAACTCTTATCAAACACTACTAATATGCCGCTTTCCCATTAGCCTCTAAGTAATAATGACATAGCTTCGTAGGGAGATTAACATTAAACTTAGTCTAGTGTACACCATACTCTATGTGAGTTACCAAGTAACTCCACGGTAGCGTGGTCGTTCTTAATGTAAAAACACATATTATCCATCATTAAGAAGTTTAATCTACAGTACCAAGAATTAGACACCCTCCATTGGGAGCAAGGCATATACACCAAGGCGAGGTGCTTGATCACACTACTATAAACTGACAATGGAGGCCGTGATGTTCAACCCTTGAATCTCTCTCCCACTAGAAATTTTAAAAGAATTTTTATTTATTTGGAAAACACATGTGATCTCATCACGAACAACTTTGCACTTCATCTATGTTTTAACACTTAGTGAAATTTCAAAAAATAGTACGTTCAATCAGTCAAAGGTATTTCTGGATCGATCAAAATATTTAATAAATCCATTTTGAAGTCTCTAGATGACTTGATCGATTCTCGATTCCTATTCGACCAATTGAAAGGATCATTTGATCGATTGAAAGGAATTCTCAATTGATCGAAAAATTGAAGAAATTCATCCCGAAGTCTCTAGATGACTCAATCAATTCTCAATTCCTGTTCGATCAATTGAAAGGAAGATTCGATTGATCAAAAAATTGAAGAAATTCATCACGAAGTCTCTAGATGACTCAATCAATTCTCGATTCCTGTTCGATCAATCGAAAGGAACATTTGATTGATCGAAAGGAATTCTCAATTGATCGAGACTCGTGAAACTAAATTTTTTCAGATTTTTTTGGTAACCATTTTTGACATTTCACTTGAACAAAACATAGTCCTTTGATCACATCAGAATGAGATTGAGATCAAAACTGAATTTCATTGATGCTATAGTCTTAAACAACATCATAACATCAATATCGGTTTTATCAAACAATAGTTCTAAAACTAAACTATGCAGAAAAATTACTGCAGAATTTAAAAAAAAACATGAAAATTGTTTTCTTTGATTCTAAAACTCACTCAACTTGTTATACAAATATGAGATTGAAGACCACTCTAATACCAGTTGTTGGGAAAACACATGGAAAAATACAGTTTTGTATCTCATACAAAAACACGCAGCGGAAAATAAACGGATCTACTTCATTCGTGTGAGATAACATGCAACATCTAAATTTTAGAAATAAAGAATAAGAAGGCATACCTTGGTGCAATGAAATTTAAAACAAATGAAGATTGAACTTGGGAAGACTTCCAATCTTCACTCCTATTCCACAATGTGCCCAAGATGTGTGGTCTCTCAATCTGTTCTATACGTATTTTTTCAAGAGAATAACCAAGTGTCTCTCTTAAGAAAAAAACTTTGAATCTTTCTCTTTTTAATCATACATATATTTTCTGCACTTGGTAGTTACTTTATTTAATAACTCTTATTAAATAAATAATTGATTATCTAATTGGGTTAGTCTTTTGGGTTAGCCTAATTGGGCTTTAGTGTGTGGTTTGGAGCGGGACCAAAAGGGACAAATAAAGTTCTAGCTCCAATGGGTTTTGGACTTATTTGTCAACTCTTAACAAGCCCAAAGTTACCATTAATTATATTTAATATCACTATATAAATATAATTGCACTCTAGACCTTATTAATAAATTATATCCCAAGACTTTATTAAACATTTAACCCTTTTATGAAAATATTCGTAGTAATACAAAGTCATAATATATAATTGTCACTTTGAAGATTACTACATCTTGATCCTTGAGTACCTAGTTTACACCTTTAAGTTATTCATATAGTTTTTATGAAATCTAATTTCATAAAATATAAACTTCAGTAACTCTTTACTAAAGTGGTTAAGCCTAACAATCTGAATAACCAAACCCATTAAACTTATTTCAAGGGAATATTTTATATATTTATAAAGAGACTATGAATTTCATCTTGAGAATATGTATTCCTTCAACATTACGTGTGGTTGCCCAACATACTGAGGTTTTGACCGTATGTTAAGATCTCACTCCTGATATATTAAAACAACCTACATGATCGGGTTCACTATTTCCTCAGGATTGAGAGTTTATGTAAATTAAAGTTGTGAGATTTATTATTCATTTAACAGTTATTAATAGAATAATAAATCTTATAGCGCTCTAGTTCAATATGTCCTATACCTTTAAAGCATATTAACATGTCAATTAGAAGTCTTTACTTCCATGATCAAGACAAATCATCCTAATTGACTTGTTATAGTCTTCGAAGATGAAATGCCCAATTTCATCACCGACTACAAACTAAGATTTTGAGGTTACAAAGAACTTGTGTTTTATATCTTCTGTGACTAAATCACATAAACCATATACTACGTATCTCAAGGACTATATGATAATGTCCAAATGTTCATGTTACCATTATTTTAGATAATAATAAAACAACTTTATTACGTATACTATAATGTCATACATAGCATAAATAGGATTTTAGGGCACTAATCCTAACACCTCTCACATACACTTGAGGGTCCCAAGTGAAATGTCCACCATGGTGAACATGTAGAGTAAAAAACTCATCCATCCCGAATGCAATTTACAGCGAAAATGGATATTCACTTTTCAAATGATTTTTTTTTAAGCTAATAAACTAATAAACAAATAAAAACCCACCAAAAAAACAGCATCATAGGGAACACATGGACTTGAACATTTTTCTAAAAGGTACACACAATACAGCCGAACAATATAATACAAATACCAACAAAAAGATATCATTTTTTATCACAATCAACATTGTGGTCCCTGATAAGGTGTCCACTATACAAAGCTAGAGAGAGAGAGAGAGAGAGAGAGAGAGAGAACATACCTTTACGATCTAGCCTTCACAATCACATAGTGTATTTTTTGGTTTCTGGGTGGGTATTTCAATTCGACGTGGGTTGAATGGTTTTGCAGATGAAAAATTTCTTCTTTAACATCTAAGGTTGCATCAAATTTGGGTATGGTGTGTGACTGATGAGTGAGTGAAAAAAGATTTTTTGAAATTAGGGTTTCTAAAAAGCTGATTTGGGTTTTGAGGGTCACACAAGTGGGTTGGTTAGAGAGGAAGCCACATGAGCCTCACGTGTCTCTATTAATGGCGGGAAGCTTTCATGGAGAGGGCAACATTGACACGTTGGATTAAAAAATTAATTTTTTATTTCACCGTCTACCACATAGGAAATTTCCGTTTTTGAGATGACGATAGGAACCAAAAAGAAACGTGTTTTTTAGAATGAAGATTAAAATCAGTAAAAATTAAAAGTAAGGACCAAAGTGGGAATGAGCTAAACATATAGGGACGAAAATAGTATTTCTACCTTAAAAATATAGATTAAAAGTTACAAGCGTAACTTTCGATCTAAAGTCTAAATTCTTCAAAACTGTTGCACCGTGCAATACCCACGTGGTATTGCATGGGATCTCGATACAGATTTTCCAATAGAAATTCTTATTCCACTCATTCCATAATAGCAAATATTTAGCATTTTTTTTTTTGAGAAGAAAATATTTAGATAAAACGAAAAAGCTGTTAGATAAAATGGATATTATCTTTTTGGATTTATTATGATACTTTTTTTTTTCCTTTTTGTTGATTAAAGATGACACAAATTCTTTGTTTTTCTTTCATTAAAAAAAGAGTTATTGTTTCCTGAATTTATGATATAAACTTTCGTCCTGCACTTTGTAACTGCTTGTATAAAAAGTTCAAAGAACGTTACATACGATTTTTATTATTAAGCCACAACGTCACGTACTACTGAGTGGAGTGGTACGTTTCATAAAATTGAATTGATTTTGTATTTAAATCCCAACCCCATCCCTTCCATAGCCAAAAATGAATTAAAACATCATTGGCATCATTGTTAGCAAACTATAGGAAAAGAAGACAACATAAGGAAAGCTGAAAGAACAAAAAAAAATTTCACCAGAGAGACTTCATAAGGTGAGAGTTTATTTTCATATATTTGCTTTTCTCTTTATGCCTCAATTGTTCATGAAGTTGCTTTTCTTTTTATGCCTCAATTTTCATTACGCTCCTGTATTACACTTTGGAAGGAATTCAGGAAATATATAATTACAATATTTTTATGGGAATAAATAAATTTTTTTTCCAGCTTGGCAATAAATAGTTAAACATGTAACCAAATGTATGATTATTAAAAAAAAAAAAAAAAAATAAATGTGAGTGGCATTACAAGTTACAACGCTAATGTGACTAGTCATGGTCACAAGTTTTTGCCATCTTAATGTGAATTTTGTTTTTAATTTTTTTTTTTTATACAAGATAAATTTTTTATTCTAATCTAATTTAAATGTATATGTTTGTGAAACCTCTTCTTAAAAATTTGAAATTCGGTTCTTAGTTCTTACCCCCACTCCACAAGAATTTTATACTTATAGAGTGACTATCGCACTAAGAATGCATAATAGTCATCTTAATGTGAAATTTAAATTCCTCATTCTATGGTTTTTTTTTTGGTAAATAAATGCTTCATTCGAAAACACTAGTTTGATCATAAAGTGTTAATATAACAAAATGATTCTTCAAACTTGAGAGAGAGATGGGATTCGGATCATAGACATTAGATGCAATAAGTATGTCATTATCATTGGAGTAAAATGCTTTTGATATCCTAATATAGATTTGGGATATTGCATATACATTTGACTATGGTGTTCTGGAATAGTGGCAATATACTAGGCTTCCCACATAACATATTATAAATATTGATATTTCCATGTTTGGTTCTTGGGATTATGCTTCCCTTCTTGATTATAATGCAAATTCTTTAATATAAATCAATTCATGATTTTTTTCATTAAAATATTATATATATATATATAAAATCTTAAATATAGTATCTTAGGTTTCTAGTCCAGGTTTATACATATATAATAATAATAATAATAATAATTATGTGGGTTCCAATTAGTAAAACTGAAAAAAAAAACTTTATAGTAATATAAGTGATTTGAGATTCAATTACTGTTTATACTAAAAAATTAATCAATGTATTAGATTAATGATAAATAACATACAAATCAAATTTTGAGGATCTCATTACTAAAAATAATTATGAGGAACATATAAATCAAATTTTGATTAAAAAAATTTATTTAACCTCTCATTCAATACATATAAACAAAAGCCTTGATAAAAATATTATTGTATAATAGGCATGCAGTATGATAAACACGGATTTTCTAATATCAAAATGCTGCTTAGTATTGTTATTGTCCATCTTCAACTCGAACAATTAGTTTACATTTGTTTTGTGAAACCATCAAGTTAGGGATAAAAGCACGGTTTTCAGACCCAAACTAGACTGTCCAGTCCAATCGGGTTAATCGGGAACTTGTCTAGAAACCCCTTTTTTTAAGCACTAAGAACCAAACATTACACTAAAGTCTATGAACTATTTGAACCGCGGGTGAACCGTCTGGTTTCTAGAACCGAACACAGTTCAAATTCGGTTCATATCATGCTCATTATTTGAAAAAATATGTTAAAGTTTCACAAATGGTAGAAAAAGAATCTGGGCACACAAATCTGGACAGTTCAAACACAGTTCAAATCATGCTCAATATTTGAAAAAACACAATTCATATCATGCTCAATATTTGAAAAAATATTTTAAAAGCCAGACAATTCAAACACGGTTCAGATCATGATCAATATTTGAAAAAACACAATTCATATCATGCTCAATATTTGGAAAAATATGTTAAAGTTTCACAAATGGTAGGAAAAGAATCTGGGTGCACAAAACCAGACGGTTCAAATACGGTTCAGATCATGCTCAATATTTGAAAAAATATGTTAAAGTTTCACAAATGGTAGGAAAAGAACCTAGGCGCACAAAATCGGACGGTTCAAACACGGTTCAGATCATACACTTAACACATATTCCTACAATCTCTCAAAACTCTCATTAACCCATGTTCCATTACTTTTGTTTTAAAACCTGATATTTAAAACTGTCTTCATCATTCATCCCCATCCTCACAAGATCACACAAATCCCTATAAAGAGAAAATAAAAAAACCTCCAAGAACGATTCTGACCCACCCTCTCTCTCTCTACGAAATCATTCATGTTTTTAATTGTTTGTTTGGTTTGGCATGAATATGTATTGCCTAATCTCATTCTACATTTTTGTTGAATGCTTCCGTTGTCATTAGGGTTTTTTTTTTTTGGCCTCTTCAATATTTTTCCAAAATTAACTTCACAGTTTAAGATCATTTGACTTCAGAAAATTATTAAATACAGTCTAAATAAATAGATAAAATCAACAACAGAAATATCTATGTATTAAGATAATAAAACCCTTTATCCAAAAAAAAAAAAAAAAAAAAAACTTCAACCCTAATATTCTTCTAAAAAAATTTAACCCTAATAATTAGTTTACATTTGTATTGTCAAACGGTCATCTTAGGGATAGAAAGAGATTTACATTGTTCCAACTCTCCTATATTCACGTTAACATAGATGCCTACAATCTCTCAAAACTCTCATTAACCATTTAACCCACGTTCCATTACTTTTGTTTTAAAACCTCAAATTTAAAAACGAAATTATTATGTAATCCAGATTGTCTTCATCATTTCATCCCTATCCTCACAAGCTCACACAAACCGCCCTTAAAGAGAAAATCAGAAAACCTCCAAGAACGAATTTGTTTAGTTTGGGATGGAATTTGTTTGCCTTTAAATAATGAATTTACGTTTTATTTCTTCCACTGTTTTTTTTTTTTTTTTTTTTTTTTTGAGATGAAAGATAGATGTCTTCCACTGTTATTATGGTTTTATTTTATTTTTGGTTCTGGACTCCTTAATATTTGCCAAAATGAACTTCACAGTTTAAGATCATATAACCTCAAACAATTCTTAAACACAAACTAAATAAATAGATAAAATGAAAAACAGAAATCTCAATTATTAAGACTTGCCTCTAAGCAAACACATGCTTAGAGGCTCTTATAGTTTTTATTTATTTATTTATTTTTATTTATTTATTTATTTATTTTTTAATGTTAATAATTTTTTTTTCATTATAATTCAAGATTGGGGTTACTAATTTTTTTGTTCTTTGAAAAACCTAAACGGAGTGATGAGATGTAGTACAAAAACAATCACACCTAGGCCAGGAATGCAAAAATCTCACCACCCCTAGATTTTTTCAAATAATGGAAAATGCAAAAACCTAAATTAAAATAAATGAAAATTATTAACTTTTAAGAAAAATTAGAAGAGATAAACTAACCAAAGTTGCAATTAGATACATTGTTTTGAAACCTCGACTATTTAATGAATTAGGAAAGGGAGAGGTTCAAGGTTTTTAAGGTCGGACTGAGGTTCAACCAAGGTCAAACCGTGATATATCATTTAATTTTTTAATATATTTGATACTTAAATTTGTTTATATTTATTAATTTTTCATTCCTAACCAACAAGATGTGCGTGGCCCAATGGTTTGCATGCTAAAGATGTAATTTCACTTGCTAAGGGCAAGTTCAAGTCTTACCAGTAGCATATTTTCATTAATTTTTACCAAAATAATGACATGGCTGAACTGTGTCTTATAAAACCGATCCAAGGATCGATTCCCAGTTAATCTGGCTGGACCGCTCGGTCCAGTTTGGGTTTAAAAACAATGGTTAGATAACACATCCGCTAAATAAGTTTCATAGCTTTTGGGCTTTAATTAACATATTGTAGACATCAAATTTCAAAAGAAGCTATAGAACAATGGTATTTAATAGAATTTGGTTACAAAGGTTCCAAAAAAAAAAAAACTTTAATTACCTGACATGAACGGAAAGAAAATGATGAGTAAATACCTTTTTGAATGGCTTCCTCTGGCACATAGTCAGTTATTACCAAAATGCAAAAATGTTATGGCTAGGGTTTATTTTTTTTATTTTTTTTCAATAACGGTAGATGTCTTTTTTTTACAAAGAAATGTGTGTTTGTTTTTATTTTAAACTTTTTTTTAGTGAATAGAGAAATTTGAAAACCATCAAGAGAGTGATCCCATTTTATAGGCAATATTTTAGTAGGAGTTAAAGGTGTTGTAAGGACCAAAAAGTCTAGCGGCCCAAGCCCACTTAGAATAGTGGCTGGATCAGTTCAACCATGGCCCAAAACAAAGAATTTGTAAGAGAGGGAACCAGACAACCAAAGGGGGGGCTTCGCTCGAGGACAAAAAACAAGGAAGAAAAGGCCAATCTTATTAGATAGGTGAACCAATTTTCCCTCACAAGCTGGTTCGAGGAGGCCACAATTACATAAGAATTATTATTGTTCACTCTCTTTTCTCTCAATGTTTTGCTTCTTTTTTCTTGATACTTGTGTTTTTATATCCCTCTCTGTAAACCTTCTTTTTCTTATATACTCCTTCCTCCCTCACATCTCGTCCTTTCATCTGCACCTAACAAATCTCCCCTCATGACACTTGTCCCTTTTTTCATCTGAAGAAGGTGGAAGAAGGAACCTACTTAGTTGTGACATACATTGTTCAGGTCACTTCCTTATTAATGCAGCTGATAAAGCTGTTGTCCACCATTTAATGTGGAGGCAACATGTTACTCCAAATTGGAAATTTCTCCTATGATCACTGATTCTCTTTCTTCAGATGCTTCTTCCCACTTGGAGTGCCTCAGAGTCTCATGACTCATTCCCTTCGGGGGACCTTCCTCCTAGGGCCCGTGGCACCCCCACACCAATGTTGCAACTCTTCAATTTCATCCTCGATCCTCAAGCATGTACAGGTGTATTTTTACTAGATTATCTTTTAGTTTTGTCTCTACTTAAATCTAGGGATGTTGGAATATTTTTGTACCAACAAAATGTTCATATCAAACATGGGAAGCCCCTTAAATAGTAATATTTTTTTATAGGCTTAAATAGTAGTAGTATCTATCCATACTACTATTTAAGGGGCTTTCCTTGTTTGAGATACTTATTTTTTGGGTCCAAAAATGCCCCATTCACCCCTATATTTAAGTAGAAACAAAATTAAAGGAAAATCCAGTAAAAATACAACTCTAACTCCCACTAAAACATTACCTAAGAAATAGGGTCACTCTCTTGTTGATTTTCAAATTGCTTTATCAACTTATAAATTAGATTCTTAGAATAAAAATTATATATAAAAAATAAAAATACAGGTTTTTTTTTTCTTCTACAAAATAAACGTGTAATATTTGTTTGTTTTTTGAAGCTAACCTCATGACACTCCTGGTTGTATTAGTAGTTTTAAATGGGTAATATTAATGAGAAAATGTGTAAATCTCAAATTGAAATGAATAAAAAATTATGACGCTAAAAAAAATAAAAAGCCTCATTTTGGATTTGGTTTATCTCTAGTATTTTTTTTAAAAAAATTTCTTTTTGTTTTAATGAGAGATTGCCACATCACTTGCTAATTAAATAAAAGGTAAGGATTAAATCCCACTACAACTTGCTATTGTGTATTTAAAATAAAAGGACATATCCAGTGAAAAAAGTAATAGAGGTAAGCCAAATCCCCACATTTTTTATGCCCAAAGTATCATCATCTTACTTACTTACAAGTTTTAAACCAACAAGAATAAATATGTTAAAAAAAAAAAAATGCCAACTATTGTCCTAAATTTTAGTTTAAAACAACCAATTATTTAGGATGTTCAATTTAGGATAACTGTCTATTACTATCTTAACTGCCAAAAACAAAAAGTCCAAAAAAAGAGCCCACCCTCTGGACAGAAACACGAATTCAATGAATAGTGCACTCTCCCAATTCCTCACGTTTGTTTTGTTTATAACTGCAAGCCAATCCCAAAACTTGACAACTACGACATGCTACTGTACTAGCCATGGCAGAGTCCTCCTAAATGCACCATCTTGATCACCTTTCAAAATTGAACCCCTTGAAGAATATTGCTTACCAAATCTAAGTCAGTAGGTATTCTATATAAAAAATAAATTTTTTTTATTTTAATTATAGCTACTTTTATTTTTAATTTTTATTTTATTACTTTGTTTGCACACAAGAACAGTAATACGGTAAATCAGAAACCCTCCAACAGGGATTTTGACCCACCTGTCTCTCTTTCTATCTGTAGCTATTTATGTTTTTAGTTGTTTATTTAGTTTGGGATGATTTTTTTTCCCTATTCTCATTCTACATTTACTTTT
This sequence comes from Quercus parvula, assembly GCA_030820535.1. Lineage (NCBI taxonomy): Eukaryota > Viridiplantae > Streptophyta > Magnoliopsida > Fagales > Fagaceae > Quercus > Quercus parvula. The sequence goes on along the minus strand of JAUAME010000008.1, from coordinate 4,296,959 downwards.
TATTCTTCCTTGCCAAAATTAACTTCACAATTTAAGATCATGATATGATCTCAGAAAATTCATAAATACAAATTAAATAAATTGCAAAATTAAAAAGTCTCTGAACACGTGTAGCATATGTTCAAATGCTAGTCTGTGTGTATATATATAATATGTGTTTGCATTATACTTGCACACAATGTATATATAAATCTAAGTATATCCACGGAGAATACAAATGATTCATACCATTTTTTGTGTTCGACTTTATACTCAACTAATTTTGATCTGTTTTGTATTCGATTTGTTTCTATTTTTTATAAGAAAATAGTATAAAGTAGAACACAAAATGGTACTGAAGATTTGTCCAAATCCTCAAATGTCCAAAGATTTATGTAAGTTAGTTATAAATTTTAACCCCCCAATGAAATTAAATCATGGCTTTGCCGATAGAGTAAAGAGATGTGGTTCATTAAAGAATAGAACAATGTCTCATATACAAGAAATTTCACGCTATTTTATTTTTATTTTTTGAAATTACTTGAGGTAGCATCAGTTTTATTAGAATTATCACTGACATAGATTTTATTAACCGTCAATCAAAATCTTCTATCTAAACGTTATACAATTTGTTTGTCTTTTTCCAAATAAATGTTGTGAAATTTGTCATGTTATCAAACTTAATTGTAAAGATGTCGTGAGTTCCAATTAGCTCAACTGGTAAAGTCTCTAATGGTTGAATAAGAGATCTGGAATTCAAATCCCATCTACACCAAAAAACCTATTAGTGTTTTAGTCTGACGATAAAGAACTATCATCAGGAGCGGACGCAATATGTTGAAACTTTTTAAAAATTTTTTGTAAAGATGTCAATTGATGATGGGAGAATTCCCCAATGGCAACCCCCTCTGTACAGCCTTAATTAATACAAACTCAACCATTCAAATTCCATATTATTTTAAAGAATCTGAAAGTGGAATTACTAAATATTCCTTTCCAGGACTTCTATGGAAGAAAGAAGGATAGTGGTGTCTGTTCTTATGCTTTTTATGGTGCTTGGGATGCTCTCGGGACAGGAAGCGAGGAAAACAGAGTTTAAGATATGCTATGATAATTGCTTCCAAATGTGCTTTGGTGTCTCATTGGGTGATTTCAGGTTCCAGGGAACATGCTCCGACTGCTATGACACTTGCGAACTTAAGCTAGAAGGGAAAGGAAAAGTTTGTTTTTTATTCTGGTGCTGGGAGAAGAAATAATCACTGCTTGAGAAGAATTAGGAGTTGCGGAGTTAATAAAAATTAATACAACCTGTGGAAATTTTTTAAGCACATTTTTGTTTTCAATAAGCAAATTATGAATACCTATTGAAAAATAGATGTTTTATCTATTGAACAATAAATGTTATTTGTTTCATCATCGATAACTTGTCTTAGATGGATTTTCACACCCAAAACAATATAGTTTTATAGAGATTTATAAGGTCGCATGGAAAAACGCTAGTCACATCTGTGTTACATCTTAAAAGAACTAATCTAGTCAAAATCAATGTTATGAATACCATTTTGGAACCCGTTTTGATTTATTAATGGGAATGAAATATTCCATTAAGGTTATTGAATATCGTCCAATAAGTCTTTGTAATGTGGTGTATAAATTAGCATAAAAAACCCTTGCTAATAGACTTAGAAAAATATTGCCTTATCTTATCAGTGATACTCAAAGTGCTTTTGTGTATGGAAGATTAATAACTGATAATGTTTTAGTTGCTTTCGAAACTATGCACCACATTAGCTAGAAGAAGAAAGGAAAAGTGGGTGAGGTATATCTCAAGTTGGATATGAGTAAAGCTTATGATAGAGTTGAATGGATTTGGTTGGAGAAGATAATGGAAAAAATGGGCTTTAATGTTAGATGGAGAAGTTTGATGAAGCAATGCATTTCCACGGTTACTTATTCTTTGAAGATCAATGGAGTACCAAGTGGTTATATAACTCCAACTAGAGGCTTACGTCAAGATGATCCTTTATCTCCATATTTGTTTTTAATTTTTGCTGAAGGGCTTTCTGCTTTAATTAAAAAATCAGTGGAGAATGGGGTGTTACATGGGGTTGCAGCTTGTAAAAGAGGACCAAGTATCTCTCATTTATTTTTTGCAGATGATAGTTTAATATTTTGTAGAGCTTCCAAGGAAGAGTGTGAATCTTTGCAGAGAATAATTGGGATTTATGAAAAAGCCTCGGGTCAACTTTTAAATCGAGCAAAAACTTCTCTATTTTTTTATCAAAAATACTCCTAATGATATCAAGGAAGAATTCAGATTGAGATTTGATGCTCAAGTTATTTGCCAACATGAAAAATATCTTGGTCTTCCATCTTTGGTGGGTCGCTCTAAATGCAAGACCATTTTGGATCTTAAAGAGAAGTTAGCTAGCAAATTGGCAGGGTGGAAGGAGAAGTTATTATCTAGAGTTGGCAAGGAAATTTTGATAAAGGTTGTTGCCCAAGCTGTGCCTACATACACTATGAGTTGTTTTAAACTTCTTGATTCCATCTGTGAGGAACTGATGAGTATGGTAAGAAATTTTTGGTGGGGGCAAAAGGGTGATGAAAGGAAGATGACTTGGATGAGTTGGGAGACACTTTGTGTTCCAAAAAGTTAGGGTAGGATGGGTTTTAAACTACTTAAGGAATTTAATTTAGCTTTACTAGCTAAACAAGGTTGGAAGCTTCAGATGGAAACTAATTCCCTTGCATATAAAGTCCTTAAAGCTAAATATTTTCCTGACTGTGAGTTTGTGGTAGCAACTATTGGAAGGCGTCCATCTTATTTGTGGCAGAGTATAATGGCTACACAACGTATTCTTAGGAGTGGAGTAAGATGGCGGGTTGGGAATGGGCAAAAGATTCGGATTTTGTCTGATAAATGGTTGCCAAATCCATCAACTTTTAAAGTAATATCACCACCAAATTGCTGGGTTGTCAAGCTTTTGCCTCTGATCTAATTAACAGTGATACTGAGGAGTGGAAGGCAGAATTAATTCATTACGTTTTTTTTACCACATGAGGCTGAGATCATTCTTGGTTTGCCACTAAGTTCAACTCTGCCTGGAGATGCTTTGATATGAATTGCAACCCCAAATGGGAAATTCTCAGTGAGGAGTGCCTACAAAATTGCAATGGAGACTAGAGTACAAGCCGATTCTAGGTCCAGTTCAGAAAATATTGATATGAAGTCACATTGGAAGGTGTTGTGGGGTCTGCAAATTCCAAATAAGGTGAAACATTTTGCGTGGAGATTGTGTAAAAACATTCTACCAACATTGTCTAACCTTAAAAAGAGAGGGATTGTTGGAAATGACTTATGTGAAGAGTGTAGAATGGGCTGTGAATCATTAGGTCATGTTTTTTGGAGTTGCTTATGTGCTTCGAGTACTTGGGCTCTTCCATCTATTTTTAGCAGGCAATAAGATTTTTTTTTTAATGACTTTATGGAGTTGTTTTGGTTTCTGGTGCATGTTTAGAAAAGTGGTGATGATGTGCTTTCATTAGCAGTGACCATTGCTTGGGATTTGTGGACTAGGCAGAATGAGAAAAGAAATGGAAAAAAGTTTACGACAGGATTTGAGTTAGTCAAGTGGTGTGGAAACTATATTGAATCATTCAAAGCAGCAACTTCTGCAAATTCAGCAACTTCTACAACTTCTGCACTAGTATCGGCAAGACCACATTGCAGACAGGTTTGGTCACCTCCAGGTGCATTTGTTTTAAAAGTAAATGTTGATGGGGCTATCTTCGCGCAACAAAGAAAGTCAGGGTAGGAGTTGTAATACGTGTTAGGACATATGTGGATCATGTTAAGAACATATGTCATTTAGAATTGGCTAATCCTTTGTCAAAACACACTTTACTTGTATTTGGGTAGATGTAGGATATGTTTAATACTTCAAAGAACAAGAGTTCAAGTCCAAGTATTGAAGCCATGCAAATCTATTCAAGAATCAAGTGAAGAATTGATGTTCATTAAAGCTTGACAGATAGCTTGACAGATGTATCTATTAAGGTTTAATTCTTCGAAACTCGACAGATAGCTTGACAGCTGTATCTATCGAGAATTACGAAATTCAGATTTCGAGATCTGTTTTTCACGCATATCCAAGCTATGTGTTTAGGTTTTCTTTTCTTGCAACCCTAGACATATATAAGGAATATTTTAAGGGCCGTTTCAGTAGATGAAACTTGATGCAAAGGTTTTATTCATGCATATTATGACCAGAGACAATTTGCTCTAGTTCATCTTTCTTTTGAAGAAGCTGCTATGTTTGTATGCCATAGGGTTTTGTAACAAAGGAGCTTCTTGATCTTCATCATGTGAAGGAACTGAAGAACTTTGCAGCCAACATCCTTTCTCAAGTTGGTGTGTTAGTCACGTACTGGGATTCGTGCATCGATTGGTTAGTCACGTACTTGGAACCGTGCATTGAAAGGAGAGATTGTCATAACATTATAAGTCCAATTGGGTATTGGGGTAAGGGTTCAATTGTAGGTTGGTATAAGGTACTGGGATTCCTTTACTTGTAACCGCTTGTTTTGATAATTGTGGATTCTCGAGAGTGGTGATCTTAAATTCACCCTTGGGTTTTTGCCTTGGTGGTTTTCCCCATTCGTAAACAAATCACCTATATCAAATTTATTTTCTGCTGCATTTAACTTAAGCTGGTGTTTTATTTGTGCTACCACGCTTATTGCAGGTAATTGAATTTAATTAATTAACTTGGCTAATTAATTGATTAATTTACCAAAGGGGTTAATACATTTTTGGCCTATCAATACGCAATTGTGAAGGATTGTTTATGGAAGCTTTGTCAAAATCAGCAATTGGGTTCCTTGGAGGCTGAAGCAAAAGCTTATGAATTGGAGATTTTGTTTGCTAAAGATATGGGTTTTCATGAGATTGCTCTTGAGGGGAATTCTATTATGGTTTCAAATGCTATTGCTGGTATTTCTCCTCCTTCATCTTCAATAGCATCGGTTGTGTGTGGAATTAGTTCTCTTTTAAGTGCTTTTTGTAGTTTTTCTATTTCACATGTTGGTAGGAAAGGTAATTAGGTAGCTCACTTGTTAGCAAAACATGCTCAGGGTGTTGAGCAATATGTTACTTGGATTAAGGAGAACTCTTGTTTCTTAGAACATGCTCTCTCAACTGATGTATTTATTTCACGTTTATGTTAATGGAATTTCAGTTTTCTATAAAAAAAAAAAAAATTGGAATGAAATATTTCGATACCGAATTGGGACCAGACTATTTCGGTGTACCATTTTGGAGTTATTGCAAATAAATATATATATATATATATATATATATATATATTATTCCTATATATAAAAGTAAGCATATTAGCATATGGTTATTTTTATAAATAAATAAATAAATAAATAAATAAAAAATCATTTATGGCATTTTTGTTAATAAGGCCAATATTTTGAGATATTAAAAACTAAGAACCTTCTTGAAATTCACTTTCCCATTTCCCAAACCCACCCACGTGAACCACTCTTTCTCACCTACCCAATTTATCTCAATTGTCTCACATACTTCTCAATATTCTTTTCAAAGTTTCAAACGGTTGGACACTAGTGCATTCTCTCTTTCTTGGTTTCTCATCTTGTTCTTCTTATTTTTCTTTTCTCAGTTCTTCTTGCTACCACTATATCGTTTTTTTTTTCTTCGATGTTTTAAATTGAGACAAAGATAGTCACAGTTGATCAAAAAAAAAAAAAAAAATCTTGGAAAAGTTGTGGTTTAGTTCGAACATTAGATTTAGGGAAAAAAAGTTTGAAATTCATACCCGCCAAATCTTCAATTTCGGCCAGTATAACTGAAACAATGGAATGGGCCGAAATTCTACCCGAGGTGGAATTTGGGGGGGGGGGGGGGGTCACCATTCCAGTTTGCATACCGGTATGAGATATTCCGGCCGTTCCAGCTAGAATGGAATGAAATTCATAACAATGGTCATAATTGACACTCTATGTGGTTGTTAAGAAAGCCCAATGTGGGACTTGACACACATCCACATAATACACACTAAATCACTATTCAATCAATTTATGGCATCACAATCTTCCACTTCAGTTCCTAACATTCTCGCTATAGCCGACTTTGTGGGGTAGTGTCTTCGAGACTACACAGGATTATAAGGCTTGCTCTAATACCATTGTGATTTACTAAATTGATTGAATTTTGATTTGTGTGTGTGTGTGTGTGTGTGTGTGTGTGTGTGTGTTGTGGGCTTTATTTGTTGGAAAATGTAATTTTGCATCTTATCAAAAAGAAGTAATGGAAAATTAATAAATCTACTTCATTCATGTGAGATACCATGAAATTTTTTAATTTTAGAAACAAAAAATAGAAAAGTGTACCTTGATATTGTAAAATTCAAAACAAAGAAGAAGATTAAACTTAGGAAGACCTTCAATCTTCACCCCAAATCTATATATGCCCAAAATATATATGTGGTCTCTCAATTAGTTCTGTATGTTCTTTATTTTCTTTGAAAGCTTGTTCTAGAAAAAACTATTTTTCTCTTTTGTTTTAATCATACAAATAATTGTTTGCATAGTTATTTAACTTAATAACTCTTATAATTCAGTTGGCCTTTTGGACTATGCCAATTAGGCTTTAGTGTGTGGCTTCGGATGAGACCATGGGATAAATAAAGCTTGTCGATGCCTCGCAGTGGTCGACCACCCATCATGGCAATGCTCATGTGCACTGAGGCACGGCCTTGTGTGAGCTCAGTTGCTTTGTGAAACAAGGGTGAAAAACCGCTGGTGTGTGACTTGAGATAAGTCAATTTTAACCTATAATTACAAAAGGTAATTGAAGTCGCCACCAATCATTAGGTTTTTTCTAAGCTGTGACTGGTCACCTAACTCTGTTTGATTTTATTACCAATCCTTGGCTAAGAAAAATGGCATTTTTCCTAATCTAACACAAACAGGTAAAAAAAAAACTTAATTCTTAAGTTTGGAAGTTTAGTTATGTGTGGGGAAGATGTTAGGCACCTCGCAATACATGTTCGGAGACAGTTCTTTGTTTTGGTAAAATCTTAATTTTTGGACATTGACAGTTGAAACAAGCTATTGGCATTAGCTTTTGGGGCTGTAAATAAATTGGTTTCAAAAAAGGTGTGGTCTCCATCAATACTTTACTAGCACATTTAGAATTGTTGCCAAATTTCCACGATGAAAATCCAACAGCATTTTGCCTTATTTTCATGGTGGAAATCTCGCAACATTTTGCCTCTGGTGGTCATAGCACACAAAACACTATTCTCACCAAGCTTTCGCTATGAGAATACGGTAACAAAGGTGCCCCATTTTCACGGTGAAAATCTAGTAGAGTTTTGTGTTTAGTGTTTTGTGGCGCATCGACAGGGTTTCATGCCTGTGTATACGATGTGCGTCAGCGTGTTCATACTAAGGCGAGCTGAAGCTTACCATAGCATTAAACACGTTAATGCATGCATGTCACATACATAGGGAAACCAATTTTAATAGCTGACATGGATCCAAAAAACACACTGTGATGATCATGCAGACAATATAGCATAAATATGCACTTACAGTAGTCGCCTTGAGCGCATACCCACACTACAAGATCAAAAGCACCCGTGATCATGAGTGGGTTGCTTTCCTAACCATTGGAGTTTGTCATACAAAGTCCACGATCACCCGTAAACAAGCAAATACACACACACACACACACACACACACACACACACACATCATGCATAATGCGAGCACACAAAGTAGAAAGGTAAAGTAAATATTGCTAATGTTCCAAGGGTATGGCCCAACAAGTTATGAGAAATGTAAATCAGACATTGCCTTACCCAAGGAATGCTGCCCCATCAAGGTATAGGAAAGATAAAGGATACATGCCTACATCCATAAGGTGTGGCTTAACAAGGTACAGGAAATGTGAAATAGACATTGGCATACCCCATGTGTTGATACTGTATTTTGTCTACCCTCAATTTGCGTGCTAGACCTCGAAAAATCTAAAAATATCATTTTCTCTCCATGGGACCGTGGGAACATCTAGAACGACGTGGCATAACCCATTTGAGCACCGGAGCACCCGAATTGCCTTTTTCAGCTAAAATGACCAAAATGCCCCTAGTCAACCTTAGGTTAGACCAAAGGTCAAACAAGGTCAAAACTCTCACAAAACAACATTTTTCATAGTTTTACATCAAACCTAAGCTTCTCGAAGAATTTTAACAGCTTTGACTAAGTTTGGCCCGAAGTCGATCCCAAGTGGGCCTAAAAACCCTAATTTTGATTCGAAAATTAGAATGGGTTGCAACCAACGCCATTGTGAAGATCGTCGAATTCTCATTCCAACGAATTTTCATGAGTCGAAATCGGAGTTAGAACGACCGAGATATCATGAAAACCGGGATGATGCACTGATTGATGCACCGCTAACTTCCGAGAGCCATAACTTTTGATCCGGCCGTTGGATTTTCAAAAGCCATACCTTTTTGGAAACAGGAAGTAAAAATATTTCTAGTGGAGTCAAGATCAATCCAATCAGAGGCCTTTTAAGGCCAGCGGTCCTTGAAGGGCAGCTGCCTTGAAATGCGGGTCGGGGCCGGGCACCCTTCAAACGAAGGAGAGAACACATTTTTCTAATTTTTTGCTCCCTGCCTGATTTCTCTACACGTTTTTCTCTCTTCCAAATACCAAAAAACACACACAAAACACCCAAAAAAACACATTAAAGCCTCTTGATTCTTCTTTCTTCACCAACAACACAAGGTATTGTTCTTATACACAATCTTCTTTTCCTTGATTCTACACTTTGGATTTGGGGTTTAGGGGTGTGGATGTAGCTTTTCTAACTATCATCTACACCCCTAACCTTCTAAATCATTTCCTAGCATTTATCTTGTTATTTTTGCTTGAATAACATGATTTATTTCTTTCTTTAGCACGTTTCTTGCTTTACTCATGTTTCTTGCTTAAATCTCTTTGCTTTTATGCTTTATGCCATGTTCTATGCTTAGATCTACATTTTTACATGTTCGTATGTTTAGATCCACATGCTTAGGGTTTTATGCCATGTTTTTTCTATGTTTTGTTCCTCTTTTTGCTCTATGTTGATGTTAGGGCTACATGCTCACATGCTTGATATCATTTCTATGGTTATGTCTTGCTTAGATCTACATGTTTGTATGCACGTTCTATGCTCCTATGCTTATATCCAAGTCTTCACATGCTTGTATGCTCGGATTCATGTCCATCCATGTCCATGTGCTAAATTTTTATATGTTTACATGCATGTTTCTATGCCTATGCTTATATCTATGCTTCCACATGCTTGTGTGTTTGGATCTATGCTCTCTACATGCTTTATGCTAGTTTTCCATGTGCTTGTGCGCTCTATGCCATGTTTGTGTGCCTAGACCTAGGTTATGTTTGTCATGCCATGTACTATTGTAGGCCTTTTGTCACTTTATCTTTCTTTCTTGTATTTTGGCCTAGTGGTTAGGACCCAATCTAGACCTTGTAGTCTTTGTCATCGTCCATACACCAAGGCCCACATAAAAGGGTTTGGATCATCCTATTTGCATGTCTATGCTTGTTTGCTTCTGAGCTTTATGCTTGTGTTAGCCTCTCTTGTTCTAGGCTATGCCATGCTTGATGCCCTTAGTGGGTTTATGGTGGTATGGTTACATCCAACGCCCATAAGGCCTTGTTTGGATGTAACCATTTGGGATGCATTGCCATGATGCCAGTTACTTTGCATATAGCTCTCACCTTTTTCGCTTCGTGTGATGATGTGCTTACCATGCTTGTTTGTGCCACTCGTTGGCTTTATATGCATCTTTACATGCTTGTTTACATGTTCATGCATGAGTCTTGCCTGCTAGTGTGTCGTCCATGCTTTAACACAATGAAGTTATGGACATTCAATGCAAACCTACATTTGTCCCTTACGGACACCACCTTTTGTTTCTTTTCTTGTTTGTTTGCTTTTTCGCTTGTTTGCTTGCTTTCCTGCTATGCTTTCCATGTCTATCACGCTTATCTGTTTTATGCCTTTTCATATACTTTTTGCACCTTTTCCTTCCACTACTTTTCTATTGGTTTTTTGTCTTTGCCTTTGCATGAACACACATGGAATGAGGACACATGGAGCTAGGGCACAGTCTCCCAGGCGCAAGCAAAAAGGGCGCGGGTGCAAGCATGTAGATATAAGCGAAGCAACTGCAGTTAGTAGGTTTAGGAGTTTAGTTTTTCCCATTTGGTTATGTACTCCTTTAAACCCCTTCCTTCCTTTTCCCTTTCTCCCCTAGATGGTTTGTATTAGGTATATCATGCTGTGTACCATTCGTCCTTATCTCTAGAGTTTGGCGACCCCTGTTTACTTTCCTACACCTATATTTTGGGCCATGCTCTAGGGATGTAGGCATTTACTTTCCAGCTCTGTGTGCTTGCATTGTGCATGATGTATGTATACATATACCTGCTCACCCTCCTCCGGTGTTATTGTCACAGTCCGTGTCACCTAAGGCAAGCGATGCTTAATTTCCGCTGTGAAAGTAAGGCGACTTGTAGCTAGATTTTCACTGTAGAAATCTGGCACTTCACTCAAATGCTTTAGGAAAGCATAGATTGGGATGATACCCATTCAAAAGCCAAACCTCAAAGCCCCCACACATGCAAAGCCCCGATAGCTAATGCCAAAATCATGTCTTTACTACCAATTTCCGAAAATTAAGGTTTTATCAAAACAAAGGATTGTCCTTGGATAGGCATTGTAGGGTGCCTAACACCTTCCCCACACGTAACCAAACTTCCGGACCTAAGAATCAATATTTTTTTTACCATCCACATTAGATTAGGAAAAATGCCATTTTTCTTAACCTAGGATCGGTAATAAAATCAACTAGAAATAGGTGACCAATCACACCTTAGAAAAACCCAATGATTAGTGGCGGCTCCACTTACCTTTGGTAATCCCTTAAAATTTGGCCTAGATTCCTGCCATAATGCAAAAGGTAGACCTACCTTCCTCCACTAAGAGAGAGAGAGAGCACCCAAAGCTCTGCACGAACAACACCGCACCATATACAACGCCATATATTCGAGAAGGGCCCTCTAATAGGGGCCCATGCACGTAGGAGCTGTCGCCACAGTGGGTGGTCGAACGAGGGCCTGTGATGATGGCGGCAGTTTTCCTACCCCGTTCCAATCGAGGCCGGGCGTCAACACCATGAATGCAGCTTAAAGCTATATAGAAGGAGAGGAGACCCTAATACATGGTTCTAAAGAAGAGGCTAAGAGAGAGAAAGAGATAACCACACTAGGGGAGGGGGGGCTAAACCCTCTAAATCTATAGAACATTTCCCTTTTTGGGTTTGCATTTCCTAGCTTGCGTCTTGGAAGTTACGCCCTTGCTCCAAGGATGTACATGCAACTAGTAGACAAGAAAAAGGAAAACAAATAAACAAAGAAAGCACACAAAAGGACAAACAGACAAAGGGGCATACAAACAAAGAAAACACACAAAGGGGGCAAACAAGCATGTTATCAAACAAACATGTTATTGAGCAAAAGAGGGTGTCCTAGAAGGACTAATGTAGGTTTGGACTGGGGTTTGTATTTTCATTATATTGGAGTACAAATGACACATGTGCCATCAAGCAAAACCAGCAGACATGCAAAAAGAAAATGATGAAACAAAGAAAGAGCACAAAAGGGCAAACAGAGGAAGGATAGCATATAAAAGGGCATACAAACAAAGAAAACACACAAAGGGGGAAAACAAACACGTTATCAAATAAGCATGTTATTGAGTAAAAGAAGGTGTCCTAGAAGGACAAATGTAGGTTTGGTCTTATATTGGAGTATGGATGACATGCGTGCCATCAAGCAAAGTTCCTAAAAAGGACTCAGGATCTCGTGTACAAAAGATGGGTATGAACCCATGTGAGATTATACGTAGGAACCAGGCTTAATGATACAAACAAGCACAAAAAGACACATGCATGAACATAAAAAAAAACGTGTAAAGATGTGAACAAACAAAGAGAGCCAAACAAGATGGCACAAAGCAAGCAAAGCATGTTAACACATAAAGGGGAGAACTAGACATGTTATAAGGTTAACAGAGGGGCCAACACAAGAAATCCTAACATGCATGTTAGGTTCTAAAGACTTAGGTTTTATGTATTTAGAATCCTAATTTGTATTGTTGGCAAACCATGATCAAAACAATGTATTTAAGTTGTTTTAGATTTGCTCAAAGTTGGTTCTTTATTGTAAAGTTGGATTAAACTGCTATGCAAATTAAAAAACTATTTCAGTACATTTCGATCGATCGAAGCTTAGGCTCGATCAATCGAAAATCGTGTCTGGCTTTTTTTATTTGATTTTCCAACTCAGCCCTAAGTGTTTTATTAGGTTTTGGGTTTCTAATTTACCCTAGGTATATAAGGGAAACCCTAGTCACGTTTTAGTGTTGCTCATATTGCGGTTTATGTGAATCTCTTGTGAGATCTTTGAGGAGCTTTCCTTCACATAAACTTAGGATTTTCAAGGACAAGATTTTTCTACACCTTGATGATCATTCCAGTTGCTGCAATTGAAGCTTAAAGAAAACACAAGTGGGTGTGCTTGTATTTGGTGGAGAATCCAAGAAAGAAGGAGTCCGTGGATTCGGAGCTTGCACGTGGTCGTGTCAATAAGTTCTACTGGTGGGTAGCAATAAGAAGTCAAGCGTGGGGGCTTGTAAGTCTTATTGTATGAACTTCGATTCTTTCAAGATAGTGGATTCAGTTTACCTTGAGGATAGCTAGGTTAAATCCTCCCCAGGTTTTTACCGATTTGGTTTCCTGGGTGATCATATCTTGTGTCTTTTATATTTTTGCTGCTTTACATGATATGATTGTTTGATTGTGTTAACCTAGATTTGAATAATTTGACTAAGTAACAACTTGGCTAATTACCTAGGTTAATCCAATTGTGGTTTTAAGGGGTCTAAAAACTAATAAGTGGTATCAGAGCGGGTAGCTCTCTTGTTGGTGATCTTTTGATCACTAAGCTGATCATTGACTCCTTTATTATGGATTTTTTGCAAAGTATAATGCTTATCTATCAACTTGCTTACTTTGGGTATTTGTCTCTTGTTGCACATGTTAAATCTTTCTTTAGACTTCTTATCACATGTGATAATGATTATTTGTGTTATACTGCCTTAACCGCCTTAAAGGCACGTGATTCATGTCTTTGGTATTTGGATAGTGGTTGTTCCAGGCATATGATAGGTAACAAAGGACTATTCAAGACTCTCTTTGAAGGAAAGATTGGAACAGTCACTTTTGGAGATGGAAGCAAATCTGTAATTAGAGGGATTGGAACCGTGGACATTCCAGGGTTGCTGGTCTTTGAAGATGTTTGGTATGTCGATGGACTGAAGGCAAACCTACTTAGCATCAGTTAGATTTGTGATAATGGACTAAACGTTCTCTTCACCAAGTTTGAAAGTGAGATTCTTGATGGTGGAGGTGACTGTATGTGTATTGGTGTAAGGACTGCAGACAATTGTTATGGATTGACACCAAGCATAAGCAACAAGTGTTTTAGTGCAAAGATAGATCAAGTTGATTTGTGGCATCAACGTTTGGGGCATGCTAGTCATAAACAGTTAGAAAAATCTCCAAATGTGATGCAGTTGTTGGTTTACCTAAGTTTGAGAAGATAGATAAGTGCATACGTGGACCATGTCAGATAGGTAAACAGAAAAAGTCTAAACATCCGTCTGTGGAAGTGTACAAACTTCAAGGCCTTTGGAGCTTCTTCACATTGATCTCATGGGTCCTGCTAGAGTTCAGAGTTTAGGTGGAAAGAAATATATTCTGGTGGTTGTGGATGACTTTACTAGATACACTTGGGTGGTGCTATTGAAAGACAAAGCTGAGGCTTCTAAGAAGATGATACATCTATGCAAAAAGTTGCAGGTTGAGAAAGATACTGTAATAGCCAGAATCAAAAGTGACCATGGAAGAGAATTTGAGAATACCAAGCTGGCCACTTTCTGCAATGATCAAGGCACACATCAAGAGTTCTCCTCACCCAAGACTCCTCAACAGAATGGAATAGTGGAACGTAAAAATAGGGTTGTTCAAGAGATGGCACGTGTCATGCTACACAATAAAAAGTTGCCCAAATCCTTCTGGGGAGAAGCAGTTAATACTGCTTGTCATACACTCAACTGGGTGTATTTCAGACCTGATTCAAAGAAGACTCCTTATGAACTCTGGAGAGGAAAGAAGCCTATTGTTAAGTATTTCAGAATTTTTGGTAGTGATTGTTACATTCTACAAGATAGAGAGAACCTAGAAAAATTTGATGCTAAGAGTGACAAGGGATATTTTCTAGGGTACTCCTCTACTAGTAGAGCATATAGAGTGTATAATCTGAGAACCAAAACTGTGATGGAATCATCAAATGCTGTGATTAATGATGAAGTATGTTTTGAAGCACAGTCAGAAAACATTACTCCTGTTCAAGATAAGCCTGTGGAGAATGATGACTCACTTCCTGTTGATTATGTTGGAAAGCACAGTGATGAAGAGTTGATGGTGCTAAATGATGCTGTGTCTGTTCCATCAAGTTCGGAACCATCCACACCAGTTCATGAAACTCAACAAGCACTACATGAGTTCAGTCCTTCACCGGAAAAAAAAGGTACATCAACATCTCTAGTCAAAGGTCCTTCCTCTAGAGTAAGACTTAACCATCCCTCCTCAAACATATTGGGAAGTCTAAATGATAACATGAGATTAAGGTCAAAAACCTTAAGTGTAATTACTCACTCATGCTATCTGTCCTAATTCGAACCCAAAAAGGTAGATGAAGCTCTTCAAGATGCTGACTGGGTAAACTCCATGCATGAAGAACTTCACCAGTTTGTTCGAAATGATGTATGGGAATTAGTTCCAAGACCAAAGGGAGTAAATGTGATTGGAACTAAGTGGATCTTTAGGAACAAGTCTGATGAACATGGCACAGTTATCAGAAATAAATCTAGACTTATTGCTCAAGGCTACAAACAGGTGGAAGGGGTTGATTTTGATGAGACATTTGCACCGGTAGCAAGACTGGAATCCATTAGGATACTTTTGGCTATAGCTAGTCATCTAAATTTCAAGCTATACCAAATGGATGTCAAAAGTGCTTTCTTGAATGGGATGTTGCAAGAAGAAGTTTATATGGAACAACTGAAGGGTTTTATTGATCCTCACAAACCGGATGATGTGTACAAATTGAAGAAAGCATTGTATGGGTTGAAACAAGCTCCACGAGCCTGGTTTGATAGATTGACTGCATATCTCACTGAGCATGGATTCAAAAGGGGATCTGCAGATACTACTCTCTTCATAAGAAAGGATAAGAATAGTTTTGTTGTAGCTCAAATATATGTTGATGATATTGTTTTTAGTGCTACTAATGATTCTCTTGCTCATTCTTTTGTAGATGAAATGAAGTCTATGTTTGAAATGAGTATGTTTGGAGAACTAACTTATTTTTTGGGATTATAGGTGAAGGAAACAGATTCAGGAATCTACATCAACCAAGCAAAATATGCAAGGAATCTAGTCAAGAGATTTGGATTGGACAATGCTGCACATTCCAGAACACCAATGGCTGCCAATGTAAAATTAACAAATGATCCTTCAGGTGAGTCTGTTGATGTTACATTATACAGAAGTATGATTGGATGCTTGTTATATTTGATTGCTAGTAGGCCTGATATTGCCTTTAGTGTTGGTATTTGTTCTATATTTCAATCTAATCCTAAAGTTTCACATTTGAATGCTGTCAAAAGAATTATTAAATATGTTGGTGGAACTTGTGATTATGGATTATTTTATAGCAAAGAGTCTAATTTATCTCTTGCTGGTTTTTCTGATTCTGATTGGGCTAGTAATGCTGATGATAGAAAAAGCACCACTGGTGTGTGTTTTTATGTAGGAGCCAATCTTGTTGCTTGGATGAGTAAAAAGCAAAATTCTATGTTTTTTTCTACTGCAGAGGCAGAATATATTGCTGCTGGAAGTTGTTACTCACAGCTTCTTTGGATGAAAAAGGTTTTAACTAATTATGGGATATCCCAAGATACCATGGTTGTTTATTGTGATAACTCTAGTGCTATTGATATATCTAAGAACCATGTGCAACATTCTAAGACTAAGCACATTGAGATTAGGTATCACTTCATTAGGGATCTTGTTGAAAGAAAGATTGTGTGTCTTGAGTATATTCCTATTGAGCGTCAGAATGCCAACATTTTCACAAAACCTCTTGATAGAAGTAAGTTTGAAACCCTTTGTCAAGTAATTGGTGTGATTCTGTGTCCCTGATCTGTCTTGCCTTCCTGGTCCTTGTGCTTCATTGCTTTTCCTTTGTGACCATTGTTCTTTGTTTTTTTTTTTTTTTTTGTGTTTTCCTTTTCTGTCTCTAGGAGTTGCATTGTATTACATTCATGCATTTCATTCTAAGTTTTTTTTTATTCTATATATATATATATATATATATATATATATATATATATATATAAAGGAAGGGAAGAAAGGAAGGGAAGAAAGGAAGGAAAAAGGAAGCACATTGTTGTTCTTGCACTATTCTCTTTGTTTTTGAAAACAAGGTTGGTCAATTTATTTTCACATGACATATTTGTTGTACTTTGTTTAGCTTTGATGAGCTTATTTATTGCACTTCACTAGTAGAAGCTTTGTAGAACATGTTGTGTGGGAAAGATGTTTATGGTGTTTATCACTTTGTCTTTAACTTAAAGTCATATGTTATTTGACTGTCGGACTTGAATCTTTTGAGAAAGGCATAAATAACCATCTCACTACTGTGCACTAGCCAATCATGAACACCTTAGTTCATATCATAAGATTCTGTGCTCGAGAAAGTGTAGCACATGCACAAAAAGAACATAAGGTGAAGCCTCAGTTTAAATGATAAATCTCTTAAATTAAAAATTGGTGTATACTATTAGGTTGACTGCTAAATCACTTAAATTAAAAATTGGTGTGTATATTATGAGGCAAATTTCAAGAAACTTACATGATTGCAAGCTTATGTTCTAGGAGATGTGGGAGTTATATGATGTAACTCTTTAGGTGATAGTCTCTTTTAAACTCTATGTGATGAATTTTGTAGACTTTGTAATTAATTTCTGTTCACTTATCACCTCACATGTATCTCAGGCTTTTGCTAGTTGCATACACAACACAAGTTACTCTTTGCTAAACCTTGTACATATAATTGTGTGTGTTTATGGTCTGACCAACCATGTTTGAAAAATACTTTGAGTTTGATGCAAAACTGTTTTGTTGCTTTAAAAAAAGGGGAGATTGTTTAAAATCAAAATTTTTGGAAAATTGGGTTTAAAACTTGTGTTTTGGGAGAGCATTTCATCTCATACTCATGCATTTTTATATCTTATATTTAATGCTTTGAGGTAAGTTTTCAAAAAATCAGGTTTTTTTTTCTAAAAAGCTCTTTTTTTTTTTTTTTTTTTTTTTTTTTTAATTTCGATTGATCCAATCTAATTTTCGATCAATCGAAATCTTGTTTAAAAATTTAAGTGAGCCTCTGCCTAGTTCGATTGATCGAACTTGTTTTTCGATCAATCGAACATCGTGTTTCAGGTTTTTTAAAAACAGTTCTTTGACTGTTTCAAACATCTTTTTCAAAAGTTTTTCAACTTTCTCTCTCTCTTTCTCTCCGACTTGGCAAGGTTGCATTCAAATTTTTTGTCGTTTTCTTCCTCAATTTTTGCAAGGTTTTTCTCCCTCAAGGTCGGTAAGACCATTTTATCCCTCTTTTTGGTTTTATTTTCATGTTTTCATGCATTTTTTCATGCATTTAAAGGGTATTTTTGGACCTCCTTAAATTTGGGATTTTTGTTGATTCAAGGCTATTTTTTCTAAAATTGATCATTGGGTTTTGTTGGTTTATTGTTATATTCATGATTGTTGTTGGTTAATTTGATCAATTTGGGGTTTTATGAAGAATTGAAAATTCTAGGGTTTATGTTGAATCCGATTTGGGGATTTTGTTCAATTGGGTTGAAATTGATGAAATTGGCTTGTTGTTTTGATGTAATTGATCATTCTAATCAGTTTTCTAACTTGTGTAATGATCAATTGGTCAATTTATTTTAAAAATTAACAAGTGGTTTTAAATTTTTTTTTTTTGGGGTTTTAGTTAAGAAACTTTATGCTCAAGCCAATTTTGTGAGTTTGAACTTATTTTGAACTTAATTTACTGCCTTAGCTCATGCATCATGTCATTTAATCTGTTCATGCATCATATAGTTCTTCTTGTTCTATATTTTTTTGTGCTGACTTACAGTCTGCCCTTGGTTTTGTTTTTTGTTTCTTTTTCCCATTCTTTTGCTGTGTGCTCTTGTTCCTTATTCTAGCACCATGCCTAGGAAGACTAGAGCTAATAGGGTTCCTCTACCCCATCTGTGTTTCCTTCTAGGGTTCAGTTGTTTAGGAACGAGCGTTCTCGTGAGGCTTATGAGAAACTTAATAGTAAACGTAAGATTTGGGCTGAGCGTTCTGTGATTCTAGATGAGGTTGATCCAGCCATTAGGGCTAATATTGAGTCTAAAGGTTGGTTGTCTCTCTTGGAGATAGATCATCCACCCCCGACCGCTTTGATTAGAGAGTTCTTCTCTAACCTCTCATGTCATGTCTATTATTCTAACACTGTTGTTCGGAGTTGGATACGAGGTGTTGAGTTCACCATTACCCTTAGGGTAGTGGTTGAGGCTCTTGGGTTTCCGGTTGTCTCTGATCCTGTCTATCCCTATGATGAGTCACCTCCTATAAATGAGGTCATGTCACACATCACTAAATTATCTATCCAGTGGGGTTCTGATCCTTGGATCACATTTTCTGCGCTTTCTGAGACCGCATATTTGTTTCTTAGAGTTGCGTGTCATTCTTTGTGGCCTATTTCTCATCTTCACACCATCCCTCTGGAGCAATGTGTGTTTCTCTATGCTTTTATGTCTGGTGCGTCTATCAGTTTTCCTCATTTGTTCCTTCGTTCTTTGAATGAAGTTCATAGGAGTTCTGCCATAGGGCATGCACTTATATATCCTATTTTCATTCATAGGATTCTTTTGTTTCTTGGTCTAGCTGATTTTCCTGCTAGTGAGCCTGTTCATGTTGTTGGTCTCCTAGGTGCTACCTTCCTTCGATAGAGGGTTGCTCATCTAAGAGCTGATTCTTCGGTCTCCCGAGGTGCATCTTCTAGTGGTGTCCCCCCTCCTCCCTCTTCTACAGGTGCTGCTGAGACTTCTGGTGGTGGTGCTGCTACTACTGATGTTCCTCCACCGACTACTTCGAATGATTCAGACATTCGACGTACGTTGGATCATGTCTTGACCATTCAGGTGGCTCATGGACAGATTTTGGTGGACGTTCTGGATGAGATTAGAGGATTGCGAGCAGATTTGGCATGGTTTCGGAGTTCTTCATCGCCATCTCCTTTTGATGATGGTTTTTGATTGCCCTTTGGTATTTCGTCACAAAAAAGGGAAGTATACATATGAGATGTTTTTGGCATACTTGTACCTTTTTTTGTTTTTTAGGGGGAGAGTTTATTCTTGATTGGTTGGAGCTTGTGGAGTTGTTTAGATTGTATCTAGGTACGTCACTGTGTACTTTACTTTTTTAGCTCTTGCCACATTGTTTTTACCTTGTTGGGTTATTCATGTTAGGGGGAGTATATTTTGTGTTTCTTGTTTCAAACTGCTTATTGATTTATGATTATGAGTCTTCATTGTTATATATCTTTATTGTGTGTTGTTTGAAATCAAGATTTTAATTTTTCTTTACTTGTATTTTTTCCACACATGCAGTTATGCATTTTGTTTAAGTGTTTCAGGAAATATACAGGTTGATTCAATTAAGCTGCTGTCTACTCTTGCAACTGATGGATAGTAGTTAGGATTGAATTTAAGATTTATGAGCATTATTTTGTAAAGGGCTTTTACTTGTAAACTTTGAGCTATTTAAGTTGTGTTTTGTCATGGATTGCCAAAGGAGGAGTTTGTTAGGTTCTAAAGACTTAGGTTTTATGTATTTAGAATCCTAATTTGTATTGTTGGCAAACCATGATCAAAACAATGTATTTAAGTTGTTCTAGAATTGCTCAAAGTTGGTTCTTTGTTGTAAAGTTGGATTAAATTGCTATGCAAATTAAAAAACTGTTTCAGTACATTTCGATCAATCGAAGCTTTGGCTCGATCACTCGAAAATCGTGTCTGACGTTTTTTTATTTGATTTTCCAACTCAGCCCTAAGTGTTTTATTAGGTTTTGGGTTTCTAATTTACCCTAGGTATATAAGGGAAACCCTAGCCACGTTTTAGTGTTGCTCAGATTGCGGTTTATGAGAATCTTTTGTGAGATCTTTGAGGAGCTTTCCTTTACATAAACTTAGGGTTTTCAAGGAGAAAATTTTTCTACACCTTGATGATCATTCTAGTTGCTGCCATTGAAGTTTAAAGAAAACACAAGCGGGTGTGCTTGTATTTGGTGGAGAATCTAAGAAAGAAGGAGTCCGTGGATTCGGAGCTTGCACGTGGTCGTGTCAGTAAGTTCTACTGGTGGGTAGCAATAAGAAGTCGAGCGTGGGGGCTTGAAAGTCTTATTGTATGAATTTCGATTCTTTCAAGATAGTGGATTCAAGTTTACCTTGAGGATAGCTAGGCTAAATCCTCCCCAGGTTTTTACCGGTTTGATTTCCTGGGTGATCATATCTTGTGTCTTTTATATTTCCGCTGCTTTACATGATATGATTGTTTGATTGTGTTAACCTATATTTGAATAATTTGACTAAGTAACAACTTGGCTAATTACCTAGGTTAATCCAATTGTGGTTTTAAGGGGTCTAAAAACTAACAATGCACACTAAGTAAAGGAGAGATAGGCAGGCGACAAGCAAGCCAAACATCACAAAGATGTTCTTTTAAACATGGTTGCATCGAAATGAGCCACCAAAGGGGTAGGTACAATCAAACAAGCAAGTGGCCCCAAAGACTAACAAGCAACAAACCCAAAAAGGAAAACAAGCAAGAATAAGGCAAAGAGCCTAGATCTAAGCAAACAAGCACAGATCTAAAGCAAAAAGCACGAAAAAGGGAAAACAAAGCACAAACATGCATAAAGGAACAAATCCAAACACTTTATTGAAAAATGGGTGTATGGATGTAGGCCTAGACCACAGGATCTAGATCTACACCCTACCCACAAAGCCAAACACAAGAAAGAGGCAAAAGCAAGATATAAAGCTATAAAGCGCTAGGCATAGCATCCAAACAAAGCTCTAAGCACAAGAACAAGGTAGATCCAAAAACATAAACATGGCAAGAAGCACATAGACATGTAGATCTAAGCATAAACATGAAGAAAAACACATAGACTTGTAGTTTTAAGCATAAACATGGCAAAAAGCACAGAGACATGTAGATCTAAGCATAAACAAGGAAAAAAGCACCTAAACATGTAGATTTAAGCAAAAACAAAGGTATTTAGACATATCCTAACCCAAGAAGGCTAGGCCAACAACATCAAAGCAATAAAACACGTTGGAAAGCAAGTAGACATGATAGAAAGGCTATAAAACATGCTAGAGCGCAAGATAAAGCAAGATAAATACAAGGAAATTAAATAGGTGTAGATAGTAGCTAAAAAGCTACATCTACACCCCTAAATCTCAAATCCAAGGTTCTAAAGACGGGTATGAACCCACATGAGCCAAACAAGATGGCACAAAGCGAGCAAAGCATGTTAACACACAAAGGGGAGAGCTAAACATGTTATAAGGTGCATAGAGTGGCCAACAAGAAATCCTAACATGCAAACTAAGCAAAGGAGAGATAGGCAGGTGGCAAGTAAGCTAAACGTCATGAAGATGTTCTCTCAAACATGGTTGCATCCAAATGAGCCACCAAAGGGGCGGGTACATTGAAACATGCAAGTGGCCCTAAAGATCAACAAGCAACAAACCCAAAAAGGAAAACAAGCAAGAACAAGGCAAATAGCCTAGATCTAAGCAAACAAGCACAGATCTAAAGCAAAAAGCATGGAAAAGGGCAAACAAAGCACAAACATGCATAAAGGAACAAATCCAAACCCTTTATTGAAAAATGGGTGTATGGATGTAGGCCTAGACCACAAGATCTAGATCTACACCTTACCCATAAAGCCAAACACAAGAAAGAGGCAAAAGCAAGATATAAAGCTATAAAGCACTAGGCATAGCATCCAAACAAAGCTCTAAGCACCTGAACAAGGTAGATCCAAAAACATAAACATGGAAAGAAGCACATAGACATGTAGATCTAATCATAAACAAGGAAAAAAGCACCTAAACATGTAGATTTAAGCAAAAACAAGGTATTTGTACATATCCTTACCCAAGAAGGCTAGGCCAACAACATCAAAGTAATAAAATATGTTGGAAAGCAAGTAGCCATGCTAGAAAGGCTATAAAACATGCTATAGCGCAAGATAAAGTAAGATAAATACAAGGAAATTAAATAGGTGTAGATGGTAGTTAAAAAGCTACATCTACACCCCTAAACCTCAAATCCAAGGTTTTAAATTCAAGGAGAGGAAGATGAGAGCACGAACACTACCTCTTGATTGTTGGAGAAAAGCAAGAAATCAAAGACTTTTGTGTGTTTTTTGGGGAGAGAGAGAAAGAGAGAATTTGCCCAGAAATGCTCCAAGAAATCCCTTTTTTTTTTTTTTTTTTTTTTTTTTTTTTAAATTTATTCTAGGGGGTTAAGGGGTTATTTATGATAAATTTGTGCTTACCAGAAAAAAAAAATTGTGACTGTTCAACTGCTAGCATGCCCTTTGGGGCCACAGGCTAGCTTTAGTGGCCCATTAGGGTGAGCCATGTCTGATTACTGACAATAGCATTCTCAATCCACTCCCATTTGACTTCGGACGCATATTTGAAGGCCTTCCCGAACTTCGATTTTCAAGATATCTCAACCATTTTAACTCCAAATTTTGACTCATGAATAGCATCGGAAAGGAAATTCCATAATCTTCACAATGTCATTAGTTTCAACCTGTTTTAATAGTCGGATCAAAATTAGGGTTTCTGGTGCCCCGAGAGTCAACTCCAGGTCAAACTTGGTTAAATGTGACAAAAATCTTTGAATAACTTGGGTTTGATGTAGAAACATGAAAAAAGTGGTTTTGGAGTGATTTTGACCAACTTTGACTTTTGGTTAACCCAAGTTGACCACAAGCATTTTGGCCTAAAATGGCAATTTGAGTGTTTTGATGCACAAACTACTTATTCCACGTCAATTTAGATGTTTTCGTGGTCCCATGGTGAAAATTTGATATTTTCTGATTTTTATGGGTTCAACACGTAAGTCAAGGGTGGACAAAATACGATATGAGGTATCTATAACCACCCCTTCTTTATCTGACATCTCGATTGCAATAAGAAGTGTTGGATAAAGAACATAATTCCGCATTTTGTTGCCCCTAAATTGCGTGCAAAAACTACACTGTTCATGGGCCAAAATTGGTCTTACCTTGATGAGGTTGAGTCACTGCAGCTAATTTGAGAAAATTCTAGGCTTGGCACTTGGCACTGAGCAAAAACACTTTGTTAGGACATATGTGAATCATGTTAGAAACATATGTCAATAGAGAATTGGCTAATCCTTTGACAAAACGCATTTTACTTGTAATTAGGTAGATTTAGGATGTGTTTAATGCTTCAAGGAACAAGAGTTTAAGTCCAAGTGTTAAAACCATGAAAGTTTGTTCAAGAATCAAGTGAAGAAATGCTGAATTTTAAAGCTCAACAGATAGCATCTATCGAGGTTTAAAAGGCAATTTAGCTCGATGCTCGATAGCTGCTCGATAGATACTCTATCTATCAAGATCTAAGAAAATAAGTTTTTCATATATGATTTCACTCTAATACATGAATACATGTTTAGGCTTTCTTTTCTCATAACCCTAAACATATAGAAGGATTATTTTAAGGGCTGTCACAGCTGATGCAAGTGAGTGCAACTTGATGTAGAGGTTTATCACAAGCATATTGTGACCGGAGACATATGCCTTAGTTCATCTTTTTCTTTAAGAAGCTACTGCATTTGTATGCCGTAGGGTTTTGTAACCAATGAGCTTTGTGATCTTCATCATGTAATGAACTAAAGAACTTTGCAACCAACATCATTCTCAAGTTGGTGGTTAGTCACGTACTTGGATCCATGCATCGATTGGTTAGTCATGTACTGGGAAGTGTGCTTTAAAATGAGAGATTGTCACTACAGAACAAGTCCAATTAGGTATTGGGGTAAGGGTTCAACTATAGGTTGGTATAAGGTACTGGGATTCCTTTACTTGTAACCACTTGTTGTGATAATGGTGGATTCTTGGGAATGGTGACTTTAAAATCACCCGATAGGTTTTTACCATGTAAGTTTTTCCCATTCGTAAACAAATCACTGTGTCAACTTTATTTTCCGCTGCATATTAACTTAGTTGGTGATTTTTTTGTTCTACCACGCTTATTGCATGTTAATTGGATTAATTAATTAACTTGGCTAATTAATTGGTTAATTCATCACAAGGGGTCAATACATTCTTGGCCTATCAAGTGGTATCAAAGCAGGCACACTCTGATTAGAGTTCATCTTTGTTGTGTGATCCATTGACTCTTGTTGTCATGGCTGCAACCGGTATGAAAAGATCTTTGGTTTCAAATACATCTTGTTTTTCTAATCTCTATTTGTTTAAGTGTATCAGAAAATGCAAGTGTAAAAGTTATTTGAATTCTATCACGATGATCATTGGAAAAGATCTTAGCTTGACAAAGAAGAAATTAGACTATCTCAGAATGAAATTGTGCAGAGGAGGTCATCTAAGAAGAGTGAAAGTTAAAAGCTTTGTTCATAAATGGCAAATGAGAGAAAACACTATTCCTACTGATTTTTCATCTAAGCACGAGGTGTGCTTCATGATGAAGTCTGCATTTAAGGTTATGGACATATATTTGTGGTACCTTAATAGTAGCTACTTAAGACACATGACTGGAGATTGATCTCTCTTTAAGGTTTTGGGGTCTAAGAAAGGTGGTAATGTCACTTTTGGTGATGGGAGCAAGTCACAGAATAAAGGAAATGGAACCATCCCACTTCCTGGACTGCCAGACATTGCAAATGTGCTATATGTAGAAGGTTTGAGAATGAACCTGTTGAGCATAAGTCAGATATGTGATCAAGAATTTATGGTGCTATTCTTAAAGGGAAAATGCCTCATGTTGGATGAGTTTGAAAAGAAACTCATAAATGGTGTTCGCACTTTATACAATTGTTATGGTTTAGTCCCTTATGCTAATATTGTGTGCAATAGCATTCAGTTGCCAAACGAAGATCTATGGCATAAAAGGATGGGACATGCTAGTTACAAACATATTTCTATTGTATCTAAGCATGAATCAGTTTTAGGGATGCCCAAGCTTAGTAGAGTGAACAATGTGGTGTGTGGACCATGTCAACTTGGGAAACAGACAAAAGCTAAACATCGGGGCACTCAGACAGTCACTACATCTAGACCATTGGAGCTACTACATCTGGATCTCATGGGTCTAACCAGAACTGAGCCTTTTGGTGGAAAGAGATACATCATGGTTGTGGTAGATGACTTCACTAGGTACACCTGGGTCATTCTTCTAAGATCCAAGTCAATGCTCCTAAGGACATTGAAGCCTTGTGCACAAGATTGCAATATGAGAAGATCTTAAAGATTGATCAAATTTGAAGTGATCATGGTAAAGAATTTGAGAACTTTTACATGGAGTCCTTTTGCACTAGATTAGGTATATCTCAAGAATTCTCTACTTCTATTACTCCCCAGCAGAATGGTGTGGTAGAAAGCAAGAACATGGTTATTCAGGAAATGGCTAGAGCCATGTTGCATAAAAAGGATGTGGCTAGAAACTTGTGGGGAGAAGCTATCAACACTACATGTCATATGGTTAACAAGGTGTATTTCAGACCTGGTACCAAGAAGACTCCCTATGAGTTATGGAAAGGAAGGAAGCCAAATATTAAGTATTTCAGAATCTTTGGAAGTACTTGCTTCATTCTCAAGGATAGAGAGAATGTGAGAAAATTTGACTCCCGAAGTGATGAAGGAATATTTTTGGGATACTCCTCTACAAGCAAGGCTTATCGGGTATACAACAAAAGAACCAAGAAGGTGATGGAAATGGTAAATGTTGTTATCGATGAAGCTTTAGATTTCGGTTCTTAGAAAATTAGTGAGGAAATCCCCAAAGAAATTCTTCCTCTCAAGCCTAAGGATGTTCAAGAAATTGTTGATCAAAAGCCTGCGTCACCAAGTACTCCCAGCACTCCAAGTGTTGTAGAAAGTTCAACAGACATACCTACATCGCCTAAGTCTGAATCTCATGAAGAGAAAGGACCTTCCTCCAAGATCAAGTTGAATCATCCTCCTGAAGTTATTGTGGGAAACATGAATGAACTTACACTAAGGAAGTGTACAATTGATAAATGTGTTGCTAACTTTGTGTCATATTCTTTTTATTTATCACAGGTTGAACCCACCAAAGTTGAGGAAGCTCTTCAAGATGAAAGTGGTGTGCTGTCGCAGGCAACCAAAAATAAAACCTATACTCCTAAAAATATATGTAGTAGTGCAAGTAAGGATCGTTCCCACGGAGAGTATCTAGCCTAGTTTTATGCTACGTGAACAAGGAGTCGGGGGGGGGGGGTTGATTATTACAAAAATAATTTTAAGAAAAACAACTAAGGAACAATTCAAATTAAAGTATCAAATTCAATCAAGGGAACAAACCTTGGTCCAACTCAACATCCACCATCGGAATTTTACAACTGATCATCGATGCAAGTATATATCAATTCACACTTTGAATATTCACCATTGGAACTATTTTCATATCTGTCCTTAGTCGTAGTTGATTAGAAAACAAGCAATCTAATAAACCCTAACTACTAAACAACCCAAGACAAGCGCTAAATGTTTAATCTAGTAGCAGCCTTAAGAATTATAGAGATTGATGAAACTAAACAACACAAACACAAGCGGTTGCATTTAATTTAGTCGAGCATTCTTCCTAAGATCTAATAATTTCTGACGCAGCAAATCATTAAATCTTGGTTGCTTCACAAGTTAGAGAGATCAAACAATTATGGATTCGATATCTAACCTAGCAGTAGATTGCAACGAATAATAAACTAGTAGGCCTCCTAGTAATTAAACGAGACAATCATGAAAATAGACATAGAAGAACATCTGATATTCAAAGCATAAATTGAACAATAAAAACAAATTAGATCTCACAATTTTATAGATTCCAAGGCTTTAGTTTCCTTCGACCAAGTATAAAAGTTTTAGCCACGCAAGGCCATGATGAAAACTCGAAGGAAAAAATCAGAGAAGAGGGGAGAGAGAGGCGTGTGTGTTTCCAATCTGATTTCTCCTCCCCCTTTTACTCGTTAATCCCCCCTTTCCCAAGCCTACAAAATCTCCTAAAAATATTCTCAATAATAATATCCAAATCGAACTAATTAAGGAAAAATATTAAAAATAAAACAAAGTCCTAATATAACTAGGAAAGTGGTGTTTTTCAGCTGGAAATTTTGTGCATCAGATCTAGAGGCTTCCAAAAATAAACCACATTAGATGCGCGTAACAGAATTTAAGGCAAAGGAACATTCCAGAACGTCAGCAGTGCAGGTGCAGCAACTTCAAGCCCGATTTCGACCTTGATGCAGCCCTTATCTCTCAAAACTCAAAACATGAAAGTTGTAGAACGTTGTCTTGGAGTTCCAAGCATCTTTAATCATCTCAATCAGAGCTTGGATGAGAGAGTTATGCCTAGATTACAAAGCGATGTGAAAGTTGTCCAGAATCACCCAATTAGCTACGTTTTGCACTTAATGCCTCCATTTGCATCCTAAATCAAAATATAAGAATAATGAGTACATTTAGGCACCAAATAAGTATAAAAGACTAAACATTAAGGGAGAAAAATATGACATTTTGCATTCTCATTAGAAAGCTGGGTTGAGGCTATGCATGATAAACTACTTCAGTTTCAAAGAAATGATGTTTGGACTCTAGTAACTAGACTGGATGGTGAGCACATCATTGGCACAAAATGGATATTCCATAATAAGACTGATAAGGAGGGTAATGTGATCTAAAACAAGGCTCGTCTTGTGGCTTAAGGATACTCTCAAGTGGAAGGAGTTGACTATGATGAGACATTTTCCCCAGTAGCCCGTATGGAGTCCATCTGAATTCTCCTAGCCTTAGCATGTCACTTGAAGTTCAAGCTCTACCAGATGGATGTAAAGGCTGCTTTCTTAAATGGATTTCTCAAAGAAGATGTCTATGTGGCTTAACCGAAAGGATTCATTGATCCACACTTCTCGGATCATGTGTTGTACCTCAAGAAGGCACTCTATGGTTTAAAGCAAGCCCTCAAAGCTTGGTATGATCAGCTCACACAATACATGGTGTCACATGGGTTCACAAGAGGAAAAGCTAATCAAACTCTCTTCATTAAAAGGGAAGACGGTAAGTTGATAGTTACTCAAGTCTATGTTGATGATATCATCTTTGGGTCGACTAAGGATGAACTTGCTCACAGTTTCTCCAAACTCATGTAGGCCAAGTTCAAGATGAGCATGATTGGAGAGTTGACTCACTTCCTTGGATTGTAGATTCGTTAGCTAGATTCAGGTATATTCCTATCTCAATCTAAATATGCTAAAAATCTTGTGAAAAAGTTTGGTTTGGAATCTGCTAGTTCTATTAAAACCCTTATGAGCCCAAATGTTAAACTCAATGTTGATTTGTTGGGAAAAAGTGTTGATTTGTCTCTATATAGAAGCATGATAGGTAGTCTTCTTTACCTTACTGCTAGTAAACCTGACATTAGTTACAATGTGGGAGTGTGTGCTACATATCAGGCTAATCCCAAAGAGTCTCATATGATTGTTTTGAAAAGAATCATAAAATATGTCAAAACCACTGCTGACTTTGGTGTGTGGTATAGCAAAGACACAAATGATGTCTTAGTTGGGTATTCTGATGCTGACTAGGCTGGGAATGCTAATGATAGAAAGAGTAATTCGGGGGGTTGTTTTTATGTGGGTTATAATCTTCTCTCCTGGATGAGCAAAAAGCAGAATTCCATCTCATTATCCACTGCAAAGGCTGAGTACATCGCTGCCGGTAGCTGTTACACCTAACTTCTTTGGATGCAAAAACTCCTCCTTGATTATGATATTCGTCAAAAGCATCTTACCATCTACTGTGACAATACTAATGCCATCAATATCTCTAAGAATTTGGTTCAACATTCTCGAGCTAAACACATAGAGATTCGACATCACTTCATTCGGGAGCTTGTCGAAGATGGTACTCTTACTCTTGAATTCATTCACACTAATGATCAAAAGGCTGATTTGTCCACCAAACCTCTTGATAGCAAACGGTTCGAATTCCTTTGCCAAAAAATTGGTGTTATCTCCATGGATTGATCTCCTATTCTCCTCTTTCTTCCTCATGCATTTGCATCTAGTTTATTCTTTGCTTTGTTTAACATGTTTTTGTTTGTTTATTTTTAGTTTTGCTTTATTTTGTTTTTCATAAATTAATTAAAAAATTAAAAAAATACAAAAACAGTGCGTGTTTTGTGTACATTGGTACTTGTGTACCTTGGATGGCCATTGAAATAATGTTTTCTAAACTTTGTATCTTTTGTAACTTAGATGAGCATCTTTATGCACAACTAAGCAAGTGAGCTTTGTGGCTCGTGATTGTGATGAGTGAGATTAAGTAATCTCTTGTACTTAACACTCGTATCACTCTTTTTGATGGGAAGGACTAGAAAATCCTAAGAGAAATGCATAAATAACTATCTCACCACTATTGCTCGCCAATCATGAAATAACATCTGTATGCTTTGGCATAGCAAAAGTGCAATGTCAAAAGCTTAACATAATTGGGTACTTCTTTTCTCTCTCTTATATGCCTATGCATGGTTTGCTTAAAAGAAAAAGTATGCAAAGAAAAATAAAAGCAAAAAGAATAAAAATGCTTTATATATGATTGCATGCGTGTCTTCTAGGAGATGTGAGAGTTATAGGATGTACCTTGAAGGTGATAGTCCCCATCAAGCAGTTATGATTGTGTGGGAGTTAAAGTGATTTTCTCATGTCCCAAATTGTCATAACATGTAGACACTTATGCAATCTTGTGATGTTTTTCACACACAATACGCAATATTCTTTGCTACTTTTGATACATGTGCAGGTACAATGCGATTTGGCCATCACAAGGAATACATGTGTTAATGTATACTCACTAAACTGTCTTAACTTGTTTTTGAAATATAAAATTGGTTAGACTTGTTTAGTGTGTGTGTGTGTGCGTGTGTGTGTTTTGGATCTAAATGCTTGACATTTTTCTTGATGAGAGATGTTTTTAAGAGCTTAAAATATTGTTTGGATCTTTGGTTGAGTAGCATATTTGATTGCATTCATGTCTGTGTTTTTCTTTTCTTTGAAAAACTGTTTTAAGCAATCTCGACAACAAGGCTATCTATCAAGCTTTTTCAGCTTCCTTTCTCGATAGCTGTCATTGCAATCTCGATCCATTGAGATTCTTGAGATCCAGTCTCGATAACTTCTCGACAGCTTCTCGATCCATCAAGGAAGTTTCTATATGCTTGATAGATGCTCGATAGCTTCTCGATCTATCGAGGTCACTTTGCTGTGAACACCTCTCGATAGCAGCTCAATAGCTCTTTCTATTTATTTTAATTCTCGACACCTCTCAATCCATCAAGAAATGGAGAATTCTATATATAGGGTCAGCGCAATCTTTTCTCTCATTTTCTCTGATTTCTCTCGATAGAAACTCACCTTTCTCTCTCCCAAACATAACTCAACCTCTTCACTTACCCCACTTGATCTTCAGCCCGAATCAAGTGTTCTTCATCTGGTATGATCTTATTTCTCTATTCTATCATGCATTTCATATTTTCTGACCTAAGTTTTGGGTTTTTGAAAAGTTTTTGGGGTTTCTCAAAATTGATGAGGTTTTTGCAAAATTTTTGGGATGGTTTTTTGTTTAAATGATTTTAAATGATCATGCATTGCATCACATTTGCATTTTTAACAATGATTCATGCATTTTAGATGTGTGATTACTGTGTTAAAATGTTATGCGCTGGTAGGCTTGGATTGGGCTGAGCCCATGATGTTTTTACTATTGCATGTCTCATGTTCATGCATTTTTCATGCATACGTACCAATATTGTTTTTATCATATTGTTATTAAACTATTTGGTGCTTTTCTACGTGTCTCCCTCTCCCTCTCTCTTTCTTTCGGTTAGTTGCTCTATGGCACCTAAACGAAAATCTACTTTGTCCAGAAACCCTCTTCATTTCAGGGCATCTTATTCTTCTTTCCCCGCTAATTCTACTCCATCTCATGCCTGGTTCTATGATGATAAAACCCGTAAGGACTTTTCAGAGAACTTCTCACAACGAGGCATTCATTTGGAAAGCCAAGTTGCTCTATCGGACTTTTCCGATACTAACCTACCTATTGTCATCTACAGTAGGGGTTAGGAGTCATTATGTGGCATCCTACTCACTTGTCCCTTCGTGATCATACGGGAGTTTTACTCCAATATGCACAGATTTGATTATACAATACCTCATTTTATCACTCGCGTTTGAGGTACGCGCATTGTAGTCACTCCGAATCTTATATTTGAGGTGCTACGTGTATCGAGGGTAGAGTTTGCTGACTACCTTGATTGTGAGCATCTAAGGACTGTGTCCAAAGATGAGCTTTCGTCTCGCTTTTGTGAGACACCTTCTTCTTCGGGTGACCATCAAAACACCCCTTGCTTAGGCTTTGCAAAAGGTCTGAGATTCCTTAATATGGTAATGACATTCGTTCTCCATCCATTGTCTCACTATAGCTTTATCACAGAGCCTCATACTGAATTTTTGTTATCCCTTCTTGAGGGACTCACTTTTGATTTTCCCTCTCACTTCATTCTTTCCCACATAGATGTCTATAGAGATACGACGACCCGTGATAAGCTCATTTTCCCTTCGGCTATCACGCAAATTCTCCGCCATTTTTCTGTTAGACGGAGTGAGGCCCAACTTTAATCGAAGTGGCCATGGACAAAGACAGCGAGTCCTCTGGATTCTTCTGCTCCTTCTTCATCGGCGGGTGGTATGGCCCTCGAGGCGGTCATGGCGCAGCTACAGCATATGGATGCTCGCCTTAACACATTCAGTGATGAGTTGTGTTAGGTGAACACCCATGTCAGCAGTATTGCTCTACGACAGGCTTGCCTTGGTGGATTCGTAGAGTCTCCCTCCCTTTCTCCAGAGGCATTTGAGGACAAGGACAATGATGGTGACTCTAACAATGATGGTGATGATGAGGATTAAGATGCTAGCTCTTCTGGTGACGATGAGATGACTACTTGAGTTACTTACCCTTTGTCATTTGTGACAAAAAGAGGAAGTAGTTTTAGGATGAGAGTAGTCATGTATTTATGGGGAGAGTTAGCATAGGACATTTTTGTGATAGGGGGAGTGTTTATACTTTGGGGGATGTAGTGAGGTTATTATGTATTTTCTTTTCTTTCGTTTACTTTTACCTCATGTATACCGGTCTTGTGACCTTTTGACATACATTGTACTTATCTTTTGATATATATATGTTGATGTATGTTATTCACCTATTTTTTCATGTGTTGTTTATTTTCTCTCTTTATGCTTATGCCTCTTATTATTTGTATGCAATCTTTTATTTCTGTTTCACACTAAGATGCCGTGATGAGTTTTGTTTAAAGTGTTTTAGAAATACAGGTTCTCAAAATCTTTCTTGCCATGAACTCTCTTCTTGCAAAGTTTTTCAAGAGTTTGTGTTAGGATAGATTTTATTGTATTCAACAAGTGAATATGAGTTGAATGATTTATGACTTCTCTCATATGTTTATTTGTTTGTTGTGGTTTTGTCACTAATTGCCAAAGGGGGAGATTGTTAGGACATATGTGAATCATGTTAGGAACATATGTCAAAATAGAATTGGCTAATCCTTTGACAAAACACACTTCTTGTAATTGGGTAGATCTAGGATGTGTTTAATGCTTCAAGAAATAAGAGTTCAAGTGCAAGAGTTAAAGCTATACAAGTTTGTCCAAGAATCAAGTGAAGAAGTGTTGGATTTTAAAGCTCGATAACTAGCTTGACAGATAGCATCTATCGAGGTTTAAAAGGCAATTTAGCCTGATGCTCAATAGCTGCTCGACAGATACTCTATCTATCAAGATTTAAGAAAATCAATTTTTCAGATTTGATTTCACTCCAATTCGTGAGTACATGTTTAGGCTTTTTTTTTTTCACAACCCTAAACATATATAAGGATTATTTTAAGGGTCGTTACAGCTGATGCAAGTGAATGCAACTTGATGCAAAGGTTTTTCACAATCATATTGTGACCGGAGACATATGCCCTAGTTCATCTTTTTCTTCAAGAAGTTGCTACGTTTGTACGCCATAGGGTTTTGTAACTAAGAAGTTTCGTGATCTTCATCGTGTGATGAACTGGAGAACTTTATAGCGAACATCCTTCTCAAGTTGGCGGTTAGTCACGTACTTGGATCCGTGTATTGATTGGTTAATCACGTACTAGGAGCTGTGCATTAAAAGGAGAGATTGTCACGACAAAACAAGTGCAATTGGGTATTGGGGTAAGGATTCAACTGTAAGTTGGTAAAAAGTACAATGATTCCTTTACTTGTAACCACTTGTTGTGATAATAGTGGATTCTCGGAAGTGGTGACCTTAAAATCACCTGGTGGGGTTTTTGCCATATAGGTTTTCCCCATTCATAAACAAATCACTATGTCAACTTTGTTTTCGCTACATATTAACTTAGTTTGTGATTTGTTTGTGCTACCACACTTATTGCATGTTAATTGGATTAATTAATTAAATTCGCTAATTAATTGGTTAATTCATCATAAGGAGTCAATACATTCTTGGCCTGTCACACTTCTCTCTCTCTCTCTCTCTCTTTGGCACTAGGTCAACTGGTTAATGCTAACTGGCGACCCCAAAGGGTGTGTTGGTTTGCCTAGGCTGCACAACCCCTATAAATGGGCCCCAAGGCTCATCTTTTGTCATTCTCCTTCATTTTTTCGATTTTTCTCACTTTCAAAAATTCTCTCTGAGGTGAGTCTTAGTCTAGTGGGTGTAGTCCCAGCTTCAGCTTTTTGCTTCAGACTCTTGTTTTGCACTTGAGGTAAGTGTCCATATTTTTCTTTAATTCTTGCAAATATGTTAGTAGTAATGCATCTAGGAAAACATCCTAGTGCTTATTTTGTTTTTGGCATTTATATATATTTTTTGTTAATATCATTTATGCTATGATGATGATGGAAAATATTTTTGTTCACATGTATAAGTAGATGTATAAACATAACATTCTTGTATGCTTTCACATGTACATACATGCATATATATATATATATATATATATATATATGCGAATTACGTACATGTATAGCTATGTTTACACATACTTATGTGGAAAATTTTAATTTTTAAGCGACATAGACAAACGTGCAAATGCAAGATGCTATATGAACACGCTAAATAAAAGCAATGAAAAAATTTAGGTAAACATGAGAAACTATGCATGATAAAAAGAGCATTGTGAGTGTAGTGGTTTCCTCTTTAGGAAAGGAGAGTATGCCTTAGCTGAGTGGACTGGTGTGGAGAAAAGATGAAGTCACCACCTAGGTTAGGTCTAAGAATCATAAATATAATGCACTTACGTGGAAGAACTGATCTTACTACAGAGTACGGGTTCGGAGTTTAGGTACGGCTTTAGGAAGGTGTTAGGTAACCAAAACTGCCCAACCTATGGGTTGCCTTCAACTCATTGTATCTTATGTCTTAATCTCATTAAAGGAACATTCAATATTGTATTCTATACTCTCATACACGCTAGCATTCATCTAGTAATCAACATTGAATTTCATTCCAAAACCTTAACATACATCTATCATGCTCTTATATTATCTCATCCAAGGCAGGAAGCAAATCATGGCAGAATCAAAGAATTATTAGAGAGTATCAAGAATATCAAGAACACAAACATACCCATTCAAACTCTCATATCATATCCATCAACCCTAAACAAAATTATATCCCAATCAAATGCATATACATATGAATGCATGTCTTACTTTACTTACCTTACTACATCACAACACCTATGCATCAATGCATGATCATTTCATATGCATGTTCATTGTAAAGCAAAGAAAACAAAAAAGGGAAACCCTAATCTAACATATGAAAGACAAATAAACAATCAAATAGAGAAACAGAGACTCAAATACATAAAAAGGGACAGATACAAAAGCATATGATATAAAAGAAATAAAGAAACAATAGTAGAAAACTTAAATTAGGGTTTCTGGGCACGAGTATGCGTGCGCATACATAAGCCTATGCAAGCAAGCTAGTTGTATGCGTACACATACTTTGAAGAGAGACTCACCTTGCTTATGGAATGCAACTTGGTTGATATTTAATCGGCCCCTCAGTGCCTACACAAAAAGATTCAATGATAATCAAGGGAATCACCCAAGGAGCGGGCATCCATCCAATCTTCACTTATAGACATAAAATGGCCTTATTTCCATTCGTTAACTACTTATAACGAGCAAGTTAGTAGCCTACCTCGGCTGAATGTTGGGATAGGTACTCACAACTCAAAATAAATGGATATTCTTGAAAAGATTGTTT
Organism: Quercus parvula; assembly: GCA_030820535.1. Taxonomy (NCBI): domain Eukaryota; kingdom Viridiplantae; phylum Streptophyta; class Magnoliopsida; order Fagales; family Fagaceae; genus Quercus; species Quercus parvula. The sequence continues at coordinate 4,260,977 of JAUAME010000008.1, read as the reverse complement.
GAAAAAGGTTTTGCAAGCATTAGAAAATAGTTTTTGCCTTAGTTTTGTGCTAGAAAAAGGTTTTGAATCTCTGTGAAAAATGTTCTAGATGCTGTCCTAGGGTTTTGAAGAGAGAAAATATAGTTTAGAAAGCAAAGAGGCACTCTTTCTAGCTAGAGTTTGAGTTTAGAGGCATAAGGTTGTATTCATAGGTTTAAACTAGGGTTTTTAGACTCATTTAGAGGGTTTTGGATGTTTTAAAGGGTCTAGGGACCAAGGCCCACCAAAGAGGGAGGCTTTGGGGCCTAAACAATGAAGTTTTGGGCTTCTGGATATTGTCCTGTGTACAAAGGTACATAAATGTGTATGCGTGCATGCTTCATGGGTACACATGTGTCCCCAAAAACCCTAATTTTGACAACTTTGATGGCTCGATTTCAAACAGTCATAACTCACTCAATTTAAGTCCAAATTGGACAAAATTTATATTCTAATTGAAGCCCAGGATGTCTACTTTCTAATGAAATAAATTATCTAAAAACGTTTTTATAGATCAAAAGTTATGGTCAAACCAGTGAGTAAAGGTCATTTATCAACATCATTTTTAAAGAGATTTGAGAACTTTTGAGTTGTGATTACTTCCAAACTATTAAAATAACTTCAATTACCTTTTGTAAATGTGTTAAGCACATCATTGGGACCAGGGACTAATTTTATTAACCAAGTACAAAATAAGGTGTCTACAAATGCCTTTCTTTTGGCTATACTTGCTCCACAAGTGTAGTAAAAAGCCTGAAGAGACGAATCATTTTGTAGGTTAATAAACTTTAAGTCCACACACACACACAACACAAACATGCAAACATGCAAGCAAACAAGCAAACATGGGGTGTGGTGCAAAATCCAATCGCTGGAATCTGTGACTTCCTATACCTCTTCGTTCATTATCCTAAACCTTAGGTGAAGGGAAAACAAACAAAAGTAGCTACTTTCCCAAGCCAAAAAGAAAACTCATCACATCATCATACCATGTTATAATCATATCAACACATCATGAACACAACAAGAATGGCTACTATCCTAAGCCAACAGAAACACATCAACACATCATAAACACAACATTAATGGCTACTACCTTAAGCCAAAAACACATCAACACATGATCAACACAACATCAATGCATGGTTACTATCCTAAGCCAAAAACACATCAACACATCATCAATACAACATCAATGGCTACTATCCTAAGCCAAAAATCACACATCACACATCATGTTATCAACATATCATCACAACACCATAAACATATCAACACAACATCATAAGCACGCCAACACAAAATCATATCATCGTAAGAAGCTCAAAAGACTCAAAATCACACATCAAGGAATTCATTCATTTTTGAAATCTCTCTTGGATTTTTAAAATTTAAAGAAATCTTTCTTTTGAAATTCTCCTTAGACTTTTGAAATTCTTGATTTTCTTCTTAAGTGCCAATCTCTCTCTTAAATTATTGAATTTATTTTTGAATTGTTAAGCTTTCTTGAATTTTTTAGATTTAGATCACTTCAACACAATGGATCACATTAGGTTTGGCCCAAATATATTAAGATAGAACCTAGGCACAAAGGGTCACATCAGGTTAGGTCCAAACATATCAGGACAAAACCAATCACAATAAGTCACATCAAGTTTGGTCCAAATACATCAAGACAAAACCAATCACAACAAGTCACATCAGGTTAGGTCCAAACACATCAGGGTTGAACCATAGGCACAACATGTCACATCATTCCTCAAAATCTTCTCTTCCCTTTTTTTCATCGCTCTTTTCTTTTTCTTTTTTCCTTCTTTTGTTATCTTCTCATCATTTTTTCCTCTTCTTTTCTTTTTTGCTTTCTCTCTCCTCTCTTTTTTAATCTCTCATTCTCATCTTCTCATCATTTCTTTTTCACTTCTCACCTTTTTCATATTTTTTTTCTCTTCTTTTCTTTTATTCTTTTTTTTTCTCATGTTCATCTTTATCCTCTCTTTTTCTTCTCTCATTTTCCAATTCCTTATTTCTTTTTGGATCTTCATCTTTCATTTTTTTTTTCTTTTTTCTTTATTTTCAACATCTCACATTCTTTTTATTTTTCAATTTTCTTTCCCATTTTTGTTTGGACTTCAAAAAAAGCATTTTCTCTTTAGAGCATTAGCAAAGAAGAGTTGATTAGGCCATGGGTTCATTGCATTCTTTTCTTTTTATGAGGCACATATTTACTCAACAGATCATTCATTCCCTTCATTGTTATTATTATGCATCTTTTGCCTTTAGATGACCATCAATTCCCTATAATTCATAACACCTCTAGATGAAGATCAAAGGTAGTTGAAAGAGATTCTATACCAATGAAGTTTCAAATACGGTAAGAGTTTTGAGACAAATGGATATTTATGAACACAACAAGTTGAAAGAGACTCTAGACTAAAGAAGCTTCAAGCATGACAAGAGTTTAGAGATAGTAAAGCATAACATGATTTGAATACAAAGAGGACCTAGAAGAAAATTTGGAGGAATTGAAAAAAGGAGGTGAAAAAAAGGGATTATAGATCCAGATGACTTGTGTATTCTCTTTGAACTAGTTTTACATGAATCACCTACCATCTTCATTGATTAATCCAGATACAAATTTAAAATTCGATCATCTCTAGTCAACTCAATCATTGTCCTTATTTTATCATGCACACCTCACTTCTCTCATTTCTATCTTCTTGTATTCTCCTAAATCAACTCATCTCTCATGTATAGTCACTTTTCTCCTTGTCATGGTTGCTTTAGCTTGGAGCTACTCTAATCTTCTCTTGTATGGTCATTCCTTTGTATTTTCATTCATGATTTGCCCCTAGCTTGGAACAAGTTCACCATTTCCCTTGTTGCTCTTCTTCATTTCTTTTTAAGGTGCCCTAACTTTTGCCTAGGCTGCCCTTTCAAGTTTTCAACCTAGTGGGCCTTTCTTCTTTCTTTTCTTTCTTTTTTCTTTTTTTTTTCCTTTTTTTTTTTTTTCCTTTTCACAACTAAGGCTAGGCCTTCCAAAATTTGTAGGGCTATACAATCTCAATTGATTAGAGAGGGGTTTGCTTCTAGACTGTAATAAGGCTTAGGATTCTAAGGCTTAAGAAAGAAAGGGTATCTGAGGCTCAAATTCAATTGTATTCTTAGGCTATCATAATTGCCAAGAATTACTACTCATCTCGTGCTTGTATCGTTTTCCTCCACTTCATCTATTTTTCTTGTCCCTTTTGATTCTCACTTCCATTTCCTTTTCCTTTCTTGTTTTCTTCTATCTCTTCCTTTCCTTTTTTTTTTTTTTTCCCATGCCCCTTGTTAGGAAAAGGGGTATCCTTTTACTTATAAATCTTCCTCACATCCCTCTATCATTCATACACAAAATTTGCCCCTATCCTTTCCTATATTAGAATATGCCCCTAGTGCTAAGGGTAACTCTTTTGAAACATGCCCCTAGTGTACGGGGTAATCTCTTGGCATGGGTATAAAGAAGAAATTTATCTAGGTTCAATGGGGTTAGAAAGTGGAAATAATCTCTTATTGTAGAAAGGGTAGTAGAAAGATGGCCTCTCATCCCTTCAACCTTAATTGCTTAGCCTTTCCCTGTTGGGAAAATACATGTTTGTATCGCATACAAAACATACGCAGTGAAAAATTAACGAATCTACTTCATCCGTAATTGATAACATGTACTATGTAAGTTTTAGAATTTAAGAACAAGAAAGCGTACCTTGGTGTGGTGAAATTCAAAACAAAGATTAGAAGAACTTGGGAATACTTTTAATCTTCACCCCTGTTCCACTTAATGCCCAAGAAGTGTGGTCTCTCAATCAGTTTCTAAGGGAGAATAAAAGAGTGACTTACACTCACATACACACCATTTCATTCCTTATATGATTTTAATGAAAACCCTTATGAAATTCTGTATGTTTCTCTCCTTATATATAACTGATTATCTAATTAGGCTAGCCTTATAGGCCATTCCAATTGGGCTTTAGTGTGTGGCTTGGAGTGGGACCAAATGAGAACAAATAAAACTCTAGCTCTAATGGGTCTTAGGCTTTTCTGTGAACTCTTGACAAGTCCAAAGTTACCATTAATTATATTCAATACCACTATATGAATATAATTGCACTTTAGGCCTTATTAATAAATTATATCCCAAGACTTTATTATACATACAACCCCTTCATTGAAATATTTGTAGTAATACAAAATCATGAATGTTGACTACCCCTTTAAAGATTACTACATCTTAATCCTTGAGTACCCGGTTTAATCCTTTAAGTTATTCATCATATATTTATGAAATCCAATTTCATAAATATATACTTTAGTAACTCCTTACCAAAGTGGTTGGGCCTAACACTTTGAATAACCAAACCCATTAAACTTATCTTAAGGGAATATTTTATATCTTCGTTAAGAGATTATGAATTTCATCTTAAGAATATATGTTCCATCAACATTAAATGCGGCTGCCCAACATACTGAGGTTTTGATCGCGACTTTAGATTTCACTCCTGATATATCAAAGCAACCTACACCTCATGATCATGTTCATTATTCTCTCAGGATTTAGAGTTGATGTAAACAGAAGTCGTGAGATTTAGGGCATATTTCTAATAATTCATTATTCATTTGTATTGGTCTAGCCTTAGTAGGTATCTGTCTTTCATTAAAGTCTTTTTCATAAGGTAATTGTACTATATGTCTACACCTATGCCAAAAAGCAATAGGAAGATTAGAACAAATTTCTGTCTCAATCTGTTGTCTAAATACTTCTATTTTATGATTTAATATAGGATCTATCAATTGATCAACAATTCTTTCATATATTATTTAGGACTTTATGGATAACAAATGTCTATTTTTTCTATAAATTCTTTCTTTATCAATTTCTTTTATTATGGAAATATTGTCTAGTGAATAGATTTCTTTCGGGATAGGTGGTAAAATGAATTTAAAAAGTATGTCTTTTCCTAACACATTAGTTTTAATTCCTTCGGTTATTGTTAAGGAGGGATAAAGTAAGGCCATGAAAGGATTTCCTAAAATAATTTTAGAAGAAAGGTCTTTAATTAAAACAAAAACAATTTCAAAGCATACTCAATCATTACGTATATGAACATTAGGTATTTTATAATTAATTATGAGATTTTCACCATTAGCCTAGGTTAATCTTTCAGATGATTTTTCATAATACTTTAAAGGTATTAATCCTTCTTGTATACAATTCATATCAGCTCCTGAGTCTATTAAAGCAATTTCTATCAAACAGAATTCTTTATTAATTACCAAAGTAATTTATGTATGCCATTTTTGGAAAATTACTATGTCAATTAAACTCAAGAAATTCTGTCTATTGCCATCATCTTTTTCTAATAAAGGTAGGTCTATCATGGGTTTAGAAAATTCTTTTAAATTTATTATTTCTGTAATATTTTGTTCATCTATGTCTGTCGAATTATCTTCTTTAATTTCTTGTTTTACCACTTTTGCTTCTGTCATTAAGTCTTTTAGAGTTACTGGTTTTATATCTACACCATCTTGTTTCTTCTTTGTCTTTTCTTTCTTATCTTTTTTTCCTTTTTCACATTCCATAGCATGGTGTCCATAATTCCTACACTTAATACAAACAACAGGTATTTCTATAGAATCTTTCAATTTTAGCAAATATTCTTTCTTGTCTTTATGGTGATTTGGTAGATTTTCTATCAATTTTATTATTATGTCCTTTTGTTTTATTTTTGTTTTATTAATTTTAAGTGGGTTAGTTGATTTTAATTCTTCCTTTTTTATTACTTGGTCTATTTCTTTTTGCGTAACATTAAATATTTCCATTAATTCATTTATTACATCTTTCTCAAATTCTAATTTACTTATTTGTTTAACAATTTTATTATGTCTGTCACATTGTTTTTTAGTATGCCCATATTCTTTACATTTATGACAAATAATATTTCTAATATGTCTATCAGGTTTCTCATTATATGATAACTCAGTAATTTCTAAAACTGTTATGTCTTTCATTTCTTTTATCTCTACTGGTGAATTTAAAATTTCTATCTTTTTAGCAAATTCTACTAAACTATTGTCTTAGGTATAGTCCATAGTTCTTTCAATTGATTTTAGTATTTCATCAATTTCTTCTTTAAGACTATTACTCGTTTTGGAATTATCTCTTCTTTCTTTGTTGACTACTCTTTCTTCTTCTATTGTATCTAGCTTCCTACGTATCATTTCATTATTTTGTCTTTCAAACATCTATTTTGAACTATCATTATTCCTAGGACTATTATTTGTCCTTTCTAGACTATCATTCTCTCTATCTTTCCTTATCATGTTTCTTTCTTTTACTATGTCTCTTTGTATATCTAACTCTTTACATAGTGTTCCATGTTTTGAATTGGTTATAGTATTATTGCTTTGTTGTCTCTCTATTCTTTCTAACATCTCTTTTACTATGCCTTTCCATATTATTCCTTTTTCTTTGTCTCCATCTAGTTTCTTCTTTTGAATTGTTTCTATTACATCATCTTTCCTATCATTATTTTCTTGGCTTTCTATTGAATTTCTTACTTTTACTGAATCTATCATCTTTTGCACTTTTTGACTATAGTCGTTTCTATTACTATTTATGAATCTGTCGGTGCTTACTAAGCTACTATTTTTTCCATCCTGCCAATTATTTGTCACTAAAGATGATCTTTGATGGGGTTCAAAGTTTCTTTCTTGTTCTGAATTTAAAGATTTAATTTCTTCATAAAGGTCCAAAAAACTGCCTATTCTATTATCTCTATTATTTTTTCTTTCTATAGTGGTGGATTTTTCAATGGCCTCTAAAGATTCCAGTTTTTTATTAATCCTATCTAAGAAACTATTATTGTGTCTATTAGTCTGTCTATTGATTCTGTCTCCTATTAATGAATTCCAATTATTTGTATTATTATTATAGTTTCTTCTATTCTATGTTTTAGAAAGACTTTGTAATAGCCTTCCCTCTCCCCCTCTCCGAAAGACTTTTGTACTCTATTCCCCTTTTGTAATCTTGTAACCTTCCATTCAGATAGAACCTTGTAATCTTTTAGTTCAGATAGTTTATTTTCAAGCTTGTATAAAAAAAAAGTTTGTTTTCAAGAAAGAAGTTTTATTCAAGTAAGATTTTATCAGTTTCAGTTTTCATATTCCATACTCTGTTTCAACTTATTTTGAAACAGAGTATGGAATATGTCTTGATGTATTTTGGGTATTCATTGGTATCAGTTAGAATTAGTATTCACTAATTTTCACACATGATGTATTTTCAATATTATAACTCAATGACTATAGTCCTTCTAAATGTAGATTTCAAATTCGATATTTTTTCCTAAAAAATAATCCCAATTAATAAATAAAAATTTTCATTACTTTAATTTCTTTTTAAAATGATTTTTATCAACTATAGATTTCCATAGTATCATATTCGTTATACAAATATTAAATAATAATAATAATAATAATAATAACCATATTTTTTTTCCTTGAATAATAATGATACCAAAATTATAATTACAAAATCCAAATGAATATTTGAAAATTTTTTAAATTTTTTTCTCTTTTTACCACTACTGCTGAATGATTCTGTGCTAACATGGGTTACAACCTAGTCATATGTTTTCATTGTTTTGGGGCTTGATAGAAAATTTGTAATGAAACACTACTTTCAACTTGCAGCCCAAAGAACATGTGCAGTTCCTCTTTCCTTTTTATCCTTTAAATAAAAATGGCAACTAAAGTTACCAATCTAAAAACTAAGGCGAGGCCAGAGTTTGATACTTGAGAGTGATTAAGAAATAAGCTTTTATTGTGGATTCTTGCCCCTCATTTGCAGACATAGAAAATATTCATCTGTTCCTTATTTTGTGCTGCATTCTGTTCTTCTTTTTGTTCAATTCACTGTCTTTTCTTTGTCTTGTTTAGGATTTTATACCTTGTATACTGAAATTAACTTGGACTTTTTATTTTCAAGCGGTTGAACATCTCTTATCCATGCCCATTTGCAACATCGATCACTATGAGCTATAAGATTCTTTTCATCACCTTTTGTCTTCTCTTTTCTTACTTTGTTTATGGATTTCCTCTTAAGTTGTCTGACATTGCTTTTCTAGCTTCTGTTCTATTCACAATTAAAAGACAAACCCTTTAACCCTTCCGGGATCATTTCTCTTATCCTTGGCTAGTATTTTTAGAGAGTACATATGAAAATTGAGTAAATTGAAGCTTACAGAAAGGGGTTGTAGATGAGGAGGTATAACTTCTATGACCATTCATTTAAGTAGAAATGTTAGTTCCATTACAAATTTCATGCTGGAAAAAATATTACATGCCTTTGCTGAGCCTGGCTACAAGTAGAATTAACATATTTTATAGCCGTGCCATATTGTAACACTCCATGAACATGATTAACATCACTGGTTAGCTAATTCATATGTTTACAGAAGGTGGTAGACGATGTCACTAGTTAAAGTTTTTCATGCCAATTGTAACTTGATCAAATGGTGTTAGGACACGAGGCCAGGGCATTATTTGAACACAATCTATTTTTAAGGTTCACATTGTTTCATAGGTTATCAACTCATTGTATCCTTGATGCAGGAAGCATTGAGAAAGATTTATTATATTTTATTTGATTTTATATATCAAAGGCAATTCTGTAATTTCATAATATTCTGGAATGGGCTGTGTTATTAGTCCATTGGGTCTTATTTTAGTTTTATTTAAGTTTAATTATTTAGTTTGGGTTAGTAATAAAAGCCCAAGGAGTCCAAGTCCAAGTTTATTAGGGCATGTTTAGTAGACTGTAATAAGCACTGTAATGTAATAGTTATTCCTATGGTTTAGCTATTTTTTTAGTTTGGTTATGTTTTTATTACAAAGAATAGTCATTCCTTATGAATAGCTATTCTTTAAAATGAGGAATAATTATTCATCTTTAAAAGGGTTGTATTAGCCATTCTTTAGTAGGTGCAATAATTCAAAACTTAATTATTTCCAAATAAACAAACTTTTCATATACATCTATGCAGAGGTGGGTGGGGTGGATGGAATAGGGAAATGGAGGTTCACGGGGTTTTATGGGCAACCGGATATGAGCAGGAGAGAGGAGACATGGCAAATTCTTGAGAGGCTAGGGAACTCAAACCATCTTCCCCGACTGTGTATGGGGGTTTTCAACGAAATTGTCAGTGATGCTGAGAAGCTTGGGGGTAATCTGAGGTCACCAAAACAGATGGAAAGATTTCGGGATGCCATAATTAGATGCTAGTTCAGAGACTTAGGTTATGTGGGTCCACGTTTTACCTGGAATAGGATTTTTACAAATGGGGATAGTTGGTGGATTCGACTAGATTGAGCATTGGCCATTTCAGAATGGTATTCAAACTTTACAAATGCGAAGTTGCACCATCTGTCGACCATTGCGTCGGATCACTGCATACTAGCCCTTCAGTGGAATCAAGGGGAGAAACGGCCGGAATAGGGGTTGAAACCTTTTAGGTTTGAAGTTATGTGGCTCTGTGATCCAAGGTGTGCGGAGGTTGTAAGTGATGCATGGGAATTTGGCCTTGGTGTACCTACGGGTCATCCACTCCAGAATTGTATTTCATCATGTAATGCACGCCTCACTCAGTGGAATAAAAGAGAGTTTGGTCATGTTGGCAAATCAAGTCACTTCGGAATAGACTTCAAGTTCTGGAAACCGCCCCGGAGCACAATATGGAATCTATTCAGCAAGTCAGGAAGTCTTTAAACTCTTGGCTGGATATTGAAGAGGTCATGTGGAAACAACAATCTCGAAACAATTATCTGAAGGAGGGGGATCGGAATACAAGTTTCTTCAATACCAAAGCATCGAACAGGAAGCAACAGAATTGGATTCAGGGACTGGAGGATGAGAATGGGCTATGGCAGGAGAGTATGGATGAGATTGAATATGTAGCTACACAGTACTTCTCCACATTATTTACTTCCTCTCAGCTAGGAGAGATGACAGAGCTTCTAAATGCCATTTCACCTACAGCAACGGATGCAATGACCCTGATGTTGACTAGAGACTTTCAGGATTCAGAATTTGCCCAAGCATTAAAGCAAATGCACCCTAATATTGCACCAGGATAGGACGGCTTGCCACCTTTATTCCATCAAAAATTCTGGTCACTCACCGGGACCTGTGTCACTCAAGCTACACTTGATTTCCTGAATCATGGTATTGTCCCTCCTAACTATAATGACACCCAGATTGTTCTTGTTCCTAAAGTCCAAAACCTTAGAAAAATCACTGAATATAGGCCTATTAGTTTATGTAATGTGGCTTACAAAATAGCTTCTAAGGCAGTTGCTAATAGACTAAAGAGTGTATTATCAAAAATTGTCAGTGAGAATCAAAGTGCTTTTACCAAAGGGTGCTTTATAATTGATAATGTGTTGGTTGCATTTGAAACCATGCATCGTATTAGCCAAAAGAAGTGTGGGAGAGTGGGGGAGATGGCTTTAAAATTAGACATGAGCAAAGTTTATGATAGGGTCGAATGGATTTGCTTGGAGAATATTATGAGGAAAATGGGTGTTCATCAGAAAATGATTGAAGTGATTATGAGGTGTATAACAACTGTCACATATTCTATCTGTATTAATGGGCAAACCCGAGGCAGAATTGTACCCTCTAGGGGCCTCCGCCAAGGGGACCCATTATCTCCTTATCTGTTTCTATTTTGCGCAGAGGGTCTTTCAGCACTTCTCCATCATGCAGCAGAGAGGCAAGCTATCCATGGTGTGGCTAATTGTCAGAGAGCTCCAAGAATTTCCCATCTATTCTTTGCTGATGATAGCTTGGTATTTTGTCGAGCATCATTGGAAGAATGTAATGAGGTACAACGCATATTCACTGTATATGAAGCTGTCTCAAGCTAGCAACTCACTAAAGCCAAGACTGCCCTCTTTTTCAGTAAGAATACTCCACGTGCAATACAGGAAGAAATTAAAGCTAGATTTGGAGCCCAAGTCATACGCCAGCATGAAAAATACCTAGGCCTACCTTCGTTGGTTGGGAGATCCAAAAAGAACACCTTCCATGATCTCAAAGACAAACTTGGCAAAAAACTATTAGGGTGGAAGGAAAAGCTTTTATTAAATGCGGGCAAGGAAATATTAATAAAAGCAGTTGGCCAAGCAATTCCTTCTTACACTATTAGTTGCTTCAAACTCCCAGCTTCCTTATGTGATGAGCTTGCTGGTATGGTTCTCAAATTTTGGTGGGGGCAAAATAATGGGGTGGACAAGATGGCTTGGCTTAGCTGGGAGAAGATGTGCACTCCTAAGGAGACTGGCGGCTTGGGAATTAGGGACCTCAAGGCCTTTAACTTGGCATTACTAGCCAAGCAGGGGTGGCGCCTTCAAACCTGTACTAATTCCCTATTCTATCGGGTCTTCCAAGCTAAATATTTTCCGAATGGAGACTTTCTCTTAGCTACTTTGGGCACAAAACCATCATATGCTTGGAGAAGTATATTTGCTGCACAACAGATAGTCCGGAAAGGAAGCAGTTGGAGGATAGGAAATGGGGCCAAAGTTCAAATATGGGGTGACCGCTGGCTTCCTTTGTCTTCCACATACAGAGTTGTAGCACCATGCACGAATATTGGTGCTGAATTACCAATGGCTACGTTAATTGACTACCAGAGAGGAGAATGGGACATGGAAGCTCTCCAACGAACCCTCATGGCCAAAGATGTTGAATTGGCTTTCTCCATTGCACTGAGCCTGACTCTGCCTGAAGATCGTCTCACCTGGGCTCTGACTTCTTCGGGGAAATTCACGGTGAAATCGGCGTATAGGTTGGCAATGGATGAGAGAGCTGGGCTCGGTGCTGAGGAGAACTCAAACTCAACGTGCATGAAGGAGTTTGGAAGTTTATTTGGTGATTGAAAGTCCCTAATAAGATTCGAAACTTCACGTGACATGCATGCTAGAATATTCTACCCACGAAGGCCAACCTTTTTCGTCTAAAGATAACAACAGACAATATCTGTGAGGTATGTGGAAATTTTGAAGAAACAATAGCCCACGTGCTCTGGCACTGTCACCGTCCAAAGGAAGTGTGGAAGGAGATAATTTTGGACACGGATAAGGTTATGGACAGATGCCCGGAGTTCCTAGATTTGCTGTGGTATGCCCGAAATGTGAAACTGTGGCCAGAGGAGGACGTTGGTCTGATGGTCATGACAGCATGGGTATTTGGACGAACCGGAATGAGGTGCGCCATGGGAAGAGTAGAAAACCTGCTTCTGTCCTTGCTCGGTGGACAAAAGAATACGTGGAGAACTATGTGATGGCTAACCACTCTACTCGGCCATATAAAGAATCAGTGGAAGTAACGTGGCAGCCTTCCAAGCCTCTGTGGTATAAAGCCAATATGGATGGCGCAGTATTTTCTCATCAAAAGGAAACCGGAGTTGGGGTTGTGATCAAGGACTATCACGAGGCTGTGGTGGTGGCACTAAGCAAGAAACTAAAAGCTTCGTTGGGTGCTATTAAGGTGGAGGCAAAAGCAATGGAGGAAGCAGTCAACTTCGCGTGGGATATGGGGATCTAAGACTGCCTATTCGAAAGTGACTCCCTCATTGTGGTGAATGCCATGTTGCGACTCATAGACCCACCCTCGTCTATTGCAAATAATATTGCTAGGTCCTTGTCCCAGCTTTATAAATTTCGAGATGTCAACTTCAGTCATGTGGTTTGGTGAGGGAATAAGGCTGCACACACGTTAGCTCAATTAGCAAAAGGTGTGTTAGGTCAAAATGCTTGGGTTGAGGAAACACTAGGCTGTATTGAGCAACTGGTGTCCCAAGATGTACTGTTTTTGTCTTAGTATGAATTAAAGTAATGAGTTTCACATTTAAAAAAAAAAAAACAATTATAAAAAAAAAAAAAAAAAAAACCCATCTCTCTTAAATTTAAAAAATAACAATTTTTAAGGAGATATAATTGTATGAGTAAGATATTTCCTAAAATAAATCTTAATCTTTATTCTAAAGTTATAACTCACAACCAAACTTATGTATAGGTTTAGTTATTACATTATAATACATTTTATTCCTAATAATAAAGATTACAATTTTTGTCATAATCCCCATTCAATGTACCAATCATACCCTTAGGGTTTTAAGAAATTCTAGTTCTACTAGGATTAGGTATTAGCCTTCTATTTAAAGAGTTGTAGTAATTTCTATTGAGGTGGTTAACGATGAATGTTTTCAGAATTTAATAGCTATGCAGCTTTCTTTATGGTTTGTGTGATCAACCTTCTCCGAGGTCAACCTAGGTGTGAGATACTTATCTTCTAATTTTTTTTTTTTTTTTTACTGTTCACAAATCATTGTTCATAGAACAAGAACAGCCACCCAAACCTTGATTGTTCTCCTTTGTTTTCATTCCCAAACCCTACTAATTCTTGTCCCCTTTGGAAACCCCATAATCCCTATTATTTTCTAGCCTGTTCCCCACCAAAACCTAACCCTAATTCTTCAAAACCAAAGCTACTAGATCTACCCCAAGAGTTTTAGATCAGGTTTTTGTTTGTTTGCCCTTGTCCTACGTCAATCCTTCTTTGTTATGTGCGTAAATTACATCCTTATAAGGTTGATCACACAAACCATAAAGAAAGCTACGTAGCTATTAAATTCTGAAAACATTCATCATTAACCACCTCAATAGAAAGTACTACAACTCTTTAAATAGAAGGCTAATACCTAATCCTAGTAGAACTAGAATTTCTTAAAACCCTAAGGGTATGATTGGTACACTGAATGGGGATTACAACAAAAATTGTAATCTTTATTATTAGGAATAAAATGTATTATAATGTAATAACTAAACCTATACATAAGTTTGGTTGTGAGTTATAACTTTAGAATAAAGTTTAAGATTTATTTTAGGAAATATCTTACTCATACAATTATATCCCCTTAAAAATTGTTATTTTTTAAATTTAAGAGAGATGGATTTTTTTTTTTTTTTTTTTTTTAAATGTGAAAGTCATTACTTTAATTCATACTAAGACAAAAACAGTACATCTTGGGACACCAATTGCTCAATACAACCTAGTGTTTCCTCAACCCAAGCATTTTGACTTGACACACCTTTTGCAAATTGAGCTAACGTGTGTGCAGCCTTATTCCCTCACCAAACCACATGACTGAAGTTGACATCTCGAAATTTATAAAGTTGGGACAAGGACCTAGCAATATTATTTGCAATAGACGAAGGTGGGTCTGTGAGTCGCAACATGGCATTCACCACAATGAGGGAGTCACTTTCGAATAGGCAGTCTTGGATCCCCATATCCCACGTGAAGTTGACTGCTTCCTCCATTGCTTTTGCCTCCACCTTAATAGCACCCAACGGAGCTTTTAGTTTCTTGCTTAGTGCCGCCACCACATCCCCGTGATGGTCCCTCATCACAACCCCAACTCCAGTTTCCTTTTGCTGAGAAAATACTACACCATCCATGTTGGCTCTATACCATGGAGGCTTGGGAGGCTGCCACGTTACTTCCATTGATTCTTTATATGGCCGAATAGAGTGGTTAGCCATCACATAGTTCTCCACGTATTCTTTTGTCCACCGAGCAAGGACAAAAGCAGGTTTTCTACTCTTCCCATGGTGTACCTCATTTCGGTTCGTCCAAATACCCCATACTGTCATGACCATCAGACCAACGTCCTCCTTTGGCCACTGTTTCACATTTCGAGCATACCACAGCAAATCTAGGAACTCCGGGCATCTGTCCATAACCTTATCCATGTCCAAACTTATATCCTTCCACACTTCCTTCGGATGGTGACAGTGCCAGAGCATGTGGGCTGTTGTTTCTTCAAAATTTCCACATACCTCACAGATATTGTCTGTTGTTATCTTTAGACGAAAAAGGTTGGCCTTCGTGGGTAGAATATTCCAGCATGCATGTCACGTGAAGTTTCGAATCTTATTAGGGACTTTCAATCGCCAAATAAACTTCCAAAACTCCTTCATGCACGTTGAGTTTGAGTTCTCCTCAGCACCGAGCCCAGCTCTCTCATCCATTGCCAACCTATACGCCGATTTCACAGTGAATTTCCCCGAAGAAGTCAGAGCCCAGGTGAGACGATCTTCAGGCAGAGTCAGGCTCAGTGCAATGGAGAAAGCCAATTCAACATCTTTGGCCATGAGGGTTCGTTGGAGAGCTTTCATGTCCCATTCTCCTCTCTGGTAGTCAATTAACGTAGCCATTGGTAATTCAGCACCAATATTCGTGCATGGTGCTACAACTCTGTATGTGGAAGACAAAGGAAGCTAGCGGTCACCCCATATTTGAACTTTGGCCCCATTTCCTATCCTCCAACTGCTTCCTTTCCAGACTATCTGTTGTGCAGCAAATATACTTCTCCAAGCATATGATGGTTTTGTGCCCAAAGTAGCTAAGAGAAAGTCTCCATTCGGAAAATATTTAGCTTGGAAGACCCAATAGAATAGGGAATTAGTACAGGTTTGAAGGCGCCACCCCTGCTTGGCTAGTAATGCCAAGTTAAAGGCCTTGAGGTCCCTAATTCCCAAGCCGCCAGTCTCCTTAGGAGTGCACATCTTCTCCCAGCTAAGCCAAGCCATCTTGTCCACCCCATTATTTTGCCCCCACCAAAATTTGAGAACCATACTAGCAAGCTCATCACATAAGGAAGCTGGGAGTTTGAAGCAACTAATAGTGTAAGAAGGAATTGCTTGGCCAACTGCTTTTATTAATATTTCCTTGCCCGCATTTAATAACAGCTTTTCCTTCCACCCTAATAGTTTTTTGCCAAGTTTGTCTTTGAGATCATGGAAGGTGTTCTTTTTGGATCTCCCAACCAACGAAGGTAGGCCTAGGTATTTTTCATGCTGGCGTATGACTTGGGCTCCAAATCTAGCTTTAATTTCTTCCTGTATTGCACGTGGAGTATTCTTACTGAAAAAGAGGGCAGTCTTGGCTTTATTGAGTTGCTAGCTTGAGACAGCTTCATATACAGTGAATATGCGTTGTACCTCATTACATTCTTCCAATGATGCTCGACAAAATACCAAGCTATCATCAGCAAAGAATAGATAGGAAATTCTTGGAGCTCTCTGACAATTAGCCACACCATGGATAGCTTGCCTCTTTGCTGCATGATGGAGAAGTGCTGAAAGACCCTCTGCACAAAATAGAAACAGATAAGGAGATAATGGGTGCCCTTGGCGGAGGCCCCTAGAAGGTACAATTCTGCCTCGGGTTTGGCCATTAATACAGATAGAATATGTGACAGTTGTTATACACCTCATAATCACTTCAATCATTTTCTAATGAACACCCATTTTCCTCATAATATTCTCCAAGCAAATCCATTCAACCCTATCATAAGCTTTGTCTCAGATATATATATATTTTTTGATAAGTAAGTGTTTATTAATCTGTAAAAGTACAAGAGAATGCAAGCAGCAACCAGTACACAGGAAGTGTGCATGCACTGTAGAAAAATCAAAGAAAATTGCAGCAATCCAGAAAATTTAAGACTGAATGACTAATCAGAGGAAAATTAAAGAATGAATAACTACTCATAGCAGCCATCCATTATAATAGAGTGTTCAGAAAAGTCCGCTTCACCACCATTATTGGTAATTCAATGCCTTCACACATCCGACAATTTCTATCCTTCGAAATGATCCACGACACATAACAGGATTACATTTCGCCCCTTCCAACAAGCCAATAAATCCACCACATAACCCAATGCATTCCAAATTCCCCATCCTGCTTACACGTGCAACACCAATTGACAATGATTGTGCCTTTGGAGATGGTCTATCAAACCAAATCACAGCTGATTCCCCAATTTGCCAGCCTTTCCTTAGTAGAAGTCTATCCCTGACTGCCATGCTTGGAAAACCATACAGACCTCCACCAATTTACAGTAGGCCTTCTTTGTCTAATATGGTCCCAAGCATTAGCAATAGAAAAAGAACCAGTTTTGGAAGATATCATTACAGCCTTATCATACTCACCAATTTCTACCATAAGCAACTTGCTGATAATGGTAAGAAGGTCATCCGATCTTGCATAACCCCAATTCCAAGCTCTGTTGAGGATCACACTAGACAGTTTGGCTTTTACAGCACTAGCAGCATCATAGATCACTCTATGGCCAAATTTTTGATATAGAAGTCCTCTGGGTGCTAATTATCATGCCAGAAGGATATTTGGACCTATCACCTACTAAGAATTTAATAAAAGGTCTTGATAAATTCCTCATTTTTAAGATTTTCCTCCACCCACATGAACAGCTTTGAGGAGCTTTAATAAACCAGAAACTTGGGTTGTTAACTAGGTGAATCTTGACCTAGGCTACCCAACGAGATCCCACTTGGGTGAAGAGAAGCCAGAATAATTTAAAAACTGATTCTTTATTCCAATTTTCAACCCGGTTGAGGGGCCTAACCCTCATCCCTCCTTTGGGCAAGAAGTAGCATCCCAAGAAACCTTTGCACCTTGCATAGGACAATCAGCACCTTTCCATAGGAAGCTAGTGAGTTTCTGCTGTATAGCCTTGATGATCTTCTTAGGATGTTAAACATTAGACCAATGACATTTCCCTGAGCTGAAATAGAAGAGCACTACATTTATCTCATGTACAATGAACCGGGATTTCTTAAAGAGGCTGCAGAGAAGCCACTTGGACCAGGATTTCTTAAAACATGTAGATTATCTGTCAATTATGTATTTATCATTTGGACCAGCATTGTTCTTTCTTCATCACATGCTGGATGACCCTGTAAATTATTGACATCAGTGCAAAAGCTAAAAGGACCTGAAAAAGCATCTGAATTTGAAGAATGAATTACAGAGCATCAAGAAAGGGAATGACACAATCAATGGTTTCTTGTAAAGGAACAAGGCAGCCAGAGATCGCTTGTTTGCTGTAGGTGTTGCTTTTGACAATGAAGAATTTCTATGCATTGTTCTCAGAGCCCTTCCCAAAGACTATGAATACTTTTGCACTGCAATCAGAACTCGAAGTGAGACTCACATATGAACTGCTTTCTGTTCTGCTACAGAGTGAAGAACAACAAATGCTTGAAAATTCTGAAGATAATTCCCACTCTTTGGCTATGTCTGCCACTGCTAATTCCAAGCAGAACGGGAATAATTCACAAGCCAATTTTTACCGGAAATCAAGGTGGAGGAAGAGGTACAGGAAGAAACTCCTCTTTCTCACGTGGTGGCATAGGTCCTCGCCTCACAATTAGTTTTCTCATAATCAATTTAGCCTTAGCCTGACACTCAGTTTTCTCACATGTTGGATGACCCTTGGAAACCCTTATATTCCAGCCTTTTCCCCACCAAAACCTAACCCTAAACCCTCAATACAGAAGTGTTACCAGACCTGCACCAAGAGTTCTAAATCAGACTTTTGTTGTTCCCCCTTGTCCTTTGTCAGTACATGGGTAGGTTGGACCTGTTTTGCTTGACAGGGTTGGTCTATGTTTAATGGAGGTGGTTGATCGATGTTGGGTGGTGGCTGATTGGTTGGGTAATCTGTATTTGGTTATATGGTACATGTGTATCTTGGTTGGTTGGTCAGTATTTGTTTGGGATCGTTTAGTTTTGGTTCAAGAGGTTGGCTAGGTGGTTCAAAGTGTGGCGTGGGATGTGACTGAGGAATAGTCCATGGAAAAAAAGAATTGAAAAGATATTGGTAGGGAAACTTTTGTGAGGAAAAAGGGTGAAAATTTTGTGGAGATGGTATAGAGGTTAGAGGTGGTGGTGGTGGTGGTGGCAGGTGCGAAGTTGGTGAGGAAGAGGTAGGGAGAGATGACCACATTACATCAGGAAATATAGGAAAGCACCTGCATGTTATATTCTCACAGATTACATATAAGGTGATAATTAGCACACAAAAAAAAGTAGCATCTATATAAGAAGGATTTTAACTATTCTGTAATTTTCTGTGAATACAAGTTAGATATTTTCTTCTCCACTTTCTCTCTGAAATCTCACAATAAATACTATTATATATATATATATATATATTAATTCATTACCATATGAAATACAGTGTCACAATACATACGTTTACAAATAAAAACAAATGTCAATTAAACAAACACACACATGGTCGAAATTATTTTATGTTGTACATTAAGCCGACTTATCAATGTTCTTCTCCATTTCTTCAAATGGGAATAAGTAGATCACTATGAATCCTACCACCATAAGTCCTGCATATAGAAAACAAACCCCCCAATCCTCTAATTTTTTCATGATTGGAAGGAAAGTCACTGTCACCACTAAATTTGCTCCCCATCGTGCCACAGCGGCAATTGCCCCACCCAAGCCTCTGTACCTGATTTTTTTTTTTTTAATTATTATTATTTTTTTCAATATAAGTAAGATGTATTGAAAAAGCTACTATATACAAAAGGAGCACAAAGAAGTCCAAAAAGTACAAGAAAGAACAAAGAAGAAAATTAATTACAAAAAATGAGAGAACTAAGGAAACAAAGGGAGGGAGTCACTACATGTAAGAATTTAACATGCTATTGCTTTGCAAATTCACCTATTCATCAATTATTTTATTGGATCCTTGTGTGAAGTCCAATTGAAGTGAAAGTCCTATGCCCTATAAATAGTCTAAGTTTGAGTCTTTTAGGGTTAAAACAGTTTTTAATTTGGGTTTTTATTTTATTAGCTATAGTCAGTTTTATATTGAGGGGCAAATCTATAACTTCTGCAATTCCTATGAATTTAGAGTATTTTGGTAATTTAGTTGAGTCTAGAATCTTCTAAGGTATTCTAAGTATCCTAGGTTTATTTACTTTGGGTCCAAGTTAGTATTTATTAGGTTTTTGTAGTAGTCATAATAGTCTAATACTAGTAGGAATCCTATTACTACTAGTATAATGTGCTCAAATGTATTCAAAGAAAAGAGAATGAGTTGATTAATAAAATTGAGTGCATTGAGCAATAGGCACATTGGCCTTTGTTGTTGTTGTTTTTTTTTTTTTTTTCTTCCTTCCCTCTTTTCTTTCGTTTCTCTTTATTCTTTCTAAGGTTATTGGTCACGGATACTGTTCACACAGCCCCTAAACAGCCCTATATTCTCTCTAATTCTTTTTCTTCCCTAACCCTAAACCCACCCCAACTAAACATAGGCAAATCTCTAATTTGTCCTACATCACTGAGACCAATTAAACAGAGTACCACTAAAAGAAGCAAGCTACTAATCTCCCAAACTATCAATGTCCTCAAATGCCCGTTGATTACACTCCCCCCATATACACCACATTAAGCACAATGGAACTAACTTCCAAATGTTTGACGGATGCTTCACTAATCAATTCCACAAACCAAAGAGAAAATCTGAAACTGTTCTTGGTAAAACCCACAAAACCCCAAAAGATAAAAAAATAAAGCTCCACAACTAATGAGCCTTCTCATAATGAAGCAGCAAGTGATCCATAGTCTCCCCACAATAACGACACAACACACCAGTCAACAAAATCAAAATCTCCACTTCTCAAATTATCACCCATAAGAAACTCACTAAGGGGCCTTAACTTTCCAAAGACCTTTCTAAGGAAAGCCGATAAAAAAGGAACCTCACAACTCATTATAAAACGAATGAATATCAAAATCTCCATTCTTCTTACACTTCCATCTTATATGCCCCCCTTTTCCATTGGTGTATTGGATTCCAAAACATTTATCTAAAATCCACCACTAAAACCAACTCCCAATCATTTAGATTAGATCGAGAGTGAAACGTACATGCCGACTTCTCCTTTCACCTGCCCCATTCAATGCTAAGGAAAAGTCTATTGAGGCCTCTCTATTAGTGGCAATCTCATACAAAACCGAGAAGATCAATTGAAGAGGTTGATCCCCACACCACCAATCTTGCCAAAATTTCACTCTATTTTCGACCCCAATCTCAGACTTAGTATTTTTGCTAAAAGCCTCCCAACCCACATGGATACCTCTCCATAAACCACACCTAAACCCATGTACACCCTTGTCAAACTTAGAAGTCCCTCCCCCCCACTCTTCCCCAAACTTTTAAGTTACCACCCTCCTCCAAAGTCGAGTCTCCTCAACCCCAAAATAGCATAGCCATTTCCCTAATAAGGCTTTATGGAAGCTAGTTAGTTTCCTTATTCATAACCCACCATTAGCCATAAGGGCACACACTTTATCTCATCCTACCAAATGTGACTTGGAATCACTCCACAAAAAGTCCCTTTGAAACTTCTAATTTTTGTTAGCCACATGAGCAAGAATGGTGAAAAGTGATAAAAAATAAGTAAGAAGACTAGATATCATACTTTTAAGCACCGTCAATCTACCACCTTTTGACAAATACATATTCTTTCACGTGGCCAACTTTCGTTCAATTTTTTCCAATATAGTATTTCAAATAGAAGGTGACTAATGAGAAGCCCCCAACGGCATGCCAAGATAAGAAATAGGCAAAGTCCCAACCCTATAGCTCAAAATCTCTACCAAAGCGTGCACATTACTAGCCTCTTTTATTGAAACCATTTCACTCTTGCGCACATTAACCTTCAAGCCAATCATAGCCTAAAAACAAAGCAGTAACATCCGTATATGAAGGATTTGCTCAACATCTGCATCACAAAAAAGAATTCTATCATTTGCAAATAGGAGATGTGAAACACATTTCCTCGCCTACAATTAGCCTTGAAACCTCAAAGTAAGACTGCTCCCTCCACTCTCTTCAACATTCTATTAAAAACCTCCATCATAATCAAAAACAACATAGGAGATGGCGGGTCCCCTTGTCTTAATGCCCTCAAGCTTCCAAAGAAATCAGCTAGAGACCCATTGACCAAAACAAAAAATTGAACTATGGATATACAAGTACGAATCCATTTACACCACTTCTCCCCAAAGTCCATTCTCTTCAACAGATCTAGGAGAGCCTCCTAATTCACATGATCATAAGCTTACAAATAACCCACTAAAATCTTACTCTTCACTAAGCTATCGACACATTCATTGGCAATAAAAACTGAATCAAGTATTTTTCTTTCGCCCACAAGGCTATTCTAAGACTCGGATATCAATTGATTTAAAACTACACTCAGGCGATTTGTCAATACCTTAGCCAAGACCTTTTACACACTCCCTACCAAACTGATAAGCCAGAAATCTCTAATATTGAAGGCATCATTCTTTTTAGGAATTAAAGCAATGAAAGTAGCATTAAGAGATTTTTCAAACTTAATGAGTTGATAAAACTCTTCAAAGACAGCTAAAACATCTTTTTCCACAACTCTCCAACAATGATATATATATATATATATATATATATATATATATATATATATATATAAAGCCAAAAAAAAGGCATAGAGAAACCATCTAGACCTAGAGCTTTATACCCTTCCATATCTCATATCTCTAACAACTTGAAGGGTCTCCTCCTTCTCAAACTTCCTTTCAAGCCATCCCTTCTCCGTCCTCCCAATTTGGCCAAACTCCAAACCTCTACAATAGGCCTCCATTTCTCTATCTCCTAATAGAAAGTTTTATAAAACTGTACTACCTAAGCATCCACCTCGAACTCTTCTTATTTCATGCCATCCACCTCCAAAATACTCAAATATGATTATCTCCTTCCTTGATACATAAGATCCTCAACTTTTGTCTCCATGATATTTTTTCCAAAGAAAGAAGATGTTCTACTTGGGACCCCACTTCCACCCTCTCATGTTTCTCCACATCAATGAGTCCAAACTCCCCTTCCTTGGCATCTAAATATTTCAAGGCCTCCAGTAATTTTTTCTTATGACGACCTACATTATCAAACTCTTCATGGTTCCATTAAATAATGTCTTCTTTCAAGGCCTTCAAATTTTTGGCAAGCACAAAACTAAGTGTACTAGAGAAAGAATGCTGATTCCACCATGAATGAACTCCCTCTACAAACTCATCCATCTTCAACCACATGTTCTCAAATCTGAAAGGACTTTTTCCCTTCACCATTCCCCCTACCTCTAAAAGAATTGGATAATGGTTGATATAGGACGAGGTAAAATCCAATGAATCACATCCAGATAGTGTTCCTCCCAATCATGAGAAATCAAAGCTCAATATATCCTAGACATGGAAGGCTGGTCCATACCACTTGACCAAGTATATAGCTCCCTCCTTCTAAAGGCGAATCAATCAAATTAAGATCTTCAATAAACTCAGAAAATTTTTCCATAGCTAGAGTTAGACATGAACCTCCCATCCGCTCCCTGAGAAAAAGAAAAATATTGAAATCCCCAATATAACACCACGAAACATTCCAATATTTCCGAATACCAACCAACTCATCTCACATGTGGCCCCTCTCACTATTGTCATTTGGGCCATAAACTCCTAAGCACGCCCATATAAAATCATCCTCCAGACCTTGCCACCAAACAAATATAGAAAAATATCCCACCACATCTTCCAACTTTTCCAAAACCCTCCTATCCCACATAATCAAGACCCCATCGGCTATCTGATTAGCATCTAAAGCAACTCAATCCACATAAGGATAACCATACAAGCTACAAACCATCTGTCTATCCATGCTAGCAAGCTTAGTTTCTTGTAAATGAACTACATCACTCTTCCACTCATGTAACATATTTTTTACCACAAGACATTTCTAAGGATTGTATCCTCTTAACATTCCCATGAAATCATTTTCAGCTTCATAAAGACAATTGCTTCCCAACTACTATCTCCCATCATAATTAACCGAAAAAATCAAATTCCTCAGCTCTCTCCCTTACTCTTAGATTTTCTGACTTTTTGACTACCAGTGACTTCCCTGAGCAACACGTTGGCTGCACCCCTTTTCTCTCTAGTGCTCTCTCTCTCTCTCTCTCTCTCTCACTGAAAAATAAAATAAAATAGTAAAAAATCAGTTCAGATTTAAGTATTGCGTACCAGACATTATACACGCTGGCATTTACCAGCCATGGGGCAGTCCCCAAGCCCACGGGGTAGACTATGTAGTAGACTCCAATGAGGAGGACAGCAACTGACAATAAGCTTCCTGATGAGCTAAAGTCCTGGTAAATGCAATACAGGATAAATCCTATTCCGAGCAAGTCCAGAGATAAGATGAAGATTGTAATCAATATCAACCTTCTAATGGCAATCCCATCTTGGAGAATCAAATTAACAATTTCCCCGATTAATTGTAGTATAAGCGTCGCAGTAGATTCTGCCATCTTTGAAACACCAGCTGACCGTGATAAAATTGGTCTTTCGTAGGAAATTAGGATGAGGCCTGCTGCTTGTGATGCAAGTTGAACTACAACACCTAAGTAAAGACACTTTCTAAATTGTTTGGTTCTAACAGCAGTGCGCCAGATGTTCACAATAGTTGGACCTGTCGTTTCATTGGGTCTCACAATTGACTTCAAGTTGTCAATTACCTTGGGGACTTCATCTGCTGGGTACAGTTTCAGCAACACTTTGTATGCCTCTGTTACCATATTCTGTTAAGATAAGAAAAAAAAAAGTATATTAAATTTAAACAATTTTAATTAGAATTACAAATAACAATTACAAAATGAGCTGATTGAGAATGACCATTTTCTGTATAATACATTCTAGCACCACTAGCTCTGTGTATCTTTTTGATTATGTTGTAGGTCTTGAAGCTAATGTGCAAGTTTACTTGTACTTTGAGCTAACTTTTTTGTTTTTTTTTTGGGTCATTTCATCAGATTTTACACTAGATCTGCTAGTTGTCAAACTTCTCACCCATTTTCTCAAAAACTTCTCTAATAAATGTATGTTTTCTTTTCTCTAAAAGTGCCTGTAATATCACTTACTCCAGTAGCCATGAAACAAAATTAATTTTTCAAATAGATACTGGGTGCTGCTTTATTTTGTATGGGTCTGCTCTAGTCTATCTTGAGGTGTCTAGTTTATGCCTTTATCATATCACTTAATGTACCATTTAGAAATGGAAGTTTATTTGTTTCTAGTTCAGAGATAAAGTTTGGCTTTTTAAATTATTGAAATTAGAGCTTAAAACTTCAGTTTTGGTTCTTTAGGCTTATTATGCTAGTGTTATTATTTATTATTTGTCAAGGAATGGATTTGAAAATGAGGGGGGCCCTTATTATGTTATTGTTATTATTTATTAGCATAATGCACCATTACTATTAATTCACTAATCCAATTTTTATTGTCAATTTTTCAGATTAATAAGGCAAAGAAACTATATCAAAAGGTGCACACAACCTCATTCCAATTTCATCATTGTTGGAATATTTTGAGGCATCAACCAAAATGGTTGGAAAATACGAAGCCTCAAATGAAAAAAAAGATCATTTGCAGCATCTTGTCCTTCTACTCTAGAGTTGATACATCTAGGGGATGGTGAGCTCTCCCAAGCTTCTTTTGTAGACTTGGAGAGACAACTTGGTAGAAAGGCTGAAAATGAACGATTAAATAAACGAAAAAACATGATGGTATTATGATTTCGACTCCAGAGTGGAACCAAAAACAAATGAAAAACATAAGGTCAGTTTTCCTTTCGTTTTTGTTTTTGGTTTTTTTTTTTTTTAAATTGCTTTTGTGAGATTGTTCAACATATGATCGTGTGGAGTGGATTTCTACATGGGTTTTGTTCTATGTAAGCCTTTGTTTCTTGGTACTCTTTAGTTTATTTTATTTTATTTTATTTTATTTTTTTGGTTATATTAGACGTTAAATAATTACAGACAAGCTTTGAGTTTTCCATGGTTGAGTGACTTAATCTTGATCAAAACTTTAGAGGCTTAAAAAGTAAAAAACTTTTACAGAAAATTAGCATATTTTCCATTGAAATAAACAGAATTTAATTCAGATCCTCTCGTTACTTTTATTTTTTAGACTCTTGGTCTCATTCATTTGCTTTATCCAAACCCTAATGCAGCCTCCTCTCTTTTGATTCACTTTCTTCTTTGCTGATAGTATCAGCCCAAATATTTCCTTTACAATTATTCTTTGCTCTTCCAACTACTACTATAATTAAAGAGTGATCCATTTTCGCCCAACATGCAAAGAATGTTGAGGACTACGAAGCCTGGTTGGGGAATGTCCCAGTATGGTAAAGCACGTGTGTGCTCAAGACTCAGTGTAATGGCTTTGTTTCTTTAATAAAGTTTAGCATTTCTTATCCAAAAAAAGAAAAAAAAAAGAAAGAGTGATCCAAGTAGGATCAGTTATTTCTATCCGTTAGGCTTTTCAAACGATTGGTAATTTATAACTATGACATTGTCTTTCAGAACTATATATATATATATATATATTTTTTTTTTTTTTTGAGAACTCTGTATATCAGTTTAACTAGAAGTTAGCATCCAATCAGAATATACATAATGATTCAGGATTAATATACTTTTTTTTTTTATGTATGTATTTTTTTTCCCGTTTCTATTTTTTTTACAGTGAAAATGGTAGGCAACTCCCTAATGGGCTACATCCATCTTATGATTTTAACCTCATTATCACATTCTTCAATTCGAATAATTTTCTCGGAACATGTATTGTCAATTCTGTTGATTAATTTAAGATGATCCTTTGAATTGGAGAATGGGAGCTATCCCCAATTCATAAGCTTATTATTGTACAATCTATTTGTATTTTAGATTAAGCCAGCCTTTCTCCCTTTAATTTTCTTTATGGCTCTTAATTGGGTATAGCACACGAAAATTTAAATTAGTCAAACTACACAAATTTGAATGGTGGACAACACTGAATATTGTCTATTTTGAGGGATATCTAAGACAAATTAAGTCATAGAAAAGGGACAATGACATGTTTGTAAAGTTATTTTGTTTAGTTTTTGAGTCTGAACAATTTGTTCTTAACAATTAGCAGTGTCATGGAGTAATCCTTGATAGGCTTATGCGGAGCACACAGTGCAAGCGCAGTGAGTTTATCCACAATATTGCCAAAGACTTGAAGCGCAATTTCCCATGTAAATGCAGAATATGGAGGCAGTTATTCATGTTTGCAACTAAGGCTGTGTTTGGTTCATATAAAATATTTTCCAGAAAATATTAAAAATGCTATTTTCGAGAAAGGAAAATATTTTCAAGTATTTGGTAACATCTCAGTGGTGTCCAACACCACTGAGATGTGGTTGAATTAGTATGTTATCATTGTTATAATATCTATCTCTAATGCTGTAGTGTAGATATTTACACACAAGTGCTATTTAACAATTACTGTTTGTTTTAAGATTCTTCTCTCGCTTTTTCGGTCGTTATATTCTCTTGATATATTTTTTTCCCTTTTGCTCTTATATTTTAACTTTATTGTGGTCATGTAGAGTTTGCTTACACACACACTTTTGTTAAAGTATTCTATTCGTTGCATATGTTTGCGACTAGTTCCAACGCATTTTTGAGGTAAACTAGTCATGCTACTTATTGTATAATTCATGAATGTGTTGTAATTATTGTCTAGTGCAAGAATTTTGTTCTTGAGATGTTTCTAACTAATCAAACTTTGCAAGTTTTATAAACTACTCAGATTTTTAACATTGTTTGTTATGTCTTATTGTTTTTTTTTTTTTTTTTTTTTGGTATCTATTCATTGATATTTCGAAGGAAAATTAAAGTGATACAAGATGTATTATTGAATGATAAGAATATGTAAAATTATGATCGATAATTTATTTTTTATTTTTATAAAATATGATCATTGGGGTGTTGGAAAAGGTGAGTGTTTAAAAGAAATGAATAAAGAAAGATCGAAGAGATTGTATTCACATGGAAGATTGATAGAAAATTGAGGCCGATGTTGTCCGTGAATGAAAGTGTTAGGTTCTAAAGACTTAGGTTTTATGTATTTAGAATTCTAATTTGTATTGTTGGCAAACCATGATCAAAACAATGTATTTACGTTGTTTTAGAATTGCTCAAAGTTGGTTCTTTGTTGTAAAGTTGGATTAAACTAATGCAGGAATTAAAAAACCGTTTCAGCCCATTTCGATCGATCAAAGCTTAGGCTCGATCAATCGAAAATCGGGTCTGACGTTTTTTAAGTAGAATTTCCAACTCAGCCCTAAGTGTTTTAAAAGGCTTTGGGTTTCTAATCTATTCTAGGTATATAAGGGAAACCCTAGCCACATTTTGTTGTTGCTCATATTGTAGTTTATGTGAATCTCTTGTGAGATCTTTGAGGAGCTTTCCTTCACATAAACTTAGGGTTTTCAATGAAAAATGTTTTTCTACACCTTGATGATCATTCCAGTTGTTGCCATTGAAGCTTAAAGAAAACACAAGTGGGTGTGCTTGTATTTGGTGGAGAATCCAAGAAAGAAGGAGTCTGTGGATTTGGAACTTGCACGTGGTTGTGTCAGTAAGTTCTACTGGTGGGTAGTAATAAGAAGTCGAGCGTGGGGGCTTGTAAGTTTTATTGTATGAACTTCGATTCTTTCAAGATAGTGGATTCAAGTTTACCTTGAGGATAGCTAGGTTAAATCATTCCCAAATTTTTACCGGTTTGGTTTCTTGGATGATCATATCTTGTATCTTTTATATTTTCACTGCTTTACTTGATATGATTGTTTGATTGTGTTTAACCTAGATCTGTTTAATTTGACTAAGTAACAACTTGGTTAATTACCTAGGTTAATTCAATTGTGGTTTTAAGGGGTTTAAAAACTAACAAGTGGTATCAGAGCAGGTAGCTCTTATGTTGTTGATCTTTTGATCACTGAGCTAATCCTTGACCCCTTTATTATGGAGTTTTTGCAAAACATAATGCTTATCTATCAACTTGCTTACTTTGGGTATTTGTCTCTTGTTGCATATGTTAAATCTTTCCTTAAATTTTTTTATCTTATCACATGTGATAATGATTATTTGTGTTATACTGCCTTAACTGCCTTAAAGGCACGTGATTCATGTCTTTGGTATTTGGATAGTGGTTGTTCCAGGCATATGACAGGTAACAAAGGACTATTCAAGACTATCTTTGAAGGAAAGATTGGGACAGTCACTTTTGGAGATGGAAGCAAATCTGTAATCAGAGGGATTGGAACTGTGGACATTCTAGGGTTGCCGGTCTTTGAAATGTTTGGTATGTCAATGGACTGAAGGCAAACCTACTCAGCATCAGTCAGATTTGTGATAATGGACTAAACGTTCTCTTCACCAAGTATGAATGTGAGATTCTTG
This sequence comes from Quercus parvula, assembly GCA_030820535.1. Classification (NCBI taxonomy): domain Eukaryota; kingdom Viridiplantae; phylum Streptophyta; class Magnoliopsida; order Fagales; family Fagaceae; genus Quercus; species Quercus parvula. The sequence continues at coordinate 4,231,673 of JAUAME010000008.1, read as the reverse complement.
ATGGTGGAAGTGACTGTATGTGTGTTGGTGTAAGGAAAACAGACAACTGTTATGGATTGACACCAAGCATAAGCAACAAGTGTTTTAGTGCAAAGATAGATCAAGTTGATTTGTGGCATCAACGTTTGGGGCATGCTAGTCATAAACAGTTAGAAAAAATCTCCAAATGTGATGTAGTTGTTGGTTTACCTAAGTTTGAAAAGATAGATAAGTGCATATGTGGACTATGTCAGATAGGTAAACAGATAAAATCTAAACATCCGTCTGTGGCAAGTGTTCAAACTTCAAAACCTTTGGAGCTACTTCACATTGATTTCATGGGTCCTGCTAGAGTTCAGAGTTTAGGTGGAAAGAAATATATTCTGGTAGTTGTGGATAACTTTACTAGATATACTTGGGTGGTGCTGTTGAAAGACAAAGCTGAGGCTCCTAAGAAGAAGATACATCTGTGCAAAAAGTTGCAGGTTGAGAAAGATACTGTAATAGCCAGAATCAAAAGTGACCATGGGAGAGAATTTGCGAATACCAAGCTGGCTACTTTCTGCAATGATCAAGGCACACATCAAGAGTTCTCCTCACCCAAGACTCCTCAACAGAATGATATAGTGGAACGGAAAAATAGGGCTGTTCAAGAGGTGACACGTGTCATGCTACACAATAAAAAGTTGTCCAAATCCTTCTAGGTAGAAGCAATTAATACTGCTTGTCATACACTCAACCGGGTATATTTCAGACCAGATTCAAAGAAGACTCCTTATGAACTCTATAGAGGAAAGAAGCCTGTTGTTAAGTATTTCAGAGTTTTTGGTAGTGATTGTTACATTCTACGAGATAGAGAGAACCTAGAAAAATTTGATGCAAAGAGTGACAAAGGATATTTTCTAGGATACTCCTCTACTAGTAGAGCATATAGAGTGTATAATCTGAGAACCAAAACTGTGATGGAATCATCAAATGTTGTGGTTAACGATGAAGTATGTTCTGAAGCACAGTCAGAAAACATTACTCCTGTTCAAGATAAGCCTGTGGAAAATTTTGACTCACTTCCTGTTGATTATGTTGGAAAGCACAGTGATGAAGAGTTGATGGTGCTAAATGATGTTGTGTCTGTTCCATCAAGTTCGGAACCATCCACACCGATACATAAGACTCAACAAGCACTACATGAGTTCAGTCTTTCACCGGAACAAAAAGATACATTAACATCTCTAGTCAAGGGTCCTTCCTCTAGAGTTAGACTTAACCATCCCTCCTTAAACATATTGAGAAGTTTAAATGATAACATGAGATTAAGGTCAAAAGTTTTAAGTGTAATTACTCACTCATGTTATCTGTCTCAATTCGAACCGAAAGAGGTAGATGAAGCTCTTCAAGATGTTGACTGGGTAAACTCCATGCATGAAGAACTTCACCAGTTTGTTCGGAATGATGTGTGGGAATTAGTTCCAAGACCAAAGGGTGTAAATGTGATTGGAACTAAGTGGATCTTTAAGAACAAGTCTGATGAACATGGCACAGTTATCATAAATAAATCTAAACTTGTTGCTCAAGGTTACACACAAGTGGAAGGGATTGATTTCGATGAGACTTTTGCACCGGTAGCAAGACTGGAATCCATTAGGATACTTTTGGCTATAGCTAGTCATCTAAATTTCAAGCTATACCAAATGGATGTCAAAAGTGCTTTCTTGAATGGGATGTTGCAAGAAGAAGTCTATGTGGAACAACTGAAGGGTTTTATTGATCCTCATAGACCGAATGATGTGTACAAATTGAAGAAAGCATTGTATGAGTTAAAACAAGCTCCACGAGCCTGGTATGATAGATTGACTGCATATTTCACTGAGCATGGATTCAAAAGGAGATCTGCAGACACTACTCTCTTCATAAGAAAGGATAAGAATAGTTTTGTTGTAGCTCAAATATATGTTGATGATATTGTTTTTGGTACTACTAATGACTCTCTTGCTCATTCTTTTGTAGATAAAATGAAGGTTATGTTCGAAATGAGTATGGTTGGAGAACTAACTTATTTTTTGGGATTACAGGTAAAGCAAACAGACTCAGGAATCTACATCAACCAAGCAAAATATACAAGGAATCTAGTCAAGAGATTTGGATTGGACAATGTTGCACATTCCAAAACACCAATGGCTGCCAATGCAAGTTAACAAATGATCCATCAGGTGAGTTTGTTGATGTTACTTTATACAGAAGTATGATTGGATGCTTGTTATATTTGACTGCTAGTAGGCTTGATATTGCCTTTAGTGTTGGTGTTTGTTCTAGATTTCAATCTAATCCTAAAGTTTCACACTTGAATGCTGACAAACGAATTATTAAATATGTTGGTGGAATTTGTGATTATGGATTATTTTATAGTAAAGAGTCTAATCTGTCTCTTGCTAGTTTTTTTTATTTTGATTGGGCTAGTAATGCTGATGATAGAAAAAGCACCACTGGTGGGTGTTTTTATGTAGGAACCAATCTTGTTGCTTGGATGAGTAAAAAGCAAAATTTTGTGTTTTTATCTACTGCAGAGGCAGAATATATTGCTGCTGGAGGTTGTTGCTCACAGCTTCTTTGGATGAAAAAGGTTTTATACGATTATGGGATATCACAAGATACCATGGTTGTTTACTGTGATAACTCTAGTGCTATTGATATATCTAAGAACCCTATTCAACATTCTAAGACTAAGCACATTGAGATTAGGTATTACTTCATTAGGGATCTTGTTAAAGAAAGATTGTGTATCTTGAGTATATCCCTATTGAGCGTTAGAATGCCGACATTTTCACCAAACCTCTTGATAGAAGTAAGTTTGAGACATTTCGTCAAGTAATTGGTGTAATTCTGTGTCCCTGATCTGTCTTGTTTTTCTTGGTCCTTGTGCTTCATTGCTTTTCCTTTGTGACCATTGTTCTTTGGTTTGTGTGTCTTTCTTTTGTCTCTAGGAGTTTCATTGCATTACATTCATGCATTTCATTCTAGGTGTTTTTTTTTATTCTATATATATATATATATATATAAAATAAAAAATAAAAAGGAGGAAGAAAGGAAGGAAAAAGGAAGCACATTGTGTTCTTGCACTATTCTCTTTGTTTTTGAAAACAAGGTTGGTCAATTTATTTTCACATGACATGTCTATTGTACTTTGTTTAGCTTTGATGAGCTTATTTATTGCACTTGACTAGTTGAAGCTCTGTAGTGCATGTTGCGTGGGAAAGATATTTATGGTGTTTATCACTGTCTTAATCTTAATGTCACATGTTGTTTGACTGTCGGACTTGATCCTTTTGAGAAAGGCATAAATAACCATCTCACCACTGTTCACTAGCCAATCATGAACACCTTAGTGCATATCATAAGATTTTGTGCTCGAGAAAGTGTAGCACATGCACAAAAAGAACATAAGGTGAAGCCTCGGATAAATTGATAAATTGCTTAAAATTGGTGTGTACTATTAGGCTAAATGCCAAAATCACATAATTAAAAAATTTGGTGTGTATATTATGAAGCAAAATTCAAGAAACTTACATAATTGCAAGCTTATGTTCTAGGAGATGTGGGACTTATATGATGTAACTCTTTAGGTGATAGTCTTTTTTAAATTCTATGTGATGAATTTTGTAGACTTTGTGATTGATTTCTATTCACATATCACCTCACATGTATCTCAAGCTTTTGCTAGTTGCATACACAACACAAGTTACTCTTTGTTAGACATTGTACATGTAAGTGTGTGTGTTTATGGTTTGACCAACCAAGTTTGGAAAAAATACCTTGAGTTTTATGCAAAACTAATTTGTTGCTTAATATAAAAAAAAAATGGAGATTGTTAAAATCTATTTTTTTTTGGGAAAATTGGGTTTAAAACTTGTGTTTTGGAAAAGCATTTCATCTCATACTCATGCATTTTTATTCCTTATATTCAATGCTTTGAGGTAAGTTTTCAAAAATCAGGTTATTTTTCTGAAAAGTTGTTTTCCAAAATTTCGATTGATCCAATCTGATTTTCGATCAATCGAAATCTTATTTAAAAAATTCAGTGACCCTCTACCTAGTTCGATTGATCGAACCTGTTTTTCAATTAATCGAACATCGTGATTCAAGTTTTTTAAAAATAGTATTTTGACTGATTCAAACACTTTTTCAAAAACTTTTTCAAACTTTTCTCTCTCTCTCTCTCTCTGACTTGGCAAGACTCCACCAAAGATTTTTTGTCATTTTCAACCAAATTTTTGCAAGGTTTTTCTCTCACAAGGCCGGTAAGACCTTTATACCCTTCCTTTTGTTTTATTTTCAAGATTTCATGCATAAACTCATGCATTTTAAGGGAATTTTCAGAACTTTTCAAAATTGGGATTTTTGTTGAATCAATCCTCTTTTTCTGAAATTGATCATTGGGTTTTGCTTCTATATTGATATATTCATGATATATGTTGGTTAAATTGATCAATTTGGGGTTTTGTGAACAATTGAAAATTCTAGGGTTTGTTTTGAATTCGATTTGAGGATTTTGTTCAATTAGGTTGAAATTGATGAAATTGGCTTGTTGATTTGATGTAATTGATCATTCTAAACTGTTTTCTAACTTGTGTAATGATCAATTGGTCAATTTCTTTAAAAACATTCAAGTGGTTTTAATTTTTTTTTTTTTTTTTTGGGTTTTAGTTAGAAACTCTATGCTCAAGCCAATTTTGTGAATTTGACCTTAACTTGGATTTAATTCACTGCCTTAGCACATGCATCATGTCATTTAATCTGTTCATGCATCATATAGTTTTTGCTCTATATTGTTTTGTGCTAACTTGCAGTCTGCCATTGGTTTTGTTTTTTGTTTCTTTTTCTATTTGTTGTATGCTCTTGGTCCTTATTCTAGCACCATGCCTAGGAAAACTAAAACAAATAGGGTTCCCTCTACCCCTTATGTGTCTCCTTTTAGGGTTCAACTGTTTAGGAATGAGCGTTCTCGTGAGGCTTTTGAGAAACTGAACAGTACGCGTAAGATTTGGGCTGAGCATTTTGTGATCTTAGATGAGGTCGATCCAGCCATTAGGGCTAACTTTGAGTCTAGAGGTTGGTTGTCCCTTTTAGAGATAGATCATCCACCCCCGATCACCTTGATTAGAAAGTTCTTCTCTAACCTCTCGTGTCACATCTATGACTCCAACACCATTGTTCGAAGTTGGATATGTGGTGTTGAGTTCACCATTACCCCTAGGGTAGTAGGTGAGGCTCTTGGGGCTCTGGTCATTTCCGATCCTGTCTATCCCTATGATGAGTCTCCTCCTATTGATGTTATCATGTCACACATCATTGGATCTTCTATCCAGTGGGGTTCTGATCCTCGGATCACGTCTTCTGCACTATCTGAGTCTGCGTATTTGTTTCTTAGAGTTGCGTGTCATTCCTTGTGGCCTATTTCTCATCTCCACACCATCCCTCTGGAGCAATGTGTGTTTCTCTACGCTTTCATGTCTGGTGCGTCTATCAACTTTCCTCATTTGTTTCTTCGTTCTTTGAATGAAGTTTATGGGAGTTCTGCCATACGGCATGCACTTATTCATCCTATTTTCATACATAGGATTTTGCTGTTCCTTGGTCTAGTTGATTTCCCTGCTGGTGAGCCTATTCATGTTTTCGGTCCTTTAGGTGCTACCTTTCTTAGAAAGAGGGCTGCTCACTTGAAAGCTGATCCTTCGGGTCCTCGAGGTGCATCTTCTAGTGGTGTTCCCCCTCCTCCCTCTTCTACAGATGCTGCTGCTACTGCTGCTAACGTTCCTCCACCGACTACTTTGGATGATTTAGACATTCGACGTACGTTGGATCATGTCTTGACCATTCAGGCGGCTCAAGGATAGATTTTGGTGGACGTTCTTGATGAGATTCGTGGTTTGCGAGCAGATTTGGCACAGTTTCGGAGTTCTTTATCGCCACCTCTTGTTGATGATGGATTTTGATTGCCCTTTGGCATTCCGTCACAAAAATGGGCAGTACATATGAGTTTTTGGCACTTGTACTTGTTTTAGTTTTCAGGGGGAGAGTTTATTTTTTGTTGGTTGGAGCTTGTGGAGTTGTTTAGATTGTATCTAGGTGCTTCACTTTGTACTCTATTTTTTTTAGCTCTTGCCACATTTATTTTACCTTGTTGGGTTATTCATGATAGGGGGAGTATATTTTGTTGTTTCTTGTTTCAAATTGCTTATTGATTTATGTTTATGAGTTCTTCATTGATATATGTCTTTATTGTGTGTTATTTGAAATCAAGTTCTTTATTTTATTTACTTGTATTTTTTCCACACATGCGGTTATGCATTTTGTTTTAAGTGTTTCAGGAAATGTACATGTTGATTCAATTAAGCTGCTGTCTACTCTTGCAACTAATGGATAGTAGTTAGGATTGAATTTGAGTTTTATGAGCATTATTTTGTAAAGGGCTTTTATTTGTAAACTTTGAGCTATTAAGTTGTGTTTTGTCACGGATTGCCAAAGGGGGAGTTTGTTAGGTTCTAAAGACTTAGGTTTTATGTATTTAGAATTCTAATTTGTATTGTTGGCAAACCATGATCAAAACAATGTGTTTAAATTGTTTTAGAATTGCTCAAAGTTGGTTTTTTGCTGTAAAGTTGGATTAAACTAATGTAGGAATTAAAAAACTGTTTCAGCCCATTTCGATCGATTGAAGCTTAGGCTCGATTAATCGAAAATCGGGTCTGACGTTTTTTAAGTAGAATTTCCAACTCAGCCCTAAGTGTTTAAAAAGGTTTTGGGTTTCTAATTTACCCTAGGTAAGGGAAACCCTAGTCACGTTTTGTTATTGCTCATATTGCGGTTTATGTGAATCTCTTGTGAGATCTTTGAGGAGTTTTCCTTCACATAAACTTAGGGTTTTCAAGGAAAAGAGTTTTTCTACACCTTAATGATCATTCCAGTTGCTGCCATTGAAACTTAAAGAAAACACAAGCGGGTGTGCTTGTATTTAGTGGAGAATTCAAGAAAGAAGGAGTCCGTGGATTCGGAGCTTGCACGTGGTCTTGTCAATAAGTTCTACTGGTGGGTAGTAATAAGAAGTCAAGCCTGGGGGCTTGTGTTTTATTATATGAACTTTGATTCTTTCAAGATAGTGGATTCAAGTTTACCTTGAGGATAGTTAGGTTAAATCCTCCCCAGGTTTTTACCGATTTGGTTTCCTGGATGATCATATCTTGTATCTTTTATATTTCCGCTGCTTTACTTGATATGATTGTTTGATTGTGTTTAACCTAGATCTGTTTAATTTGACTAAGTAACAACTTGGCTAATTACCTAGGTTAATTCAATTGTGGTTTTAAGGGGCCTAAAAACTAACAGAAAGATTAGCTAAACTAGAAAAATTGAGGATTAGTAAAAATTTGGCTAAAATTGTATTGTGTCTGATGTTAATGCTCTTTGCAGTGGGAATGCATTTTTCCCACTACCTGGTAAGATTGATGTGAAGCGACACATTAGCTTCATGTGATTTAGGATTATTTTAGCTATGGTATGTTGCAGTGGCATGGCCGCATGGGTCATAGAACTTGGTGTGTGTTTGGATCTTAAATATGAGCCAACTTATTGTTTTTTTTTTCTTTTGTTTTTCCCTACCATTTGCAGGTCTCACGTGACTCCCTATTTATTTTTTTAGCTTTTTGTCTTTTATATACGTTACTTTCAGAATAAATCTAGATTAGCAAATGAACACGTAAGCTAGCATTGTTATGAACATAAATGATTTAATGTTAGATGAGATTTCTCTCTATGGTTAAAACTCAAATAAAAAAAAGAAAAAGAAAAAGAAAAAAAAAAAAAGACCCTATTTATATTTCTTTCCATGTATATGAGGTTGCTTTTGTTTCATTTGGCACAAGGTTTTATTGATAACCATTGCATGTTAACCCATGTAATATACGTTTTTAAATATTTTAGAACTAACCTATTTGATATATGTTTGTTTTGTTCGTTGAATGTTAACCCATTTAATATATATATATTATATAATAATAGATGATTCAGTAGATATGATGATACCCAAAAAAAAAAAAACGTGTACTATAGAATGACTCACATATATATATTTCGCTTCTCTCCACTAACCAAATTACTCTAAATCTTACTTCTCAAAAAAAAAAAAAACCCTCTAAAAATCTTAATATCAATTCATCCAATTAGATAATTGTGAGTGATAAAGCTTCGTAAGTTTTATAAAGCTGATCATATAATAGACAATTTAGAAGAATTATTTACAATAATTAATTTAATATATATATATTAAAAAAATGTGAACTATAGAATTATTGGAGTGTGGTTTACCTGCATGAGTAGCCATGTCGGAGACTCGGGCATGATTATGTAAAAGAAACTTATTTGGATCAAAGAAGAAAGTCCGACTAAGTAAATCATTAGATTCCAAGTCGAACTAGAACCCTGACAAAAAATCTAACATTAGATGAAAAAAAAAAAACAAATAAACAGAATATATATTAGAGTAATTTGAAAGGCGACTCACATATTGCAAGTTCATCAAATTTAGGAATGTGATGCCAGTAGAGGTGAAGAAATCTCTAATTGAATTTATTCGCCCGCTGATTTGTGGAGGACAAGTTTCGGTGATGTATATTGGTGAGGTCAAGCAACCAATCCCGAGTCCAACTCCGATCATCAACCGCCCAATCAAATTTATCAGATGAGAGGGTGTAATTAAAAACAGGTAACAGCCTTGAAATAGGAATAAATTCGAAACCAGTAACGCCTTTTTCCTCCCAACCTTGTGACTCATGCAGGCACCAGAAAAGGCACCAAGAGATGTAGCAATGGTCATTAGATAGATAATTATTCCTTGATATTCATGAATTTCAAGGAATGGAAGCCCCCGACCTATTAAAGCTGTTAAGAAAAACAAAGTTTAAATTTTTATTTTTTGGGGTAGGGGTTTAAAAAGAAAGAAAAAAATTTTTTACCTCCAAACACCCCAATGGAAATGCCCTGGAATATGGATGAGATTCCAATCAGAATGAGGAACGGTGTCCTCCAGATTATTTTCAAAAATTCAGCAACGGAAGTGTTCTCAGGATTTTTGGTGTTGGATTTCACATCCATTGATGAAGATTGGGTTTTTTTTTTTTTTTTTTTTTCCCGAGAAAAAGGCAAAAGAAAAAGAAAAAGAAACAAAGAAGAAGAAACAGAGAATAGAAAAGAAAAGAAATTATAACCAGTGTACACGGGAAAGAAGGAGTGACGTGTGATGTGATGATGCAACATAGAAGCTAACTATATTTAGCTACTCAGGGAGAGATCCTGTCATCACTGTCAGTGTGTTACCCCTATGCGGCAGAAGAGAGTAGGCTTTACATGATTACATCTCATCTCTAATTGCAAACCACCTATCCCTGCGATTATAGCTGGGGAATTTCCAATTTTTCATCTGATGTGAATCAGTGTAATTAAGTGTTACTCTTTCAATGTGTTTTTATCTGATCTCTAATTGCACACCACCATCCACCGATCCCTGTGATTTGTGCTTAATTAGATCATGTTTACTTTTCCCATTTCTTTCTTTCCCCTTTTTTCTATTTGGTATTGGGTGTTAACGTGTTGTTCAATTTTGTTACGTCCATAACCAAATTGAACCAAATCCTTGGTTTTGCCAAAATAGAAACTTGGATGAAGGGGTGAGGCAGGCCGGCCTCTGTTGTTTGGTTTTCTCTCAATAAAGTTTCCTGTTCTGAGCACAAGTCACCAAACAAAAAAAAAACAAAAAAAAAAATAGTGCAACGTTGAGAGTGAATTAAGTCACCAAACTGTTGCAAGGTGAGAAAGAAGAAACTGGTTGATTGCCTTTCTGAGCCACTATATCTAGATTTCCGAGCAATTAATTTGTTACATGTTTTGTTCTGTATATCCTTCTTGGACCAAGTTCTTACTTCTTGGGCGTGTCTATCAAACTGACGTAGATATCATGCTGTCATTTTAATATGCTTTTTAGCACAGTTAGATCTATATATTCTGTAGCAATTTTGGTCAAATTTCAAATTATTTTTGAGCTGAGTTATTGATGATGTTTGTCTATAATAAACTCTATGACTTGGATTTTTCTAATTCTAACTGCAGATAGGTTTTGGAATCTGAGCACAAGAAGAAGCTTTTATTATTATATACAACTCCCCCATTTCAACATTGCTGTACTGCTACAACTTTAAAGTTTGGGTTCAACTGATAGATGTACTCATGAATCAGAATTTTTTTACTGTACTGATTTCATAGTAGAATCTTTATCAAGAAAATCACCTACCTGCAAGTAAAGTCTGTTTTGTCTTTAGTCCCAAAAATTTTGGGTCGACTGTGAATCCTCAACAAACTAGTCAAGGTCGACCACGTACATTCTTATCTGCCATTTTACTCTATACAAAAACAAACTTTTTGTTACTTCCTTAATTGACATGTTCTTTTCTACTACTTCTAGTAATGTTGAACATATTGAATACTTGATCTAATTTCCTATTTGGTATCATAGGCCTTTTGCAATTGCACTAGGGGTCATTCCGATGCCATTGTAACATTTTGTTGCAGGAGCTCTTGACTAGGAATAAATCAAATGTTGCGGAGTTTCTTTCGGTTCTTATAACACAACTGAGCAATGATGAAAGAAGGCTTGGTGGTAGCGGGCAGAGTTTCATGGCCCCAGGACAAAGCATAATCAGTGGTCTAAAGCCAGGGGGGGATTAGAGAACCTCAAAGCTTGAGCTAGTTAATCAGCTATGAGGGGCAGGGAGATTCTCAATTGGCTGGAGTACGTAGGAGAAAGGGTAATTCCTTGTCTCAATGAATCTAAAACTCATCTCTTGGAATATCAGAGGTCTAAATAGGAAGGATAAGAGATTGCAGGTTAGGAATGCTCTCAAAATGTGGAAGGCCGATATGATTTGTCTGCAAGAAGTGAACATGGAATTGATTAATAGAGAAGTGGTGAGAAGCTTATGGAGTAGGAGATTTGTTGGGTGGGAATATCTGGAGGCAGGAGGAACAGCTGGGGGCATCCTATTAATGCGGGATACCATGGCTGTAAAAAGCCTTGAATTTAATAGTTCAGTTCACGATCTCCTGCAAATTTTGATTTGTACTGGATCAATTTATCTGGGCATATTCAGGGTCTAGGTCCTAATGCTGATGCGGAGAGGCATCTTTTGTGGGAGGAACAGGCAGGTGTCTATGGCTGGTGGCCTGTGCCATGGTGTATGAGGGGTGATTTTAACATGGTAAGGTTCCCTAGTGAGACTTTGGGAAGAGAGATGTACTACAGCGATGGTCTTTCACTTGGTCTAAGAATAGTGAATTCCCTTCACAGTCAAGGTTTGACAGATTCTTACTCTCAGCAGATTTGGTCGAGCATTTTCTTGAGCACAGTAAGAAATTGATGCCCAAGATATTATCTGATCATAATACTTTAGTGTTTGAGAATGGAGGGCTTCAGGCTTTCAGTCCAGGCGTTCCCACTTTAAATTTGAAAATGTGGTTACAAGCAGCTGGTTTCAAGGATCAAGTGAGAGGTGGTGGTAGAGTTATTGATTCCAGGGTACTCCAAGTCATTCTACCATGCAAGCTGAGTGCTTTGAAGGAGGATCTAAATAAATGGAACAAGGATATTTTTGGGGATATGGGTGATAGGAAAACAGCCTTTTTAAATGAGATTTGGAATGTGGATAATAAGGAGGAGCGGGGAGAATGTACTTCTGAAGAGCATTTTAAGCGGCTGGAATTAATTTGGAACTAAAAAAATTTATGTTGATGGAAGAGATCTCTTGACGTCAAAAGTTGAGAGCCTTAAGGTTATAGGGGGGAAGATCGCAAAGCACACTTTTTTCATCATCTTGCAAAATCCCATCGTCAATATAATTTTATAGGAAGACTAGAAGAGGGGAAAAGGGTTTGGAAGTCACAGGAGGAGATTCAGGAGGGCATATTCAACTTTTATAAGAGGCTGCATATGAAATTAGAGACCTGGAAACCCAATTTAGAAGGCATGTATTTTCGGACCCTTGAGAATGACGATGTGTGAGCTGGATAGACCTTTTACAGTTGTGGAGGTGGTCAAGATGATAAGTCAGATTAGTGGGGATAAGACTTCGGGGCCCTGCTTCACTATTGCATTTTTTTCAACATTGTTGGGATGTGATTAAGGAGGATCTCATGAACACTTTCAGGGCTGTTTATGATGCTGGACAGGGACTTTTGAGAAAAGTATAAATGCACCTTTGTTGTTCTTATTCCAAATAAGGTCGTTGCTTCAGATATCAAAGATTTTAGGTCCATCAGTTTTATCGGGAGGTTTTACAAGATTATCGCGAAGGCCCTTGCGAATGTATTATAGGAGTGTTAAGAAGGTTGTGTTCTTCTTCCCAAAATGCGTTTATCAAGGGTAGCCAAATTCTTGAGTCAACTTTGATTGCAAATAAGTGTATTGACAGTAGATTGAAGACTAGAGTGTCAGGATTGTTGTGCAAACTAGATTTAGAAAAATCCTACAATCATGTGAATTGGAAGTTTCTCTTGAATTTACTAGAGTAGATGAGTTTTAGTAAGAAGTGGAGAGAGCTTGGATAAGAGTTTTTATTTCAACCAGTACGGTTCTCAATTATGGTTAATGGGAACTCCATGTGGTTTTCCAATCAAGGGTGTTTCAATAACCCTTTCTTTCAATTAATCCTTTCAAGGGTTGCTCAGTGTCTCGCTGGGTGTAGCGAGTCCAAATTGAATGTTAAATTTTTGTGGTAGTTTGTTAAGACTGATGCATGAACTTTTTGTGTGTTTTTAGCTACATTTTTAATCTCACGCTAGTTTGTTGAGACTGATGTGAATGCTCTAATAGCTATTATATTATAGTGCATATTACAGTCTACCAAATATGCTCTTAATGTTCTTTTATAATATTTTTCTTTATTTCTTTTTCAATGTTGACTTGAACTTCCAAGTTTTGATGTTCCTCCCCCTGTATCCTCTCCAATATCCTTCTTAGTCAATTTCTTGTAGCTAGTGGTAGATAACTGTAGTACATTCTACATGTTGATTGCAATTTAACAATCTTTTTTTTTACTGTGTTTGGATTTAGGATCTATGTTACTGGTGAGGGTTATAGCTGTGACATTTTGTGTAAGCCTAGCAGCATCATTGGCTGTAAGGCAGGGATCAACATCAATGGCTGCATTTCAGGTTTGCCTAGAAATTTGGCTGGCAACCTCTTTGCTTGCTGATGGCTTGGCTGTTGCAGGACAAGTAAAATACTTATTTTTAAATGCTACTATTGGCTACTATCACCTTTCCATATTTGCCTACAAAGGCCTGCGTACAACGTGGCAAGGGACAGAAACTTTTATGAAATGATAATAGACGAGATACATAAAACTCCAAACAATATATATAAGCTTGGACTCAAGTAAAACAATAGAGCAATATATTAGCAGAATGAAACATATATGTTAAATTTGGAAGCCTCAAAGGAGGTTGTATAACAATTAGAAGGAAGGTTTCTTTATTTGTTTTATATGTTGATGTCCACAGGTTCCATTTTTAACTTGGGGGTTTGTCGGGTGCCTCAGCTCTCTCTGCCTTCTTTTTTACGAAAAATCATCATTTATAGAGGTTATGTTTCTTCTTTAAGTATGACCTTTGAACTTGGAAGCATTTTATAATCTGAAGGCTCAGGGTTTGGAGTATTTCGTAAAATGTTTAATCTAACTTCTTACAAGTTACTTGCAATTTGTATTCTAACTTTATTTCTCTCCTTCGCCCCCCGCCCCCCCCCCCCCCCTCTCCCCCCCCCCCCCCCCCCTTTCCACTTTTTGAACAGTTTTATATATATATATATATATATATATATATTCTGGAGCATGAATTGTGTCATCACTTGCCCTGCACGACTTTATTTCTTAGCATCTTAAACTCTATTGAATTATCCAGAAACATATTCTGTGAAATTGTCTCCACGATAGACTATAGTGACTTAAATCTTTTTCAGGCAATCCTTGCAAGTGCATTTGCAAAGAAGGATTATACCAAGGCCACTGCCACTGCTTCTTGTGTATTGCAGGTCAGTTGACTATTGAGATTTTTATTTATTTGGCTTTACACTGCATTGCTTATGGTTTTATAATCCAGGTGGGCTTGGTTCTGAGGTTAGTGCTCTCGGTCGTCTCGTAGTTGTATTACAATTTGCACCCAGATTATTCACAGCCTTACAGGCGATGTCAATGTTCTGCAACTTACAGGTGTAGGCCTTCCGGTATTCCCCTGCTCCCTCCTTCCCTTCTTTGCCAATTTATGCAATCCCAATAATTTCAATTGTGATAATTTTAATTTTATATTGTGTGTTTTTGGAGGAGATAAATATAAAGTACATTTGTCTTGTAATACACGATTTAAGCATTTTAGAGCACTCACATTAGTAGGTGCATAATAGAAAAAAATTGTAAAATTTATATAATATAGCCTAAAACTGACCTGAATTGTTGTGTAAAAATACAAGCTAGTTTTAATAACCGTGTAAATCTAGACGGCTATTGTAGCCTTGTATTCTAATTTTTTTATATTTTTTCTATCACCTCTCAGATTCTCTCTCTTCCCTTAACACTTTTTAACAATAGAAAAAGTAAGTTTTTACCTTAAAATGGGTGGAAAATTTTAAACGAATTGATGCAACTACACACCCAAGTGGTAATCTACCACACTATAGGTTCATGGGTTTCTAGGTGTCTCACGGTAGGCAGTAGAATAGTGCAACCAAAGATTGAGATACCAATTCCTTTTATATATATATAAACCTGGAGGTTCCAAGATATATCTTCCACACTATTAGTTCATGCTCTTTCCAAGATGTCTCATGATCATGAGTGAGGAGTGAAATAGTTTGGTCAAAGATTGGAACATCATTTTCTTTTAAAATTGGTGGCATATCTACAGTAACTTAGGTTTTCTAATGACATTGAGAAAAAGAAAGAATATACATATGACATCATTTTAATGAAGAGAGACTGTTATCTCCATGGTATCAAATGCGCATAGCGGCATAAAGCCTAGTTAGCTTCTCATGGCACAGTGGTACGAACCTCATTTCCCAGCTAAAAGTTCAGGGCACCCAAGTCCTGGTGTAATAACTTATAGGGCCATGAACATTGTTGTGTCAGTTTTATCCTACTGTTTGACAACCCAGAATTGAAGGTTAGAACTCAGAAGCGAGGTTTATCTTTCGTTAGTTATTTCATGCCAACAAAGTGAAGCCACAACTGACAAGTCACAAGACAACTTTCAACTTTTTTCTTCAATTTTCAAATAGGACAAAGAACTTCACGGAATTTGAATATTTCCATATAAAAAATTCTATATACTAAATTTTTATTTTTTTGTAACCAGTATATATAATAAGACGTTATATATCCTAGTTACATCAAATACCACTATGCCTACTATAAATTAAAGCCGAAAGGGAAAACTGTGTCAAATTGATCTCATCACTTCGAGCATCTTCTTGATCATGTACTTACTCTTCAATTGAGTCAATTGTAGTTTACAAAAAAGAACTCAATTGTGAAATCTATCAGATTGTGATAATTGTTTTTGTTTTTTTAAGTTTTTGGGCATAGAAAAAGAAGAGGGTGGTGGCCATGTATTAGGTATAGGAGAGAGGACGAGTGGAGGAAAAAAAAAAAAGAGCTAACGTTAAAATGGAAAAACAAAACTAAGAAAAATTATAAGATCCACATGGTGGATAAGTGATGTGGTCCATCATTCCATTAAAAAACTTCCACTTGTTTAAAATTGTTAGTAAAAAAAAAATTTAAACATAAATTAATTACTGACTCAACAATTTTAAACAAGCAAAAGTTTTTTAGTGGAATAATGGACAAATGACGTGGTCCACTAAAGGACTCTATAATTTCTCCATCATTCTCCGACCAAATTATTGGTCCCATATTAAATTTTGAGATGCATCTTTTTTTAAAGTTAACAAATAAATTAATAATAATAGTTTTGAAAATTTATACATTTTTAACTAAAAACAAGATATTAAATGATATTCTTTTAAAAAGTTAGATTTTTTAAACATAATCACCAATAAAGGAATGGAAGTATAATGAGACATTGGTGTTTGTGTGCATATATATATAAACAAATTAGATAAAAATATATGAAAATGTTACATTGAAAACAAGGCAAAAGTTAAGACTCAATGAAAAATTTTAAAACTGAGTGCCCAAAAAAAAAATCAATTGAGAATCGATAACCAATGTCATCAATGCTACCAACAACCCAATGTCACTGTTGCAACACACTAAGTGAGTTGCAACAGTGACATTGGGTTGCTGGTATAGCATTGACGACCACCATAGCAAACAATGGAAGAAAAGCCATAAAGAGAGTATTCAATATCCTGGACAATAATGAATCAGCAAGAAGACCTTTAGGGGACCCATCAAATCCCACATTGAACGAGCCCAAAAGCATTACAAAAGAGGCACTTATACCACCATAAATAGGGTACAACGGCTAGAAGAGAGAGAGAGAGAGAGAGATATGCATTTCAGAACTAAAAAAGGTACATATATACACAAAATAATGATACTTTTACTACTCATTCTAGCTCTCACAACCAAGCCCTCTCTGCCAATTCCATTCACTGACTTTACCATTGGAGACTCCATGGCCGGCACCACACCGGTGACCACTCAAAGAGGACTCTGTTCTTAATCTTGCAAGTACAAAGACGAGCTAGTGCTGACCTATTTGGACGAACCTTATCAACTGATGATCTTGACATCATCAGTTTGGCGCCGTCTATGGGGACGACAATTTCCTACTCAAATTCGAAAGTGTAGTTCCATTCAACTCTAAAGTCCAAATGGAGTCTAGCATGCCCCAAGATTCTGTAGCACTAGCCCTACAAATCCAGACACTCATAGCTAGCGTAGAGGAACTTACAAGGTGGAACCAGGAGATGAGATTGCAACTTCAGCAAGAAGATAATCGCTCCGGGACTAACTAGAATGACGATGAAGATAGCCATAGAAGGAATGATCACTGATGACCAAATACTCCTGAGGAAGCGAATTCAGACCTCTTTAAGGAAATGAGAAGGGAAATGGATGAGTTGAGAAGTGCGATAAGGGAGAAAACATATTGAAACTTAAACGGAATGGTCAGGAGGATGGACTCGCCTTTCACAACGAGGGTTTTGGAATGCCCAATGCTCTCAAAGTTTCATCACCCGTAGCTCAAATCATTTGACAGACTGAAAGATCTGCTAGATCACATCACCACCTTCAAGACAACTCTAGGTATTCAACAACCTTCTAACGAGACACTGTGCCTTCCCTACCACTCTCAAGGGAGCAACACAAGTGTGGTTCAGTAAACTACCAACATCATCCATTGACAACTTCAAGCAATTGGGCAATTCTTTTGTACGCCACTTCATTGGTGGACAACGCCCAAAAAAGGCCTGCAAACCATCTACTCACTATTAAGCAAAGTGAGAAGGCGACCCTGAGGTCATATGTGAAAGGTTTCACCAGAGAAATCCTGGAAATAAATGAAGCAAACGACAAAGTATAGCTAACGACCTTCAAAGCTAGATTGAAATCCAGAGAGTTCATGGTCACACTCGCGAAATGCCCTCCATAGACGATGGCGGAAATGCTGTTAAAAGCTTAGAAGTACATGAACGCCGAAGATGCCCTAGTAGCAATAGGGGACGAGGAGAAGCCTAGAGAGAGCAAGAAGGAAAGGGAGAAAATGGGAGGGGACATAAAAAAGAAAGGAGAGACTGTCAGGGTATTAACGGAAATAAGCAGAGAGACGAACTCCTCGGACGGTAAATTTTAACCATTTGGTTATGCCTGTTGACAAAATTTTAATGCATATTAAGGACGAGCATTACCTTAAGTGGCCAAGGCCGCTGCATTCATCACCCAATGTGCGTGACAAGAAGAAATACAGCCGTTTCCACAAAGACCACGGCCATTACATTGAAGATTGCAAAGACTTGAATAAGTAGATAAAAGAACTCATTCAGAAGGGGAAACTACAGAAGTTTGTGAAGAAGAGGGAATCCAACAAATCTGATAGGCCAAGAATGTCTTATTGACCCCTTGTAATGAATTAATTGATTAATTGGCCAAGTTTATTAATTAATGCACAATGCGTGGTAGCACCAACAAATCACCAATTAACTAAAGTGCAGCAAAAATTAAATTAACACGGTGATTTGTTTACGAATGGGGAAAAGCTACACGGCAAAAACCCCATCATGTGATTTCAAGATCACCACTCCCGAAAATCCACTATTATCAAAATAAGCGGTTACAAGTAAAGGAATCCCAGTACCTTATACCAACCCACAGTTGAACCTTTATCTCAATACCCAATTAGACTTGTTTTGTAGTGACAAACTCTCCTTTCAATGCATGGCTTCTAGTACATGACTAACTAATAGATGCGCGGATCCTAGTACACGACTTGATCACCAACTTGAGAAAGATGTTGGCTGCAAAGTTTTCAGTTCATCAACACAATGAAAATCATGAAACTCTTTGGTCACAAAACCCTAAGGTGTACAAACACAGCAGCTTCTTCAAGAAAAAGATGAACTAGGGCAAATTCTATCTCCAGTCACAATTTGCCCGAACAAAACTTTGCTTCACACTCGTGCAACCTTTAACAGCCCTTAAAATAATCCTTATATATGTTTGGGGTTGTGAGAAAAGAAAGCCTAAACACATACGAATTGGATGAAAATCAGCTATGAAAAACTGAGTTTCATAAACCTCGATAGATAGCCGTCTATCGAGCTAGCTGTCGAGCCACGGGCTGAAGCAACTTTTAAACCTTGATAGATGCTAGCTATCCAGCTTTAAAATCCAGCACTTCTTCACTTGTTTCTTGGACAGACTTGCATGGCTTTAACACTTGAACTTGAAACCTCGTTCCTTGAAGTATTAAACACATCCTAGATCTACCCAATTATGAGTAAAGTGTACTTTGTCAAAGGATTAGTCAATTACATAAAATATTGACATATGTTCCTAACATTGAATCACATATGTCCAAACAAAATCTAGAAGTGATAACAAGGAGAAGCACAAAGATGTTCCCAGGGATGAGGACAACACGTTCAACTGTCCACAAAGTGCAGTAGGAGAAATAAAAATGATCACAGGAGGACCGTCCGCAGGTGGATCTTTTAAATCCTTCAAGAAGTCATAATAAAGGCAAGTAAAAAGTGTTCACAAGATACCACCCCTTAAGCAAAGAAGGACAGATAAGAGATATCCTGTTTTCAGAAGATGCCATAGGTGTAAAGCAGCCGAATGATGACCCCTTGTTTATCATGCTCATGATAGAAGGATTTAACACCAGGAAGGTCCTTATAGACAATGGCAGCTCTGTAGACATTATCTACCTCTCCGCCTTTTAGCAACTGAAGGTAAACCCTGAAAGGTTACAGCCTTTTGAGTCCCCCCTCATCAGTTTCAGTGGAGATCGGGTATACCCCAAAGGTATAGTGGCATTGACGGTCACGGTGGGGTCTTACCCCAATAGTTAACTCGTCGGCTTGACTTCCTGGTAGTAGATTGCCCCTCCTCATACAATGTGATAATTGGAAGGCCCACACTCAACCGTTGGAAGGTAGCAACATCCATCTACTACCTAAAGGTAAAATTCCCGACGGAGAATAGCATGGGCGAAGTAAAGGGAGATCAAGTGTAACACCCCATTATTTTGATACTAATTTAATTCTTATACGTAAATTAAAAAGGAGGCCCACAATTAAATGGATTTAATTGGTTTGGGCCTGAGATATTTAAATCTGATAATTAGTATGGTATAAGAGGCCCAAGTGAGATGGCATAGGTATATATATATATATATGGGCCTTGATAAGTTATTAAAAAAAAAAAAGAAAAACCCTAGCCTTTTGTCTCAGTTATACGTGTGTGTGTGTATATATATATATATATATAAATAGGAGATCTCCCCTCTTTTAGCAGCACCGAGAAATCTTCTTGTTTTTAGTCTTCTATGCGGCTGTGTGTGGGAGAATCAGGTTAGCCCTCCTCATTACTTGGGTTCTTTTATTTATGTGATACCTGGCAAGTGTTTATATAGCTTAAGGGCTATTGATACCTCACACACCTAGGATAGAGAATGTTTATGTATATTAGTCTTTGTGTCGCACAGATCACAGGTGGTTAGGCGTGGACTTAGGAAATCAATTTTGTCACCATGCTAATGAGAAAAGGCTGCTTATGGTTTACTATATTATTGCACCATCTATCTAAGTTCACAATATGTCATTCACACACCTGCCAATATTCAAAAACTTGTCTAGTTTTATCATTAAGTCTAGAGGCAACATGGGAATAAAGGACTAGCTATGGGATTGATAAATTAAGATATAATATTAGCTTCAACTATATATTAGACTGATTAGATATCTATCATTCAGCTATATTGGAGTTTCATGAATATCTATGATTAAATTAATGGGAAAAATCTGATTACGCAACAATATTTGTAAGCCCAAAAATCTGACAAAGCTGAAATGTATCTCAAAGAATCTAACATCTCCTTAGGCTTTAATATAGATAGATAAAACTATTTTTAAGTGTGAGAATAGATTTATAAGAGCGAAATTTGTGTATTGATGGACCTATGTTTGGTGTTCCTAGGTGCTAATTCTACTGTTTTATTATGACTCAAGGGTGGTTGATTTCATTTTTGCAAATAAGAGGTAAGTGGTGTTTACTAATTTTGGGGGTTTCCCCCAAACAATGTTGATTATTAAACAATTTTATATTAAAGAAATATGTTGATATTCTATATATAAATTGATATTTTATAAATGTTTGATGTGCACATTGACTATTTGTTGTATGAAAAACTTGTGGGACAACCTAAATTTATTTAAACTTGAATGTGTGAATATATCTTTATATTTTTGAGAATTATGAATGGATTATTTTTGTGAGCATATTGAATATGTTTTGAAAACCTATGACAAGTCGTGATCAAAGGCTCAGTAGTGTATTTAGTCCTTAGTAAGGGACAATCATACTGCAACTAGTCCTTAGTAAGGGACAATCCCAGAAAAGGGTATAGTGCATATTTAATAGCTCCTTAGCAAGAGAGTATACTATTGAGGATCCAAAAAGGAAGCTCTTTAGCAAGGGAGTGCACCTTTAGGATTCCAAAGGAGCTACCCTTAAGAAAGGGGATGAAAAGGAGGTTCGAATCCCAAAATGGGGACAACACAACCCTATCAACAGTGCGTAAACGTTGACAACGAGAAAAACCTAGGAAATTATTTATATGATGGTATTGATATATATATATATATTATGATGGCTCACAATATAAATATATTTTTCTTATATGAAATATTTGATGATAAAATATTGATGAGTTACAAGTTATGAATTTTATGTAAGAATTATTTATTTGAAAGGTTTGTTCCCACACCCCAATGTTAGTGAATTCCACTTATTGAGTTATCTCAACCTCCCCCCCCCCCCCCCCCCCCTTTTATTCCTCCTTACAGATATATTAGAGGGATCATTGGAGTAAAGATTCTTGGAGGACAACAGTTACAAATTATATTGTGAAACTAAGGATTTCATTATTATTTTTACTAGCTTTTAACCCGCGCAATGTGCAGAAACATTTTACACGGTCAAAATTCAATCAACTTCACATAAAAATATAATAAAATACATTAAAATTCATTTGAGTAATATTGCATATCCATTTGTTTGTCCTCTTGTAATCAATTGATTATGCTTTTTTTGGATTACCATCATTTTGAGCATTAAACTAAGTATTAAAAATTTACATCAAGTAAATTTTAATAATAACTCAATACATAATAAACTATTTTAAATTGTATGTGCAAATATTTATGATAGATATTATGAAGAATTTTTTTTTTTTTTTTTTGTTAGGAAGAATATCATGAAATTTCATTAAAAAAAAATTAGTTGTAATCAGTTGAAAGTGTAGATTGAAGGTGTGAAGGAACATTCTCCTTCTACACTAAGATACCTCTAACATGTCTAACTTGTTTAGCTAGGTTGTGATTGATGGAATCTATGATGGCTTTAGCTGAGGCAAGAATATGACCAAAAGGAGAGAAAAAAACATCCTCACTAATGAGGCTCTTGATCACATAGATCATAGATCAATGTAACAACTGTGAAATCATAACATCAAAAATTGAATAAATATTCACTACATTAGAAATATTGTTAAAAAAAACCATTTACAATTTATCGAGGCTATAGTGAAGAAGTTGGAGCAATGTCTTTCATTCCTCATTTTAATTGTTTTTCAACAGCATTTGCCATTAACCTATTTTCAAAATACAACACATAACCATCAACTCATTAAAACAAACAAAACCTTACATGTAGAAAGAAAATCTATTGAGAAATAGTTGAATCACATTTAATTTTTGTTTTTTGTAGTTCTTTTTTTTTTTTTTTTTTTTTTTTTTTTTCATTTTTTGTATAGTTATCAATTATTATAATATTATTAATATATTGATTAAGATTTTTAAAAAAAATAGTGTTTAAACTTTAAAATAATTAAGAATTGATTATGTAGTGATCAAATGGAATGAGATTGGATATATTCACTTTATAAAATTAGATTGCTTGGTTTTCTTGAAATAACATATGGTAGATTTATGAGAAATTTAACATATAGGGTCAAAACGTCAAATATACAAACAAACTTGGTTCTACTCAAAAGGAAAAAAGAAGAAGAAGAAGGAGAAGTAGGATAGTTGGGAAGAAGCAAGTGGAATCTGAAAAATACTTTAAAAACGATAGTGGGAGAATTCAATCAAAATCACCTCAATGTCCAACATAATAATTCCAAACATTCCAAAAGAGAATACCAGCATTCAATCTTAACAAAAGTACATCACATTCACAACATTCACTAAAGAGAATGAGAGAGATAAGGACTTCATGAAAAAAGAATGAATGTTAAAGAAAAATATATATATCATAAGTACTCTAAACAAAAGGCGAGATTCTGGATTCCATCTTATTTTTGTTGTTGAATTTGAGCTGTTTGTCTAAAAAAGCTTTCCTCCTTGTATCTTTGCTCATTCAGCCACATGCATAACACCCCATTTGAAATCCTTCTTTTTCTAAGAGAGAGATTTATAGTTACATATCATTTAAGTAAATCAAACCGAAAAATAACTCTGCTATAAGCATGTTACTACTATAAAATGTTGAGATACCAATGTAACACACAAACATAAGAATAATTTGAATTATAATCGATATTCACCTAGTGTGAGTAACAACTCTTACTCCATCTAGAGCTTTGGTGTTATTATTCCTAATTGACCAAGTCATTTGTTAAATCTAACACTTGTTTAATTAATGTAAATCATGCATGCCAATTTTTGAATAAAATACCAATATGTTGCTCTCCATAAATAATAAATCATCAGTCCTTGGCTAGGATAAATAGAGGTACTCAACTTAAATAACTAAGAATCATTATAATGTAGGCATTGGAGATTGGTATAAAAGTCAAGCATCCATACAAACGGCACTATCTAAAAGCATAAAAAATTCATAGAATTTTAGCAATAATTGATCTTGATGATTCCTAAATCAACTAAAATGTATATTAGATATTGATTAACTTCTAAGCAATAATGATCATTATGGTCATTTTTAGATAACTCATAATGATTATTACCTAATCTACCTAACCAATTGTATTATACATATATGCATTAGAAACAACTTTTCAATTATCAATGAAATTTTCCCAAAAAATCCATCCAGGGTAACCATTAACACCATTTCAATAGATTTATTTTTCAGAACTTAAATAAGTATTACTTTTATTTTGAGAGGGTGCAAAGAGAATTGTTCTGATGTTTTTGACAATGATGACATCTCTTTGAGAGTGTGTGCGTGTATACATTTTTTGTAATGCTTATATAATGATAAACTGTGGGTTCTAAATGAGACACTTAATGAGACTCCAAGTTGGTGTGTAGAATCAAATTGCAATTGTGCATCTGGTAGTTATTCTATAATCATGAATGGATACCTTTTGTGATTTAAGTTGTGAATTACATATAGTATTGTAAGTTTGCTAATCTTGCAAATAACCTATCACAAAACTTAATGACATTGACTTGCTAAACAAAATTACTAAAAACCATACAACTGTAATTTTGTTTTGGTATTCAAGTAATAACTTTGGAATGTTTTTTATGATACGTTACAACATAAAAGGCATCGAATGAGGTAAATAACATAATAAAATAGATAAATGGTACCTAAAAGAAGCACTAAAGGAGAACATATTACTTTATAGCACAACCAAAAGTCTGAAATAAACATAGAATATCATGCCCACCATCAAATTGTAGTACTATCAAACTATAGTAAGACCAAGTATCAACGTTTTCTAAAGACATATAACCTGATATTGTGGCTTCTTCAGTGTGTGAGCTCTCAATTTATAAGTTTTTGCCACCCATCATTCTCTTCCAAAATAGACCTTAAAAGTATGAGAGGATTAAGAAAAATGTCTGAAATAACTTGGTATATTACACTATAATTTAGGTAAATCATAAACTTTCATCATTCGCAAATTGAAAATAAATCATCTCAATTGAGTTAAGTACCGCATAAAGCCTTGAATTTCTGAATTTTCTCATATGATTGCATATCAGATTCTCTACTTGTCACCTCAACTTGCTGAAATTTTATGGTATTTAAATATTAGAAGTAATCCACAATTCATAGATTAGCAAAGTAAGCTAACAAATGTAATCTAAAAAAAAAAAGAGCCTTTAGAACTGGTTGCAATTCCTTAAACAATTGTTTCATTTTTTTTTTTTCTTACTACCAAACAAATTCTCAATTAATTTTCAAGAATGGAATGCAAGATATGTGTGAATGTAATCATAATCATCATTGATATAAAGTGATACAGCCATCCATTTACACCAATGAGCTCAATGCCTCAATCTCAATTGACATTTTCTTCCCTTATAAGTTATAGCCTTATAGGTGGAGGGATGCGTAACTTACCATTAAAACAGTGGTCCATTTTTTTCCTCTAAAATGAGGTGCCAAGTCTCTTAGCTTATCCTCATAATGTGAGTCATCCACAATTTTTTTTTCATTAAACACAAAAAAAAAAAAAAAAAAAAAAAAAAAAAAATTCCCCTAACTTTATGACCAAATACACTAAACTTAGGCTAAGAGTATCAAACATAAAATTCATACCCAATGCATAAGCCACTTTTGTTGGGTTTAGCATATGTGATTGCAAAAACATATCGCTTGGGTGAAAGGCACTCACCATTGCACACATCTTAAAGGTGTTGTCCTATATATATATATATATATATATATATATATATATATATTATTTTGGATAAAGAATTATCTCAGACAATTAAAATTGATAGTCCTTAAATTTTTTTATAGGGATTTTGGGACTCCAAAAGACTATCACCCTCAAAACCCATGATTATTTCCTAAAATTCTTTCCAACCATATTTAAATTGAAACCATTACACCAATCTGAGGCATATGCTCCAAACCATATAATAATATTACTTCAACCTTTAACATTTTCTATATTTGTAATCAATTTCAATAAAAATTAAATTGATGGAAAAAAATCATAATCTCTGACATTGTGAAATTAAACCCAAAAAAAACAAAAGAAGAAAAAACCTTGCAGAACCATATGGGATTCGACCTTGGCTCGCATCTCACGCAGTGCAGCCGCTTCTTCCTCCATTTCCTTCAACCGTTTCTTTATGTCATCCACATCCACTCCCTCCTGCTTTAACCATTTTTATTTTCACAATTAGCCAAAAGTAAATTGAAAGTGTACAATTTTGTAACCAAAGGCCTATTATTAACACTCAATACTTTACCTTCAGATCCAAAACAAAAATTACAGCAGCCAATTCCAAATCATGATTCGGGTAATTTTTGTTCAAAATTCTTTAATTGCCTAGAGGCATAAGAAACCTAGCCAGTCATGTTTTTACATCCCACAAAAAATGACATTGAGAAAAGAAGGCCAACAAATACATCTTGCCTTGATTAAATCAATAACATAGCATCACATTCCTTACTTATCTTCTTTCTTATCAATCTCCATGTATTATGACTTCTAGAATAACCAAAAAAAAAAAATGCATGTATGTGTATGAGAAACAACAACACTTGGTTTCATGGAGGATGGTGTCACGTGAACAAAAAAAAAAAAAATGCATGTATTACAACTATTACTACCAACAAATCTAAACAACCACATGAACAAAATTTTGATGGTTAACAACAATAATAGACCAATCTAAAATACTGTCTCAGTACCAACACGCCAATACCAACATTAGTGAAATAAGACGAATAAACCATTTTTATTCTCTAAAATCATTTTTATGAAAACATACACCAATTTGGTTTGGAATGGGTATCCCAAAATACTGTCTTTTTGTTTGATTGGGTAATTTTGATCAGATTGCATTAGTTAAAACAACAAAAAGCTTGATGTTAAGGGGTATGAATGAATCAAATGAAAGAAAAGGAAAACGCATTACTGCTCTATTGGCGTTGTTGGTGTTTTCTATGTTAACCATGTCAAGCCCCTCGTACTCCTCCATCTTTGCCTCCCTCTCTCTCTCTCAAAAAAAAAAAAATATATATATATATATATATATATATATAGAGAGAGAGAGAGAGAGCTTAAAAGGGGCGACAGCATAGAGAATACTTGCAAGGTTATTCTTTAATCTTATACAAATCAAAACCTAATGTAGCCCAAATACCTAAATATAAATCAATCCAACCAAGAAATTCAAACCTAAATCATATTCAATCCCCAAATTTGAAAACGAAAAGAGAAAAAAAAAAAAAAAAAAAAAAAAACAATAACTTTACCGGTTACAATATACGCTTATCTCTGTATGCCTTACGGACTCTATCTGGTGCGTGCTGTTCCGGTAGGAAAAGCCTAAAATAAGATTGAAGAAGGAAAATAAATGTTAGAAACGGAAATACCCAATGATTTCAATCTTACACTTATTTAATCTCAATGACTTAGTGATTTCTGTAATCTTAAAAACAAAAACAAAAGCTAATATTTAAAATTGAGGAAACAAACATTTTGATAGAAAACCCAAAAACAAAAAACAAAAACGAATCAAATCAAAATCCATTCAACCAAAAAAAAAATTAGAGTTTTGATATGCGTACGAAACAACCTTTCACAATTTAATTGGCAACGTGGATTAAGAATCCTAGAGTAAAACAAAAGACCGATCAGTAATTTTATCAAACAAATTGCATATTAAGTTGTTCGCCTAATACATTCAGATTTTAAATAATCCAAGGTGAATTTTGACTTTTAACCACAGTAAATCAAGGGCAAAATCCCTAATGCTACCACCAAAAAAAATATAGAGGGATAATTTGAAACCGAAGCATCCAAAGAAAGAGAATCAGCCCATCTTTTTTATTTTTATTTTTTTTTTTTAAAAAGGGGTAAAAGAAAAACCCTAGAAAATTAAGTAAGGGGAACTATCGATTTTGAATTCAAAGACATAGAAATATTGAAGATTTAAGATTCTAATTCGAATAGGAAAAGCAATGGTGAGGAGTTTCGATCTTTCAACTACAAAAACAATATTTGAAGAGGAAGGGAATAGGCTGACCTTCGATACAAAAAAAACAAAGACCATACCGGTGGAGGGCACGGTGGTCTGATGGTAGCAAAGCCTGACTTTCTTCTCAGATTTTTCTCTCTCCACCATCTATGACAGACCGAAGTTCTCTTGCTGTCGTTCAATCTCAATTCCTGTGTGTGCCTGCGGTTTCGGTGTTCTGAGTCTGGCGAGGGAATGGATGGCGGCGGAAAATCTGACAGTAATAGTGTTTTGCCTCTTTCTCTTCTCTGTTTCTCTCTCCGTGTCCCAAGCCTCATCGCCTCCCTCTATTTCCATCTCTGTGTGTATCGTATTTCTATTTCTCTTTCTCTGCTTCCTTCCCTATTTCCTCGTCGCCTCTCTCTCTCTTTCATCGCCTCTCTACTTCGATCTGTGTGTATATGGAGGTGCAGAAGAATCGCAAGTTTGAGTCTGAATTTTAATCGGGAAATATGATTTGGGTTTTAGGGTTTGCCGTTTTTTTTTTTTTTTTTGTTTTGTTTTGTAGATAAGCGGCTGGGGTTTTTATAAAGGCTTGCGTTTTTTTTTTTTTTTTTTGGGATAAGCGGTGTCTGAAAGTGAGTCTTCCAAGCACACCGTACGGTTTTTTTAAAGGGAAAACTCTATACGTGTCAGTTTTTTAGGTAGGCTTTTTTCCTAACGTGGCAGCATCTCCTTGAGGCTTCTGCTTTTATATCTATATAGATATAGATTGTATTGAATATTGTACTGGAGAATTATTTTGAGGATATTTTATCTTTGGTAGAATTAGAACTCTGACAGTTAAGATGAGATTTTAGGTTGTTGGTTACATTTATTTAATATTTTTATGGATTACTTAGATTGAATAGACATTTATTATTTATGATTTTGGGGCGTTACATTAAATGCTAGTCAGGGAATGCTACCAAGCGGTATTAGCTGCAAAAGAGAACCATACACGGATGATTAAGGAAAAGAAGGACGAGAAAGTGGAAGCCTTTGAAACCGCTGAACTAGTAGACAAAGAACTAATGAAGACCACGAGGATAGGGACGACTTTGAGCAATTAGATGAAGAGAAGGCTAGTCCAATTCCTTAAAGGCAATTTAGATGTTTTTGCATGGAGTCATAAGGACATGCCAAGCATAGCAACTGAGGTCATCCAACACCGCCTGAATGTAGATCTGGAGAGGAAGCCTGTCTAGCAAAGACGACAAGTCCTTGCCCCTGAACGAAATAAAGCAATCATGGACGAGGTAAGCAAATTATTGGTAGTAGATTTTATTCGTGAGGTCTACTATCTAGACTGGCTGGCTAATGTCGTCCTAGTAAAGAAAGCAAATGGTAAATGGAGAATGTTTGTAGACTTCACAGACCTAAATAAGGCCTGCCTGAAAGACAACTTTCCCTTACTAAGAATAGATCAACTTGTGGATTCCACGGCAGGACACAAGTTTCTTACATTCATGAATGCATTCTCGAGATATAACCAAATCAAGATGTCAGAAGAAGACCAGGAGAAGACTGCCTTTATCACCGGCCAAGGGCTCTACTTCTACTGGGTAATGCCTTTCGGATTGAAAAACTCAGAAGCGACCTACCAGAGGTTAGTCAACAAAATGTTCAGTAAAAAAATCGTGAGAAACATGGAGGTATATGTGAATGACATGCTCGTTAAGAGCAAGGAGGAATATGCACACTTGGACGACCTTGAAGAGACCTTTACTACCCTCAAACAATACCAGATGAAGCTGAATCCTAGCAAGTGTGCCTTCGAAGTTGCATCAAGGAAGTTCCTAGGGTTCATGGTGTCTTAGAGGGGAATGAAAGCTAACCTAGAAAAGATGCGAGCTATACTGGAGATGACATCGCCAATAACGGTGAAGGAAGTTCAAAAATTAATAGGAAGGACTGCAGCTCTCAACATGTTCGTCTCTAAAGCGATGGACAAGTGCCTACCCTTCTTCAAGACTCTAAAGCAGGCTTTCACCTGGACGGAGAAGTGCGAGAAGGCCTTCTAGGAGTTGAAACACTACTTGAGCAACTCACCACTCTTGAGCCCATCAAAAGAGGGAGAAAACCTATATTTGTATTTAGCAATATCAACCACAGCCATAAGTGCGGCCTTGGTTCAAGAAGAAAATAGGACATAACTCCCGGTCTACTACGTTAGTCAAGCCTTTCAAGGAGCTGAGGCAAAATACCCACGGATCGAAAAGATTGCATTTGCTCTAATCGTAGCCTCTCGTAAGCTGTGCCCCTCCTTCTAGGTAAACCCTATTCTGGTAATGACGAATCAGCCTATAAGGAACTCAATGAACAAACCTGAAGCTACAAGAATAATGGTGCAATGGGAAATTGAACTTAGCCAGTTCGACATCAAATACCAACCCAGAACAGCAATCAAGAAGCAGGCATTAGTAGACTTCATCGCCAAGTTCACAATTCCGGACGAAGAAGAGGTCCAAGACAATTCAAAAAGATGGATGATAAAAACTAATGGTTCGTCAGCCCAAAAGATAGCGGGAGTAGGGGTCATCATCATCACCCCAGAAGGGAATGTGCTTAAGTATAG
The DNA here is from genome assembly GCA_030820535.1 of Quercus parvula. NCBI lineage: Eukaryota > Viridiplantae > Streptophyta > Magnoliopsida > Fagales > Fagaceae > Quercus > Quercus parvula. Next base: position 4,201,341 of record JAUAME010000008.1, on the reverse strand, counting down.
GGTGCAACTTCAATACCTTGCCACCAACAATGAAGCAGAATATAAAGCCATATTGAAAGGTTTGAGGATCGAAAAAGCTTTAGGTGCCAAAAACCTACTCCTCCAAAGTGATTCCAAATTTGTGATCGAACAGATAAAGGGTAAATACGAAGCGAAGGAGGATTGGATGTAGACATACCTCAGGCTGACAAAGCACTTGGCTCAAGAATTTGATTGGGTAGACTTCATGTAGGTCCCCCGGATCCAAAATTTGAAAGCAAACGAGGTAGCCCAGCAAGCATCATCAGAAGAAGGATCAATGCCCCCAGACCTGAAGATAGAAGTACAAAAGTGTCCCAGCATTGAAGAATTCCACACTCTCGGGGTTCAAAGCCAAAACGGCTAGACGACTCCGATCCTATCTTTTCTTAGAGACGGATGACTCCCAACGGACGTTGATGAGGCCAGGAAGATCAAAAGGAGAGCGGCAAGGTTCACAATCCTGAATGACACCTTGTATAAAAGAGGGTTCTCTATGCCCTACCTAAAGTGCGTTGAAGAAGTCAAAGCTAAATACATCCTTGAGGAAGTCCATGAAGGAGTTTGCGGTGACCACACAGACCCGAGATCCCCGGTAAGCAAGATTATTAGAACAAGTTACTTCTAGCCTACCATGTAGAAAGACGCGAAGGAGTTCGTAAAACGGTGCAACAAGTGCCAGAGATTCGAGAATATCCAACGCATCCCAGGAGAGAAGATGACGACTATAACGTCTCCGTGGCCATTCACCCAATGGAAGACAGACATCGTGGGACCACTTCCTCAAGGTAAAAGACAAGTAAAGTTTTTATTAGTTGCCATTGACTACTTTACAAAATGGGTTGAAGCAGAAGCATTACCAATTATCACGGAGGCAAAGATCTAGAACTTCATGTGGAAAAATATTGTTTGCAGATTTGAGATACCACAGACGATAATATCAGACAACTGATGATAGTTCGATAGCCAAGACTTCAAGAACTTCTGCTCAAGACTGAGGATCAAGAACCAGTTTTCATATCCGGGGTACCAGCAAGCCAATGGACAGATGGAAGTGACGAACCGAACACTACTGAAGATCATCAAAGTTCGGTTAGAGGAGGCGAAGGGTGAGTGGCTAGAAGAATTGCCTAATGTCTTATGGGCATACAAAACTATAATAAGGACCTCGACAGGAGAGACGCCCTTCAAGCTTACCTATGGCATCGAGGCAATGATTCCAGTCGAAGTAGGAGTCACCAGCATGAGAAGGGAGGCCTTCAATGAAGACAATAATGATGATCAATTGAGAGTCAACCTAGACTGCCTGGACAAAGTAAGAGATAAAGCATCCCAAAAGATGACGAGATATCAACAGAAGATGGCCAAGTATTACAACAAGAGGGTGAAGTTCAGAAGACTTAACATAGGAGACCTCGTCCTACGCAAAGTCATGCCGGCAACAAAGGATCCAACCCAAGGGAAGTTTGGACCAACCTAGGAAGGACCCTATAAGGTCATCCACTACTCGAGACAAGGCAACTACCACCTAGAGACAATGGATGGGAAGAAGTTACCACAGCCATGGAACATTGAGCATCTGAAGAAATATCATCAATAAATGTAAAGTACCATTGTATTCACGAAGGTGACATCTTCATTCAAAATAAAGCAATAAAAGCACTATTCAACAAATGTTCCAATAGTGATAAAAAAACCTAAAATGGCCAAGTGATAAAATTCCTTAAATGAATGTAATCATTGACGAAGCCAAAAGTGATAAAATTCCTTAAATGGATGTAAATCACCTAAAATGACTAAGTGATAAAATTCCTTAAATTGATGTAAATCATCGACAAAGCCAAAAGTGATAAAATTCCTTAAATGAATGTAAATCACCCAAAAAAATGGCTAAGTGATAAAATTCCTTAGACAGATGTAAATCACTGACGAAACCAAAGTGATAAAATTCCTTAAATGGATGTAAATCACCTAGAAAAAAAAAAGACTAAGTGATAAAGTCCTTTAGACGGATATAAATCATTGACGAAGTCAAAGTGATAAAATTCCCTAAAAGGATGCAAATCACCTAAAGGAGATCAAGTGATGAGATTCATCATGGACAGATACAATTCATTAACAAAAAGCGTAAGAGAATCCTCGCAAAAACGCAAGTCACACGCAGATCACCAAGAATGTCAACATGACAACCATAAACAGAAGAGAAACCATTGAAGGTATGAGAACAAACCATAGTAAAAATATATAAGTTTCCCCATGATTAGTGATTAAAGCCCAAAAAACACTAGGCAAAAGGCATTGTCTTTAAAAGCAGAATATAAAGCCCAAAAAACACTAGGCAAAAGGCATTGTCTTGAAAGCAGAGTATAAAGCCCAAAAACACACTGGGCACCAGCAACATATATATATATATAAAATATACTAGACATATTTTTTTAACTAAGAAACAGCCTCATCACCACCAGCCATGTCAGTAGAAGTGTTCTCTAGAGCATTCCCTTCAGGAGCAGCAGCCACAGACTAAGAGGCCTCGTCCGTCTCCATCTCTTTATCCACCTCCTCAAGGTCCAGGCCCCCCAGTCCACGCCAGTAGGGTGCTTAACGAGATACCACCGGAGGAGTTCAAAACCTTTGTAATACCAACTGAAAAGAACAGTGTTGTACTCCTTAGTTTGTTGAAAGGCTTCAACGACCTTAGCAGCAATGGTCTTGGCCCTCTGATTCGTAGCTTGGAGTTGCTCTTCTGTCTCCACAGTCAACTGCTTCTCAGCCCTCAAGCCGTCAACCAAACCCTTAGCCTTCTCCTTCCCGGTATTAGCTTCGTCCATGGCAAAAATAAGGTCCTTCCTCAGCTTAGCATTCTCCGCCTCTAGAGCCTCCACTTTGGACCCCGTTGTCATTGCCTTCGCCTCATAGCTCAAGTACTTCGATGTGATGTGGATCGTCTCTCCTTGCACCTAAAAAGGAGATTATGTAAAACATCAAATCTTTAGATCCATGTGCAAAATCAAAAAAAGAAAAATGAGTGACACAAGTACATCACCGGACTAGCTTGTAGATATGATGACCCACAATCTTATTAGAGGGTATACCCGAGAACACCTTGAGATCCTTGGCAGTAAAGGCATCATGTGCCCTCGTCAGAGCCAGACCGACGTCGTCCCAAACACTGGACGACCGCGAGTTAGCCTTCTCCTTGCCTTTGTCTGCCACACGCTGCCTCTTAGGACGAGGGGTGATTTCTTCCACCGAGGTAGCAGGAGAAGCAACCCTCATGGCCTCAGGGATAGAAACAACGGGGGTGACAAGAGTTCCCTTCTTAACCACCCATACCACCATCTTCTTGAGGTTTAAGAAAGGCTCGTTCTTTCTGGCCCTCATCTTGGTGTACATCTCTTGATTGAACTTCATTGTCATCTCTGCAAAAGTGAAACATTTTCCATTTTAAAAAAAAATAAAAGAAAATAAAAAAATAAAAAAAGAGTGAAGGGTTTTCTCAGGACGAACCAAGCAAATACTTACTCTTTTCTTCAATCTCAATAGCACACATAACAAAAGGGGAAGGCTCTAGACCAAGGCAGTGATGAACCAAAGTTCTTGGATCAACCAAGTCGTCACAGTCGTCAATGGTCTTAGCATATTTAGTAGCAGCTTTGACGCGCTCCTTGTACCTGCTCTTGAGCTTTGGAAGCTTCTTAACTACACAGATGCAACAAATAAAGGTTAGTAATTGAAAGTTCAAATAACAAACCAAGGAAAAAAAAGAAGGAGAAAGGACTTGTAGAAAGACACACCTAGACTCAGGGCTCTCCAACGACGAACCAACCTAGGGACTTCGCCCCAAAATTCATTAGAAAGAGTCTCCCATCCATCCCTAGCCACGAAAAAGAACCGAGACTTCTAATAACGGAAGGACAAAGGAAGATCAATAATGATCCTAGCTTTCCTAACCCAAAGCAAAAGTTCATAATACCCATACTCCTTCAATTCTTTCGGACGATATAGGTGAACGAATTTGTCCAGCCTAATCATATCCCCATCAGTGACGATCATCCAGATCTCCATATAGCTGACCACTATCCTCCACGAGTTCGGCATACGTTGCCCAAGAGGAAACCTAAGGCCACATTAGAAAGCTGCCTTGTAAAAGTATACTTCCCCAAGCGAGAAGTGGCAAGCCCTTTCCCTTTCATGAGGTAGACGAATCCTGACCTCCTCAGGAAACTGGAACCTATCTCTAAACCTAAAAAGAGTGTCAACGTCCAGCGCACACTATTCACTAAGGGCGTGAAATGCCCTGACCTCCCTCCGACTAGAGGCAGGGGTGTCAACCTCTGCCTCAACAAGGTCGTCACTAGACGACAACCCAGTTTCCAACTCACTAGATCTTACTTCAGACATAACCCCTCGATCACCCACTAGTTCCTCAAACCAATTCACTGACTGACGAAGCAAGGGAAGCAAATCGCCCAACACTAAACCTAAGCCACTGCCCCCAAATACGAAACCTTCAATTAAAGGGCAAAAGGCACGGGAATAACCTAAAGAAGCCTCTAGATGTGCAAAGAAAAACAAAATAGAAGGACAAAGTTGCCTAACCTCAAAGCTATCAACCATAGAATTCAAAAAAGGAAAAAGGGATGGAATTCCTATCCCAAAACGAAAAAGGAAAAAAATTCTCCCTACAAAGAAGTAAAGCAAAGGAAAAGAAACTGTACCTCAAAAAGAACAGTCCAGAAAGGAAAATGTGACTAAAATCAGAAAGCTTGGAGAAGGAAAACACAGATCAACAATGGCGCAAAGAGAAGAGAAAAGTGAAGGAGAAAGAGAAAAGCAAAACAGTATAAAAAAGCTGGGCACAAAAAACAGAAAAGCGGCGGGAAATCCAAAAGACCCATGAGGGAAGCATTGATATCCACCAGTCAGAGTGTACCACGATATGTACGGCGCCACCACTACGCATTAAATGCAACTAGAACGGAATCCCAAGGGTCACATCTGAACAAAAAACCTTCCATATTCTTGTGGTCATCATTACACGTAAGGACGATCACAAAATTTGGGGGGCGGGGGGGGGGGGGTGGCAGCTAATAGGCCCAATAAAAGCCATTGTCCAGACGAACCCATCAGATACCATCGTCCACCCAAACCCAGCATGGACGATGGGAGAAAAGCCATAAAGAAAGCATTCAATATCCCAGACGATTACGAATCATCAAGAAGACCATTGGGGGACCCATCAAAGCCTACATTAAATGAGCCCAAAGGCATTACAAAAGAGACACTTATGCCACCATAAATAGGGTGCAACGGCTAGAAGAAAAGATATATATATACATTTCGGAACTAAACAAGGTACATATACACACAAAATACTGATACTTTTACTACTCATTCTAGCTCTCACAACCAAGCCCTCTTTGCCAATTCCATTCACTGACTTTACCATCGGAGACTCTGTGGCCGACACCACACCAGTGACCACTCGGAGAGGACTGTGTTCTTAATCTTGCAAATACAAAGACGAGCCAGTGCTAACCTATCTGGACGAACCTTATCAACTGACAATGTTAGCATCATCAACTATAAAAAGGATTTTAGATCTTGCTATAAGATCTTTATTGTAGTAGGTTGCAAAATTGTTTGCATTTTGCATTCATAAATGCGGGTGAATTTGTGTATTTGAAATGCATTTTACATTTTTGAGCTTTTGCATTTCTGGATGGGAATGCTCTAATGTTAGAAATAGTGCCAAATAAGTGCACTCTAGTTTCTAAAAAAATACATGCTTTACACTCTAAAAATTATTTTATCTATTTTACCAATTCATTTAACAATATACCCAACATCTCATTTATTATTATTATATACATCCCAATAAAATAATATAACAACACAATCAAATAATATAAACTACTCTTCTCTCTCTTCCATATCTTCTTCTTTGTCCCCTCTCTCCACTGCAAATCGACCAACCAACCACCATTGAACCACCAAACCACCCACCCAAATTGCAACGATTCAAACCCAAGGCAGCAAACTCATGATCACCTCAGACCCACTGAAATGACCCATAAAAAATTGGCAGGCAAATCCCAGATACAACCCATCTTCAAGTTGTCATATTCAATCTTCAAGCCTTTACATAGTCGTCACCATCAAGAGAGAGATTGAGCTAAGAAGGGAGAGAAATGAGAGACGAGAGAGAGATGCTACGTAAGAGACACAGAAAAGAGAGAGAGGAGACTGATTTTTTATTTTTTTTTAATTAAAGGAAGAGAAAATTATTATGGTAGAATAAAAAATTATATTTAATTTTTAGCAATCGACTACAGTAGTTGCTATCGATACCTATTTATTGTAGTTATATGTAAAAAAAAATTTAGATATATCAACCTGTTTGTGGTTTTTGGCATATGTGGAGCTAAAATAGCAATTTTGAGATTTTACACCACTCAATACTAACGCTCTAAGTAGACACATTGGATTGAAGTTTAAGAGAATAGACATCGGATAACAAGAGTAACATAAGACCAGGAAAAGAAATTAGAAACGAAAAATGAACTTTGTATGAACGGAAACAACAAAAATCAATATTTTGCTTTCTTAATAATACTCCATTGCCAATGGTTTTGTGTTCTAGTGGCATGTCCACCCTTGTGGTGGTTCATTGTTTGGGGTACAATCCTAGAAACTTCACCTATTAAAGAAAGAATAGAAAAAAATAATACTCCACCACTCACGAAGTTCTCTGATCTTATGCAATACAATAAACACTTTCTAAATTAGTTGACCAAAACAATTGAATAGAAGTGAGATTAGAAAAATTTTATCCTAATATTTATCCAAGGATCATCACACAAAAAGACATTCATTTTATCCTAATATTTATCCTCACAATCCGATCCAATATATAAGGATTGGATCTAAGAGCAACCACATCAGCATGTGTAAAGTCTTGCAAAATAGAAAAAGTTACTTATTTTACACATTTTGACCCAAAAAAACACCAACATCAATGGGTGTAAAATTGTGCATTTATACACAATTGCTACAATAACCATGCATATATGCATGGTTACTGTAGCTCTTCCATCTATTATTTTAATATTATCTTCATATACTATAAAAAACATTTTTCACTCTTTTTTTCTCTCTCCTCTCACCTAAGCAACACCAACGCCTCTCAATAGTCTCTCCCTATTTCATTCCTGAGCTCTTCCTCTCATCTTCTCTCTTCGTCTGCTTCTCGACAGCTCTTGCTCAATCTCATCACCACGGGAAATGATGTGATCGGTTTGGAGGATTTTGCAGCCCCGTGAGGAGGGTGGATCAACTTGGAGGTATCTCTATTGATAAACTTTGGGGCAAATTTCTCTAAAAAGGTATGGATTTTTCTCATTGAGATTTTAGGGTTTTTTTTTTTTTTTTTTTTTTTGGGGGGGTTTCAAGCAAGATTCTTGGGAGTTTCTATAAACTAATTTTTTTTAGGGTTTCTTGGGAGTTTCTTGTATCAAATTTTTTCTGGTTTGGGGGTTTTTTTTAGGGATTCTTCGGAACACACCCGAAGTTATTTTTAGAATTTATTAGTATTTCAGATTTTGTGTGTATTTATATTTGATTATTTTAGAGTTCAGGTAAGGATTAAATTTCATGTCTTTTAGATAGGGATTAGTTTCCCCGTGTGTAAGGAGTCTTTGAAGAATTTGGAGTTTTTTAAACTTGTATTAAATTTCTATTTCTCCCCTGTTTTCGAACTGCTTGAATAAGGTATATACATTGTATATGTTTTGGACTTATCAATAACACTTCTATCTTTTACCTCAAAAAAGATAGGGATTAGTTTCAAGCCAAATAAATCATATACATGGTTCACAAATGATCACAATCCTTATATTTATGATTCTCATTATTTTCAATTTTTTACTTTTGTAGATTAATGATGCAAAAACTATGTATAAAAGTAATAGCAAAAATGCATTTAAATTGGAACATTGTTGGAGAATTTTGAGGTATGAAGCTAACTAGTTGAATCTAAGAGATAATGTAAAGGTCCGCACAAGACAACCAGCCACACAATCTTGTCATACTTTTGCAAGCTCAATAAATCTAGATGAAGATAATGATGAGATGAACTCCGGCGAAACCTTGGAGAGACCCATAGGCAAGAAGGATGAAAAGGTGAAATTAAAGAAAAGAAGGAATTGTAATGACGTGGTCCCAATACTTTCCTCCCAATTGGATGAAATCAAGGAAGAAAATAGGAGAATGCATGAGGAGAAAAAGGAAAGTATGCACATTGCATTAGAAGAATGAAGAGAGTTAATACGCATTGCATCCGAAGAACGAAGAGAGTTGATTCGTATCAAGGAAGAGAAGAATTAAGTAGAAAAGAGGAAAGTGGAAGATGAAATTATGATGAAAGATACAAGAACCATGGATCTTGAGCAAAAAGAATATATTCATCTACATCGTTTGGAAATCTTGGAGAGGTTAAGGTCTAAATTTCCATCATAATTTAAATATTATTATTGACAATATCTAATCAAGTAATTTTTTGTATAGTGCAAAGATACTAGCACATGGTTGACATAGATGATTTGATGTTAGACATCTCTTTTGTAGTATTTACTTGTGTAGAGAACATGATTAATCAATCTCTAATCATGTTAGATATATTTTTGTAGTCTTCACTTGTGCAAGGAAAATAGCAATGCTGTAAATTTTGTATTGTGCACGGACAATAACACTTGATTATTCAATTTAATTGTGATTCTGTTCTTGTCATTCTATTTTGGGTGAAGTCATTCTATTTTGGGTGAAGCAATGTCTTTGTTTTGGGAGTGTAAGCAAAGAGCTGTCTAAAAAGCTCCTTTCCAAGTTGCCATCTCAAAAATACAAACTAGTGTCATTAGGTGTATACTGGTGGAGTCTGCACTTTTTCTAGTTATATGCACAACACTATGTGATAGAAAACTAAAGCTTATATAACTTTGACTCATCATCCTTATCTATAGATTTTCCTTTTCCCTTTAGTTTGTGTTTTTTTTTGGGAGTAAATGATTTCCGAAAAATATTTTACACCCAGCAGCGTGTTTGGGTGCACATGTAAAATAGAGTTTTCCGGAAAATCATAAACTTTGACTATAAAATATGCCCTTTGACCCGGAAAATGAATTACGCATCTGTTTTACCTTCAAATCATTTCCGAACTCACAAATGACCAAAGAGAGAGAGAGAGAGAAAGAGCAAGAAGAGAGAGTAGAAAGAGTGAGCTAGATCGCGCCTCAACCCCAGACGCGTCGGTGAGATCGCGCCGACGAGATCGTCCTGTTGAGATCGTCCTATCGAGATCGTACCGCATGAAGCCTGCCGCCACTTGATCGGTCTCATCGCCCATGACCCACCCATGCCCGATCTCTCTCTTGATCGATCTCCCTCTCCCTTTCCCGCAATTTGCGGTCACTTTCTCTTCCTCCTCCCTCTCTTAGTTTTGATTTTTGAACTGGGTCTGATCGTCGCCGCCGCCCTCTAGGTCAGATTGCCTCGTCTTGATTTCGTCATTTGCCACTTGCCGATCTGATTTCTCTCTTTAATCTCTAATTTTTTTTGTTGTTGTTGTGGTGGTGTGGGTGGTGGTGTTTCGGTGGTTTTTGTGTTGTGTGGTGATAGGTTTTGTGTGGATAGTGGTGGATTTTCTGTGGGTGGTGGTGGATTTTCTGATATAAAATTTGTTTGGAAGCTGGGAAAATGGCTGAAAAAATGTGAAAAATTTGTAGGAAAATAGCATTTTCAGAATGTTACCAAACATTGGAAATTGTTTTCAAGACTATTTTCCATTGCACACCCAAACGCTCAAATTTTAATTTTCTTGCGGGAATTCATTTTCCCCTGCATTTATTTTACACTTGGAATTCGATTTACATCGAACCAAACGTAGCCTAAGTTGCAAGTTTGTTTCAAGTGAACATGCTTGCTTATTGCATGCTCACTTGTGTGCATAACCTTGAACCTGTTACCATTAGTCATACTATGAAGAGCAGAATTCTGTGGCTTGATTACAAACTTGGCTTGCTAGAAAAAAACCGCTGTCACTGAATGACTTAATGACTTCAGGTTTTAATTTGGAAATTCACATAACTCTATGAAGTGATAATACTTTAATTTTTCTTTTTTGAATTTAATTATTCAAGTATTCACATCATTCAGCATGAGTCACTACAGTTAATAGGAACAAAATTAATACTTTCATGGTCATGTGCAAGTCATTCTTATGATGGTTATCAGATTACTAATGGTTTTCCTGAAAACTGAGTTTACTGCTAAGTGCTAATAATTTCAAATTATTCCACACACTTCCTCTTTTTTTTCCTTCAAAATTGATGATATTTTGTAATAAAGCTTCTGACGTGTGACGTGTCCATGTTTAGGTGCCCAATATGTGAAATGGAGTACAAAAATGGGGATATGCTGATCACTTTGCCCTGCAGACACCAATACCATGACCTTTGCATTAGAAAATGTGGAAATTACTGAGAGCTTTTGTAATGGACCCCCATATATTTTCATGTCTTTGAATATCATTAAAATCTTATTTATAATTCACGAACTGGCCTTATAGTAAACTTAGTAAATTGAAAATTTATAAAAGTAGTAATACTTATTTATAATGCAATCTGAAAATTTTATTCTAATATTAAACTTAGTAAATTTCAAATTCCAATGAAGGTTCACATTAAATAAAAGTAGTAACACTTAGAAATTTAGAATTCCAAATTCCTACGACTGGCCTTGTAGTTGTCATAGATGCTCGACGAGATCTGCTTGAAGTTGAGAATGAATTCCTCTATCTCCAAATGGAATTATGATGTTCAATGAACCACATAAAGTCACAACTAGGATTATGTGACACCGGTTCGGGTCCACTATCATCAAATTGATCATAATGAAAGTCATTTGCTCCAAGGTAAGTATGTCGCTCATCTTCAACGATCATATTATGCAATATTATACATGCCATCATAATGTCCTTAAGCATTTCAAGGTGGAAAAAATGTGTAGGCTCGCACATAATTGCAAATCGCGCTTGTGCACTCCAAATGCATGTTCGACATCCTTCCTGGTGCCTCTTGTGTGGAAGCAAAATGTTGTCCTTTACGGTCTTGTGGTGCTGGAATTGTTTTGACAAATGTTGCCCATGATGGATATATACCATCTGCAAGATAGTACCCCATCGAATAGTCATTACCATTTATAGACTAATTAACCGAAGGAGCACGCCCTTCAGCAAGCTCAAAAAATACAAAAGACCACTATAGGACATTGATGTCATTGTGAGACCCCAGTAACCCAAAAAATGCATGCCATATCCAAAGGTCATACGACGCCACGATTTCCAAAATTATCGTTGGATCATGGGTATGACCAATATATTGACCTTTCCACTTACTTGGACAATTCTTCCATTTCCAATGCATGCAGTCGATGCTCCCTAGCATTCCTGGAAATCCACGATGTTGGCCAACCGCTAACAACCTTGCAATGTCATTGTTGTTTGGTGACCTCAAGTACTCTTTAGAAAAGATTGAAACTACCGGTTTAACAAATTTTTTTTAAGCTTTTTATCGTAATGCTTTCTCCAATCCTCAAGTATTCATCCATGAAATCAACCGACACTACATAAGCAAGCATTTTGATTGTGGGGGTCATCTTTTGAAGGGAAGACAACCCGAGTGTGTTAGCTGCATTTCTTTTTTGAACAAAGTATGGTTCAGTAGCTTCAACTCTTGAATGGATACGTAGAAAAAGAGAACAATTCATTCGAAACCTCCTTCGACATTCATTAGGATGATACACTGGTGTTTCGGCAAAATAATCATGGAAAAGCCTATCATGACCTTGCAAAGGATTACGCCAAAATAAACCTGCGAGGTTGAACAGAATGACGACGTGATGTTGATGCTCCTTCATTGTTTAATTCTTTTATCGCAATAGCTAGAGTAAATTCCAACTCATCATCATCAGAAGATAAGTCAAATGGAGGCTCATCATTTGGAAAAATAAAATCAATGTCATAATGGAAATCCATTAAGAGAGAACAAAAACCGAATGGAAGAGATAATTTTGTAGAAGTGGATGGAAATTAGAGAGAAAATGGTCATATTTATAGAACAAGAATGTGACTTGAGTTTGAATTTCAAAATTTTGACATTTAGGTTTGAATTTACCATTGGGTTTAAAGTTAAAAAAAAATATATATATATATATATATATATGACCTTTAGGTTTGAATTTCTCAATTATGACCGGTGGATATAAATTTCAAAATTATAATCGTTGGGTCAAAATTAAAAAATAAAAATAAATAAATGACAGTTAGGTTTGAAATTACCGTCAGAGCCACTATTCTGGCGGTTCGGTCACCGATTTTAGTAGTACGGTGGTCGGAGACATCGATTCGGTGGAGGTCGCCAGAGCCACTATTACAACAGTCGGGCGATTGGTGATGGCGGTATGATGGTCGGAGACACCAATCTGCTGACGATCACCAAAGCCATTATTTTGATAGTTTGGGCACTGGTGGCGTTTGTTGAAGCCATTATTTTAATAATCCACCCACCGGTGGGTCACTATTCGGTGGTACGGTGGGCAATGAGACCAATCCGGTAGTGTTTATCGAAGCCACTATTTAGGCGGTTCATCCATTGGACCTCCACCACAAGCGACTCCATTGGCTGAGCCATCGGTGTTGGTAGTTTACTTAAAATATAAGTTTAAATTAAAAAAAGTATGACCGTGAGGAAAAATAATAAAAAATTGATGAAGAATGAATATTTTATTGAAATGTCTTGTAAAATAGACAAACTGATGTGAGTGTTTTGTAAAAGTGTTAATGTAAAATAGGAAAAGTGGGTTTTTTTTTTATATAAAATAGACTGAATCTTTTAGACATGCCGATACGGTTACTCTAATCTATGATAGAATGGGATAGGATCTAATCTAATATAAAAAGCATTCCCCATTCGCAACCCTCTACTTTCCACACAATCCTTGTGAGGGTCCTTTTTGGACAGTACCCAAGCCCAAGTAGAAACAAGGATCCTGGGCCCTTTAACAAGAATCCTGGGCCCTTTACTTGTTGTTTTGGTGGACTGGGCTTGGTTCACCACAGCTAAATGGGGGCTGATTACGAACCAAGTTATGCGCAAGTCACATAAAGCTCCTCAAGGCAAAATGCTATTCCTCCTAAGCAATAAAATATCATTATAAGTGTTTTAGTATCATAAAATGACTCTTTACTCTTACGAAACAAGTAAAATAATTATTCATAATATTCACAATGAAAAAGAGATTAAAATAGAGTATTTGAGGCTTATGTTTTATTGTGTAAACATTTAAAAAGGTTCCTTCACTTGGTACTCGAGGCATACTGTCGCGGTACCCCGGGCATACTGTCATGGTTCCCAGGGGTACTAGGCCTGTAAGAACCCAGAATGCTGATTCTCTGAACTACACGATATTTCTCCATGCTTATTATGCAATGGAGTTTTGTCCTTTCCCTTACCTCTATAGGTCCTACATAAGAACACACTATACAATACACATATCTTCAAGTAATTGTTAGTTTCTTAGATTAGGATATACATTTTAATACATATACATATACATAAATGAATTTCATGAGAATGATTCAGCCACGAGGATCCTAGCCCCAATTCTCACAGATTTAGTGTTTTTGCACAAGACTTGTGGGATTTGGAACTCAAGTCTAAGTGGCTTTGCTTAGGCATTGCCTTCCAAGATAGTTAGGTGAGAAGGATTTTTGTGGGAGAGAGTGATATCTGATATGTGCATGTTTTGGCATATGTTTCTTTGGAGGCTAAGTGTGTCTAAGGCCCAAGTTGAAGTGAGGACCCCGATAAAAAGACTTAGCTTTTGGCTGAGTAAAAGGAAAACTAGCAAGCAAGAATATATGTATTGAACAACAAGAAAGCAGCAAAGGAAAACAATGTAATAAAGAAACACACGAAATAAATGTTAAGGATCCTCCAATTGGTATGAAATATTTCATTATTTTTCTTAATTGTGGATTACAATGTGCTCACTAAGACGTGTTACAAGATACAAATAAGCTCAAAAATTACAGACTTAGATGGCGCCTATCTAAGCCTCTAAGACTTGCAAAGTTTGAATCTCTTTGAATCTAAGTATGTTCTATATGGCTGTTTTTAGGATACCATGCGATATTTCCCTACTTTCTTTGAGTTTTTGACAGAGTTTTCTCAATGATTCTGTTGTAATTTTCTATTGCTAAATCCCCTTTCAATGTTGACTGTCTTCCCCTTTTATAGTGTCATTTTAGGGTTCAGGGTACCACTAATTGCCCCCCCTTTGGCTCCTTGGGTACTAGAGCCCTTGTTATGCCAGCCATTCTGACAACTGATTCTTTCTCTGTTTCTCATAGTTTTCCTCTTTTAGTCCTATTTTCCTAAAAGCTACTTGCTGACTTTCCATTTCGGGGTATCCTTGGAAAGCTAACCTTCACCCTTTCTTCTTTCAAGACTTTTTACCTTTTAGACTCAACTTTTTGGCTGTCCTTCTTGCTGTCATTTTTCCCAAGTGAGCAGAATCCATTCCTACTAGGTTGAAGGTTTTCCCAACCACTTCCCCTTATCGTTTCTCATTCTTGGTTTCCCGAGGTATCAGCCTTTTGTTCATGAATTGTCACTCTTCAAGCTTTCTAGTTCTTTGCTGCACCACTAGGTGCTTGAGAAGGACATATCTGTTCTTCGTTTCTTGTATTTCGTGGTACCCCTTTTGAGCTGTCTCAATCCCACTTTAGCTGTGCTATACGTCCCGAGGATCCCGAGCCTCTAGCAGCCTTTGGGTATCCCAACCCAATTCTTTCACTGGATTTTGCTAGATTTTTAATGGCCTTTTGCTGGAAATCTAAACATACATAGGACCTTGATGTTGATTCTTAGTTTCATGAATTGGGCCTTCTTTTGTTAAGACCCATGGCCTTTCTTTACTTTTCATGGAATGAGTTTTCTTGTGAAATTTTGGTCATCAACAACTCTCAACCCCCAATAAGAGTGACATAAAACCGGGAAAAAAATTGAAACGGAAAATGAAGTTTGTATAAAGGGAAACACAAAAATTAATATTTTTGCTTTCATAATAATACTCCATTGCCAATGGCTTTGTGGCCTAGTGGCATGTCCACCCTTGTGGTGGTTCATTGTCTAGGGTTCAATCCTAGAAGCTTTACCTATTTAATAAAGAAGAGAAAAGAATGAAACTCCACTATTCACAGAATTCTTTGATTTTATGCAATACAATAAAGGGTGCTTGATTTGTTGTATGTGACCTTTACTATGATGTACATTACTTTTTTCTTTTTCTTTTCATTTTTTGGAGAATCTACTTTAATTTAAGATTAAGATGTTTGATTCATTTGATTTTTTTTTTTAAATTACGATAATCTAAAATTACAAAATATAGGATTTGGCTTATCTCCCATATTTTTTTTTAACTAAAATCTTATTTTGTTTTAATGAGAAACTTACACATTATTCACTAACTAAATAAAAGACGAAGAAGAAACTGCTTCCATTTTGAGCAATGTCAAACCCAGTCCAATGCCATATTCAAAGCTGCATCGTCCGTACTTGAAGAATACCAACATCTAGCTTTTGCACGCCAAACCCACTGACTCTCAGTGGCTTTTCCTTATACTTTTTTTTAGTTTTCTTTTATTTTGTTTTTGACGTCTAGCTTTAGGGTTGCATGCCACTGTGCTTGGCTGTTTGTATTCTTTTCTTATCTTTAATATACTTTTATCATTTCAGTCAAAAATAAATAAATAAATAAAATATGGAAATTAAAATTTATTATCACTTGTCATTGTATCTGGAACCTGGAGGTAAGCCAAATCTCAAAATATATCACATCACTTTAATTTCATCATCTCATTAAATGAGGGTAATCTTACATTATTTATTGATGGGATATATTATAATTTATGGTATCATTTTATCTATTTTTAAACTCTAGCCCCTTTTTCTCATCAAATTCAAACCCTAGCCTCTCTCTCTCTCTCTCTCTTGAAATAGGATAATAATTTAATTAGTGAATCAAACATTGTAATGTTATTATTTAATCAAATTACGTCAATCTAAAATTAAAATTTACAAGTAACACTAAATCTTGATGTAACGTAATGCCCTTGACCTTTTTAGGAAGTCGCAATAATTATGTTTGGCTGATTTTCTTCGTTCCCACCATGATCCGTCTCCTTTCCTCCACTTCCATCACGGTGGTGCTGCACTATCAGAACTGCAGAGTTGGAAGCAAATACTGAAGACACTAATAAATCCCCCAAAGCTCCAAGTTCTGGACGGTCACTCCACCCTGTTAGCCCAGAAGTAAAAACACTCTGTGTTCCTCCTCTTCGTCCTACTATAAATAGATCAAACTTCTGATTCTCCATTGTGCCTATTGCTTTCAGAGTTTCTTCCCCATTTTTCGTAACTTTCTCCATGTATGTAATTGATGAGCAGGCTCTGGAGTCGTTCCTGAACTTTGCTAAATAAATATCATCAAGCACCTTTTCCCGGTTATGTAGGGGAGAGTGCAGAATCCGCTGATCAGATGCATTCTGCTCGCCTGAAACAAACCGCACCACCGTTAAGCGTGCACCTAAATGCCGCATCATTCTCCAAGCACAAGCCAATGCTTCACGATCGTCGGGGCCGCCAATGAAGAGCATGGCCAGGAATTGCTCTTGAGCAGTATGTTGGGATGTGCTTGTGGATGCACCACTCTGAAAATCCACCAAGAGTCCCAAAGAACAAGCTGAGTTTTCAAGAAGATTTCTGTTGACTTGACTAATTTGAATTTTTTCAACTTCTGTATTTGCATTTTTGTGAAAAGGAAGGATCACAAACGTTACATTAAAATCTTCTATTAATTCACGAATTCTTTCGTGCATTGAGTCGAACTCTGAGGCTAAAACATATTTTTGGATGGACAGGTAGTTATCCTCCTCCAAGATCTCAAAAGCACTCATGCTGTGTAATTTTGACCTTCCGGTTAAAATTATGGTTAAACAATTAAATTTAGAAACAATTAAATAGTTTATTATATTTCTTAGTAGAGTTTCATGAGTTTGAATTTAATTTCTACTTTTTTTTTATATACAAGATAAAAATTATACTCTAGCATAATATAAGTGTATATGTGTGTGAAACTTCCTTATAGAGACTTGAATCCCGGTCCTTCCTTACCTTTTTCAAGTTGAATTAATTTGGGAGAATCACGTCCTGTTGTCAGTCCGATTAGGTGGACAGCAAAGATGCTGATGGGTGTTCTAATGGATGGATGAGAAGTCTGGAAGAGCTTCATGATTCCGCTGATGCTATCTGTAGAATGTACACACGCAAGTACATTAAGCCTGTCTTCTCCTTTTTTGCCTTGCAAGCTCCTGGCAATGGACTTTTTGTAAAATAATGTCATGAACGGACCAGTTAAAACGGTCATGGACC
Source organism: Quercus parvula (assembly GCA_030820535.1). NCBI lineage: Eukaryota > Viridiplantae > Streptophyta > Magnoliopsida > Fagales > Fagaceae > Quercus > Quercus parvula. The sequence continues at coordinate 4,183,777 of JAUAME010000008.1, read as the reverse complement.
AGAAAGATACTAAAATTATTGAAAACGTTTGGTTGTCCAAAGCCTGCGGAAAAAGACTACAGCGTCAATATGTATAGCTTCAAGTCAAAATGTTTACTGGCTTTCCAAATGGTTCAATTATCAATTACTAAACATAAACAAGAGTACTCCCAATTTTCTTTTTCATTACATGCAAATTAAAGGAAAGAGAAAAGTACCTTGAAGTCATGTCCCGTGCACAAAATTGTAATCGTAAACAGGCCCTTGGAGTTCAATAAGAGTCCGAGAGAAAGACCATCAAACGCTGTCATGCAGAATAATGATACTGTGTAGGTAGCTACGAGCATTGGCTCCCAGGCAAAAACAATGTTTGATAAAACGTTTTTCCAAGTAGTGCCATAGGCAATCTCTCCCACTTTGACTCTCAGACCTAATGCCAAAAAGAACAGGGGCATAAGAAACCCTGAATTAAAATCTTTAACATTTTCCTGAATTGAAACCTTTAGGGCTCCATTTGGCACAATGACTCCGAACAGAAAAGCGCCCGTTATAGAGTGACAACCGCACCTGTCCGCTATCATTGATAAAGTCATAAGAGAGACTAAAACAAAGCCTAAATGCCATTGACAATATTCTTCACCTGCGTATCGATTCAGCATCTTAAGAACAGGCCGTATAATAAAGAAGCAAACAAGTACCAGTACGGTTGTTGATATAATTATACGATGATATGACTTTTGGAGTTTTGAAATCAATGTCACCATTAAGATCCAGCAGAAAAAATTGTTTATTAAACTTGTAGACAGGGCCGTCTGGCCCAAATCTGACCTTTTCTGTTTCACTTGTCCTAAAATTTGGACTAACGTCGTGTAATCTGTGCAGGAAAGGGCAATGGCCCAGAAAAACGCCCCACCATGGTTTGAAGGTTTAGGTTTGACTCCAAGGAACAACCCATATCCTGCAGGTAATGAAAAGACAAAACCAAGAATAACGAAACAATATGTCTTTAGGGTAGCTCTTCGAATTATGTTGAGATCAATTTCGAGGGCAACTAAAAATATTTCACAAACAAGACCCAAGTTTGCAAGTGTCTCCAACGTGATGCGGCTTTCTATTGGGAATAAATGAGCGTGTATTATCTGTTGTCCACTCAACATTCCAGATGAGCCCAATAACACCCCACCCTGTCAAGTGTCAATCAATATCTTATATCGTTAAAAAAAAAATTACAAAGCGAAAGGTATAATACTACTAAAAGGTAAAAAACATATAGTAGTAGTACTTACTAATATCTCAGCAACCATAGGAGGTTGGTGTAGAGGCTTCAGTAGTAGTATAGATACCCGAAGAATGAATAGACTTAAAAGTATTTGAGTTATTAATTGGGGAAGAGAAAATACAGATGGATCTTCAGCCCGCCAGATGTCACTGGTATTAAGTTGATAGAGTGGGTAGCATACCTCCCTTAACATCTCAACACTGGTGTTGTTTTCACCCATTTTAGCTGTTTAGGGTTTGAAGTCTATGACAGTGGTACTTGTAGTATTCCTAAGTTTGGTAGGAGAACAAAATTTAGAAATGATGAGGTGGAAAGAAAGGAAGAATAGGAGGAATTCCTCAAATTTGTTGATGATGAGAGGAAGTGGTTTGTAATGTAGTTGTCCGCTAAAATTGGGTGGCATTTCTGTGTTTAGGTTGTTTTGAATTGTGATAATCTTGAAGAATTAATTTTAACGAACAAATGACAACTAACCCTAACTTGAAGAGTAAAATTTGAACTTTCGCCCAAAAAAATTATAAATAAAAAATTATTGGTATTATCGCATTTTCCAATTAGAGATATTGGTTTTCCAATCATTTAGAAGTTCATAAAAAATTTAAATAAAAAAAATGTAACACTCAAATCTTGCGTTCAGTTATATCTCAAAATCTCAATTTAACATATATATGAAAGTCATCAACACCCTGGCTTACCCCCAAAATGGGGTTTCAAAAAGGAAAAAAAGAAAAAGAAAAAAGAATTATGAAAAAATCAAAAGAAAAATATTTCTTCCCTTCTTTATGTGCCTGAAAATACATATATGGGGATTTCATAGCAGATTCTAATTAAAGATCCAAACATTGTGCACATCGCACATGTCCTGTCCCGACTCAGTTTTACCATCATTTTATTATTTAAGGTTTTTACCATAACTGTTCATATCCTGTCGTGTAAACACCAACAAATTAAATCAGTTCTCATTGCTGTTCAATTATGCCCACTTGAGATTTGAAATGTGAATAAGAATATGCTACTTTGCATAAAACAAAAATAAATAAGTAGGTACTAGGTACAAGTAACAGCATTATTTGTTAGACATTGTGTCCAACCTTCTCCGTGTCCACATCATGCATAATGGCATCAATGACTTCTTCTCAGTTTGGCTCAACTTCATCAGCTAAGGCATCTCATAGCTCCTCAATTTCAATATACCCGGTTTTGTTTTGATCGAAGAATTTAAAGGTTTGCGAAGATGCCCATCATCATTGCCCATCTTTCTTAAGTGAACAGAAATCGCTACAAATTCTCCATAATCCAGATATCCATCCTTATCTATATCACCCTGCAAGAATAGCCTCTGATTACTTCCAAGATTAAGAATTGCACAGAACTTTAGAATGATGTATTGGGCTAACACAAGGAGCAGAATCCATGCTTGCTACAATTCAAACACGTGAACCCACAAAAGAATTTTTTTGGCAGGAAAATGTGTTCAGCGTGTACCTGGAAACACAAGCCACTTTTTCTCATTTTTTTGGCATCTAGTTTGAAAATTTTAAACCCATCAAGCTAAAGAAAATCAAGGTCCCACATTAAGACTAAGCACAGCTTCCATTAGAATTTGAAGATCTGCATCAGGGATCTGATGGCCAAGTTTGTGCAACCCAACTCTTAGCTCATCAACGTTAATTTTGCCTTTATTGGTAGTATCCGTCAACCGGAATCCCTCCTTTATGCCCGCAACTTCCTCTACTGACAAATGCTCTGCAATCACTTGTTTATTTGAAATAAAAAAATAAAAGAAAAAAAAATACTTAAAGAGTTAATCATTCATTTTAACATCTGACTGAGATCACGAAGCATGACAAAGTTTTCTTGAGCTGAAATGTTTGAGTCATTACCCTCAGAGCACTTTTCTTGGGCTTATTCATTACAGAAAATTGCTTGAGCCTTGCCCTCACAGTTTCACCTAGAGAAACATTCAGAGCTTTCTTTGCATTCTGTAACCAAGGATGATCTGCATTTGATGAACACACAATTCACTGTTTGTTATATTCCAACAGCTGAATTTTTAATTAATCCCATACATCTACTTGGTGGGCAATAGGAACTTGAAGGCGTAAATGCACTTTTAGTCCCTACAATTTAGCTTTTTTTCATTTTAGTCCCTATATTTTTATTTTATCACTTTTAGTCTTTAAACCAATTAACGTGTTACATTTAAGTCCTTACCGTCACCCAACTAACAGAAAAAGCTGACGTGGCTGACGGCACATTAAAATAATAATTAAAAAAATTAATTTATTAATTTTAACTAAATAAAAAAATAAAAAGCAAAAAATCAAATTAATTGAGATCTGGGTTTAGAGAGAGAGAGAAAGTGATCTGGGACCAAAATCGACGACTATCATTTTATCAACAGCTTCAGCCAACTTCTGAGAATTGCAGTGGATGAGGGAATCGCTTGGGGGCTGACCAGAAAGGAGAGAAGAGAGAATAAAAAACGATCTGGGTTTAGAGAGAGAGAGAATGATCTAGGTTTAGAGAGAAAGAGAGGCTGAGATGTGGCTGGCAATGTTCAGTTTCTCCCTCGATGACCAACGGCGAGCAGATCTGCTTATCCCTCTTCTAGGTTTTGATCATGGAGGCTTCAATGCTTGGTGGGCAGCATGGATTGGAGAAAACAATGGGCAACACGGCATCTCCCCCTTGTGTGTGTTGTGAAACTCAGATCGGTGGTGGTGACTGTGGTTTCCTTCCTCACCATTCACCGCCACCAACCACCATCAAGGTAGCCTCCATGATCTCTCCCTCTATCTCTTCTTTTCTTGGACTCACCCACTCAGTGCCTCTTTCTTTGATCTGTGATGGTGTGGGGGGTTTGGGTTGTTCAATGGTTCAAAATATGTTTGAGCTGTGGTTGAAATTTGATTGTAGGATTTGGTGGTGATGGATCTGGTAATGGTGGTGCTGGAGGTCATTCAGGTTTGGTGCTGATGGATATGGGTTAGTGTGGCAGATTGTGGTAGTGGTCATTGGGTTTGATGGTTTAGGTTTTGACTTTTGTGGAAGAACACAGCACCCATTTTTTATTTAATTTACAATTGATTCTTGGTGGAACAATGTATACAAATTTTCTTCTGTTCTTATGATCTGGGTTCTTGTTCTTGTGTTCTTGTGATTTGGGTTCATCTTTTTGTTTATTTTTATTCAATGGTTCAAAATAAAGGAAAATGTTCTTGTTCTTAAATCTGGATTTGTGTTCTTATTATTCTTGTTCAAAGCACTTTTAGATCTCAATTCATATGATTTTTGTTTTTAATTTTTTTTAGGCTAAAATGCAAAACTCACCCTCTAAGTTTCACAATTTTTCATTTCAGTCTTCTAAGTTTGTATTTTGTCATTTCAGTCCTTTAAGTTTCAATCATTCTCAATTTAGTCTTCCGTTAATATTTCATCCATCACTACTGTTAATTTGTCCAAAAACGATTTTGTTTTGCCCTTTATTGAATATTTAATTTATATTTAATTATTTATTTCTTAATTAAAAAACGTTAATGAAAAAAAAAAAACCCCAATCCATCCCCCATCTGAAGAACACGAACCATCTGAAGAATAATAAGTAGAAGCCCCACTACCCACTCATGCCTAACTGCTTAACCCTTCAATAATTGAGATCAAGAGGGAGAAAGTGAGATCCAGAGGGAGAAAAAGAGATCGACATACTAAGAGATCAAAAGATCGAGAAGGAGAGAAGCTACTCGACAGCTTGCCTTAGGCCAATCCTCGGCGCTCCACTCTAGGAGATGTACTTGACTCCGGCCAAAATACCTCCTCTCCCTCTCGGTCTCTCAATGCGGCGCCTATGTTCTCAGCCACTGGAGGCACGGACCATGAGGCTAGAGAACCTTGGGTGCTTGAGCATCACTAAGTTGAGTACCTGGGTTTAGTCTGAGTTTATGGGGTTCTTTAACTCGATTTCACTATGGATTCCTTGATTTATTTCAAGTCGGAGGAAGAGTCTTTTTGCTGGGGTTAAATGCGCGTCAATCTCTCACTTTCTTCCTCACGATCTGCTGGTATTAGAGCCTTACCGAGTTCCTCTAATTTGCTTTCTGTTTTTTTTTTTTTTTTTTTTTTTAATTTTAAATTAACGTTTTTCTCTAAAATTAAGAAAAAATAAAATAAGGTGATGAACGGTAGCGATGGACAGAATATTAACGGAAGACTAAATTGAGAAAGATTGAAACTTAAAGGACTGAAATAACAAAATGCAAACTGAGAGGACTGAAATGAAAAATTGTGAAACTTAGACGGTGAGTTTTGCATTTTAGCCTTTTTTTTATTTAGTTAAAATTAATAAATTAATTTTTTTTTAATTTGATAGCTGATGTGGCATTTTTTAATGCCAAAATAGATTTTTTAATTATTATTTTAATGTGTTGTTAGTCACGTCAGCTTTTTCTGTTAGTTGGGTGACGGTAAGGATTTAAATGTAATGCGTTAATTGGTTTAGGGACTGAAAGTAGTAAAATAAAAATGTAGAGACCAAAATGAAAAAAAGCTAAAATGTAGGGACTAAAAGTACATTAACGCCTTAAGATGATTACCTATTAAAATTAAAACTACCTAGCACTTCCTGAACAGTAAGCCGTCGCTTTGGGTCAGGATCAAGCATCTTCTTGACAAGGTCTTTTGCGTTATCAGAAACTCTAGGCCAAGGATCCCTCTTAAAATCTACAACAGACCTTATAATTGCTTGTGCAACTCCGTATTCAGTTTCTGCATACAAAAAGAACAGGTTTTATGCATACACTTTTCATAGATAGATACAGCTCCTTTAACTATAATTCAATACAAAACCTTCTACTAGCTGTTTGGGTTAAAACTTCGACAAAAGTGAAGAAGGATTTTTCATTTTTCTTTTCAATTGGGAAAACAAGGTTTTTTCTTTCTGACGGTAACAAAACTAACCTGCCTAAAAAGGTGGGACACCACAAAGTAGGATGTAAAGGATTACCCCAGCACTCCAAACATCTATTTCTGGACCATAATTCCGTTTTAGCACCTCAGAAGCCATGTAGTACGGACTTCCAACTATCTAAGTAAATCTTTCACCTGCAGAAATAAACTAGTCAGCATATGTACATTAAAGGATACAACAAATTGATGAGAGTTTAAAAATAAAAATGATCAAACGTGATAAAACATACCAGGTTCAAAGAATACAGAAAGCCGAAAATCAACTGTCTTCAAAGGTGATGTCTCCTTATTAGTAAACAAAAAGTTCTCAGGTTTGAGATCCCGATGTATCGCACCATGCATGTGGCACATCTGCAACAAAATAAAGCACGTTTAACACATGAAAAAAGCACATTACAAACTCCTTTTCTTTTTCCAGTACACACCTGAACGTTAAATGTGAAGGAAAAAAAATCAGTGAAACTATCCTGTATCTGGTCAAATAAGCAATCAGAGAACATAGAAGCCTTGCTTAAAAATTGTGCACAAACTAGATTATAGATAGCATGCTGATAAAGCACGAAATAGAAGAGCAATTTTGGTCATATCTTTTCTTTTTCTTTTTCTTTTTTTCACAATTCAATTTTCGGATCTCAATTAGAGGATATTATAGCAAGGAAAAAGCATCTGTTTTGTTTGAGTGGCTATCATGTCTGAACAGATCCAAAGATGGTAAAACCAAAAAAACAAAAAAATTACTTCTGTGAATTTAGTTAAGGCATTTGAAGATTATAGCAAACGGAGATTGTATAATGTAATAACGTATTCTAGGCCATAGGAAAGAAGAATACTTTGCAGTTCTTATCAGTTGTTTTGGGAGATACACACCTGAAATGCAACATCCCAGTAGAATACCAAAAGAGTATATAAAAGATCAACTAGAAGCACTTACTTCACATTGTGATGTTGCTTGGCTTCATCCACAACTTGCTTCAAGCCAGGTTCATTTTTCTGGCCATTCTTCTGGAATTTTTCATTTTCTTTTATTCCTGTCAATCTGGTTGCAAACCTGCAAGCAATAAATTAGCCAACAAATCAATAACCAAATGCCTTAATCAGAACAAATAGCACTTAAAAGGAGAGAAAAGAGAGAGGGGGGGAGAGAGTGAGGGGTGTGCTTCAGTAAGATGACAATAGAGGCCATCCTCACAACTCGACCTATACCATGCTGTGCACATGAAGAGACAGCACCTAGACTAAGCTAAGGCTAGAAATCAAGAAAAGATTCAGACATTAGACAGTGTCCTATAGTGTCTCTGCCTTTATATGAAGGCCATAATATACAATCTGTCTGGAAATACTGTGATTAAAATAATTGCCTCCAATGGGCATTATAACAGCAAAAATACTGAAGATAAATTCTTCTGTTGGTTTCTACTTATAGATTGGCATATCAAAATTCTCACCCATGGGCTGATAAGGTCGGCAACCCACAAGTGCAAAGCTCATATTCCAAAAGTTCCTCAGGAAAAAAAGGCTAGATAATGACAGGTCAAACACTGGGTTAACACTCTTTGGTTGTTCCCTAGTTTACTTCTTTACATCTCTTGAATCCAGTCGAACTTTCAAGTATAACTCGGCATTTATTTTAAACACAAAGAAACAGTATTCAGACATGTAGTAGTCCCCTGAGGTTCCGCATAAATTAAACTAGAAACTAAATATCTTTGAAACTTCAAATGAGCTGTCTTCTAATGCAAACTTTGTTCCTCTTCCAATATACCAATAGGAGACTCAAAATACATAATTGAATTATGCAATTCCTCACAGGTCTCTCATGTTGCATGACATAACAAGAAATCTACTAAATGAATGGCACAATAATCACAGCATCAAGAATTCCTTATTGGGATTAAAATAGTAAGGAAATTCATAATCTATATAGCACATTGCTTGAAATGTGTACGCATATGAGAGAGAGGTCTTACTGTGCTCCTTCTTGTATAATGCTATGGTGTCCCTGGCTCTATTTCAATCTGTTGCCAACCATCATCTACAATAAGGAATTTTTGTGGTGTCCTTCCATCAGATAAGCTGGTTCCAGAACATAAAGTAACAAAGCATATATTATTGTTGCTTTTGAAATTTAAATTACCAAGTACTGAAGCTGGCTAACTCAGTGCCATCAGCCTATAATTACCTATTAAGATCTTGTTCAACCCCCTCAGATGTGACCACGGTGTAGAAAGCATCCCATGTGCACCAGCCAAACTAGGGCCAAAATTGGAAATTAACCTTGTTTGCCAAACAATATAATTAGTAGACATTGTTACAAAATTATATTTTTTACTAACATCTTGAGTTTAAAAGACTCAATTTAGGGCTTATAATCAAGTCGCAAAGACTCGATTTATATGTCGACCCTTTACAAAACAAGTAAAATGTTTTAAGTCTGCATCTTCAGCCTCCTTACACACATGTTCAGCTCTCTCATGTACAAACCATTCCCCCTACCCCACCCCACATTCTCATCAGACATGACCACCATAGTTGAAGCCCTTGTATCGCCGCCTACAGCCTCTCATCACCGCTATCGCAATTGTGGCTTCCTTCACCTTCATCTGTTATGATCGGTATCTTTCTCTCTCTCTCTCTCTCTCTCTCTCTCTCTCTCTCTCTCTCTCTCTCTCTCTCTCTCTCTCTCTCTCGATGAAGCCTCCATGGCCGATCAGCCTCCATGACAATGGGTTCCTCTCAAGTTCCAATTCGACTTTTAAGGTAGTGGGTTTTTGGATTTTCTTGCAAAGAACCCCGATCAACAAGCCAAATAGGTCATGGGTTTTGGAGTTTTTTATTTTTTTAATCTAGATTTTAGGTGGTTGTTGGGGGTGGATTTGGTTGGATTTGTGCTAAATTGTTGGATTAATGCTCGCATTTGTGGATTGGTAGTGGCCGGTTTGTGCTTGTATTTGGTGGTGATTGATGGTGGCTGTGTTTTGTACTCCAAACACTTGAAAATATTTTCACTGTAAATGTTTTACAGATATAAATCGAGCTTCTAAGACTCAATTTCCAAGTGGATGCAACATGGAAAAGCGTCAATTCAGATCTGATCAGAACATGAAAACCAAGTCTTTGAGACTCGACTTATAGGCCCTAAATCGAGTCTTTTAGACTCGAGATGTTAGTATGAAATATACTTTCAAAACAATGCCTACTAATTATATTGTTTGGCAAACAGGGTTAATTCCCAATTTTGGCTGCCAAACCAGTCAAGGAAAGAAGGCAACTAAATACAAACAACAAAAGGGTACAGTGAGACTTATTCAGATATTTCCTATGGACTTGACTAAGAAAAGGTGAAAAAAAATGTGGCTAAGAAAAAAAAAAAAGGGTGTTGTGTTGGTTATACGTGTGGTGTGGGCCAAGGGCATGAACAAATCTGTTTTTAAAAATAGTAAGCTTATGAATAAAAATAATAAATTATATTAGAGGAATGTTATCTCCAAAATAGGTTTACAACCAATTTTAGTTAACAATAAGTTGTTATTGGTTTTAATTTGAGCTACTACTAACATAAATTTTTACTTACCAATAACAATGTTATTGTCACTTAGAATTTATTGTAAAATTATTATGATAATATTGTGGACCTAGCATTACTAATTATAATAAGCATGAGTGGATTCCAGTTAACTCAATTAGTAAAGTCTTTAATGGTTGTATAAGAGATCTGGGGTTCAATCCCCGCCAACACCAAAAATTGATTGGTATCTTGGTTTGATGATAAAGAGCTATCATCAAGAGCGAACGCCATAAATTGAAACTCTCTCTCAAAAAAAATTATAATAAGCACAAAAATAAAATAATTAGTTACTATCAATGAGTATGATAATTACAAAAAGAAAAAAGATAAGCCTTAATAAAATCATAATTGGTAGAAATCCTCCTATTAAATGTTTCAAAATAATTATTGTGTATTTCATTACAATGAAAATTAAAAGTGTCATTTGTTATTGACAAGAAGTAATTAATAACCTTCTAAAAAAAGCATCAATAATAATAAATAACTACTATCAGTATCATTATTAATAATAATAATAAGAAGGAGAAACCATAAGTAGGGAAAGACTTCTTATATTTACATATTTTGTCTTTTTTGGTAATTTAAACTTCAAATCGCAATTTTGATAAGAGCTAGTCAAACACTCAACTTTTTCAAAAAACACTTTGTAACAGCTCTTACCAAACGTTCAGCTTTTTAAAAAAACCCAATTTCATATCGCACTTTTTGAAACCTTCACTTTTTCAAAAAGCACAATATCAAAAAGCTGAAACTTGGTATTTATTGTTGCTATACTTTTATTGAGCTATGTCAACAGGACATCATCCACTTATTTTCAATCATTTCTCTCTTACTTTTGACTCATCTTTTTCTTATTAATTTTGTATCTTACTATTACATTTCCTCTAATATTTTCCCCTCCCTTTTACTTTTTCATCTCTCTACTATGCTCAACCTTAATGTCACTATTCCTCTATCCCTTTCTCTTTCTTTTAATTTTGCTCTTTTTATCCCCATCATCTTACTATAAATTTGTTATTTTCTCTTTTATTCTATACATATTTTTCCCACACAAAATGGTTATTACACACAAACTCTCTCTCTCTCTCTCTCATGTTTTTTTTTTCTTTTTGGTGGATTTTTTATTTTTTATTTTATCTCTACTTTGAGTTAATGCAATTTCGTTTTGTGTTTTTAAGTTTTTGTCATTTTCTTTTCTTTAATTGTTAGATGTTATCTTATTGCATTATAAAAACTGTGTGTAAGAATATAATGTTATTAATTGCATAATATAACTTGGATAATTTGGTGTTTATAAGTCATGACTATATCTTTTGTTTTGACTTTTCTTCTTCTCATCTCATTTTCTTTAAATTTGTTATTTCCTCTCACATTCTCTCTCTCTCTCTCTCTCTCTCTCTCTCTCTTTTCCTTTTTCAATTATTTATTCCTTCTTACAGCTCTATTTTAGGTTCATAAATCATTGTGTTTTTTTAAAACACTATTTTGGATTATTAAAATTTGGTGGTGTTATTTTTGAGTTCTCCATACATCACAAATCTTCTCTCTCCCTCTTATAGCTTTTTTATTATTTTTGTTTGACATAATACTTAGTTATTTTAGAAGCGAGAATTTGAATTTATATTAAAATACAATTCTAGCTATATCTTTGAATGTGCCTGTCAACTATTTGAGTAATATCAAGTGTAATTTTGTAATGAGTTTTGATTATCATTATAATCTCATTGTAAGAGAATAAGAAATTTGAATATTATATTTGAAACTTAAAGAGTTTTTTTTTTTTTTTTTTTTTGAAGGCGGAAACTTAAAGAGTTTGGTTATATATATAATGCACTATATTATAATTTAGATAGATATGGACTACCTCAAAGAGGAATAATATCAATAAAACGTATCTAAAATAATAAATGATATATATTTGTAGAGTATGATAGATGAAAAATAATTTTAGAAAGCACAAACTATCTTCCACAAAATTTATAGAACAAATTATATTTTTACCACAATTACAAAATAATTATATATTCTCACATATCGCGTGGATTCTAAAAACTCAAAACTACTGTAGTAGCATAGTTGGCTGCAAGTGTGCAGATCAATAATAGCAAAGTTTCTCATTACACAGATGCATTTCCACATACTACATTAGTGCATGACAAAGCATTATAACTTACTCTAAAATACCCATAGGGAACACATGGAGGCTTTTACTATCAGAAGCCATGGCACCAATGAAAACACCGGTGACAAGCCCCACGCCAGGTCCCGGAGTCAACACAATGTTATCAGGCAGTCCTGTCAGAATGGTCTTCCCTTGGATCACAATGTTTAACAAATAGAAATTAAGGAGTCTTGACTCATTTACAGGAAAGTAGTAAGTAAAAACAATATCTTCATTCAAAATCCATTTTTGTTGTAACCATGGATAATATCAAATACAGAAAAATCCTAAAAAGAATTAGCTTACAGCATTTCAGAGGGGAAAAAGAAGAATCTAAATGCAAGACAAGAACATCATTCAAGGAAGTTTAGGACTTACTTTACAGCTTGGTTGATTACTTCAAATGGATTGGTTCCCGCATGCATGTAAACAAGGTGAAGGCCTTGATTCGTCTCTACATCATTATCTCCAGCAATACCAAATCGCACCATCAAAAACAAGTCGTTTCGGTTCATTTGAACTCGATCCTTACTACTTTTTTTTCTTCCGCAAATGCATAAACTCCATTAGATTGATTCATTTGAATGATAAGAGTCATTCAGTGGTTTCTCCAGTTTGATTTGTTATGCGTTTGCAAGTGAAATAATTTTTTCATCATATCCTTAGGTATTTTTGTGATTAAAAAATGTAGTAATCTTAAATTATAATTGATGCAAATTAATAAATTTTACCCAAAAAAAAATTTAAAAGAGCTTCTGAACACACATGTGAGCGCATGCTCAGAGGTTAGTTATTATTATTATTTTGATTGGAGGTTAGTTATTATTATTATTTTGATTGTTTTACATAAACTCACTAACCCACCTTGTTTTTGTTTTATCCATAAATATATGCTCATTTGACTGGAAAAATACATCTTGATTTTCAATGATTTTTCCAATTTGAAAGGTTATATTATATACACTAACTTGTAACCTCATGCATATATATGATTATATTTAAAAGATATAGATGTATAGTATAATTCTTATATATATAATTTAAATATCATTGATAGTCATCTTTATATACGTTTTTTTAACTTTTTAAAAAGTCTAAGAATGTTATTAGGTAAAAAATGTAAATTATTAATTTAAAAAAAAAAATTACTTGAAAGTGGTTAAGAGGAAAAGTATTAAAGATCTAAATTTCGAACTTCTTAGATTTTAAAGCATGATTTTTTTGGAGTTGCGGTTTGCTTAGGTTTCCACTGTCACATAAATGCGCTTGTCTACTTTATTTCACTACAAAATTTGGTCATCTTGGTTGCTTCCTTTGTTCCAAACCTGTGCTATAATTTGGTTGGTGGTTTTGGTATGTGGCCCTATTAATAGATTCCAAAAGTTAATATTTGCTATGTTGATAAAACAACATTTTGAAATTTAGTAATTTTGTTGTTAATTGCTTGTTTAGAGGTGTAATTGTACTTCACTCTTTAGGATTTTTTATTTTTTTTAATCTGGTTTTGTGTTGTGTTGTTATTTTGTTGTTGTTTACTTCTGTTACGTGTCTTTAAGGTTTTGCTCTTAGGAAGTTTTGTTGGGTAAGTGTCTGACCTCTGTTTATATTAAACATGTTGGTGAGATCTTGATTATTTACATTTAAAAAGTTTTGTTGGGTATGTTTTTGACTTGTGTTTATATCAAATATGTTGGTGAGATTCTGCTTATTTACATTTAAGTAACATTATTTTCGGTATAATTGGCCCTTGGAGGAAAGTCACAAGGACATCTAAAGCTCTAATGCTGAAAAGAATGTATAGACTCGTAGAGTTTAACACATAGATTGCTCTAGTTGAATTCTGGCTTGCCCTGAATTTGGGGTTGCAAATCAATTTTTTCATCCATGTTGTCTTTCAAAATTTTAATTTATTCATCATATTGTTCTCCCTTATAAATTAAATTAATTCCTCTCTTTATATTTATTCTCTCTTCGGTCTAAACAAACAAACCAAAAAAAAAAAAACTCTCTATTGCTCTCTTTTCTCTCATCTCTCTATTAGGGTTAGGGTTTTTGATTTGATTCTCATCATTTTTTTTTTTTTTTGTGTTTTTGTTTCCGTTCATTGCCAAGCCCAAGAAATGAAGGCGAGTCAAGTGAGTCAACTTCACTTTTCCATGATTTTTTTGTTTTGTTTTCAGAAGCAATTTTTTTCACATTTTTAATGTTGTTTCCTTTGTGTTTGTTCATGTGGGTTTGCCTCAAATTCTGGAATTGAGGCCAAAGATTGCATTGAGGTTTACCTGGGTATGAGTATTAATTTAGGTTTTGACTATTATTTATTTATTTATTTATTTTTATATTAAAAATTTTGTTGGATTATGTTGGTTTTAAATTTTTTTTTTTCAGTTTATTTTTGGTTGATAGTTATGTTTTGCTTGCATGCATTAGTAGTTAATACAAGTGAAAAAATGTTTGGCTAGTGAAAAAATGCGGGAAAATTTTAGGCCCTGTTTGGATTTTTATTTTTCATCACTCATCACTCCTCACTCAATTTTCGTCATTCATCACTCCCACTCATCACTTAAAATACCCCATCACTCTACACGAACTCTATTTGGCACCATCACTCAATTTATCATCGCTCAATATTTTTTCACTGTTTGTGGGACCCATGCCTGACACACTCACAGTCCCTAATAACTCTCTCTCTCTCTCTCTCTCTCTCTCTCTCTCTCTCTCTCTCTCTCTCTCTCTCTCTCTCTCTCTCTCTCTGCATTGGGTTGTATGGAGACCTCCCTCCACTCTCTTCGACCAACAAAGACAAGCCCAACAACACCACCGTCCGGTCCAGCAATGCCAAGATGGCTTCACCGACTCTCCACAAGTCCTTTTCGGTCTTCGCTCTACCGTAGACCATTCTCAAATCTCAAACCAAGGCCAAAACCCAGTGAAAGAAGAAGACGGCGATGGAGGTGGAGGGAGCTCAAACCCAATTGAAAAAAAAAAAAAAAAAAAAACCCAGAAACTTTCAATGAGACCCGCCTCTACAATCTCATCTCCTTTGCAAAATTTTTGTACTTACCCACTATTCTATACACATTTTCACACTAAGAAACTTTTTATCTATTTTTCTTTGCCTCTTCTCTCTCTCTCTCTGTTTTTCTTGCTTGGGTTATGGATTGTGAGAGATGAGAATGTGAGTCTGATTCGACTTGGTACACAAAGATTGCAAATTTCTTGACTTTCTAAGATCTAGAAGCCATCTGGTCTTTGATTCAGATCTATGTTTGCAAAAAAAAAAAAAAAAAAAAATCATTTTTTTTTTATATAAGGTTATGATCTTAAACTCCGAAACCCACCAGTGGAAAAAAAAAAAAAAAAAAAAAAAAAAAAAAAAGATCACCGAACCCAAAAAGAGAAAAAAAATTAAAAAATAAAAATAAATAAAAAAAGAGGTCAAAAGTTGCAGTTGACCTCTGACCGTGGGACCCAGTATGTTGTTTTAATTACGAAAATGCTATTAAAAATAGAGTCAGGGAAACTGAAAACACCTAAAATGTGTTTTCAGTTTCCATAACTCATCACTCAAAAATCAGAGAATTGAGTAATGGAAACAAAAATTGGAAATAGAGTTATGAAAATCCAAACAGACTTCTCAGTAATAGGTCCCACCATTTTTGAGTTATGAGTTATGGAAACAGAGTTATGAGTTATGGAAACAGCAAATCCAAACACCCCCTTAATGTTTGGGTTCTCTATTTCCCTATTTGGCTAGTGAGAAAATCTGGGAAAATTTTAAACTTGGCAAGATATTAGAATATAGAAATTAGAATGTTTAATGAAATACTGTAAATTACCCTCTTAACTTGCCTTGTCAATGGAGTTTTGTGACTCATTCCCTTTTCCCCCATTATTTTACTCTTTGCACTACTAGTGCTGCATCAAACACAAACACAAACACAAACACAAACACGCACATCACACACGCACACATGAAGACACAATTCTATCCTTCCTGTGAAATTTTTTTTTTTCATGACTATTACATATGCAAAAAAACTAGAAATTTTTTTTTTCATGACTATTGCATACGTAGAAAAACTTGGAAATTTTAAAGAACTTATAATTTGTATTATTAGATATATCAAATACTTGGTAGAAAAGCAAGGATGCAAGCAGTGAACCCTTAATCCCATATTCCCGAACCTCTCTCTATGCTTTGTATTACTGTGATGTGTATGTTTGACTTTATGGGCACACTTTGTTTTGTAACTGCATATTTGTGCTCAATGTAAATTAGTTGCAGAGTTTAGAGAGAAAATTATGAAATAATAACATTTGAAACCTCCATTTCCTACATATGATTAGTTGGATATTTGTAATATTGTTGGTTCTCAATGTTTCATGCTTTAGATAACCTCATAATCATCCTTTTTTTCTTTCCCATGTTTTTGCTTTTTGTATTGTAAAATTTCACTTTATAAAGAATAAATAATAAGTGCATGCATCTCTTAAGTTAGAATTGATGGTCATAATATTGAATGATAAAACAAAAATCAAATGGTGTGTTTTCAGTTTTCTTTTAATCTATAAAAATGAAATTAACCACAAATTATGGTAATAACTCCTATATTTTTAGATGGCCATGCTTGTGGTAAATCTAGTAACAGATTCAGCTACTTATGTGGGAGAACATTGAAGTATTCAACTTAAATGGGCTAATTAAGCACACGTGAAATTATTTACAAAAAAATATAATAAAATTTATGACGTGTTATACATGATATACTTTTGGTGGCACTGGCAGCCTAAGCAACCAGTTTAGCTTTCATAACATAGAATAGTCAATGAATGGAAATTGTATGTGTTTTGTGTAGGTTAGAATTTTTATGTTGGATCATAAAAATTCGGACCAAAAGGTCGCAATCTAAAATCCTATGCTAGAACGGAGAGGGGATGTGTGTGAGCATAAAAAAGTAGAAATATTAAGCAATTGGATGAAAGGTGGTCACTTTTGGCTCCAAATTGAACTACCCCATCTATCAAGCTGGGGCTCTTAGTCCTTAATAATGTGATATGGTTTGCTTTCCCGATTTTATTATTTCTGTTCCTGATTGTTGAGATTATGAAGGTATTGTTTTCATTAAAGGAAAATGGGTTACACATTTTAATAGAGCAATTCGGGTGTATTGTACCCTAATTTAGTTGTAATCTCACAATTGAAACTCCATGCAAAGTGAGACAACAAAAATGAACCCTCATTCAATTTTGATGTCACTTATTACTGTTTTGAATGTATCGTTCAATTATTTAGACTCACAAGTTACTGAGAATAAACTAAAGAGGTAGGTTCTTGTCTTTAAACATTTATAATACATCTGCTTATGTATGAATGTAAATGATGTCCCTGAGCAAATTTTTAACATTTTTTTTTTCCTCATTTTAGGTTGTGGACTTGAGCACTATTCATGGAGCAAATTACCTTGCTATTTCTACAAAAGCAAGGCAAGAATTATTGTCTGCAATTCAGTAGGCTATGAACATGGAGTTTTCTAATCTTGCAAAGAGAAGATATGTTACTCAGATTAGTGCTTCCCTCACTCAATTTCTCTCCCTCTCAAACATATCATTACAGTTTTTCTTTTTTAGGTTTTCAAATTACAATATTGAATAGTCCCACCCAATTTCTCTCTCTCACTCACTCTCTTTTCTTCTTGCAACCTCTCTCTTGGTTGTGTCGCATGTGTGCGTGCGTTTATGGTTGTTTGGCCATGGGTTTAGGTATTGCTATTCTTGTGGCTATATGGCCAAGTCCTCTTAATTAAATTAATAAGTTTCCCTTTGATTTTGAAAGTTCATAGCCATTACTTGATGCTCACACACTTTTTTTTTTTTTTTTTGGCCAAGAAGATTTATACTATTGAAGGAAAATTTTTATTTCTTTACAAAAAGTTGTCAACACTTCTTTTCCAATTATAGAAAACGCTACCTCTTGAAGTAGGAAACCACAAACACCCAGTCCCCTTTTTTTCTATGGGACATTGTACTGTTGGTGCCTGAAAACTAACAACACACAAAAATTGTATAAACAAAGTGCATGATTAGAAAATTCCACTCTATAATGAATATGAAAGAAATTAAATCACTTACAAAGATATTGAACTTCATATCCTCCAATGAAACAAGCATGTGCAGAACATAGTAATCATGATCCAGTCTTTTAAAATTAAAGCACAAAGGTTGCTGTTAAGGAAGTTGAAAATCATAATGCTTGGTATTTGACAGAAATCAAAACCACGATGGTTCCGAGCAAATAAACATATCAAATATAATGTGAATATTGTTTTTTTTTTTTTTGATAAGTAAGAAGAGAATATTATTAATAAAAGAATAGCAAAAGAAGCACAAAATGTTCACGGTAGTGAACAGAGGAAAAAAGAAACAAAAAGACAGAAGCAGCCCCTAATCTATTCTAATAGAAGAAAGAAAATCCAAAAGCGTAGAACAATCTGAATAGCCCCAACAAGAAGACCAATCGAAGAGGGTCCGCTAGCAATACTCTGATAGTTGAACCACAGTTTTTCCCTCATCCTCAAAAGACCGCTGATTCCGTTCAGTCCAAATAGTCCACATTAAACAACTTGGAACCAAATCCCAAATATCAGAGCTATGCTTCCCAAGCCAATGATACCAGCAAAATAATAAGTCCACAACTGAACCTGGCGTTACCCATTCCATCACAAACAACCGAAGCATAGACATCTACAAAGAATGAGCTATTGGGAAAAAAAGTAACAGGTGATCCACAGATTCCGCATTGCAATAGCACAAACAACAACAATTCGCCAAAGGGCGACCACGAAACATAAGGTTATCCAAAGTTAGAATCTGACCATAGGCTGTTGTCCACATAAAAAAAGCCACCCTTTTAGGAACCTTAACTTTCCAAATTCCCTTCCAAGGGAAAGTGAAAGGAGCTGCATTTCGAATCTTATGATAAAATGACTGAGTATCAAACTTCCCACATCCATTAAGATCCCAACAAAGTCTCTCACACCCTCCTTCCCTAGGAATTCAGGTTTGGATGAAATGAAGAAAGGAGTAGGAGGCCATTAACTCCCAATCATTGAAGTCCCTGTGAAAACTTAAATACCACACTTTGTTATTATCACCCACATAAGGGCTTAACACCTTAGAAATACAAGCCTCCTTATTAGCTAAACACAAAAATAACTGAGGATAAAGAATTTTGAGAGGAACATCTCCACTTATCATGGCAAAAAGAATACGAGAACCATCCCCCACCACAAAAGAGAAATGCTTAGCAAAAGTTTCCCACCCTTCACTAATACTCCGCCATAACCCACAACCATGAACCCTACTACAAGCTCTAGTGCACCAACCCCCTTTTCCTTCCCCATATTTCATGGCAATGACCCTTTGCCACAGATGCGAGGTTTCATGGCCATACCTCCAAAGCCATTTCCCCAATAGGACCTGATTAAAAGGCACCAACTTCCGAATTCCTAAACCACCCAACTCACGCGGTAAGCAAACCTTTTCCCAAGCTACCAAAGAATATTTGAAACACTCAATTGATGAACCCCACAAAAAGTTCCTTTGAATGCGTTCCAATCTAGTCACCATAGCTTTAGGGATGGTAAAAAGGGAAAGGTAATACGTCGGAAGGCTTGAAAGGGTACTCTTCAGCAAGGTGAGTCTACCACCGTTTGACAAATAAAGTCACTTCCAGCCTGAAAGCTTCTTTTCCATCCTCTCAAGGATCGGATTCCAAATAGAGGTTGTTTTGTACAAAGTACCCAATGGCATACCCAAGTAAATCATAGGCAAACTGCCCACCTTGCACTGAAGGATATTAGCCAAATACTGAATGTTACACAACTCCCCAATAAGGACAATATCGCTTTTCCCCACATTCACCTTCAAACAAGTAAAAGCTTGAAAACAAGTCAAAACCAACCTAATAGAAAGAATCTACTCTCTAGAGACATCACAGAAAAGAATGGTATCATCAACAAATAGGAGGTGAGAAACAAGGATACCAATAGAATTAACATGACCCACATGAAAACCCTGAATGAAACCCCCTTCCTTAGTTTTCTTCAGGATACAACTTAAAACCTCCATGATTAACAGAAAGAAAAGGGGAGACAAAGGATCACCTTGTCTGAGACCTCTAGAGCTACCAAATAAACCAGCAAGAGATCCATTAACCAGTACTGAGAAGCGAACAGTAGAGACAAAAGTCTTTAGCCATCTCCTCCATCTATCCCCAAAGCCCATCCTCTCCAACAGATAAAACAAAATGTCCCAATTAATGTCTAACTTACACACCACCCCCGGAGTACGACATTTTAGTCTACTCTCTAAACATTCGTTAGCAATAAGCATTGAACCCAAAATCTGTCTGCCACCAACAAAAGCATTCTATGACTCTGAAATAAGTTTATCCAGCACTCGCCTCAATCTGTTAGCGAAAACCTTAGACAACAACTTATACACACTACCCACTAGGCTGATAGGCCTAAAATTTTTTATATTTAAAGCTTTTTTTTTTTTTTTTTGGGAATCAGAGATAAGAAAGAAGCATTTAGAGACCATTCAAACTCTAAGCTCCTATGGAAATGATCAAAGAATGCCATGACATCTATTTCCACTACACTTCAGCATTTTAAAAAAAAAGCCATAGTGAAACCGTCAGGACCTGGGGCTTTATTACCCTCCATCTCATGAAAAACCTTTACCACTTCCTCCTTAGAAAAATCCCTCTCTAATTCAAGCCGCTCATCCTCCTCAATTCTAGCAAACTCTAAACCATCCATAGAAGGGCGCCAAGAAACTAACTCAATGTACAACCTTTGATAAAAATTGACCACCTTAGACCGCACCTCTTCCTCATCCTCATAGAGGACACCATCCACCTCTATACCCCGAATATGATTAGTTCTTCTATGGGAGTTTGCAACCCGAAGAAAGAAGCGAGTATTATTGTCCCCCTCCTTCACAAATAAAATCCGAGACTTTTGTCTCCAAGAAATCTCCTTTAAAGAGGCAAGATGAGCAATCTCACCTTTAATGTGAATACGATGAGTTTGATCCTCCTAAGAAAGACCAGACAAGTCCTCCCTAGCATCCAAACCCAACAATTCAGATAAAAGACATTTCTTCCTAAAGGCCAGATCCCCAAATTCCTCCTTATTCCACTTTTTGAAGTCCTCATTAAGAGCTTTTAATTTACGAGCCAAAATAAAACTAGGAGAACCTGAAAAGCAATACCCATTCCACCATTGCCGAACCCTCTCTATAAAATCCTCTTCTTTCAACCACATATTCTCGAACTTAAAGGCACTCCGACCTTTTTTAACATTACTCGCCACCACCAAAAGAGGGCAATGATCAGAAACTACATGAGGGAGTACCCTTTGAGACACATTTCCAAAGTGATCTACCCAATCAACCGATGCCAAGGTTCTACCAATTCTTGACTTACAAACTGACCCTGAATCTCTAAACCAAGTAAACAAAGCCCCTTCAAGGGGTAAGTCCACAAGGTAATTAGCCTCAATGAAGTCTGAAAAAGCAAACATAGCCAGACTAAAAGCCTCACAACCAAATCTCTCACTCGAGTATTGAATGGTATTGAAATTCCCAAAAACACACCAAGTTGTATTCCACCTAAAGTGCATCCTTGAAAGTTCTTCCCACAGAGTACCTCGCTGATTATCCTTATTAGGCCCATACACTCCTAAACAAGCCCATACAAAATCATCTGCAACCCCCTTCAATAACACATTAACAGAATACAGACCAATAACACAATCAACTTTTTCAAAAACTCTTTTGTCCCAAACCAGTAACACGCCCCTTGCTGTATTGACTACATTTAGAACCACCCAATCCAGGAATGGACTACCCTAAAGGCTCCAAACAACAGAAGAATTTAAAGAAGACAGCTTAGTTTCTTTAAAGCAAACTATATCACACTTCCACTCCATGAGAAGATTTTTACATACCCCTTGCTTCTGAGGATTATTTAATCCCCTAACATTCCAAAATAGCAACCGTAAACTCATTTAAAACTAGTAATCGCCCCTTTACCTACTGAGAGGTCTCTATTCCTCCCCTTAGAAGTTGCCCCATCATAATTAATAGAAGAAATCAAACCTTTGAGTTCCCTAAGCCCTTTTTGCTTAGAGTTCACAATACCTTTAAAAGACCCAACACTAACAACATCAACACAGTCTTGTTCAAGAAGATGGAAAGAGCCAGGCATTGATCTTTGTGCTTAACAATAGGAAACCCCATAATTCAACAGAAATTTTTCATCAGGCTACAAACCCATTTCGAATTTTTCACCGCTGACCCTCGAACCTCTCCCTCACCACCTTCTTGGATCACCTCCAACTCCTTATGATCATTGGGATCCCATTTAGATAAAGGTGAGCACTCCAAGGAACCATTCTCGTCCTCTCCATGAAAAAAAATCACTAGGATTAACTTCACTGTGCTTCCACTACAACAAAAGATGTTCAGGCCCTTCCTGTAACATCTCAACCCCATCCAAATGGCTCCATTTTTCTCCCTTCTCACCTGAAACCATCGTGGAGTCATCTCTCTCTCCAAAACAGAGACCCTCCTTACTACCCAGACCCAACTGAGGAGAAAAAGAGTTATGGGCAGCTCCCTGATGCCGAAGATCAGAAGAAACAACATACCTAGGTCCTATGAGCTTCGCCGTCGACCCATCCTTCAAAACACCAGCTATCAGAGTCTGGTTCTCTTCCCTCAACCTCCGATTTGTCACCTTCACACCAGAAAACCTAAACCTAGACCCCTCTGTTGCACTCGCCGGTGCCGCTACTAGCAGTGGCACCTCTGCTAACACCGTTGTCACCAGCGACCCAAAAGCCTCCATCGCACTTGAGCTCTCCCCTTGTACCCACGAATGCTGACCATCGTATGTCTCTATTGAAGGTATGGGTTTGACCAATGTACCCTTAAGTTAAGAATCAATCTCCAGGGGATGGGCTTTGACAAGCCCACTAGTTTGGTTTATAGGTTCTGGCCTGCCACTTAAAGCCTTGGGCCAACTGAGAACCTTTGAACCCATATAAGTTACAGAACGTTTCCCGCCCTCAGGTTTACTCACTCTCAAAGCCAATAAAGTAGGAGTCAACTTAAAAGTAACAGCCCGCGTGGGTCTTCCATTAATGATTGTAACTTTGCCATTTAAAACTGAACCATTTACTAAAGGGACTCCAAGATTCCCGTTCTACCCCAAAATTGCTCCAAATTTTTCAAAATTCCTGAACTTTTACTGATGACCATAAATAGACAAAAGTTTTCCACTCCGGTCACCACCAGCAGACTGACCACCTCCACCACCACCATTTTTGGAAGATACTTCAGCCAAAGAAACTGATTTAGCACCAGTGAAAAAATTCCTCAACTCTCTCTGAAACAAAGACCAACCTGCACGGTTGGAGCTTGTTGGTATCATAACACACCCTTGGCGAGCCCCACCATACTATTAAGCTATGACCACAAAAACACCAGCCTTATTCGACCTCCCACAAAATTCCAACGACTTAAAAATTGAGCAAACCTGAAGTTTCCACGACCCAATGCCCTTAAGCATCTATGATGGATGAATTCAGGCCTGAAATTTTGTAGGGATGAATCAAAAATCAAATTAGAAATTTGTAGAGAGAAAAGAATGCCAAAACCACAACTAATTCCACTTTTATCATCTACTCCTCTCTCTCCATCTCCCAATCTCATACCGAAACCCATAAATGATATCATTAGACAAAAAGCCATGCACAAACTCAGAGTAATTTTTATTGAAGGACAACGAATCATACCTGTGTAATCGATTAGTGGAGAAGAGAGAGGATGATGAAGTCTTGGATTATTGTAGGTTGGATGCTTGATTGTTCAGGACAGATACTAAAACATAGAAACAAAAAATAGAGGGAGATTGGAGGTTAAGGACACCAAAGATTCAAAAAGACCAAAGATAAAAGCCCATACTGAGTAATAAGATGCCCATACGCTGTCATTCCCAAGAGAACATTGACTACCACATAAAACTCAAAACTCAAAATAAATAGAAATTGAAACAAAAAGCAAACACACATAATTTGGATATGTTGAAATAAGATAATGAAGCTAAAGTAACTGACACAATCTCAAAGTGAAGCTAAAATAACATGTGCAAAAATCCAATAAACTGCAATTGAACAAACTTATAAAATTAAATCCAATCACGAAAAAGAAGTAAAATTTGTACCTTGGAGTGCAGGGTGCATGCAAATTTGGAGATAAAAATGTGAAGTTGTGCATATTTGCATTTGTGAAAGTCAAAAACAAAGAGATAACAAAAGTCCAAAATAACTACCAAATACACAAACAGACCATATACGAAAATTTTATATATGATTGAGATCAAATTAATTTTCATTTTAAAATTTGTAAATTTCAGTAAAAATTCCCTTATTCATGCCATTTTTTTGCATACAAAATGTGAAACAACAAAATCTAAACCAATGCACAAGACATTCATAATTGATAAATAAATAAACAAAACTTTCAAATAAAAAATAGGAAACTAACCAAACATATAATCCTATTGACCAACATTGAATTGGAGCTCACAGGTTTTCTCTTCGGCCACTATCCAAAAAAGAATAAGCAATCGAGCAATTAGAATTAAGAAGCTTTCTATGCATCAAAAATTTATACCTAAATTGAGCCCAAACTCCAAAGCCTACACTGTAATTGATGTTATGGTCTTCTTTGAGCTCATTCCTATCTTTAGTATCATGTTCATTGACTAATCTGTGTGCTTTAAATAAAATCCAACAAGATAATTTGTATATGTATGTACCTATGCATAAAGGGAAAAACAAAACAAAAGGAAAAGAACTCATATTGAAGAATGATGTAGAACTTCCTTCTCTTTAGCAAAATCCCTAAAACATAAGCTTTTTCTTATTTATAAGTAGTATACACAAGCTGATTTTGCAATTAGTTTCAAGCAGATAAAAAAATGTCTAATCTCATTCCACATTCAAGAATATTTATATGTGAAAATTTGTTAAAACATTAAGGGTCTACCAGAATTTAGAGAAAATTGTTAGGAAAAAAACACATAGCAACAATTTTTCAAACTTAAACACCAAAAAGAAAAAGAATAAAAAATAAAAATAAAAAACCTCTTTCAAACTAAATTTTAAACAACTACATTCCTAAATCAATGTGGTTCGAAAATCTTTCTTCTCTTAACTTGCTATATCTCAATAAACCCACTTTTAAGACACCAATACCCAAAAAACAAAAAAAGGGAAAGAAAGAAAGAAAATGAAAAATCTAGCATCTTCAAAGTAAACATTCTTACGTTTATTAAAAAAAAATTAATATGGGAGTAGAAGAATACTATTCATAAGAAAAAATATGATTTCATAACACATCACAGATATTTGGGTTCCACTGGTAAGAGGTAAATATATTCCAGAGCAATAGCACTACAAACTGGGTACATGGATTGTCATATGCCCTATATGGCTTTATATTGTTGTGGCTAAAAAAGGCCACAAGTAGTCCAATAATGTCAACATAACAAACATGTCGGTTATAATAAGATTTGAAAACGCCATTTTCACCAGTCTTTATCTCAAAACACAATGAATTTTCACTAGTCTCTATCTCATAGCACAATGAATTGTACAAGATGGGAAAAATTAGAGTATATCAATACTCAACAGATTTTATCTTCCAAATAGAACCCAAAAAGGAACATCTATAACACAACTACATGCCGTAACAAACCAACATTACATAAGAACACTTATAAAGAACCTCAACCCAGAAAATAGAAGTACGATATGCAAACAAATATTTCATACCTGTTCAAGGTTTCATGGATTTTTGTACTTTATGCAATTAATTTGCACTTTGTCCCTGATGTATACTTCCTATATACTTAGGTCACACCCTTCTTCCTATTATAATTTTTTTTTTTTTTTTACTTATAAAAAAAAAAAAAAAAAACAAATGTTGCATACCTAAAGCTGAGAAGGAAATTTTCACTCCATGAGAAATGAAAGATTGAATTAGGAATGAGTATAAAAGGCACGCAAAAGAGAGCACTGTCACATTGTTCTTTCATAAAGGGAAACCCGCGAAAATATTTAACAAGCAGCAATAGAAAAAGAAAAAGTAATCAACATATGTGCATTTAACCTCCATTAGTTATCTTGCCATTTCTCCATAGAAACCAGAGATACTCAAAAAAGTAAGTAGGACATATGATGCCATAGCTGAAAGGAAACAAATATAGAACCAATTTAGCTCAAAATTACATATAAAGTTACATATAAAGTTACTAAATTTCATAACTTTGTTTTATCAACATAGCAAAAATTAGCTTTCTGAAGCAACCAAGATGACCAAATTTTGCAAAGAAATAAAGTAGAAAAGCGCATTCATGATCAAGTGGAACCTAAGCAAACCTCAACTCCACAAAAGTCATACTTCAAAATTCAGATCTTTAATACTTTTCTTTTTATCCATTTTCTAGTAACTAAACAACTTTCTGGTTAATTACACAAACTCCAAACATAAGAAGATATCAGAAATCACAAGAAAACAAATCCAAATTTTATATCTCACTCTTCACCATCATATCGTTTTCAAAGAAAATAAAGGGCACGGATAAGGCTTGTGATATCTTACCTGAGGAAAACCAAGGGCTGCTTCAAGAACGCCTTCTTCATCTGCAATGTACATAAATGGTGATTTTAGAGAGAAAATAAAAAAATAAAAAAAAATAAAAAAAATAAACCTTGTAATCATAATATATGTGAAGGGGAGAGAGATATGGGATTTGATGAAACTTATTCTGCCATGGTTAGGGATGAAACCTATTTTGCCATGGTTAGGGTTTGTCTAGATTGATAGTAACTTTATTCGTGATAATTTGGATAAATTGGCGCTTCCATCTGTACATACCATTTTCAGTTAATCTATCTAGCTTCATTTAACAATAACAGTTTTCAGAGCCAAACATGTATAGAAGATCTTGGATAGTAGTTGGGATTAGCAAGTAAATATTCTGATAGCAAGGGAAATGACAAAGAAATCAGGTATGAATACATCTAAACTGCTGATATTTGATCAAAATTAATATCCATAAATGAGGTTCAGAAAAATATGGTCACACACGTATCCAATTAAACATATAAGTGAATGAAAGAAATTAAACTTAACAAAATAATCACCTTATAAATGGACAGAAAGCCACAATCCACAAATACGCTTCACCTGCAAGATTTCCCATTAGCAATTTTGTAAAAATGAATTAGCACTCCAAAAGATAAAAAGAGAGAAAGATTATATATAACGTAATTTTTACGCCATTTATATATATATATATATATATATATATATATGTATGTATGTATATAACTCATTAGCACTCCAAAAGATTTATTTAAACCAAACAAAAAAAGAGAAAGATTATATATTTGTAAAATAGAGAGAATGGCACGGGATTAGGAAAAAATGAACCAAATTATGAATAGTAAAACTTCAAACTTGAAATATTAGAGAGAGAAAGAGAGAGAGAGAGAGAGAGAGAGAGAGAGAGAGAGAGAGAGAGAGAGAGAGAGAGAGAGAGAGGGCTTACATGTCTTGCGTTAGCCGAAAATACCAAAAATCATACCAAGGATTATTGATACTAATTATAGTGTCAAATAAATTAGATGACCACAAATAATTGAAAGCCGATGCACATGTTTGAGTGTAAATAATGGAGAAAGAGGGGTCTTTCATTTGATTGAACTGTGAGTGGTTGCCAGCTCACCACCATCAAAGGAAATCAATACCTATTAAAAAAAATTAAAAAAGGAAAAAACTGGAAAACCAAAAACATGCCATCCTTTTTTTTTTATGGGAAATTGTATTGTTGGTGCCAAACAACTAACTCACCAAAATTATAATAAACAAAGGGCATGATCAGAAAAATTCAGCCTATAATGAATATGAAGGAAAATAAATCAGTTGCAAAGAATCTTGAACTCATATCCTTCAATGAAACAAGCATATGCAGAAAAGAGTAACAGTAATCCAATCTTTCAAAATTAAAGCAGACAAGTTGCTATTAAGGAAGTTGAAAACCATAATATGCTTCCAATTTGACAAAAATCAAAACCACAATGGCTCAAAGTAAATACCACCGCAATACGAAACAATAAACCCAAAATCCCAAATCAAAAACATACAAACAGAGCACACATTACACTCGTTCACATCTACATACATACATGGCCACATACCCACAAGAATAGCAATACCCAAACCCACGGCCAAACAACCTTAAACACACACACACATGCGACACAACCGAGAAAGAGATCGCAAGAGGAAAAGAAAGTGTGAGAGAGAGAAATTGGGTAGGACTATTCAATATTGTAATTTGAAAACCTAAAGAAGAAAAACTGCAATGATATGTTTGAGAGAGAGAAATTGGGTGAGGGGAAGCACTAATCTGAGTAACATATCTTCTCTCTGCAAGATTAGAAAACTCCGTGATCATAGCCTCCTGAATTGCACACAAGAATTCTTGCCTAGCTTTTGCAGAAATAACAAGGTCATTTGGTCCATTAATAGTGCTCAAGTCCACAACCTAAAATGAAAAAAAAAAAAAGGTTAAAAATTTGCTCAAGGACATCATTTACATTCGTACATAAGCAGATGTGTTATAAACAATCAAAGACAGGAACTAACCTCTTTAGTTTATTCTCAATAACTTGTGAGTTTAAATAATTGAAATACACATTCAAAACAGCAATAAGTGACATCAGAATTGAATGAGGGCTCATTTTTATTGTCTCACTTTGCATGGAGTTTCATTTGTGAGATTACAACTAAATCAGGGTACAATACACCCGAATTGCTCTATTAAAATGTGTAACCCATTTTACTTTAATGAAAACAATACCATTATAATCTATTAAAATGTGTAACCCGTCCATGTAGATCTTATTGTACACATCGCCAATGTAGATCTTATCGTACTTAATGCTGCCATGCAATTAAGAAGACAGTACTTTTTTGTTAACAATTTCCAGAAATCAAAGCCAAAGAACGATAAGCATTTCAATGGTCTCCCCACCAAGACTTGGGAACCTGCACATAGATGAAATAAAAAGTTTTAAGTACATACGTTGTAACAAGCTAAACAAAATATGAGTAAAAGAAAACTGAGGTAAGAATGACTTCTGTGACAGTAACCTAAATAATAAAAACTACTCAAACTGTCCAAATTCACAAATAAGACTGAGAAGCTACAGCATCATGATAATCACAGAATGTAGCATGGCTAGTTGGAATGTCAAGGAGAAGGCTGGGGAAAGCTCTAAACATAATGGATCTATAAAAGTAGGCAGGCAATAATCGCACTAGAAACAGAATACAAAGAATTTATGTATAAATAAGAATGTGACGTAAGAAAGAAAAAATAATAATTTAAAAAAAAAAAAAAAGGATGAATTATTTGGTAAGTAGATTGTTGAAACCAAAGCAACAGCTATAGAAATTTATAAAAACACAAACCAAATATGTTAGTAGCAGGCTCCAAAAACTACAACTAATGAAAAGCACAAAAGAAGAAAGATAAAATAAGCAATGTACCTAAGAGAAATACTATACCAGGACCAAAGGCTTGGTGTAGTCCAAGAACCTATCAAGGTTAGTAGCAGGCTCTAAAGACGGGTTTTGCAATGAATTACAAGAAAGGTTCTTCCAAACAAAAAAGCAAACATGTGGTATGAAACACCATAATACATATAAATAGAACCTCCTAGTGGTTCAAATCTCCTAGGCAGCATTTTGGGGCTACTACCAAGGGTATTTCTCCCTGTAAAATTACCAAGTGTGTTTAATCTCTTGTCTCACACACCTAGTCAGGTGCACAAACAGCCCTGGACACTCGTGTTAGCCACACACACCAAAAAAAAAAAAAGGCTCATAAGATCCACTAATAGATAAAATACACATCACTTAATAATTGTATAGAGAAATCAAAGTAAAAATCTACTACAATAAACAAAACCAAACCTGAAGTAACACAACACATAAACCCCAAGGATCGAGGTCCTTCAGGTAAAAGCCCATAATTTGGTGAGCAATGGGACTCAGTACTGGAAATATTCCATCAACATAAACAGATCCATATTTCTATCCTCATCCTCTTAAAGAAACTCCTATACCTCCTATACAAAGACAAAGAATCAAATACTTGAAGTATATGATGAACAAACAAAAGGAAAAGAAATCATATTGAAGAAAGATGTAGAACTTCCTTCTCTCTAGCAAAATCCGTAAAAATAAGTCTTTACTTATTTTATAAGTAGCATACAAAAGCTGATTTTGCAATTAGTTTCAAGCAAATAAAAAAATGTCTAATCTCAATCCACATCCAAGAATATTTATATGTGAAAATTTGTTAAAACATTAAGGGTCTGCCTGAATTTAGAGAAAATTATTAGGAAAAAAAAGCATACCAACAATTTTTCAAACTTAAACACCCAAAAGAAAATAAAAAATAAAAAATAAAAATAAAAAACCTTTTTCAAGCTAAATTTTAAACAACTACATTCCTTAATCAACGTGGTTGGGAAATCTTTCTTCTCTTAACTTGCTATATCTCAATAAACCCACTTTTAAGACACAAATACCCAAAAAAGAAAGAAAGAAGGAAACAAAGAAAATGAAAAATCTAGCATCTTCAAAGTAAACATTCCCACACTTATTAAAAAAAATTAATATGGGAGTAGAAGAATACTATTCATAAGAAAAAATATGATATCATAACATGTCACAGATTTTTGGGTTCCATTGGTGAAAGGAAAATAGATTCCAAAGTCATAGCACTACAAACCGGGTGCAAAGATTGTCATGTGCCCTATATGGCTTTAAATTGTTGTGGCTAGAAAAGGCCACAAGTAGTCCTATAATGTCAACATAACAAAAATGTTAGTTATAATAAGATTTGAAAATGCCATTTTCACCAGTCTTTATCTCAAAACACAATGAAGGGTCTTAGGTTTGATTTCACTGTAAGTGGTTGCTAGCTCACCCCTATCAAAGGCAATCAATAAATTTATAGACATAGAGCTAAGCAAAAAACTGCACCTCCTTTTGTAGGAGTAAATACATGAAAAAAAGAAAAAGAATAAAATAAGGTATTGACAAAGCTGGCCTTCAAAAATTTTCAATCAATTTACTAGTATTGCTGCCAATGTGACCTTATTTGGCATTAACAAATAAGCATAATACTTAGGATCTCATTGACAAAATATATCTTCGAAAGAAGAAAAATAGCTTATTTTGAAACGTGACTGATCATGTAATATTATCGCAGACAAATGGCCTACATAAAGAACAGAGAAATCAAAATCCAAACTCAAATAACTGAGAAATCAAAACCCAAATCCATGAGAAATCAACCAAAGTACAGAGAAATCAAAACCAACCCAAACCTATGAGAAATCAATAATCAAAGAACAGAGATATCAAAACAACCCATACCCATAAGAAATCAACCCAAAGAATAGAGAAATCATAACCAACCCATACCCATGAGAAATCAACCCAAGGAACACACAAAGAAATCAAAACCAACTCATACCTATGAGAAATCAAACCAAAAAACAACAAAGAAATCAAAACCCAAAACACAAACCACAATCCAAAACTACAGAAATCAAATAGCACAAATAAGTCCACAAACCCAAGATTTATGAGACGAAAAGAGATAGAACACTAAAAACAAAAAAAAAACAAAAAACTATAACTATGGAAAGCCTTACTTCTAGCAAACCCATTTTCAAAACCTCTGCAATACAAAATAGTAAACCCAAAATCCAAAATCAAAAACATACAAAGAGAGCACACATTACACTCATTCACATCTACATACATACATGGCCACATACCCACAAGAATAGCGATACCCAAACCCACGGCCAAACAACCATAAACACACATGACACAACCGAGGGAGAGATCGCAAGAGGAAAAGAGAGAGTGTGTGTGTGTGAGAGAGAGAGAGAGAGAGAGAGAGAGAGAAAATATGTGGAACTATTCAATATTGTAATTTAAAAACCTAAAAAAGAAAAACTGAAATAATATGAGAGAGAGAGAGAGAGAGAGAGAGAGAGAGAGAGAGAGAGAAAATGAGGGAGGGAAAGCACTAATCTGAGTAACATATCTTCTTGAACATATCTATGAGAAACCGAGACTGCGCCCCCGGCCCCCATTTTATAAGATGTTGGGCCAAACCCACGTGAATGGGTGGAGTCGTGTTATTGCCTCTCAAAATGGAGGTTCAACTAGTTGTATTTTCCCTCTTAGATTAAGGGTTTTACAATGGAGTCGTCACTTATTTAATTATTGGAAAAATAAAAAAAATCATAATTGAAAAATTCCTCATTTTATTTATTTGAAATTGAATTTACATTGATCATAGGAAAATTACATAGCTTTGGTCCTAGATACAATCTAAGATAAAGTACATGGCTTTGTTTCCTAGTTACAATCTAGAAATTGAAAAATTACATGGATAAGCATTTGATCTACTAACCCTTGATCTAAACTTAGAGGCTATGTTACAAGGTGGGAAGGTATTAGGCACCCACCGTACGCGGTGAAACCAGTCTTCTAGACTATAGTGGCCAACATTCATATTATATAATCCAATATGTCAATCAATTTACATGTTGAATTTAATGTGTGTGCATGTGACAAACCCTAATTCAATTTATTAAGCATTGCATTTGGATTTAAAAATAAATTCTAGTGAATATGTGTGTATAGTAATATCCTAGATTCAAGGATTTGAAAGAATTATGGAACAAACATGTTTTTCATATATTTGATGTGGATTTAAGATCAAAACTAGTTTTTATGCATGAACATATGATGAATCAACCAAAAACATGTGAAGAACACATAAGAACAGTCAAACATATTCAAGAGAATTTAAATAATTACTATCATGCTTTAATCCTAAATTCTCATCATGGCAACACAAAAAACAAGTTAGGGAAATGGATTATACCTTCATGCAATATCCATATGGTAAAGGAGGAGACTCTTGATAGAGGTCCTAAGGGTGGAGGAAAAGAAGAATTAGGAGAGGAAGAATGAGTCTCACTCAATACCTTGAGTCTCAGAAAGACCAAGATATGACAAGACTACTCAACTTCACTAGAACTCAAGAGAGGAGAAGAGAGGGGGGTTTTCGTGTCTTGGAATGAATAAGAGGGGGGGGTATATATAGTAGTGGTAAAGGAAATATAAATGAAAGGCCATTTAATGAGGGTCGACAAAGAATCATGACCCTAGACCTCATTTTAGCCTATGGGGAAATTTGGTGCATTAAATGTGGAGATTGATGAGAGTGACGAGCAAGCAAAGTTTGGTTTTCCCGTAGCTACTGTAACAGCCTGTAGGGCCAATTTCGAAAAATCATATCTGACTCAATTATGATCGGAATTGTCTCATTCTTGTGCTCAAATTGAAGCCCTGGATATCTAGTTTATGGAAAAATTAACTTCATTCACAAATTTAAAATATTCTGAGAGATATCGATGAAATGATGAGCAGAGGTCATTTGTTAGAAAATGGTTTCAGCACAATTAACATTAATAGGTCCCAAATTAACTCCCAATTAACATTAAATGGCTCCAATCACTCCCATTTCAGACTTAATTGGTTCCAAATTTACTCTAATTAAAAGATAATTGCACAAATTACTCATTAAATAATTAATGTTTAACTATCTAGTTAATTAGGTGTATGCAACCCTACCATAAAATGTAGTCCTAACCAATCAAATTATGACACATCATCGATCTCAAATTGATTATACTTATAACCAATTGAAATCAATTGTTCATAATCACATATAGTCGGACTCAATTTGTGATGGTGCATCTTAACCATTAAAACTTGATTTGATGATAACTTTCAATCTAGTGGTCCAATTCGGGCTTATGACCATTCGATTTGATCGTTACAACATCAAGGTCATTTTGGTGAAATGAGATTAACGATCTAATGACCAGAATTAAGATGCATATTTTTAAGGTGAATTACCCTTTTACCCTCCATGTGAGGTTAAATGCGGGTTGCAAAATGAGGTGTCAACAATATCTTCTCTCTGAAGGATTAGAAAACTTCATGTTCATAGCCTTCTAAATTGCAGACAATAATTCTTGCCTTGCTTTTGCAAAAATAGCAAGGTAATCTGGTCCATGAATAGTGCTCAAGTCCACAACCTAAAATGAGGAAAAAAAAAAGTTAAGAATTCGCTCAGGGACATCATTTACATTTGTACATAAGCAGATGCATTATAAATGGTCAAAGACAGGAACCTACCTCTTTAGTTTATTCTCAGTAACTTGTGAGTTTAAATAATTGAAAGACGCATTCCAAATAGCAATAAGTGACATTAGAATTGAATGAGGGCTCATTTTTGTTGTCGCACTTTGCATGGAGTTTCATTTGTGAGATTACAACTAAATCAGGGTACAATACACCCGAATTGCTCTATCAAAATGTGTAACCCATTTTACTTTAATGAAAACTATACCATCATAATCTCAACAATCAAGAACAAAAATACTAAAATCGGGAAAGCATACCATATCACATTATTAAGGACTAGGAGCCCCAGCATGATAGATGAGTAGTTCAATTTGGAGCCAAAACCGACCACCTTCCTACTACTTGCTTAATATCTCTACTTTTTATGCTCACACACATCCCCTCCCCATTCCAGCATAGGATTTCAAATTGCAACCTTTTGGCCAAAATTTTTATGATCCAATATAAAAATTATAACCTACACAAAACACATACAATTCCCATTCATTGACTATTCTATGTTATGAAAGCTAAACTGGTTACTTAGGCTACCAATGCCACCAAAAGTATATCATGTATAACGCATCATAACTTTTATTATATTTTTTGTAAGTAATTTCACGTGTGCTTAATTAGCCCATTTAAGTTGAATACTTCAATGTTCTCTCACATAAGTAACTGAATCTGTTACCAGATTTACCACACGCATGGCCATCTAAAAATATAGGAGTTATTACCATAATTTATGGTTAATTTCATTTTTATAGATTACAAGAAAACTAAAAACACACCATTTGATTTTTGTTTTATCATTCAATATTATGATCATCAATTCTAACTTAAGAGAGGCATGCACTTATTATTTATTCTTTATAGAGTAAAATTTTACATTACAAAAAGCAAAAACATGATAAAGAAAAAGGGATGATTATGAGGTTATCTAAAGCATGAAACACTAAGAACCAACAATATTAAAAATATCCAACTAATCATATGTAGGAAATAGAGTTTTCAAATGTTATTATTTCATAATTTTCTCTCCGAACTCTGCAACTAATTTACATTGAGCACAAATATGCAATTACAACACAAAGTATTGCCCATAAAGTCAAACATACACATCACAGTAATACAAAGCACAGAGAGAGGTTCAGGAATATGGGATTAAGGGTTCATTACTTGCATCCTTGTTTTTCTACCAAGTATTTGATATATCTAATAATACAAATTATAATTTCTTTAAAATTTCCAAGTTTTTCTGCATATGCAATAGTCATGAAAAAAAAATTCCAAGTTTTTCTGCATATGTAATAGTCATGAAAAAAAATAATTTCACAGGAATGATAGAATTGTGTCTTTACATGTGCATGTGTGTTACGAGCTTTATGAGTTACTGATGATGGCATGAGGAATTGGAGTGCTTGGACAACATCAAGCCAGTCACATGGCTCAATGTTTTCTCAAGACACCAATGGCTCCTCATGCCTATCTAGTGAAGCTCTTAACTGCTTTTTGAGGGGGACAAGCCCAGTCTCCCTGCTGGATTCAGAGTGATGAGCATGATGAGGGGCAGCATGTGGAGGCACCTAGCTCCACATAACGCCCCAAGGCCATGGCAGAGATGGGCCATGGTGGGCAGAGATGGATTTTGATGTTGGGCAGCAGCAAGTGGTGCTGACCCTATGGGATGGTGCATGGCAATGTGGCTTGGCTGATGGTTGCTTTGTGTATGGGCTTGGTGGCTTGGGTGCAAGGCAATGCTGGGCTACTGTGATGATGATATGTTGTGCTGGGCATTGGGCTGGTTGGTGCTGGCAGAATGCATGGACTTGTGTGAGTGGGCTGATGGCAGTTACTTGATGTGTTGCATATGGATATGCTATGTGAGTTGTGATGCTGATGAAAAGGGCTTGAGCGAGGGGCCAAGCCTTCTAAAACATGATGGAACAATTGTGTGTGGGCTACTGGAGCATGGGCAGAGGCCCCATGATGATGTGTTGAGACATGGGCTGGCATGCACAAAGTGTGCGGCAGCAGTTATCAATAGTTACCAAGCAGTTCTTGGCTTTTTGGATGTTCAGGCCTGTTGTATAGGGGCTGGAAACGTGGAGAGCAGGCCAAGACAACATAAGGTGTCCTAAGTCAGACCACATGTGACAACAAGTCCTGGACAAGGGGTAGTTACTTGGCAATAACTGCCGTGACAGTTATTTCTGTGTATTTCTCCTAGGCTATTAGGGCTGTCAATAGTAGGGTGGGTAATTTTGGCTTAGAGAATTTCATGTGTATTCTCCAGGCTTCCTTTGTACTTGATATTGAGTAATAAAGGTTGGGGTTGGTGCCCTGTAAATACTATGTGTTTTGTACCCAAAAAAAGAATTGAGATGTAGAGATACCTCAACCAAAGCAGGGAGGTTCTGTCAGCATTTATAAACCGTTTGGAAAGGAATAAAGGGAGGAAGGAAATCAGATAGGCAGCCGTTATTGAGAAACGATAGAGCAGGAAGGTGGGTAGCTTTCAAACTCTCTGTTTTCTCAAGCAATACCTGAAGGCTTCAACGTTTTTGTTTCTTTTTTTCCCCCTTTAAGCTTCCCTCTACGTTACATATTTCAAAACCCTGAACACAATATTTCAAAACCCTGAACGCTTCCCTTTTTCTTTTATTTCTTTTTTTTTTTTTTCCTTTCTTCCGAACCGGCTTGAACGTATGTCTGTTCTTTTTTTTTTTTTTTTTTTTTTTGCTCTACGTTACGTATTTAAAACCCTGAACGCAATATTATACTCCCTTTAAGCTTCCCTTTTTTTTTTTTCAAACTGGCTCCTCCCTTTAAGACTTTTTTTTTTTCCCTCCCCTCTACGTTACATATTTAAAACCCCTTTTTTCCTTTTTCCTTTTTTTTTTCCAAACCGTCTCCTCCCTTTAAGCCTCATTTTTTTTCCCCCTTTTTGCTCCCTTTAATCTCCCCACTACGTTACATTCCCTTTTTTTCCTTTTTTTTTTCAAACCGGCTCCTCCCTTTAAGCCTCCTTTTTTTTTTCCCCTTTTTGCTCCCTTTAATCTACCCTCTACGTTACATATTTAAAACACTGAACGCAATATTATCCTCCCTTTAAGCTTCCCTTTTTTTCTTTTCTTTTTTCAAACGGGCTTGAATGTTTGATATCTTCAAAACCCTGAACGCAATATTATCCTCCCTTTAAGCCTCCTTTTTTTTTTTTCTTTTTCTTTTCTTTAAGCTAAACTGAAAAGGCTTTGGATTGGGCTTGATAGTGGAACTAAATAAATAAAAGGTGGGCTGGATTAATTATATAAATTTATTATAGGGTGATAGTGGGAGAAAATAAATAAGTAGTGGGTTGGGATTTATAGGGAGGTGGGCTGGATTAATTATATAAATTTATTATAGGGTGATAGTGGGACTAAATAGAGAAGTAGTGGGCTGGGATTTATAGGGCTGTAAATTATAAAAACCATTTAAAAATTGAAGGGAAAATAATTTTATTTACAAAGAGAATGACGTGGCAGCTGATGTGGCGTAACGTGAGAGCAGCAGAATTAAATGCTACGCTTCAGCTTTTAGTAATATATTGATTGATAAGGTCTCTGCTTTATTGGTCACATTGATTTCACCTTCTAATTCAGGGTTTGATTATTTTCCATTCTTTAAAGTTTAATTTGTTTGTCTCTCTCTGCCAATCACTCCCTTTCTCAAAAAAAATTGTTGTTGCTGGGGTGGACTTAACTAACAAACTTTTTATTACATGTGTAGAAATTGTTTGATAAAATACCTGAATGTTTTCTTCTTTTTCTAGAATCTAACTTTGCAAAATTTCCATTTTGCAGGTCTATTACGTGGACTTGTTTATTTCTTCTTGCAGTATATACAAGATCGGTAAGGCCCAATAATTTGGCTTCGGGTTTTCTTCCTTTTTTCAATTTTGAACCAACTTATTTTTTATTTTTATGTAATGTACTTTTTGTGAAAAAATAGGAGCAAGCGTGGGCAAGAAAAGCTAAGGTCTTTCCCCTCTAGATGAGAGCTATTTTTTCTTGGTCTCAAGTTTTTAAATAACTAGTCGCATACTCGCGTGTAATAATTTTTTTAGAATTGTCTAATTAAATATTTTATTAATACTACAATTTTAGTTATTAAACATTGATTTTTCATTAGTTTTTAAGTTAATTAAAACCTTATATATACATTTTTTAACCTTTATACACACACATATATAGTGAATCTTTACACATACCTTTAAGAAAACTTTATATATTCCACTTTTTTGGATGCATAAAATTATAAACTACTACTCCATAATGATAGTAACTAATTAATTTTATAAATATTTTTTTAGTAATCTCATTTGTAGTGCTTCTTACCATTATCATATATTTACTAACTGATGATTTGCATAACAAAGACGATAAATGAGAGGTAGTATTGTTCATTAGATTTTTGAAAATTATATATATATATATATATATATATATATATATATATATGTGTGTGTGTGTGTGTGTGTGTGTGTGTGTGTGTGTAATAAGGTTAAATGAAATGTCAAAAAATAGATTTTTAAATTTTCTAACTTTATTTCTTATGTAATTTCTACTATTATAAGAGAACATCTCTTTTTTAGTTATGATTAATATGGTTTCCATAGTTAGAGTTTGATTAGTTTTAAATTTAAATTTAGTACTATGATTGTATTTAATTGTTAATTGTTGATTTAATTTTTTAAGTGAATTTAACAGTTTATGTTACTACACTGTAAAGTTTTTAATGTTCTCCACATGATAATATCTATTTTATTTTTTACTTCTCCTTATAACCTCTTTGTTTTCCAATCAACGATTACTAATTGACGTTTGGTTTTTTTCTACACCATCTCTCTCTCTCTCTCTCTCTCTCTCTCTCTCTCTCCATCCATTGGCAACCTATCGTTTTCCAAAATTTAATGATGATTCTATAACATTAAATATGCATAATTAGTTTTTTTTTTTTTAATTTAGTGTTTCTAACATGATTTTTTTTTTTTTTTTTTTTTTTATGCATTGGGTGTAAGAATGAGTGTTTTCTTAGCATTACTCCACTTAATGTAGACAATTTTATTTATTTAATTTAGGCAAAATATTATATTTTAAATTTTTTAAAATAAAAAAGGAGTGGAAATATAAATAATTTAATGATATATATGGGGGATGTGGCTGAATTTAAATGTTAAATAAAATGATATGAGAAAAAAAATTACATAACTGTAGGGACACGTTTTGGAGCTCAAACCCAATATATAAAGGAATATAGGCCCAATGAACCCAGCACAATAAATTTGTTAAAAATGGATTAGAGAACTAGGCCCTAATAAATTGAACAACGGATAAAATATGTTTGAAAGATAATCAAACAAAAGCCAGAAGTATTGATCTAAATAAATTCACTCTCGGCCCAGTCCGAGGAGGTAAGTTCTAATATATATTAATTGGAAACAGTTACAAATACGATTTAGATTGCTACAGTGCTTTCTTCTATAAATTTTCGACCCCCTATCCATGGAGGGTTTCTTACATCATATAGTTCCTTTTGGCTTATCATGATCCTACACTTGTTGATCATTTAAGCCACTACTTGAGTGCTTGTCCCATCAGACACCCTCTTTGACTTTCTGTGAGTTGTGACAGTCAAGGTAGCACTGTTCAGGGATCTTCTCCACATAAATATGACCAGAAAAGTAGTTGCAATGCATTCAATACGATGGCAGTAGCTTTATCTCAGATATTTCCTAGTTCCTATTCTTCTAGTATGTTCATAATGCTCACCCTTAGCAGTGGAGTTTCCTGAAAGGTCATTTTGAGTGATAGGATATGCATTCGATCTGTGCTTGGCTTATCCAATGAGATATTCCACCTCGGAACACCTTTCCCAACCTTTCCACTTGAATATTACTTTAGTGGACTCTGAACTTAATACTCCCACAATTGTTTATTCGTCCTCAGACCAATCAACGTCCTCGGCCAAAACACAAGGCCCAATATACAATTTTGGGCCCTTATCCCTACAATAACAATAAACACTAACTTATCCAAATAATTTTATGTAATATAATAATAGTACATTCTTATATACTATTTTTAATTATTTACAATGCAATATGATAATATTTAACAATCAAAGTCATAAATAAATAAATAAATAAATAAATAAACTAAAAACACAAAACTAAATCCCATCAACCAAAATAGAGTTCTAAAGAATACAAAACTTTATCAAGCTAAAATAGAGATGCAAGAAAAATAAAAATAAAGATCCGCCAAAAAAATTGAAAGAGAGAGAGGAAAATAACCACTTTTTGTGAGAGAAAATTATGTAAAGAATGGAAGAATGAATGACAAATTTATACTAAGAGAATGATAATAAAAAGGAAAAAAATAAAGGGAGATAAAAGGAGAGAGGAAGAGTGATATCAAGGTAGCATGTTTGGAGAGATGAAAAGGTAAAGAGAAGGAAAAAGGTTGGAGAAAGTGTAAATGTTAAAAAAAAAAATTAGTACAATTTGATGAGCACAATTTTCTTTTATTTGAATTTAAGTAAAATATTACAGTTTTTATTTTTTAAAACAAAAAGAGAAAGAAAATATAAATAATTTAATGATAAGGAGGATGTGGTTGAATTTCAATATTGAGTAAAATAGAAGAGAAAAAAAAATTAAAAGATATAACAATAAACACTAAATTATCCAAATTATGCTATGTAATGGAATACTATTTTATTTTTATCTACTATCTTTAATTTTTTATAATGTAATCAGATAAAATTTAACAATCAAAAAGCAAAATAATAATAATAATAATAATAATAACTTAAAACACAAAAAAAAAAAAAAAAATCATATTAACCTAAATTAGAATTCTTAAAAACACAAAATTTTATCAAACTAAAGTGGAGATGCAATAAAAAATAAAAATTTGCCAAAACATTGAGAGAGAGAGAGAGAGAGAGAGAGAGAGAGAGAACCCTTTTGTGAGATAAAATTATGTAAAGAATGGAAAAGAGTGACAAATTTATAGTAAGAGAGAAGGGATAAGAAGAGACAAATAATGGAAGATGAAGGGAAAGATGAATAGAAATATTAAAGTAGAAGATAGTTGAGAGATGAAAAGGTGACGGAAGAAGAAAGTGGAAATATTTAAAAAAATAAGCGAATGTAAAAACAATTATAGAAAAATTGGAAATAAAAAAGAAATATATATAGATGTTAAAACCAACAAAGATGAATATGTAAAGTCAATAATCTATTTATTCCTATTTTTTTGTAAAAAAATAGGAATAAATAATAATTATGTGGCGAATGATGTCACGATGAGGTGGCGCAACAGGAGATCAGTAATAATAAATGTCACGCTTCAACTTTTTGTAATATATAGATTCTTCGAATTGTCTATATAAAATATTTTTGTAAAAATGCTCTATAATTTTATAAAGAACATTCTGATTTGCTTGATCAGAGTTGGGATATATGTAGTTCGATTTGAATCTAACAAGCATATGTTAGAGGTTTTTGATGTTGCCTTCTTAGTTCTTAGTGTCCATATGTTATTTTTTTTAAAGTAGAGGAGATACCTAGGTTACAGAGATTAGTCTTTTGCGACAAGGACCAATTATAAGGCACCTTAATGAATTTAGGTGCTTCAAGTTGAAGACACCACAAAGTTGAAGACCAAAATGAATTTGGTGAAGGTTGTGAAACTGTTGATTCCTTATAAGTTGTAAATTAACAAATTTTATCCTAGAGTGATGATACCTTCATTGTTCTCTATGTGTGTTTAATTTGATATCCTCATTGGGCACATTATTACTAGAGGCATAAGCATAAGTCTAATGAAAGTTTCCTGATCACTAACATAAATTTTGTCTAGACGAAAAGTAGTTTTCCTTTTTCTTTATATGCATGTATTTGAATGCATTTCTACTTTTAGGTTTTTGCTTTGTATTTGCCTTTGAGAGGCATTAAGCAGAGTTCAATATTGCAACTGCTATGAATTTAGTGATGGTATTAACTTTTTTTTTTTTTTTTAATACAAGATAGAATTTCTACTCTAACATAATTTAAGTGTTTATGTGAGTGAAGCTCTCTAATTTAGTGATTGACATGTGATTACTTTTGTCCAACATTTAATTGATCTATTCTAATATTATTTATTCACCTTTGTCTTTGCATATCAGAGCACATTGAAGATGCTACTCTTTACCTTGATGCTGCATCTATATAAAGTTTCCCATTTTTTGGGGCATTTCATGTGTTGCTGGACCTAGGAGTTCGTGTTGTTTGCAGTTTGGAGAGCATGTGTTTTGTTGATGCAGTAAGCTAATTGTGTCATGTATATCTTGAAATATCTTTTATTGCTTCTTTCAATCTTTTATGGATAAGATTAAATGACTTCACATGTAGATACTGTATTTTGTCTACCTCGATTTGTGTTAGATTCCGAAAATTCCAAAAATATTAGCTTTCTTCCAAGGGGCCGTGGAAACACCTATATTGACGTGGCGTAACCCGTTTGAGCATTGGAGGACTAGAAGTGTCATTTCAGGTCAAATTGACCAAAATGCCCCTAATCAACCTTGGGTTGATCGAAAGTCAAAGTTGGTCAAAATCATCCCAAAACAACAATTTTTTATGTTTATACATCAAACTCGGGCTACTCAGTGATTTTCATCAACTTTGACTAAGTTTGACTGGAGATTAAGTCCTAAGGGCACCAAAAATCCTAATTTTGTTTCGACCGTTAGAATGGGTTAAGACCAATATCATTGCAAAGATTATTGAATTCCTTTTCCAACGACTATTCATGGGTTGAAATCGAACTTAAAACAGTTGAGATATCCTGAATATTGTGCAAAGCGCGTCAGCTCGCTTCCTAAGGCCACTTTTGATCCGACCATTAGAATTTCAATTACTTTAGTTTTCTGGAAACTAAACATCCATATCTTCCCAAGGGCACTAAGATAAGCTCAATCTAAGTCCGAGAAGACCTTTAAATATGCATCCAAAGTTAAACTGGGTAAGAAGCCAATATTGCCGATGTTGGCATCGGACCTGACGTCCACTAAA
Source organism: Quercus parvula (assembly GCA_030820535.1). Taxonomy (NCBI): domain Eukaryota; kingdom Viridiplantae; phylum Streptophyta; class Magnoliopsida; order Fagales; family Fagaceae; genus Quercus; species Quercus parvula. The sequence continues at coordinate 4,140,285 of JAUAME010000008.1, read as the reverse complement.
GGGCCATGGGACCAGAAGCCGAAGGGTCATTTTGGGCCTATAAATATGCCCAGACCCCCTTCAGATAAAAAATAAAATAAAATAAAAATAAGAATAAAAAAAAATTGGGCATTTTGGAGCACTTTTCTAGGTAGATTCCCTCTCTTTTCCTCTACTTGATCTTAGGACCTTGGATTTGAGGTTTTAAAGGTGTAGATATAGCTTTTTAGTTACAACCTATATCCTTTGCTTTATCTTACTTTATTACATGCTTTATTGCTTTCCTTAGTATATCTCTTGATTTACCTTGCTTCCTAGCATGTTTTATAGCTTTCCTAGCATGTCTCCTTACTTTCTACCATGTTTTATCGTTTTGATGATGTTAGCCTAGCCTTCTTGAGTTAAGATATGTCTAAATACCATGTTTGTGCTTAGATCCATGTGCCTAGGTGCTTTTTGTCATGCTTATGCTTAGATCTATATATTGATGTGCCCCTTGCCATGTTCATGTGTCTAGATCTACATGTTGGTTGTTATGTCACGTGCTTCTATAGCCTTTTTGTCTCTTGATTTGTCTCTTCCTTGCGTTTTGGTCCTTTAAGTGGGGTACAAATCTAGATCTTGTGGTTTAGGCCTTCATCCATACACCTAGGCCTATATCAAAGGGTTTGAATCATTTCCTTTATGCATGTGTATGCTTACTTGCTTCTATGCCTTATATTCATGTTTCCCTGCCTAGATTAAGGTTTTATCATGCTTGGCGCCTTCCATGAGCTTGTGCTTGTTGGTAATTGGGGCCACATGCTTGTGTGTGATTGCATTTGTTCCTCTTGTGGTTTATTTGGATGTGACCACTTGTGAGACACATCTCCGTCATGTTGGTGTGCTTGATACACACCTTTCTCTGCTTCATGCGATGTTATGCTTGCTTTGTGCCACCCATTTGCCTTTCTTTACTTCTTTGCATTTTTGCAACTTGCCTACATGATCATGCATAAGTCCTTGCTTGTTTGTGTCATCAAGCCTAATTCCTACTATCTTGTGTGGGTTCACACCCATCTTTGATACACAAGAGCCCAAGGCCCTTTTAGGAGTTTTGTTTTTGAGTGCAAAACTATGTGTTTTTACTTAAAATAATGTGTAAAGAAAAAAATATACAAAAAGTCAACCTAAGAAAATTGTGTAGAATAGTAAATTTTGGCTCAACAAAGTTGATTAAACCAAAAAAAAATTTCTAAAAACACAACAAAATGACGCAACATTTTCATAATACCTTTATAATTTTGTTATATTTTATTTTAACTTGTAAAGAATTAACAGTTCAGCAGTTTTGAAAATATTGTGACAACATTAAGATGTCTTAATATTTTTCACACAAAAAAATTTTATGTCCATGACATTTTCACAACAAATTATAAGTAGTAGGTCACTACAAATTGTTATTGGTGGGCAAAAAAGTAATTTCATTGGTAAGTTTAAATTAGAACCAATAACAATTTACCATATTTGATTTATTATGAAAGTGTTGTTGGCAAACCAAAAATAATATAGCAAATATACTACAACTTTATGCATTCACCAAAAAAAAAAAAAAAAGGCTAGAAAAATTGTGAAAATTAAACAAACCAAAACTACTATAGCGAAATTACTGTAACTTTTCCCATTCACTCTTTTTATATATAATATATATATATATATATATATATATATATTATATTTGATTTATTATAAAAGTGTTGTGAAAATTATTGTGGACAAACCAAAAATAATATAGCAAATATACAACTTTATGCATTCAAAAAAAAAAAAAAAAAAAGGCTAGCAAAATAGTGAAAGTTAAACAAAACCAAAACTATTGTTGCGAAATTACGGTAACTTTTTCCATTCACTCTTTTTATATATTATATATTTGATTTATTATGAAAGTGTTGTGAAAATTATTTTGGTATATATATATATATATATATAGAAATATACATTGCACTTAGAATGTAAATTTATATTATAAATACATAAAAATTGGTAAATGTTGTACACACTTGCAAAATTTGTACAACTGTTTTTTTGCAAATGTATATAATATTTGCTACTTTTTGCTACTTTTGTGTGTATACAATATAAGTTTACATTACAAGTAAAAAGTAAACATATAAAGATCCTTTAAAAGAAAAAAAAAACAAGTTCAAACCAAGTTGGTGAACTTGAAGAAAAAAAAAAAAAAAAAGAGGAAAAAGGCAAGTCACTAAATCAAAAATACTGTTTATAACACTATTCATGAGCCTATTCACTCTTTATATATATATATATATATAAAATAAAATAAAATAAGCGATGAACAATACATATTGAACAAACCAAAAGTACTGTAACTTTTACACATTCACACAACAAGTGTCACAACATTTTCACAAAATATTTATTTTCAATTGTGGTTAGTCACAGTTTCATATTTTATTTTGACTTATAAGAAATTGACACCTCAATAATTGTGAAAATATTGTGAAATTTGTAGTGTCAATATAACAATATATATGTGAGTTCTTATAAATATTTAAAAGAAAAAAAAAGTACAAACGGAAGACTAAAAAAAAAACAAAAACTGTAGCTACTGTAGCTACAGTGCCACAGGAACAAACCAAAGTAGCACTGTAGCAACTGTTCAAAACTTGGGAGAAAAAAATGGCTCACTACACCAAAAAGGGCACTATAGAGGCATTACCTCTTTTTATATAATTAGTAGAAAAAAGAGCACAAATTGATGACTTAAAAAAAAAAATACATATTTAACAAACCAAAAGTACTATAACTTTTACAAATTCACCTAACAAGTGTCACAACATTTTTATAAAACATTTATTTTCAATTATAGTTGATCACAGTTTCATATTTTATTTTGACTTATAAGAAATTGACACCTCAATAATTATAAAAATATTGTGAAATTTGTTGTGCCAGTATAACAATATATATAAAACAAAAAAAGAAAGTACAAACGGAAGATTAAAAAAAAACTGTAGCTATAGCACCACTTGGTACTGTAGCTACTATTCAAAAATTATTATTAAAAAAAAGACAAAGTTGCTCAATAAACCAAAATGACACCGTAGATACATTACCTCTTTTTATATTGTGAAATTTGTTGTGTCAGTATAATAATATATATAAAAAGGAAAAAAAGAAAAGTACAAACGAGAAGACTAAAAAAAAAAAAAAAAAAGACAGTGACTCAATAAACCAAAATGACACTGTAGATACATTGCCTCTTTTTATATTATGAAATTTGTTATGTTAGTATATATATAAATAAATAAATAAATAAAGGTACTGTAGCTATAATGCCTCTTAGTACTGTAGCTACTGTTCCAAAAAAAAAAAAAAACCAAAGTGGCTCAAGAAACCAAAATGGCACTGTAGAGGCATTGCCTCTTTTTATATAGTTAATAGAAAAATATTAGAGTAAAAAATTATCTGCATATATAGGGTTGTGTCTCAAACCCAAGATCAAAATTCAGCTTCAATTATTTCAATAGCATACCAAGCATCATTGAATGTGACTTTTCATCTGACAAATTTCAAGTAGCTAAAGACAAATTCATAAACTAACATCTCATTCTATTATAAGTGTTTCCAATAACATTATTACTTTATTTATAATCATAGTTAAGTTTATGACAATTTTATCTTGTGTTTGACTATTACTTCTAGCAAGATGAGTAGGTTTGTTTGGTTTAACAATATAATAAATACTGTAGATGAGACCAAAATTTATGTTAAATAAGAAAAGTCATTCCATGAAACTCGAGTAGAGGAAATGGAATTGAAATTCAAATATTGTTCTGATAGTGGAATCTTTATTGTTCTTCAATATAGTAGTAATATGAAACACAAAGGAAAGTAATATGAGCATATGACAACTCACAATATTTCCACAAGTGCAAGCATAAAACATACCTAGATATGTAATTTTTTCCATCTCAATGATGAGCATCTCTTTGCAGTGGATCACTTAAAACTTGATATGCTTCACTTAATACCTACAAACATAAAAAATAATGAAGGAACATGGAATTAAAAACATAATCACTTTGCATGGTTTTAATATTGGCAACAAAGTTCTATGGGAAGAATCACTGAGAAGGAAAAGAACACATGATTTTGTTTATAATGATTCATTTAAAATGAGGTATGTGCCTCGAAAAATCTAGGAGGGCAGATCATGTTTTGCTCTCTATAATAACTACACATATTGGGCAGTAAACATGAAGCAATAGATGACAGAGCAAAACACTTTGCATTAAGCATAAGAACTTTTAATTCAAATTTAAATGACATCTAAAAAGAAAGTTTTGAAAATCCATTCAAGCAAATTTATTATAATTTACAACAAGGGCCATTCATCATATATTTATGATGGGTGATTGTTTTGTTACGATCAAATTAGTCCCACTAATACACCAAGGGCCATTCATCATATTATAAATTATCTATAAAGACAGGTGATTGCTCTATAATAATCAAATTGGTCCCCCAATGAATTTAAAAAGATAGCAAAAGAATTGTTGTGAAATAAATTTCAACCAAGAACTTGATAGAATTCTAATAAGATTTTGTCTCACTAAAATCTGATAGATGTTAAGTAAAGGCTCAATTCCACAGTCCACTCTATAATCTATATATTACTAAAAGCTGAAGTATAGCGTTTAATGCTGCTGTTATCACGTTGCGCCACATCAATTGCCACGTCATTCTTTTTTTTTTCTTTTCTTTTTTAAAATATAATTTTTCCTACAATTTTAAAATGGTTTTTACAATTTTCAGCCCTATAAATGCAGCCCACTACTTATTTATTTACTTCCACTATCACCCTATAATAAATTTGTATAATAAATCCAACCCACCTCTTATTTATTTAATTCCACTATCAAGCCTAACCCAAAGTCTTTTCAGTTCAGTTTTAGGGTTTTGTGTGAGCATTTTCAGCTTAAAGGAAGAAAAAAAAAAAAACAAAACAAAAAAGACAAAACAAAACATTGAAGCCTTTCAAGCTTTAGTTTTTTTTTTTGGTTAAATGTTATCTTATTGCGTTCTAAAGAATTAAATATAGTATATAAAAATATAATATTATTCTATTACATAGCATGATTTGGATAATTTGGTATTTATTCTGTTACATAGCATGATTTTTTATAGTGCTCAATTTAGATGTTAAACTATGAAGCTTTACTAATTTTTGTTTATTTTCTAATCCTTTGTAGTGGACGAAGTACTCTTAATAGTTGTATTAGAAGTACTCTATACTGCCATTTGTTTAAAGAAAAGCAAAGGTTAGCCAAATGAAAATAATCGGTAGGTGACAAATTTTAACTTTTGCAATTTTATTTTTATTATTATTATTTTATAACAATGCATGTATAGAAATTTAATTCTTAGATTTTGCTAATAATTGTTTATTTGATAATATGTTTTTAGTAGCCGAAATTATAATTTCTACAAAGAAAATAACCTTAATAGATTATCAAAAACAAAATTTTATCCTAATATTGGTTCAATTAATCATTGTTAAGTTTTATTAATTTTTTTTAGTTTACTTTTTTTGGTGTTTTGGATTGTTCCTATATTACATTTATGATTGTTCCTATAATAAATAAAAATATAATTACGAAATAAATTACTCATTATTATATTAGTTTAAATTGTAAATTTTTTTTTTAATAAAACCACCATAAAAATAATTATCACGCGCAACGCGCGGGTTCACGGCTAGTAATATTAAATCATCACATGAACCAATCAAGAAAGGGTGAAAATATAAGACACTTAAGCATGGAGTGGGAATCTGTAACTCGATCACTTGCTGAAATATAAAACCATAGGGGAAATATTTTGGAGAAGGGGAAATATTTTGGAGAAAGGGAAATTTCAAACAATAAAGAGTGATCCCTTTCTCATAACAAAAATAATAATAAACAATACAACAATCAACACTTACTCCAGACTGAACAAGAATATCACTTCTCAATTGAGTTACCATTGTCTATCAAATCATGAAAGGAAAAAAACATTTGAGAGGAAATTAACATAATCAAAATCACACAGGTTGAGAGAGAAAAAGATTTTTTTTCAAATAAAACCAAATGGATTTCTTTTCCCCACCTTGCTTTACCCTCTAACAACACGCAAAAATCATATAAAACAAAGTGCATGATCAGAAAATTTCAGCCTATAATAAATATGAAAGAAATTAAATCACTTACAAAGAATCTTGAACTCCATATCCACCAATGAAACAAGCATGTAGAGAACAGAGTAATCATGATCCAGTCTTTTAAAATTAAAGCACAAAGGTTTTTGTTAAGCAAGAAATTTGTTGAGAGAAAAGAATACCAAAACCACAACTAATTCTGCTTTTATCATCTACTCCACTGCCTCCATCTCCCAATCTCATACCGAAACCCAAAAAATGATATCGTTAGATAGAAACCCACGCACAAACTCAGAGTAATATTTATTGAAGGACTACAAATCATACCTGTGTGATCGATTAGTGGAGAAGATAGAGGATGGTGAAGTCTTGGATTGTTGTACGTTGGATGCTTAATTGTTCAAGACTGATACTGAAATATAGAAACGAAAAATTAAGGGATATTGCAAGGTTAAGGACACCAAAGATTCAAGAAGACTAAAGAGATGATGTAGAAGCCCATACTGAGTAATAAAATGCACATACGCTGCCATTCCAACTAGGACATTGATAACCACATAAAACTCAAAACTCAAAATAAAAAATAAATAGAAATTGAAACAAATAGCAAACACACATAATTTGGATATGTTGAAATAAGACAATGAAGCTAAAGTAACTGACACAATCATGAAGTGAAGCTAAAATAAACAAGTGCAAAAATCCAATAAACTTAAATTGAACAAACCTATAAAATTAAATCCAATCATGAAAAATAAGTAAAATCTGTACCTTGGAGTGCAGGGTGCATGCAAATTTGGAGAAAAAAAAATGTGAAGTTGTGCATATTTGCATTTGCAAAAGTCAAAAACCAAGAGATAACCAAAGTCCAAAATAACTACCGAATAGACAAACAGACCATACGAAAATTTTATATATGATTGAGATCAAATTAATTTTCATTTTAAAATTTGTAAATTTCAGTAAAAATTCCCTTATTCATGCAATTTTTTGCAAACAAAATGTGAAACAACAAAATCTAAACCCATGCAACATTCATAATTGATAAATAAATATATAGCTTTCAAATAAAAAATAGGAAACTAACCAAATATATAATCCTATTAACCAACATTGAATTGGAGCTCACAGGTTCTCTTCGGCCACTGTCCAAAAAAAAAAAACAAAAAACAAAAAAAGAATAAGCAATCGAACAAATTAGAATTAAGAAGCTTTCTATGCATTAAAAATTTATCCCTAAATTGAGCTCAAACTCCATAAGCCTACACTGTAATTGATGTTATGGTTTTCTTTGAGCTCCTTACTGTCTTTAGTATCATGTTCATTGACTAATCTGTGTGCTTTAAATAAAATCCAACAGGAGAATTCATATATGTATGTATGTATGCATAAAGTAAAAAAAGGAAAAGAACTCATATTGAAGAAAGATGTAGAACTTCCTTCTCTCTAGCAAAATCCCTAAAAATAAGTCTTTACTTATTTTATAAGTAGCATGCACGAGCTGATTTTGCAATTAGTTTCAAGCAAATAAAAAAAAATGTCTAATCTCATTCCACATCCAAGAATATTTATATGTGAAAATTTGTTAAAACATTAAGGGTCTACATGAATTTAGAAAAAATTGTTAGGAAAAAAACGCATACCACAATTTTTCAAACTTAAACACCCAAAAGAAAAAGAATAAAAAACTTCTTTCAAACTAAATTTTAAAGAACTACATTTCTTAATCAATGTGGTTGGCAAATCTTTCTTCTCTTAACTTGCTATATATTAATAAACCCACTTTTAAGACGCAAAATACCCCCAAAAAAAAGGAATGAAAGAAAATAAAAAATCTAACATTTCAAAGTAAACATTCCAATGTTTATTAAAGAATATTAATATGGGAGTAGAAGAATACTATTCAAAAGAAAAATTGTGATTTCATAACACGTCACAGATATTTGGGTTCCATTGGTGAAAGGTAAATAGATATTAGAGCCATAGCACTACAAACTGGGTGCATAGATTGTCATGTGCCCTATATGGATTTAAATTGTTGTGGCTATAAACAGCCACAAGTAATCCTACAATGTCAACATAACAAACATGTTGGTTATAATAAGATTTAAAAATGCCATTTTCACTAGTCTTTATCTAAAAAGACAATGAACTTTCACTGGTCTTTTATCTCACAGCACAATGAATTGTACAGGAGGGGAAAAATTAGAGTATATGAATACTCGATAGTTTTCATCTTCCAAATAGAACCCAAAAAGGAACATCTATAAAGCATCTACGTGCTGTAACAAACCATTATTACATAAGAACACTTATAAAGAACCTCAACCCATAAAATAAAAGTACGATATGCAAAAATATATTTCATACCTGTTCAAGGTTTCAAGGACTTTTGTACTTTATGCACTTAATTTGTACTTTTTCCCTAATGTATACTTCCCAAATACTCAGGTCACACCCTTCTTCTTTTTATAATATATTTTTATTACTTATCCAAAAAAAAAAAACAAATGTTGCATACCTGTAGCTGAGAAGGAAAATTTCACTCCATATGCAATGAAAGATTGAATAAGGAATGAGTAGAAAAGGCACGCAAAGGAGAGCATTGTCATGTTGTTCTTTCATAAACGGAATCCCATGAAAATATTAAATAAGTAGCAATACGAAAAGAAAAGGTAATCAACATATATGCATTTAACCCCCATTAGTTATCTTGCCATTTCTCCAAAGAAAACCAGAGATACACAAAAAAAGTAGGACATATGATGCCATAGCTGAAAGGAAACAAACATAATACCAATTTAGCTTAGAATTACAAATAAAGTTACATACATGTAAAGTTACAAAATTTCATAACTTTGTTTTATCAACATAGCAAAAATTAACTTCTGGAGCCCATAAATAGAGCCACAAACCGAAACCATCAATAGCACATGTTAGGATAAAAAGAAGCAACCAAGATGACCAAATTTCGCAATGAAATAAAGTAGAAAAGCGCATTCATGATCAAGTGGAAACCTAAGCAATCCTCAACTCCACAAAAGCCATAGTTCAATATTCAAATCTATAATACTTTTCTTCTTATCCATTTTCTAGTAGCTAAATAGCTTTCCTGTTAATTACACAAACCCCAACAGGTTACATAAGAAGATATCAAAAATTAAAAGAAAACAAATCCAAATTTTATATCTCACTATTCACCATCACACGTTTTCAAAAAAATAAAGGAGCTTGGATAAGGCTTGTAATATCTTACCTGAGGAAAACCTAGGGCTGCTTTAAGAATGCCTTCTTCATCTGCAATATACATAAATGGTTATTTTAGAAGCAGAACAAAAAAAGCCTTGGAATCATAATATGCATAAAGGGGAGAGAGATATGAGATCTGATGAAATCTATTCTACCATGGTTAGGGTTTTTCCAGATTGATAGTAACTTTATCCATGAAAATTTGGATAAATTGGCGCTTCAGTTTGTACAACCTATTTTCAGTTAATCTATCTAGCTTCATTTAACATTAACAATTCTCAGAGCCAAACTTGTACAAAAGATCTTGGACAGGAGTTGGGATTAGCAAGGCAAACGACAAAGAAATCAGGTATGAAAACATCTAAACTGCTGATATTTGATCAAAATTAATATCCATAAATGAGATATCAGAAAAATTTGGTCACACACATATCCAATGAAACAAATGAGTGAAGGAAAGAAATTAAACTGAAAAAAATAATCACCTTATAAACGGACAGAAAGACAATCCACAAATATGCTTCAATTGCAAGATTTCCCATTAGCAATAATGAGGTGTAAAATTGTGGATGTTCCAAAGCCTATGTGGCACAACATGAGTAAGTCAACTATAGGTCAAACCGTCTTTGGTTTTATAGCATACTAGCCTAATACCCATGCTATGCACTAGGTACCCTTCTATTCAAAGAAACCATCTCTAGATAGATGCTAAGATTTAAAAATATTTGACCCAATACACTAACATATTCCATAAAGTTTCAATTCCCATGAAAATCAAATGCCTTTATCTAAAATCTAAAATTCCCAGGAAGAAAGAGTGAGAGAGAGAGAGAGAGAGAGGGAGGATAGATACAGTCAGTTTATGGTATATTAATAAAAGTCCAATTCCATACAAACCAAGAAAAGAAGACATACTGGACTTCAGCCAAAAGGTTCTCCCCATTCAGCATTGCAGTTAGCGGGGCTGCCATAACATAGGAAATAAATGTTAAAAGGTGAAAGATGAACTTCAAGCAAACTTTAGGGATGAAAATAATATCGTTTCCTTTTTCCCAAAAATTTGAAAATTCAATATAAAACAAACAATTAGATCAAAAAGATTTCTTGAAAGTTATTACTTTTCTCTTATTATCTGCAAAAAAAAAAATGAGGTGCAAACAAAAAGAATTAATAAATCATTCCAAGGAAAAAAAAAATCCAAAAATAACATATGAAGACTACAAGAAACTTCATCTAACTTTCAGCTTGTAACAATAAAAAATCTATTTGAAATTTTCATGAAATCATAAAATTAAACATGATTATGGTGTTTTTCAACCCACATGTTGATACAACCACCACCCCTAATTCTATCACCACAACTATTATCAATGTAACGCTTCTCTTATTTACAAAGGCAAACAAATAAATATTTGAAGTAAAAATAAAAAATAAAAACTTTCAAAAGGGTTAACTAATTGGTGCCTTCACAAAATCTTACCTTTGTGTTGCAAAATAAACAGAAAGTGCAACAGCAACACCCTGTAAAAGAGAACTTAACAAAGTAAGGCAAAATGACATATCTCACCACGTAAGTGACATTTTGTAATAAGAAAATTACTTTTAGCTCATCCTATATAAGTGTTAGTACTCTATTATTATTGTTATTGTTATTATTCCTAAATAATACCTGCCTGAAACGTCATTAATTCGAGCTAGAATTTCATGGTCTTGGCTGTTTTTTTTTTTTTTTTTTAAATCCAAAATCTTAATCACACAATTAGGTTTTGAACTGCCAAAGATAGAAAAAGAATACAACATTGAAAATAGGTTCTCTTAAACAATATTAAAATAACTCTCATAATCTTTTAAAACAACTTTTATAATAAATAAATAAATAATCAAAATAATGCAGCAGAAAAACTACTTGGCAATATGGTATTTCTTTCATGGACCAATCTATTATGATTCTCATTTTTCATAACATAATTGAGAGCACTAACATACCACACACGAATGATACATGTTTTTTGATAAAGATGTCCAAAAAAAACACAATTGAAGGATGATTTTTTCATGGACCAATCTAATTATGATTCTAATATTATAACATGATTAAGAGTTTTAATAGAACATATACTGATACTGCATTTTTTTTTTTTTAAGTAGGGATATCCAAGTGAGAAGAATTTACTAAACTGGGCACCTCATGTCCTGGAAAATATTTCCTAATAACTACAGTGAAGAGTTGTTAAATAAAACAGGTGCAATCAATCATAGTAAATCTAATTTGCACCAAGTTTCTCCACATATTTCCAATGACTTTTAAAAAGGGACCATTCAGAAACAACACACCCAAAAATATTAAAATTTTAAAATAAAACTTTAGAGTAGTTTTTATTATTAAAGACTTGCACTGAATGAGAAAGCAAATTCAAAATCAAAGCGGCTCATATATGCAAAATCAATTCTAAATACCTAAAACCAATTTACGCCAAGCCAGATACCCTAAACAAAACAACTTCTAACCAAAATCCCTTAATCAAAACTAAATCTAACCCATCTATTTAAACTAATTAAACAAAACTACTCCTAACCGAAAAACCTAAATCATAACCAATCAAATCAAAATACCCCAATTCTTTTTCTTTTTTTTTTTTCTTTTTTTTTTTTTTTGATAGGTAATAAAGATTATATTCAAAAACACTACCTTATGCAGAAAAACATAAGGCAGAGAGAAAAATACAAAGGGAAAAGAAAGAGTGTAAAGATAAAGAAAATGAAAGATACTAAGAACATAGGAAGGAGCTAAGGAACATAGGGAGAGAATCACTAGAGGTGAGTCCCCACGCCTTAGACCAGTCAAACAAAGTGCCACTGAAGGAGGCCAATAGCTGGTCATCCGAACTATCCATGTCCTCAAACATCCTCCTATTTCACTCTCTCCAAAGACACCGCATCAAGCAAAATGGAGCTAAATTCCAAATGTTAGACATATGCTTTCCAAGCCAGTTCCACTAACCAAAAAGAGTATCCGTAACCGATCTTGGCAAGACCCAAGAGAACCCAAAGGATCTAAACACTAAAGTCCACAACTAATAAGCCTTTCCACAATGTAGTAACAAATGATCCACCGTCTCCCCATTACTACGGCACATGATACACCAGTCAACAAAATCCAACCTTCTACCCAAATTATCACCTGTAAGGATCCTATCTCATACAGCAGTCCACACAAAGAAGGAAATACGTCGAGGAGCCTTAACCTTCCAAACACCTTTCCTAGGAAAAATAATGGGCAAGGGGCTTCTTAACTTATTGTAGAACGATCGAATATCAAAGTCCCCTTTCTTTGTCAACTTCCATTGCATACGATCTTCATTCTCAGTGGGAGGTAGATTTGAGCCCAAGGTACAGAGAAAATCATCCACACCACCCATTTCCCAATCATTTGGTCTCCGAATAAAATGAACATCGCAGCTTCTCTACTCCTCTATCCCCAACCGTTTAAGAGAAGAGGCCACCGATGCCCCTTTATCAAAGACCATCCCATACACATTCGAAAAAGTCAATTGAAGTGGAGAATCCCCACAGCATAGATTTGTCCAAAGCTTCACTCTATCCCCCACCCCTACCTCAAAGCGAATATTCTTGCTAAAATCCTCCCATCCCATGTGGATACTTCTCCACAAGCCACACCTATGTACCCCTCTACCTAGCTTGGAAGTCCATCCCCCCCACTCTTCCCCAAACTTGAGAGCTAAAACCCTTCTCTAAAGCCTTGTCTCCTCAATCCCAAACCTCCATAACCACTTCTCTAGTAAGGCTTTATTAAATGTAGTTAATTTCCTTACTCCTAACCCACCATTTTTCAAAGGTGCACACACCTTATCCCATCCCACCAAGTGTAGCTTGGAGTCCCCCCACAAGAAATCCCTTTGAAACCTCTCAATTTTATTGGCCACATGCGTAGGGATGGTAAAAAGAGACAAGAAATAAGTTCAGAGACTAGATAATGTGCTTTTAAGTAACGTTAGTCTTCCACCTTTTGACAAATACATCTTCTTCCAACCGGCCAACTTGCGCTCAATCTTCTCTAAGATAGGATTCCAAACAGTAGGGGACTTGTGGGATGCCCCCAATGGCATACCAAGATAGGTTATAGGCAAAGACCCAATCCGGCATCCCAAAAACTCTGCCAGGACATGGACATTAGGAACCTCCCCAATGGGAACCATCTCACTCTTCAGCACATTAACCTTTACACCTGTCACTGCCTAGAAACAAAGAAGAAGCATCCTAACATGTAGAATTTGCTCATCATTGGCATCGCAAAACAGAATCGTATCATCCGCAAACAAAAGATGCGAGACACATACCCCTCTACCCAGTCTACCATCAACCCTAAAGCCTCGAAACAAACTAGCCCCATCAGCTCTTTTCATCATCTTACTGAAGACCTCCATCATAACTAGAAATAACAAGGGGGATAGCGGGTCCCCTTGTCTCAAATCCCTCAAGCTCCCAAAAAAATCAGCTAGAGACCCATTAAACAAGACAGAGAATTGGGCTGTAGATATACAAGTGCGAATCCACCTACACCACCTCACCCCAAATCCCATTCTTTTCAGCAAATCAAGAAGGGCCTTCCAGTTCACATGGTCATAGGCTTTCTCAATATCTAATTTACAAATAACCCCCGGAATCTTACTCTTCACCCTACTATCAACACACTTATTAGCAATGAGAATTAAATCAAGTATCTGTCTACCACCCACAAAACTGTTCTGAGACTCCGATATCAGCTAATCAAAAACCTCTTTTAGGCGGTTTGCCAACACTCCCCACCAAACTAATAGGTCTAAAATCTCGAATATTGGAAGCACCATTCTTCTTAGGTATTAAGGCTATGAAAGTTGCATTAAGAGATTTTTCAAACACGGCTAAGGCATCTCTTTCCACAACTTCCCAACAATGGTGCCAGAAAGCCAAAGAGAAACCATCAGGACCTGGAGCTTTATCTCCTTCCATCTTTTTAAAAGCCAAAGAGTCCCTCTCCAACCCCTCTATCTTATCAAACTCCAACTCTTCCACACAAGGCCTCCATTCCTCTGTCTCCTTGTACAATTTTTTATAAAATTGTACAGCTTGGTCAGACATCTCGAATTCATCCTCATAGGTAACCACATCCACCTCCAACATACCAATATGATTATGCCTTCTCTGAGAATTGGCCATCTTGTGGAAAAATTTGGTATTGTTGCCACCTTCCTTAATGCAAAGCATCCTCAATTTTTGTCTCTACGAGACTTCTTCCAAAGAGCGGTTCTATATTTGAGATCTTAACTCAGCCTTCTCACTTAACTCTACTTCAGAAAGGTCGAGCTCCCCTTCCTTAACATCCAATAATTTCAAAGCCTCGAGTAGTTCTTTTTTCTGACGCTCTACATTTCCAAACTCACTTTGGTTCCACTGAATAATATCTTCCTTTAACACCTTCATCTTCTTGTCAAGTACAAAACTGGGGGTACTTGAGAAAGAATATTGATTCCACCAAAAATGAACCCTCTCTTTGAACCAATCCAACTTTAGCCACATGTTCTCGAACCTAAAGAGACTTTCCCCCTTAATATCCCTCCTGCCTCCCCTAATATAGGGAAGTGGTTTGAAATAAGACAAGGTAAAACCCGTTGGGTTACATCCGGATAGTGATCCTCCCAATCATGAGAAACCAGAACCCTATCTATCCTAGACATCAAAGGCTGCTCCAAGCCACTCGACCATGTATAATTCCCCCCTTCCAATGACAAATCTATCAAGCTAAGCTCCTCAATGAACTCAGAAAAATTCTCCATAGCTGGAGTCAGACGAGATCCCCCCAACCGTTCACTAGGGAACCGAACAATGTTGAAATCCCTTATGTAACACCATAGAACTTCCTAAAGTTGCTGAATTCCAATCAACTCATCCCACAACTGCCCTCTCAAGTTATTATCATTCAGGCCATAAACCCTAGAACAAGCCCAAATAAAACCATCCCCCAAAACCCTGCCACCAAACTAATACGAAAAATTGCCCCACCATTACCTCCAGCTTTTCTAAAACCCTCCTATCCCACATCATCAAAACCCCACCAGCTGTCTGATCCGCATCTAAGGCTACCCAGTCTACATAGGGACAACTCCACAAGCTGCAAATCAACTGTCTATCCATGCCTGCAAGCTTAGTTTCTTGAAGGAAAACTACATCACAATTCCAAGCCCGTAATAAATTTCTAACTACCAAACATTTCCACAAATCATTCAAACCTCAAACATTCCAAGATACCATTCTTAACTTCATTGAAACTGTAAACTCCCTACTACAACCTCAATCAAGCAGCCAAAGAAAGGAAAACTATCACCTATCATAATTAACCGAGGAAATCAAATTCCTCAACTCCCCCTTCCCTTTATCTTTGGAGAAAACTTTTTGGAAGGCAGCATCTTTCATGCACCAGCTTGGTTGCCTCAATCTCTGTCTCATGTCTTTGTAATAGCATAATACACCTCTTCTCATGTCAACCCAAGAAAAGCCCCATCATCTTACTGAAGTCGAGGAGTCTATATTTCACCCAATTAGACACCTTCAAAGTGTTATCCAACCTCCTCACCTTAGTATTACAATTCAATTCAGCCGTTAGCACCACCCTAGGGGATTAATAGACATCAAGGGCGAAGAACTCTCCACATCACCCAGGGCCTCAGCTGCATAAGCTGTTTCTACCTCAGACAACGCCAACACCGACCGGTTAGCCTGAATGGAGGTGTCAATCCCCTGAATATCACTAGCACCCTCAACCCAACCACCTTCATCTCCACCCCGAACACCCCATTCCTCAATCCCAATTCTCGGTGGACTGAGAACGTGATTGGAAAGCTCAAGACCTATTAATGCCCTATCACCCCCTATTTCTATCTTACCCAATATGGACGGAGGCGCATCAGCCTCCGCCGAAGTCTCCTCAAGGCAACCCAGAAGCTCGGTTGGAGGAATAGCCACCAAATCTGTCCTCGTGGTGTGGAAAAGAGCTGTATCAGCCCTATCCCGTATCGCTGATGAAGCCCCGGCGTGAAAATCATCGAAGAAAGGGCCACCAACCATCACCGATACCTTCGTCAGACAACAATCCATGTCGGTTTGGGTCGCCGGTCATCCATCTTGGTGTCGCGCTGTATCGGCCTTCACTGGTGGCACCGGTGACTCCACTACTTTAACAACATTAGCACTCGTAATGTCCTGAGCCTTTGAAGCTTCGTGAGGAACTTTTGACATCACCGGTGCTTGGGCTTCCTACCTTAAAAGTCTCGGGTCCCCCACAGTTGGGCTTTCACCCACTTCTAACCTCATTGGGCCGGTGGGTTTTGGACCAGAGAACACTATAAGGCCCACTTAATTACTTAAGCCCACCAAAGGAGATTTGTGAACCTATGAACCACTAGGCACGTGCTCCCTCTGATCCCTTGTTACCCATAAGGAATTCCTTAGTCCACCTTTCTTCCATGCCACCCTCATTTTTCCTTCCCCATTCACTTCAACAATCAAGCTTTTTCCTACCCAGTCAGACAGAGCTCCCCAGTTCACGTTTATTTCCATAACCATGTTCAAGCCAAACTGATTTGAAATGCAACGGAGATCTCTTATTATATCCTACCCGATTTGTCTTTCCAACGTAAAACTCCTCTGCACTGCACCGAGAACCCACAACTCTACCTTCTAGAGTCGCCGAACCTGGTAAGCTCACCGACGCTTCGCTCAACAAATTTTGTTTATTTACTGGGTTTTGCTTCTCTGGGTGGTTTCTGCCCCTAACCTGCACTTCATGCCCACGCACCGTATCGACAAAGGATTTAAAAGGTTGAACCACTGAGTTAACCTTATGAGGCTGAGCCACAAACTTCAACAGCCCAGTCCCACCATTCACATAGTTTTCAGGTTCCAACATCTTCCTTAACTCTAACCCAAAAACCCTCCATCCATTCTTTGCTCTGCCTACTGGAATAATAATGAACCTCCTAGACCCGCCAACTTTAAGTTCAGTCAACAATAGGAACAAGCCAAAAGAATTGGAGCATCGTTGGAGGGTGTAGGCTAAATCACCTTCCCTAAATGAATAAAAACACTTCGGACTACTCCTAACGACTATCTGCTCTTAACTCTTCATCAGCCATTGTGCCACTTTCTTACCCATGAAGACCGACTTCATGAAATACCTACACTGCTCAAAAATCCTCAAAGAAAAATACCATCCCCCTTCCTCTACCATCAGTTGAAAAAGTTTGGATTCAATGAAAAAACTACGAACACCACCCATAATGCAGCAAAGATAATCCTAATGCAGCAAAACAGGCTAAATTATAGAATCTGACTCTCTCAGCTTCCGCTTTTATATATAGTATATGATATATAGTCACTAACCCATGCAATGCACGAGATAGTTTTAGAAAATTTTGCATATTCACTTTGACATTGACTACCACATAAAACTCAAAATAACAAAAAATAAAAATTAGAAATTGAAACAAAAACCAAACACACATAATTTGGATATGTTGAAGTAAGACAATAAAGGTAAAGTAACTGACACAATCACGTAGTGAAGCTAAAATTACATGTGCAAAAATCCAATAAACATAAATTGAACAAACCAAAAAAATTAAATCCAATCATGAAAACGAAGTAAAATCTGTACCTTGGAATGCAGGGTGCATGCAGATTTGGAGGGAAAAAAATGTGAAGTCTTGAATATTTGCATTTGCGAAAATCAAAACTGAGAGATAACCAAAGTCCGAACAACTACCAAATACACAAACAGACCATATGCAAATAATTTATATATAATTTATAATTGATATGTAAAATAATAATAAAAACTTTCAAAAAAAAAAAAAAAAGGAAACTAACCAAATAAATAATGCTATTGACCTACATCGAATGCTGATCATGAAGCATGGTATGAAATTTCTTCTAAACAATGGCCAATCAAGACCAAAACAAATCGTTGTGTAAAGATAAACTAAAGCTCACTCTGTCACTTCAGCCACTGCCCAAAAAAAAAAAAAGAACAAGCAATCGAGAAATTAAAATTAAATAGCTTTCCATGCATTAAAAATTTATCACAAAATTGTGCCCAAACCCCAAAGCATATATTGTAATTGATGTTACAGTCTTCTTTGAGCTAACTACTGTCTTTAGCATCATGTTCGTTGACTAGTTCTTCGTGCTTTAAATAAAATCCAACAAGAGAATTTATATATGTATGTATGTATGTATAAGGGGGAAAAAAAGGGAAAGAACTCATATTGAAGAAATTTGTAGAACTTCCTTCTCTCTTGCAAAATCCCCAAAAATAAGTCTTTACCTATCTTATAAGTAGCATACACAAGTTAATTTTGCGATTAGTTTCAAGGGAAAAAAAAAATTGTCTAATCTCATTCCAAAACCAAGAACTTTTATTAATTGTATGTTGCAGAGCATACTGTTCAACAATCCTCACTGTTAATCAAACTCCAACGAGCAACTAACTCCACCTGCAATAAATAATTACCAGATAATCCAATGGCTTTTCACTCCTAATGGGCTAAGCAATTTATCCTCACGCCCAGGAGACACATCCAAAAATATTTATAAGTGAAAATTTGTAAAAACAATAAGGGGTCAACTTGAATCTAGAGAAAATTGTTAGGAAAAAAAAATGCATAGCAACAATTTTTCAAACTTAAAAACCCAGAATGAAAAGATTAAAAAATTATTTCAACCTTAATTTTATACAACTACATTCTTCAATCAAAATGGTTGGCAAATCTTACTTCTCTTAACTTGCTATATCTCAACAAACCCACTTTTAAGCTGCCAATACCAACCAAAAAAAGAAAGAAAGAAAGAACCATGAAGAAGGATATCTGAAACAAGAATGACAAACCCACTAAAATTTTAGAGAATTAGGTCTTGGTGAAATTCCCAAGCTTGAGTCAAAGCTTTCATTAAACATGTAAAAGGCTCAGTATTAGTATTTCAAAGACACACAGAGAGAGAAATCAATCAAGCCATACAAAAATTGAGAGAGAGAATATTTGAAAACACTAAAGCCACAAACCAGCCATTGCCTTTCAATTTCCTTCTCTCAACCTCCAAGAAAACCATCATCGCTAATTCCCTTTCTAACTGGAGAAAGAAAATTGGGAAATTTGCCTCACCCGATCTCCATTCTCTAGCCTTTGCCTCTCTCTAGCTTGTTGGCTTGTTGCTTCATACAGTATCAAATGGCATCGTTTTGTCTCACCACTAGAATAAACCAAAACACCGTTTTGAAGCCACTTCACGATTTTTGTATAGTTAATAGAGCAAGAAGATAGAAACATCGCATGAATTTATCTAGCCACATAGCACAATAAGGAGTGTTCAACAAAAATTAAAACAATTCATTTTCAAATTATACTAGTCACTAACCGGTGCAATGCACGGGGTAATTTAACAAAAATAATAAATATTTACTTCGCTCAAAAAATGTAATCATGTTTGCTTAAAGGAAAATCAAACAATTTGCATATCAACTATTGCAAAAATGGTAGAAGATCAACAAATCAAACAATTTACATATCACTTTCCTTTTCTTCCAACCTTAGAAGTGTCAAGTGAGGATTAACAAATAATTGAAGCGCTTCAATTTGGCTTAGGTTGGACTCTTTTCATATGCGATGCACTATAGTAGACAATAGTCTGGGATGATGATAAACACCATCCGCCCTTGGATCATGACAACAGAAACCACCAACAGGGTTTCACATTCTATGAGGTAAAAGTGATAACAATCCAACTACAAATTGTAAAACCACTAAATTCATTTGATGGAGGTAGTCACACTTAAATTATTATTAATTAGGGATAATTACAGTAAACCCCCTTGAGGTTTTGCCCGTTTGCACGTTGCCTATCTGTGGTATAAAACTTATCACTTTGCCCCCCTATACTTCATTCTGTTACCCCCCCGTTGCCCACCTGACCCTCAGACGTTAGTCTAACACCCTTTTATTCCAAATTAGAACATAACATGGATCAAACAACGAAAATCTACTCTCTTTTCTTCACGAGCCCTAGAATCACGAAAATCATTGTAACTGAGCTGGTGTTTTGATTTTTCTGATCGTGCTTTCGTGTAAGGGTGAGGTTCTGACTTTGGATTGTCTTGAGGCATTGAATATTCGAAGATAGATCATCACCAGGTACGACATTTCTGCGCTAGGGTTTCAAGTTTTGAGCTGGGGTTTCAAGTTTTGATGGTAGCTTTGATAATCGATGTCTTCTTCGAGTGGAAATTACTCAGGTTCAAGTGGGCATATGTGTACATATGAGACTTGTGTGCTGAGAACAAGTCTGACAGTGGATAATTTTGGGAGAAGGTTTCTGGGTTGTAGCCGATATAAGGTAAGTATACTTTTTACCTATTCTAGTTGATTCACGTGAAATTGGAATGTGATGTATTCAATTCAATTTATGAACAGCTTGGTCCCAAGTGCCCTTTCTTTAAATGGATTGATAATCCCACTTGTATGCGTGGGAATGAAGCTGCCCATTTGGTGCAACAAAAGCTGGATTTACTGCGGAGTGAGTTGCAACTTGCACATGAAAGGGAAAGAGAAGCTACCCAAGCAGCAGCAGAAGCTACCCAAATGGCAGAAATTACTCAAGACAGGGCAGCAAAAGCCACTGAGAAGGAGAGAAAGTTTCGAGCTTCCTCTGTTCAAGCCAAGGAGATAGTAGTGAGAGCTTTAAAGCAAGAGAGAAAGTGCAGAATTGCACTAATTCTGTCATGGTTTTTTTTTTTTTTTTTTTTTTGGTTATGTTGTTTTCATGTTTTGGCTCAAGTGAAAATGTTGGAATGATGAGATTGAGTCTGCCTGATGGGTTGTAATATAAGCTGGTCCTCTATTGTAATAGAACTATGAAAGAATTTTGCTGTTGGTGTTGGTGTAATAGAATTATGAAGCCACTTAATAATATAACCTTTTTAAAGATAGAGTGTTATTTATGTTAGATGCTGTTGGTATTTTTGTTTAAAGTGAATTGGCTACTTATGAGTTGTTAGTGTTTTGTTGGATGTTGTGAGCTGTATTGGTTTGTGCATAAAGTGCATTGTGTGAAGACAATTGTGTTGAAAGTGAATTTAAAGTGCATGACAATCTGTCAACTTGCAAGAAAAGACAACACATACACCCTGCACACATAAACAAACTCATATAATAATAACTCAAATAACAGAATAATAATTCTAAACACCTGTCATTAAGTTGGGAAATTGTATACATATTTGTTGGTGTCATTGAATAGTTTTTCATCAACCACCAGTAAATATAAGGCATTTGGTACAACAACCAAAACAGTTGCAGGTGCCCAATGTTTAAAAAACTTAAAAAAATACAAAAAGTGTTTGCTGGCCATTATCTACCCTGTCATTGTCTACAAAATACAAAAATATAGTTGCCCTGCCATTGTCTACGAACTACATAAAACCCTAACACTACATAACCCTAATACATTATACATAGCAACAAAAATCTTCATTTACTGCCCCTGCCCCTGCCCCTGCCTCTCCCACCACAGCTGGCATTTCCACCTCTTGTTCTACATTTCTGAGCCCTAGCTGCATCACCCCTTCCTCTCAAAGCAGCTCCTCTGGTAGCAGGTGGTCTTGTAGGCTACAAAGTACAAGAATTCACATGTTAGCTACTAGCATCACAGTTTTATGAATAAAACAATGAACCTAACACTATAATACCTGTGATGATAGTGGTCTACTGTCCCATGTTTCTGCAAGGGTGTGTGGTGCTAGCTGGGTTGAAGAGAACTAAGGAACTCCTCTAACTATATACCTGAAGTCTGAAGAGTACCACTGACTTGATTTCTGTGACCATGGAGCTGGTGGTCCTGACCATGGAGCTGGTGGTCCTAACCATGGAGCTTGTGGCTGTGGAGTTGGAGCTTGTGGCTGTGACCCTGCTGCCTGGTTGGATGAGGATGAGGCCATAGTGTAAGGCTGATGTGTTGGTGGGGGCTGAGCTGAGGATTGGGTTTGTGATGAAGATAGGGCCTGGGATCCTTCTCTATGTGTAGAAGGCCTTCCACTTCCCTGCAACCAAATATGAGTATATTTTTACAATGTTAGTTATTGCCATTTTGCATTTGCATAAAAAAATTGCTAAAAACTTACAGATTTCCCTTTCTGCAATTTTTGCCTCCTCTCCCATGGTGTCTCACCAGTGACATTGGCCTTGCATCCCCTTGCATTGTGCCATTCCTGTTGACACCTTCCACACCTCACTGCCCTGTTTGCTCTAGACACCTTATAAGGGTTTGGCTCATCAGCATCTCTCCTCCTCTTCATGGGTGGCCTGCCTAGTGGCCTATAGACTACAGGTGCAACAGGCTTGGGTTGGCCACTTGACATCCACTCAGATTGGCCAGGCATGGGGGGTATGGGTGTCTTGTATGTCTCCACATAAGCATCCTTGTAGTAGTATGGATGGGTGTAGTCTTCTGGCTTCTCACGATTCACAAAAATGGCTGCAACTCCATGCTTACAGGGGATTCCTGTCAAGTCCCATACTCTACAACTGCATGTCCTATTTACCAAGTCCACCACATGCCTTTCTCTCTCATTGTCAACCTCATACACAAACTTCCCATAAGGTATTGCACAGAAACTCTTACACTCTAATTTTAACTGCTCCAACTTTTTTTGTATGCTTGGACACAAGTTGCCACTATACTTTTCTATGCCGGTGTTCTTTATATACAGCCTGCTCATAAGCCTAACTCTGATCTTCTCCAGCATTGATAAAATGGGCTTGTCTCTAGCCTTCACAATCATAGAGTTAAAACTCTCACTCAGATTGTTTACCATACAATCTGTCAAAGCTCTTGGAGAAAAGTGGGATCTGGTCCACTGTGCAGGCTCTATATCAGCCAAGTACTTCCAAGCTTGTTCATCCAAACTCTTAAGATGGTCCATCCCCCTCTCACATTCCCTGGCTGATGTTGTGCCAGCACACATCCATAGTACACTCTTCAACTCCATGCCCTTGTGGTTAACCTTGAAGTTGTTGTATATATGCTTCACACAATACCTGTGCTCCACAGTTGGGAATAGAGTCTCCATTGCAGGTAGAAGGCCTTGCAATCAAGTAAACAAGTAAGCAAGTAAGTAAGCATTCAATGTAATGAAGGTAAGCATGTAATAAGTCATGAGCTAGATGATAATACCTTCTGCCTGTCACTGATGAATACCAGATTAAGCTCCTCTGGCCTGCCAATGTCATCTGCAAACTGCTCCAAGAACCAGGTCCAGCTATTCTTGTTCTCTTGCTCAACCACAACCATTGCCACTGGGAATATATTATCATTTCCATCCTTAGTAGTGGCAGATAGTAATTGTCCACCAAACCTACCCTTCAAGTGGCATCCATCCAGCCCAATAAAAGGTCTACAACCACCTAGAAAGCCAACCTTCTGAGCATTGTACCTAATGTACATCCTTTTAAACTTGGGCTCTGCATTCTCATTTTCCATCTCTGTTTGCAGAATCACCCTACTTCCTACATCTGTCCTTAATATCATTTCTGCATAATCTCTAAGTAGGCCATACTGAGCCTCTTCATTCCAGTAATCAGCCCCCTAGCTGCCTTCCTTGATCTATACACCTGACTAAGACTTAAATCAATTGAAATCTTTTGTATCACATGGTGCTTAACACCTGAGACCTCCCAATTAGGATTCTTACCAAAATCCTCCAAATACCTCTTTGCAAACACATAGGCTGATGTAACTTGCCCATTTTTAAATGTTAGGGGGCAAGTACACTCGGGATAAAGTGTCTTGATCTCAAATGTGCACTCTCCAGTCACCATTGAGGCATAAATCCTCCATCCACAATTGTTCTTACAATGTATAGAAATCTTCTTCTTCTCATTCAACTTCCACTTAACATCAATGTGATGCTGAATCACATACTCCCTCAAAGCCTTCCTAAACACCTGGGAGTTTGGGAACTTCATCCCTTTTGCCAACCTAACATTTCCCATATCAGTCTTCTCATTGAACTCCAAATTGCCAGGCCCCTGCTCATCATCAGAGCTATCCACACTAAGAATATCATCCTCCAAAGCTGGTTCAGCCCACTCTTCATCTAAATCTATGTTTGGAGGAGGAACATTGCTTGGGCCAGGTGCATCTGTGTTTGGTTGAGGTGTATTAGTGTTTGGATTAGGTGTATTATTGTTTGGATGAGGTGTATCAGTGGTTGGAACTGTGTGAGGTGGAGAAGACTCACCAAAAATGTCATCAGCAAAGTCTTCTCCTTCCAGACCTTCATTCAACCAATCAAACTCCTCCTTCAGACCATCACCCCCTATACCGGCCCCTGTACCAGCCCTGCACCACCCCCTACACCAGCCCCTGCACCAACTCCTACACCAACCCCTCCACCATCAGGAACTTCACCAAAAATGTCATCAGCAAAGTCTTCTCCTTCCAGACCTTCATTCAACCAATCAAACTCCTCCTTCAGACCATCACCCCCTGTACCGGCCCCTATACCAGCCCCTGCACCAACCCCTGCACCACCCCCTACACCAGCCCCTGCACCAACCCCTCCACCATCAGGAACTTCAACTGCAAGTGGAGCATTACCACTCTCCACATACAGTATGATGGTGTCGCTTAGCCCTCTCTCATTAGGCTTGCACATGTGTACCACATATTGGTCATCTTCTATAAGCCTTAAGTCTTCCTCCAAGTTGCCCCCATGACCTAAATAATGAACCCTACACGGTTCATCAATCCCTAATTCCTCACATATACCTTTTATTTCAAAGTAACTAAGCAAATCAAAATCCCTATACACTATTTCAACTTCCCCACCAAAGTATTCTAAACTATGGTTCCATAGAAAAGCACCCCCATAATGTACCTCCAATTTCACTTCCTCATCATCCATCTGAAATAACAAATTACCATTTGACACGTATACAATTAACAATTAAAGAATTGTAAACAACAAAAGAGTAAAACAGTTGCATGTTTCTGTTTTGCTTTTGGGATGCAACACACACAGAGGGACCACATTTTCAACTTTTCTTTTTATTCTGTCTTACTAAATAGCACATGCAAACACTAAAATTTAAACCCAAAACAAACTTGGGTCCACTGTGAGACACAATGACCACGACAGACAAAATGCCCATAAACAAACACAAATCCAAAAGAACAAGTGGTCACATTTTTCATAAACATCAACAAACACAACCAATATTCACATTCCATTACATGTAACATTGACCATTGATTGATTACTCAAAAAACAATAAAACAACCACAAGCGAAAGTAAAAACCCAAACAGTGAACTGATTTCTTACCAGGATTTTTGTCCCTCGAACAATAGCAGATGTCAATAGCAGATTTTAGTCCCTCGTCTAGGTTTTACACTTGCAACACTATGTCAATAGCAGATCTTACAACGATTTTCGCGATTCTAGGGCTCGTGAAGAAAAGAAAGTGGATTTTCGTTGTTTGATCCATGTTATGTTCTAATTTGGAATAAAAGGGTGTTAGACTACCGTCTGAGGGTTAGGTGGGCAACAGGGAGGTAACAGATTGAAGTACAGGGGGGCAAAGTGATAAGTTTTATACCACGGGTAGGCAAAGTGAAAACGGGTCAAACCTCAGGTGGGTTTACTGTAATTATCCCTATTAATTAATTGTCAAGCTTTAGAATCAGACTCAACTGCAAGTTGGACTACAAATATTGGTAACGTAATCAACTACAATTTACATAGCAAAGCATAATTCCAAGCCCAAATTCTTAAGGCAAGCCAGAATTCAACTAGAGCAATCTATGTGTTAAACTCTAAGGGTCTATACATATTTTTCAGCATTAGATCTTTAGATGTCATTGTGATAAAGATTAAGTCTTTCAAACATGGAAAATTCAGCTTGTCTACAATTATCTTTTTGGTAACACCTAATAGAACCCAACAATAATTGGCAGACATTGACACCTAGAAATCTATAATAAATTTAGAACCTTATACAAAAGCTTTGTATTAGAAGAACACAAATTAGTAAACCAAAGTGCCAAACTAGACCCAAAAACCACAAGTATCAGTGTTACCTAAGTAGTCGCAGGAAACCATTATGAATTTGTTGTTGCAACAATCCATAACTCCTAGCATATAAACCCAATAACCCATCAATCATTTTACCATCAGTTTCCAGAACCTCTCATTCACCAAACTTGAAATTGTCTTTCAAAGCTAAATACCAAAATGTTAACACCAAAGGCTTGGTGCAGTCCAAGAACCTATCAAGGTTAGTAGCAGGCTCCAAAGACAGGTTTTGCAATGAATTACAAGAGAGGTTCTTTCAAACAAAAACGCAAACATGTGGTATGAAACACCATAATACATATAAATAGAACCTCCTGGTGGTTCAAGTCTCCTAGCCAGCATTTTGGGGCTACTAACACAGGTCTTTCTCCCTATAAAATTACCAAGTGTGTGTAATCTGCTGTCTCACACACCTAGTCAGGTGCACAAACAGACCTGGACACTCGTGTTAGCCACACATGCCAAAAAAAAAAAACTTATAAGATCCACCGATAAATAAAGTACACATCACTTAATAATTGTATAGAGAAATCAAAGGAAAAATCTGCTACAATAAACAAAACCAAACCTGAAGTAACACAACCCAAGTATCGAGGTCATTCAGGGAAAAGCCCATAATTTGGTGAGCAATGGGACTCAGTACTAGAAATATTCCATCAACAAAAACAGATCCATATTTCCATCCTCATCCTCTTAAAGAAACTCCTATACAAAGACAAAGAATCAAATACTTAAAGACCTTAATACTTCAACACATATCATGAATAAAAAAAAGATGAGTTCATATTACAAAAAACCCACTTCCTCTTTGCTAGAAACTATGACACAATGCATGCCAACATAAGCTCAACATATTACAAAGAAAAATTATAGTATATAATGAAGAAAAGAATTTTTTTTTTTTTTTTTTTAAATACGTAGCTGCCTATCTGATAAGTTCACCAAGATAAATCGGATGCTTGACTTGTTAAGAATCAAGACTAAGTTCAAAATCATGACTGTCATCATACAATCAAGAACCATACCAGGGAAGTCAGGTTCTTCTCCAAAACTTATGCAGTAAGTAAAATGTTAAACAAGCAACTGTGCAGTAGAAGTAATGTACATACACAAACACACATGCATGCACGCACAAGCATTAATTGATTGCATATTGACACATGCACAGAAGTGTTAACTAGTTGCAAATCGACACATGCACATGAGCACTATACGGTGCCACATTGCCTATCCTTTTAGACTAGCATACAGCCCAGAGAAATTTCACCAGATAACCATAAAACAAAATATTGCAAAGAAAGAGGATATCATATTCAATATTCATAACCAGACATTGCATTTACGAACTCTTTATGACTCACTCAGGCAATACTCAGATTCCTGATTCTCAAGAAACCAAGCTGATCTTCAAAGAACCTCAGTTCAAAAAACTTTGTTATCAACCCAAATATAACTTAACCATTTAATAGAAACTCAAATTAAGATTTTTTATTTACCATCACATCCTTGTTGACTCTATTGAGAATACTATCTCAAAGCTCCAAAAAAAAAAACAATATTAAAAGGTACCAACTTTAAAATTTTCCCACAATTTCTCACTAGCCAAACAGGGAAATAGAGAACCCAAACATGCCTTTTAACTAATAATGCATGCAAGCAGAACATAACAATCAAAAACTAAAAAAAAACTAAAAAAAATTTAAAATAAACATAATCCAACAAAAATTATAATATAAAATAAATTAATTAATACTCAAAACCTAAATCGTACCCGGGTAAACCTTAATGGAATTTTTTACCTCAATTCCAGAATTTGACCCACATGAGCAAACACAAAGGAAACAGTATTAAAAATGTGAAATTGCCTCCAAAAATAAAAACACAAAATAAAATAAAATAATATAAAAAAATAAATTAATACTCAAAACCTAAATCATACCCATGTAAACCTTAATGCAATCTTGTGAAGTACTGTAGGAACTACTTGGTTCTACCTATATGCCATACCTTGAAATTAACAACAAACTCGAAGGGAAAATCACTTAAGCCCCAACCTTGAGAATAAAGCAATTAAGCATAGCTCTTTTTCATGCCAAAACTTGAATGGCACCATGAACCATTAAGAGATAGCTCCAACATGTACATAATGACCTACTAATTGACATAAAATAATTAACAAGCTAAAAAATCATTTAAATTGCAACAGTGGACTCCAATTGGAGAAACACACTTGCTGCAATGTTGCAGAATGTTAACTTTGTTCCATAAAAGCAAATATAACAAAATCTTATCTTTTAGAAATCCATGAAAACAAAAATTATGTCACTTCTAGAATATAAAAATGTTTTGAATAAATTAGAAGAAAACAGCACCACGTGGTCTAGTCTCGGCTAGAAAGAAATACATTGCAAATAGAGAATGTTTGAATCACTAGAGATGCAATTACTGGCTTTCAAAATTTTCTAAGGACATAATGCATGAATCACTGGGAAAAATATATTGCATGCCGTCATTCATTGTACAATCCTATCACTACCTTTCCATTTTCAATTTTTAATTGGGAAAAAAGTTAATTAACACATTAAAAGTTTAACTCAGGTATAAAAGAAAGAAAAACAACAATTACCATTTTTTCTTATGAAATAGTAATTTATTACTCCAAACACAAATGAAGTCTAGCAAACCAAAACTGGAAAAAAACGTCAAATATCTGATATCAACACCACTCTAAGGATCTTTACATTGGGCAAACATCGACTACACAAAGAAATCAAATTTGCTACTAAAGGTAGTTTGCAAACTGAAATGAACATAAGTCATTCTAACCACGATGTCTTTTTTTTTTTTTTTTTATTAATTTCAAATGGAGAACAGTTAACAAATCTCAAGAATTGAAATTTTCAAATGAAATTAATAAGCATTCAACTAGGAATTGATATAAAATAAATTGGTTTTCAGAGAGAGAGGGAGAGAGAGAGAGAGAGAGATTAGTCTTTCCACAGTAAGACATTGTCCTCATTTTGACGGATGGGATCAATACCATCAAGAAATTCAAAATATGATGGACAATATAAAAGAAATATAATCTCTAGCACAGCATGGGAGAAGGAATTCATCTTCAACCAAAGTTTTTAAGTATTACTAATGTCTGACAATTAAGCAATTCAATCGATTGTCAAGTCATTTAAACTCAATCTATTTTTTCTAGCACAAAAATATTGAGAGAAATCTACATTTCCCAATTCTCTCATAATCTTAACCTGGAATGAACCTTAATCCTAATAACAATTTTGAAAGTGTAAGTTTTAATGCGAAATGTGCATAGTGTAGACAGTAAAATGAAGGAGAGCTCACCACATATATGGTGGAACTTCATTGCTAGTTGAGTAACATATCTTCTCTCTACAGGATTACAATCTCCATGTTCATAGCCTCCTGAATTGCAGACAAGAACTCTTGCCTTGCTTTTGCAGAAATAACAAGGTAATTTGGTCCATGAATAGTGCTTACGTACACAACCTAAAATGAGGAAAAATAAAAAAGTTAAAAAATTGCTCAGGGACATTATTTACATTCATACATAAGCAGATGTTATAAATGGTCAAAGACAGGAACCTACTCTCATTAATTTATTCTCAGTAAGTTGTGAGTATAAATAATTGACAGACACTTAAAACAGCAGTAAGTGACATCAAAACTAAATGAGGGCTCATTTTTGTTGTCTCACTTTGCATGGAGTTTCATTAGTGAGATTACAACTAAATCAAGGTACAATACACCCAAATTGCTCTAATAAAATGTGAAACCTGTTTCACTTTAATGAAAACAATACCAGCATAATCTCAACAATCAGGAACAGAATTATAAAAATCAGGAAAGCAAACCATATCACATTATTAAGGACTAGGAGCCCCAGCATAATAACTAGGTAGTTCAATTTGGAGCAAAAACTGACCAATTACATCCCATAAAGTTCTCAACAACATTAAAACCCCAATTCAAAAATGAGATCAGGAAGGAAGTATAAAAATAATTAATTTTGAAACAATTTTCTTTGTGCTCCCTGCATTAGTGTTCGTTCGTGTGGGTGCTTGTCCGACTGTCCTTGTGGATGAACATACATATGTATGCACAAAAATTTATACAGATACTGTGAGTGTGTATGAGGGGGAGAGGAGGATGAGACGTTCATAGCTTAAGGTGTTGGCATATCAACAAGACATTTATTTTTTGAAAAAAAAAAAAAAATCCTTTCTTCCCTTGACAAGACAAATTAAGAGGGTAAGTTACAGTATTTTTATTTCTATTTTCCAATATCTTGCCAAGTTTAAAATTTTCCCACATTTTCCCACTAGCCAAATAGGGAAATAGAGAACCCAAACATTAAAATTTTTCCACAATTTCTCACTAGCCAAACATTTTCTCACTTGTATTAACTACTAATGCATGCAAGCAGAACATAACAATCAACCAAAAATAAACTATAAAAAAAATTAAAATCAACATAATCCAACAAAAATTTTAATATAAAAAAATAAATAAATCAATAATACTCAAAACCTAAATTAATACTCATACCCAGGTAAACCTTAATGCAATCTTTGGCCTCAATTCCAGAATTTGAAGTAGACCCACATGAACAAACACAAAGGAAACAGTATTAAAAATGTGAAAAAAATTGCTTTCCGAAAACAATACAAAAAAATCACAGAAAAGTGAAGTCGACTCAAGTGACTCACCTTCGTTTCTTGGGCCTGGCAATGAACAGAAACAAAAACACAAAAAAAAAAAAAAAAAAAAAATTATAAGAATCAAATCAAAAACGCTTACCCTAACCCTAACAAAGAGAAGAGGAAAAGAGAGCAGTAGAAAATATTTATTTCTTTACAAAAAGTTGTCAACACTTCTTTTCCAATTATACAAAACTCTCACTCTTTAAGTTGGAAACCAAAAACATCCGGTCCCATTTTATTTTATGGGACATTGTACTATTGCTTACTGAAAACGAACACACAAAAATTATATAAAACAAAGTAAATGACCAGAAAATTTAAGCCTAAAATGAATACGAAGAAATTAAATCACTTATAAAGAATCTAGAACTCCATATCCACCAATGAAACAAGCATGTGCAAAACAGAGTAATCATGACCTAGTCTTTTAAAATTACAGCACAAAGATTGCTGTTAAGGAAGTTGAAAATCATAATGCTTGCTACTTGACAGAAATCAAAACCACGACAGTTACGGGCAAATAAACATATCAAATGTAACATGAATCTTGTGTTTAAGGTTAAAAATTGAGAAAACCTGAAGTTTCCATGACCCAATGCCCTTGAGCAGCTGTGATGGACGAATTCAAGCCTAAAATTTTGAAGGGATGAATCAAAAATCAAATTTGAAATTTTAGAAAGAAGAGTACCAAAACCACAACTAATTCTGCTTTTATCATCTACTCCTCTGCCTCCATCTCCCAATCTCATACCAAAACCCATAAATGATATCATTAGATAGAAACCCATGCACAAACCCAAAGTAATATTTATTGAAGGACTACGAATCATAGCTCTGTAATCAATTAGTGGAGAAGAGAGAGGATGATGAAGTCTTGCATTATTGTAGGTTGGATGCACGATTCTTTAGGAGTGAAACATAGAAACGAAAAATTGAGGGAGATTGAAGATCAAGGACACCAAAGAATTCAAGAAGACCAAAGAGATGATATAGATGCCCAAACGCTGTCATTCCAACTATGACATTCACTACCACATACAACTCAAAATGAAAAATAAAATATAAATAAAAATAAAAATTCAAACAAAAAGCAAACGCATAATTTGGATAAGTTGAAATAAGATAATGAAGCTAAAGTAACTAGCACAATCACGAAGTGAAGCTAAAATAACATGTGCAAAAATACAACAAACTAAAATTGAACAAACCTAAAAAATTAAATCCAATCATGAAAAAGAAGTAAAATCTGAACCTTGGAGTGCAGGGAGAATGCAGATTTGGTGAAAAAAAATGTGAAGTTGTGCATATTTGCAATTGCGAAAGTCAAAACCCAAGAGATAACCGAAGTCCAAAATGCCTACCAAATACACAAAACAAACCATATACAAAAATTTTATATATGATTGAGATCAAATTAATTTTCTTTTTAAAATTTTTTAATTTCAGTAAAAAATCCCTTATTCATGACATTTTTTGCATACAAAATATGAAACAAAATCTAAACCCATGCACAAGACATTCACAATTGATAAATAAATAAATAAAAACTTTCAAATAAAAAATAGGAAATTAACAAAACATATAATCCTATTGACCAACATTGAATTGGAGCTCAGAGGTTTTCTCTTTAGCCAATGTCCAAAAAAAAACAAAATGAATAAGCAATTAAGCAATCTGGATTAAAAATTTATCCCTAAATTAAGCCCAAACTCCAAAGCCTACACTCTAATTGATGTTATGGTCTTCTTTGAGCTCATACTGTCTTCAGTATCATGTTCATTGACTAATCTGTGTGCTTTAAACAAAATCCAACAAGAGAATTCATATATGTATTTATGTATGCATAAAGGGGAAAAAAAACAAAACAAAACAAATGGAAAAGAAATCATATTGAAGAAAGATGTAGAACTTCCTTCTCTCTAGCAAAATCCCTAAAAATAAGTCTTTACTTATTTTATAAGTAGCATACACAAGCTGATTTTGCAAGTAGTTTCAAGCAAATAAAAAAATGTCTAATCTGAATCCACATCCAAGAATATTTATATGTGAAAATTTGTTAAAACATTAAGGGTCGACCTGAATTTAGAGAAAATTGTTAGGAAAAAAAAACATACCAACAATTTTTCAAACTTAAACACTCAAAAGAAAAAAAAATATATAAATAAAAAACCTTTTTCAAGCTAAATTTTAAACAACTACATTCCTTAATCAACGTGGTTGGGAAATCTTTCTTCTCTTAACTTGCTATATCTCAATAAACCCACTTTTAAGACACCAATACCAAAAAATAAAACGGAAACAAAGAAAATGAAAAATCTAGCATCTTCAAAGTAAACATTCCCACGTTTATTAAAAAAAATTAATATGGGAGTAGAAGAATACTATTCATAAGAAAAAATATGGTATCATAACATGTCATAGATTTTTGGGTTCCATTGGTTAAAGGAAAATAGATTCCAGAGCCATAGCACTACAAACTGGGCGCATAGATTGTCATGTGCCCTATATGGCTTTAAATTGTTGTGGCTAGAAAAGGCACAAGTAGTCCTACAATGTCAACATAACAAACATGTCAATCATAATAAGATTTGAAAATGCCATATTCACCAGTCTTTATCTCAAAACACAATGAAGGGTCTTAGGTTTGATTTCACTGTGAGTGGTTGCTAGCTCACCCCTATCAAAGGCAATCAATAAATTTATAGATATAGAGCAAAGCAAAAAAATGCACCTCCTTTTCTAGGAGTAAAAAAAAAAAAAAAAGTTATTGATGAAGCTGGCCTTTAAAATTTTTAAATCAATTTACTGGTATTGCTGCCAATGAGACCTTATTTAGCATTAACAAATAAACATAGTAGTTGGGATCTAATTGACAAAATATATCTTCGAAAGAAGAAAAATAGCTTATGTTGAAACGTGACTGATCATGTAATATTATTGCAGACAAATGGCCTACATAGAGAACAGAGAAATTAAAAATCCAACCTCAAATAACTGAGAAATCAAAATATAGATCCATGAGAAATCAACCAAAGAACAAAGAAATCAAAACCAACCCAAATCCATGAGAAATCAACCAAAGAATAGAGAAATCAAAACAACCCATACCCATAAGAAATCAACCCAAAGAACAGAGAAATCATAACCAACCCATACCCAAGAGAAATCAACCCAAAGAACACACAAAGAAATCAAAATCAACTCATACCCGTGAGAAATCAAACCAAATAACACATAGAGAAATCAAAACCCAAAACACAAACCACAATCCAAAACTACAGAAATCAAATAGCACAAATAAGTCCACAAACCCAAGATTTATGAGATGAAAAGGGAAAGAACACTAAAAACAAAAAGAAACTGTAACCATGGAAAGCCTTACTTCTAGCAAACCCATTTTCAAAACCTCCGTAATACGAAACAGTAAACCCAAAATCCAAAATCAAAAACATACAAACAGAGCACACATTACACTCATTTATATCTACATACATATGCGGCCACATGCCCACAAGAATAGCGATACCCAAACCCACGGCCAAACAACCACAAACACATGCAACACAACCAAGAGGGAGATCGCAAGAGGAAAAGAGAGTGTGAGAGAGAGAGCGAGAGGAATTGGGTGGGACTATTCAATACTGTAATTTAAAAACCTAAAAAAGAAAAACTGAAATGATATGTTCGAGAGAGAGAGGAACCTACCTCTTTAGTTTATTCTCAGCAAGTTGTGAGTTTAAATAATTGAAAGACACATTCAAAACGGCAATAAGTGACATCAGAATTGAATGAGGCCTCATTTTTGTTGTCTCACTTTGCATGGAGTTTCATTTGTGAGATTACAACTAAATCGGGATACAATACACCCGAATTGCTCTATTAAAATGTGTAACCCATTTTCCTTTAATGAAAACAATACCTTCATAATCTCAACAATCAGGAATAGAAATATTAAAATCGGGAAAGCAAACCATATCACATTATTAAGGACCAGGAGCCCTAGCATGATAGATGGGTAGTTCAATTTGGAGCCATAACTGACCACCTTCCTGCCACTTGCTTAATATCTCTACTTTTTATACTCACACACATCCCCTCTCCATTCCAGCATAGGATTTCCGATTGCAACCTTTTGGTCCCAATTTTTATGATCAAATATAAAAATTCTAACCTACACAAAACACATACAATTCCCATTCATTGACTATTCTGCCAGTGCCACCAAAAGTACATCATGTATAACACGTCATAACTTTTATGATATTTTTTGTAAATAATTTCACGTGTGCTTAATTAGCCCATTTAAGTTGAATACTTCAATGTTCACTCACTTAAGTAACTGAATCTATTACCAGATTTACCACAAGCATGGCCATCTAAAAATATAGGAGTTACTACCATAATTTACGGTTAATTTCATTTTTATAGATTACAGGAAAACTGAAAACACGCCATTTGATTTTTGTTTTATCATTCAATATTATGATCATCAATTCTAACTTAAGAGATGCATGCACTTATTATTTATTCTTTAGAGTGAAATTTTACAACACAAAAAGCAAAAACATGATAAAGAAAAAGTGATCATTATGAGGTTATCCAAAGCATGAAACACTGAGAACCAACAATATTACAAATATCCAACTAATCATATGTAGGAAATAGAGTTTTCAAATGTTATTATTTCATAATTCTCTCTCTGAACTCTGCAACTAAATTACATTGAGCACAAATATGCAGTTACAACACAAAGTAGTGCCCATAAAGTCAAACATACAGATCACAGTAATACAAAGCACAGGGAGAGGTTCATGAATATGGGATTAAGGGTTCATTACTTGCATCCTTGTTTTTCTACCAAGTATTTGATATATCTAATAATACAAATTATAAGTTTTTTAAAATTTCCAAATTTTTCTGCATATGCAATAGTCATGAAAAAAAGTTTCCAAGTTTTCTGCATATGTAATAGTCATGAAAAAAAGTTTCCCAAGAATGATAGAATTGTGTCTTCATGTGTGCATGTGTGATGTGCGTGTTTGTGTTCATGTTTGATGCAGCACTAGCAGTGCAAAGAGTAAAATGATGGGGGAAAAGGGAAAGAGTCACAAAACTCCATTGACAAGGCAAGTTAAGAGGGTAAGTTACAGTATTTCATGTAACATTTTCATTTCTATTTTCTAATATCCTGCCAAGTTTAAAATTTTCCCACATTTTCTCACAAGCCAAACATTTTCTCACTTGTATTAACTACTAATGTATGCAAGCAGACCATAACAATCAACCAAAAATAAACTAAAAAAAAAAAATTAAAATCAACATAATCCAACAAAAATTTTAATATAAAAATAAATAAATAATACTCAAAACCTAAATTAATACTCATACCCAGGTAAACCTTAATGCAATCTTTGGCCTCGATTCCAGAATTTGAAGCAGACCCACATGAACAAACACAAAGGAAACAACATTAAAAATGTGAAATAACTGCTTCAGAAAACAAAACAAAAAAATCACAGAAAAGTGAAGTGGACTCACCCGACTCGCCTTCATTTCTTGGGCTCGGCGATGAACGGAAACAAAAACACAAACAAAAAAATGATGAGAATCAAATCAAAAACCCCAACCCTAACAGAGAGGAGAGAAAAGAGAGCAATAGAGAGAAGTTTTCATTTCTTTTTTGTTTGTTTGTTTAGACCGAAGAGAGAATAAATATAAAGAGAGGAATTAATTTAGTTTATAAGGGAGAACAATATGATGAATAAATTAAAATTTTGAAAGACAACATGGATGAAAAAATTGATTTGCAACCCCAAATTCAAGGCAAGCCAAAATTCAACTGGAGCAATCTATGTGTTAAACTCTAGGAGTCTATACATTCTTTTCAGCATTAGAGTTTTAGATGTCCTTGTGACTTTCCTCCAAATGCCAATTATACCAAAAATAATGTTACTTAAATGTAAATAAGCTGAATCTCACCAACATGTTTGACATAAACACAAGTCAAAAACATACCCAACAAAACTTTTGAAATGTAAATAATCAAGATTTCACCAACATGTTTAATATAAACAGAGGTCAGAAACTTACCCAACAAAACTTCCTGAGAGCAAACCTAAAAGACACATAATAGAAGCAAACAACACAAACTTACAACTCAACACAAAACCAGAACAAACAAAAAATCCTAAAGAGTGAAGAACAATTACATCTCTAAACAAGCAATTAACAACAAAACTATTAACTTCTAGAATCTATTATTAGGGCCACATACCAAAACCACCAACCAAATTATAGCACAGGTTTGGAACAAAGGAAGCAACCAAGATGACCAAATTTGGTAGTGAAATAGAGTAGAAAAGCACATTTATGAGATAGTGGGAACCTAAGCAAACCGCAACTCCAAAAAAAATCATGCTTTAAAATCTTCAAGTAACTAAACAACTTTCCTGCTAATTACACAAACTCCAACTTTTTACATAAGGAAATGTCAGAAATCAAAAGAAACAAATCCAAATCTTAAAACTCACTCTACAACATCACACATTTTCAAAGAAAATAAAGGAGCATGGACATAGCGTGAGATCTTACCTGAGGAAAGCTTTGGGCTGCATCAAGAACACCTTTTCCATCTGCAACGTACATAAACGGCGATATTAGAAGTAGAATAAAAAAGCCTTGCTAATGAAACCTATTTTGCCATGGTTAGGGTTTGTCCAAACTAATAGAACTTTATCCATGATAATTTGTATATATTGGCGCTTCAGTTTGTACAAACTATTTTCAGGTCATCTATCTAACTTCATTTAACATTAACAATTTTCAGAGCCAGGCTTGTAAAGAAGATCTCGGATAGGAGTTGGGATTAGCAAGTAAATATTCTGCTAGCAAGGGAAATGACATAGAAATAAGTATGAAAACATCTAAAATGCTGATACTAGTCAAAATGAATATCTATAAATGAAGTAACGGAAAATTTGGTCACAAACATATCCAACAAATCATGGGAGTGAAGGAAAGAAATTAAACTAAACAATATATTAGAGGAAATGGAATTCAAATTCAAATATTGTTCGGATCGTAGAATCCTAATTGTTCTCCAATATAGTAGTAATATGAAACACAAAGAAGCAGTAATATGAGCATGTGACAACTCACAATATTTCCACAAGTGCAAGCATTAAAACGTACCTAGATATGTAATTTTTTCCATCTCAATGATAAGCATGTCTTCGCAGTGGATCACTTAAAACTTGATATACTTCACATAATACCTGCAAACATAAAAAATAATGAACTTGGAATTAAAAACATAATCGCTTTGTACGGTTTTAATATTGGCATCAAAGTACTATGGGAAGAATCACTGAGAAGGAAAAGAAAACATGATTTCATTTATTATGATTCATTTAAAATGAGGTATGTGCCTGAAAAATCAAGGAGGGGAGATCATGTTTTGCTCCCTATGATAATTACACATATCAGGCAGAAAACTTGAAGAAATAGATGACAGAGCAAAACACTTTGCATCAAGCATAAGAACTTTTAATTCAAATTTAAAAACATCTAAAAATAAAATTTTGTAAATCCATTCAAGCAAATTTATTATAATTTACACCATGGGCCATTCATCATATATTTATGATGGGTGACTGTTTTGTTATGATCAAATCGCCCCCCCCCCCCCCCCCCCTTGAATGCTAAGTGAAGGTTCAATTCCCCAATCCACTCTATAATAATAATCATCACATGAACCAATCAAGAACGGGTGACAATATAAGATCACATAAGCATGGAGTGGGAGCC
Source organism: Quercus parvula (assembly GCA_030820535.1). NCBI lineage: Eukaryota > Viridiplantae > Streptophyta > Magnoliopsida > Fagales > Fagaceae > Quercus > Quercus parvula. The sequence continues at coordinate 4,101,138 of JAUAME010000008.1, read as the reverse complement.
TGTAACTAGATTACCTGCTGAAATATAAAACCATAGGAGAAATATTTTGGAGACAGGGAAATTTCAAACAATAAAGAGTAGCCCCTTCCGCATAACAAAAATAATAATAAACAATAAAACAATGAACCCCTGCTCCAGACTGATCAAGTATATCACTTCTAAGTTGAGTTACCATTATCTATCAAATCATGAAAGGAAAAAAACATTGGAGAGGAAATTAACATAAACAAAATCAAACAGGTTGCGGGAGAAAAAGATTTTTTCCAAATAAAAGCAATTTGATTTCTTTTCTCCAACATGCTTTACTCTCTAAAGACATTGGCTCCAGTAATGATTTTTCACAAAAAATAGATGCACTTCATCAACCATATATAATATCCAACAATAAGTAGGAATTTCAACCCAAAAATGGATGCACTACATTTTCCATATACAATATCAAAGTAATACCTCCACATAATTTCTGCTTTTGATTTCTTACATTGCATCAACAAAAATGTTGGCAATGGAGAAGGATCCACCAGATTATGCAATCACACAAAAACAGTTGTCAATATAAATATGGAGACTAAAAGTAATACTCAAAAGAAAACCAATTCTAAACGAAACAAAAGAAGAAGATTAGGAAAGAAAATCTCAACCACAAATGAAAAAATTCCATAACCTAAAGAGAGAGAGAGAGAGAGACAACAGATAGTGAATTATGAATAGCGCACTCGGTTATATTCTCGCAAAAGGATACGGTTAGGACGAGGAGTTTTATTGAATTATTGAAATATGAATGTGAAAGCAATGCGCCCAAATAATTGAAATTATCAAAACCCCATCAATTTCTGGTAGTCATTCATATGAAAAAACCAAACGTAACCTTAAATCTAAATCAAGTTAATTGAAATACCATACCTAACCATTAAGTTTATAAAACAAAATTTAAAAACTTTACCGATTTCAGATAAAGAATTGTCTGGTGGTGGCAAAGTTTGTAAGACCATTGCTTATATATATATGTGCATGTGAGGGGGTTTTTTTTTTTAAATAGTAAAAAATAAAAATTTGACCTTGCTTGATAGAATTTTGCCTTATGATATTTTGTATGCAACATCAAATTTTCAGAATAATAATACTGCCTAGTACTCTTAATTAAATTTATAAGTTTCTCTTTGATTTTGAAAGTTCATAGCCATTACTTGATGCTCACACATCTTTTTTTTGCCAGGAAGATTTATACTATTGAAGGAAAATTTTTATTTCTTAACAAAAAGTTGTGAACACTCCTTTTCCAATTTTACAAAACTCTACCTGTTGAAGTGGGACACCAAAAACATCCAGTCCCATTTATTCTTTATGGGACCAATACTGTTGGTGCCTGAAAACTAACAACACGCAAAAATTATATAAAACAAAGTGCGTGATCAGAAAATTTCAGCCTACAATGAATATGATAGAAATTCAATCACTTACAAAGAATCTTGAACTCCATATCCACCAATGAAACAAGCATGTGTAGAACAGAGTAATCATGATCCAGTCTTTTAAAATTAAAGCAAAAAGGTTGCTGTTAAGGAAGTTGAAAACCATAATACTTGCTATTTGATAGAAATCAAAACCACGATGGTTCTGAGCAAATAAACACATTAAATGTAATGCAAATCTTGTGTTTAAGGTTAAAAATTGAGCAAACCTGAAGTTTCCCCGACCCAACGCCTTTGAGCAGCTGTGATGGATGAATTCAGGCCTGAAAATTTGTAGGGATGAATCAAAAATCATATTAGAAATTTGTAGAGAGAAAAGAACACCAAAACCACAACTAATTCTGCTTTTATCATCTACTCCTCTACCTGCATCTCCCGATCTCATATCGAAACCCATAAATGATATCACTAGACAGAAACCCATGCACAAACTCAGAGTAATATTTATTGAAGGACTACGAATCATACCTGTGTAATCGATTAGTGGAGAAGAGCGAGGATGATGAAGTCTTGGATTGTTGTTGGTTGGACGCTTGAATGTTCAGGAGTGATACCGAAACATAGAAAGGAAAAATAGAGGGAGATTGAAGGTTAAGGACACCAAAGATTCAAGAAGACCAAAGAGATGATGTACAAGTCCATACCGAGTAATAAGATGCCCATACGCTGTTATTCCAAATAGGACATTGACTACCACATAAAACTCAAAATGAAAAAATAAATAAATAAATAGAAATTGAAACAAAAAACAAACACACATAATTTGGATATGTTGAAATAAGAAAATGAAGCTAAAGTAACTGACACAAGTACGAAGTGAAGCTAAAATAACATGTGCAAAAATCCCACAAACTTAAATTGAAGAAACCTATAAAATTAAATCAAATCATGAAAAAGAAGTAAAATATGTACCTTGGAGTGCAAGGTGCATGGAGATTTGGAGAAAAAAAATGTGAAGTTGTGGATATTTGCATTTGCGAAAGTCAAAAACCAAGAGATAATCAAAGTGCAAAATAACAACCAAATACACAAACAGAACAATACGAAAATTTTATATATGATTAAGATCAAATTCAATTTCATTTTAAAATTTGTAAATTTCAATAAAAATTCCCTTATTCATGCCATTTTTTGCATACAAAATGTGAAACAACAAAATCTAAACCCATGCACAAGACATTCATAATTGATAAATAAATAAATAAAACTTTCAAATAAAAAATAGCAAACTAACGAAACATATAATCCTATTGACCAACATTGAATTGGACCTCACGGGTTTTCTCTTCAGCCACTGTCCAAAAAAGAATAAGAAATCGAGCAATCAGAATTAAGAAGCTTTCTATGCATTAAAAATTTATCCCTAAATTGAGCCCAAACTCCAAAGCCTACACTGTAATTGATGTTATGGTCTTCTTTGAGCTCATTACTGTCTTTAGTATCATGTTCATTGAGTTATCTGTGTGCTTTAAATAAAATCCAACAAGAGAATTCATATATGTATGTATGTATGCATAAAGGGAAAAACAAAACAAAAGGAAGAGAACTCATATAGAAGAAAGATGTAGAACTTCCTTCTCTCTAGCGAAATCCCTAAAAATAAGTTTTTACTTAACTTATAAGTGGCATACACAAGCTAATTTCGCAATTAGTTTCAAGCAAATAAAAAAATGTTTAGTCTCATTCCACGTTCAAGATGTTTAATCTCATTCCATGTTCAAGAATATTTATATGTGAAAATTTGTTAAAACATTAAGGGTCTAATTGAATTAAGAGAAAATTTTTAGGAAAAAAGCGCATATCAACAATTTTGCAAACTTAAAACACCCAAAAGAAAAAGAATAAAAAAAAAAGATAAAAAACCTCTTTCAAGCTAAATTTTAAACAACTACATTCCTTAATCAATGTGGTTTGAAAATATTTCTTCTTTTAACTCAATAAACCCACTTTTAAGACACCAATAACCCAAAAAAAAAAAAAAAAAAAAAAAAGGAAGGAAAGAAAGAAAATGAAAAATCTAGCATCTTCAAAGTAAACATTCCCATGTTTATTTAAAAAAATTAATATGGGAGCAGAAGAATACTATTGATAAGAAAAAATATGATTTCATAACACGTCACAGATTTTTGGGTTCCACTGGTAAAAGGTAAATAAATTCCAGAGCCATAGCACTACAAACTGGGTGCATAGATTGTCATGTGCCCTACCCTATATGGCTTTAAATTGTTGTGGCTAAAAGAGGCCATAAGTAGTCCTATAATGTCAACATAACAAACATATCGGTTATAATAGATTTGAAAATGCCATTTTCATCAGTCTTTACCTCATAGCACAATGAATTGTACATGAGGGGAAAAATTAGAGTACATCAATACTCAATAGTTTTCATGTTCCGAATACAAACCAAAAAGGAACATCTATAACACAACTACATGCTATAACAAACCAATATTACATAATAACACTTAAAAGAACCTCAACCCAGAAAATAAAAGTATGATATGCAAACAAATATTTCATACCTGTTCAAGGTTTCATGGACTTTTGTACTTTATGCACTAAATTTGTACTTTGTGCCTAAGGTATACTTCCTGTATACTCAGGTCACACCCTACTTCTTTTTATAATATATTTTTATTACTTATCAAAAAAAAAAAAAAAAACACAAATGTTGCATACCTGAAGCTGAGAAAAAATTTCACTCCATGAGCAATGAAAGATTGAATTAGGAATGAGTACAAAAGGCATGCAAAAGAGAGCACTGTCACATTGTTCTTTCATAAAGAGAATCCCATGAAAATATTAAACAAGCAGCAATAGAAAAAGAAAAAGTAATCAACATATGTGCATTTAACCTCCATTAATTATCTTGCCATTTCTCCATAGAAAAACAGAGATACGAAAAAAGGTAAGTAGGACATATGATGCCATAGCTGAAAGGAAACAAATATAGAACCAACTTAGCTCAAAAATTATATATAAAGTTACTAAACTTCATAACTTTGTTTTATCAACATAGCAAAAATTAACTTTCTGGAGCCTATATAAATAGAGCCACATACCAAAACCATCAATAGCACAGGTTAGGATAAAAAGAAGCAACCAAGATGACCAAATTTTGCAATGAAACATAGTAGAAAAGTGCATTCATAATCAAGTGGAAACCTAATAACCAAACCTCAACACCATAAAAGTCATACTTCAAAATTCAGATCTTTAATACTTTTCTTCTTATCCATTTTCTAGTAACTAAACAGATTTCCTGTTAATTACACAAACTCCAAACATAAGAAGATATCAGAAATCAAAAAGAAAACAAATCCAAATTTTATATCTCACTCTTCACCATCATATGTTTTCAAAGAAAATACAGGAGCTTGGATAAGGCTTGTGATATCTTACCTGAGGAAAACTTAGGGCTGCTTCAATAACGCCTTCTTCATCTACAATGTACATAAATGGTGATTTTAGAAGCAAAAAAAAAAAAAAAAAAAAAAACGTTGGAATCATAATATACAGAAAGGGGAGAGAGATATGGGATCTGATGAAACCTATTCTGCCATGGTTAGGGTTTGTCCAGATTGATAGTAACTTTATCCATGAAAATTTGGATAAATTGGCGCTTTGGTTTGTAAATACTATTTTCAGTTAATCTATCTAGCTTCATTTAACAACAGTTTTCAGAGCCAGACTTGTACAAAAGATCTTGGATAGGAGTTGGGATTAACAAGTAAATATTCTGATAGCAAGGGAAATGACAAAGAAATCAGGTATGAAAACATCTAAACTGCTGATATTTGAACAAAATTAATATCAATAAATAAGGTATCAAAAAAATACGGTCACACACATATCCAATGAAACATATGAGTGAAGGAAAGAAATTAAACTTAACAAAATAGTAACCTTACAAACGGACAGAAAGCCACAATCCACAAATACACTTCACCTGCAAGATTTCCCATTAGCAATTTTGTAAAAATGAATTAACACTCCAAAAGATAAAAAGAGAGAGAGAGATTATATATAAGGTAATTTTTACGCCATATATATATATAGACACATATATATATATAGACACATATATATATATAGACACATACACATATATATACACGCACGTGCACACACACACACATATATATATATAGACACATACACATATATATACACGCACGTGCACACACACACATATATATAACTCATTAGCACTCCAAAAGATTTATTTAAACCAAACAAAAAAAGAGAGATTTTATATTCGTAAAATAGAGAGAATGGCACGGGATTAGGCGAAAATGAACAAAAATGAACCAAATTATGAATAGCGAAATTCAAACTTGAAATATTAGAGGGAGAGAGATAGAGAAAGAGAGTGAGAGAGAGAGGGCTTACCTGTCTTGCGTTAGCCGAAAATACCAAAAATCATATCAAGGATAATTGATACTACTTATAATGTCAAATACATTAGGTGACCACAAATAATTGAAAGCCGAAGCACATGTGTGAGTGTAAATAATGGAGAAAGAAGCATCTTTGGTTTGATTGAACTGTGAGTGATTGCTAGCTCACCACTATCAAAGCAAATCAATACCTGAAAAAAAACAAAAAAAAAACAAAAAAAAAAAAAAAGAAAACAGTGGAAAACCAAAAACATCCAGTCCCCTTTATATTTATGGGAAATTGTACTGTTGCTGCTAAACAACAAACTCAAAAAAATTATAATAAAGAAAGGCCATGATCAGAAAAATTCAGCCTATAATGAATATGAAGGAAAATAAATCAGTTGCGAAGAATCTTGAACTCCATATCCTCCAATGAAACAAGCATATGCAGAAAAGAGCAATCATAATCCAGTCTATCAAAATTAAAGAAGAAAGGTTTCTGTTAAAGAAGTTGAAAACCATAATATGCTTCCTATTTCACAAAAATCAAAACCACAATGGCTCAGAGCAAATACATCCGCAATACGAAACAGTAAACCCAAAATCCCAAATCAAAAACATACAAACAGAGCACAAATTACACTCCTTCACATCTACATACATACATACATACATGGCCACATACCCATAGACACACGCGACACAACCGAGAGAGAGATCGCAAGAGGAAAAGAAAGTGAGAGAGAGAAATTGGGTGGGACTATTCAATATTGTAATTTGAAAACCTAAAGAAGAAAAACTGGAAATATATGTTTGAGAGAGAGAGAGAAATTGGGTGAGAGGAAGCACTAATCTGAGTAACATATCTTCTTTCTGCAAGATTAGAAAACGCCATGTTCATAGCCTCCTCAATTGCCCACAAGAATTTCTTGCCTGGCTTTTGTAGAAATAATAAGGTAATTTGGTCCATGAAGAGTGCTCAAGCCCACAACCTAAAATGAGGAAAAAAAAAAGTTAAAAATTTGCTCAGGGACATCAATTACATTCGTACATAAGAAGATGAGTTATAAACGGTCAAAGACAGCAACGTACCTCTTTAGTTTATTCTCAGTAAGTTGTGAGTTTAAATAATTGAAAGACACATTCAAAACAGCAATAAGTGACATCAGAATTGAATGAGGGCTCATTTTTGTTGTCTCACTTTGCATGGAGTTTCATTTGTGAGATTACAACTAAATCAGGGTACAATACACCCAAATTGCACTATTAAAATGTGTAACCATTTTACTTTAATGAAAACAATACCATCATAATCGATTAAAATGTGTAACCCGTCCGCATAGATCTTATTGCACTTAATGCTGCCACGCAATTAAGAAGACAATATTTCTCTGTTAATAATTTCCAGAAATCAAAACCAAAAAAAGATAAGCATTTCAATGGTCCCAACCAAGACTTGGGAACCTGCACATCGATGAAATAAAAAGTATTAAGTACATATGTTGTAACAAGCCAAACAAAATATGAGTAAAAGAAAACTAAGGTAAGAATGACTTCTGTGATAGTAACCTAAATAATAAAAACTACTCAAACTGTCCATATTCACAAATAAGACTGAGAAGCTATAGCATCATGATAATCACAGAATGTAGCACGGCCAGTTGGAACATCAAGGAGAAGGCTTGTGAAAGCTCTAAACAGAATAGATCTATAAAAGTAGGCAGACAATAATTGCACTAGAAATAGAATACAAAGCATTTATGTATAAATAAGAATGTGACATAAGAAAGAAAAATAAATATATTTAAAAAAATAGGATGAATTATTTGGTAAGCAGATTGTTGGAACCAAAGCAACAGCTGTAGAAATTTATAGAAACACCAACCAAAAATTTGTGTTAGTAGCAGGCTCCAGAGACAAAGGTTCTTTCAAACAAAAAAGCAAACACATGGTATGAAACACCATAATACATATAAATAGAACCTCCTGGTGGTTCAAGTCTCCTAGCCAGCATTTTGGGGCTACTACCAAGGGTATTTATCCCTATAAAATTACCAAGTGTGTGTAATCTACCATCTCAAACACCTAGTCAGGTGCACAAATAGCCCTGGACACTCGTGTTAGCCACACACACCAAAAAAAAAAGCTTATAAGATCCACCGATAGATAAAGTACACATCACTTAATAATTGTTTAGAGAAATCAAAGTAAAAAGCTGTTACAATAAACAAAACCAAACCTGAAGTAACACAACACATAAGCCCCAATGATCAAGGTCATTCAGGGAGAACTCCATAATTTGCTGAGCAATGGGACTCAGTACTGGAAATATTCCATCAACAAAAACAGATCCATATTTCCATCCTCGTCCTCTTAAAGAAATTCCTATACAAAGACAAAGAATCAAATACTTGAAGACCTTAATACTTCAACACATATCATGAATCAAATAAAGATGAGTTCATATTACAAAGAACCCACTTCCTCTTTGCTAGAAAGTATGAGACAACGCACGCCAAAATAAGCTCAACATATTACAAAGAAAAATTATAGTATATAATGAAGGAATTTTTTTTTTTTTTTTTTTAAATCAGTAGCTGCCTATCTGATAAGTTTAACAAGATAAATTGGATGCTTGACTTGTTAAGAATCAAGACTAAGTTCAAAATCATGTTTGTTATCATACAATCAAGAACCATGGCAGGGAAGTTAGGTTCTTCACCACACCTTATATATATGTGCATGTGCATGTGGGTTTGTTTTCTAAAATAGTAAAAATTGAAAATTTGGCCATGCTTGATAGAATTTTGCCTCATGAGATTTTCTATGCAATGTCAAGTTTTCAGCATAATAATACCGCCAAGTCCTCTAAATTAAATTAATAAGTTTCTCTTTGATTTTGAAAGTTCATAGCCATTACTTGATGCTCACACACAACTTATTTTTGGCCAGGAAGATTTATACTATTGAAGGAAAATTTTTAATTCTTTACAAAAAGTTGTCAATACTTCTTTTCCAATTATACAGAACTCTACCTCTTGAAGTGAGAAACCAAAAACATCCAGCCCCATCTTTTTATGGGATATTGTACTGTTGGTTCCTAGAAACTAACAACAGGCAAAAATTATATAAAACAAAGTGCATGATAAGAAAATTTCAGCCTATAATGAACATGCAAGAAATTAAATCACTTACAAAGAATCTTTAACTCCATATCCACCAATGACACAAGCATGTGCTGAACAGAGTAATCATGATGCAATCTTTCAAAATTAAAGCACAAAGGTTGCTGTTAAGGAAGTCGAAAACCATTATGCTTGCTATTTGACAGAAATCAAAATCACGATTATTCCGAACAAATAAACATATCAATTGGGTTGTGAATCTTGTGTTTAAGACTAAAAATTGAGCAAACCTGAAGTTTCCCAGTCCCAATGCCCTTAAGCAGCTGTGATGGACGAATTCAGGCCTGAAGTTTTGTAGGGACGAATCAAAAATCAAATTAGAAATTTGTAGAGAGAAAAGAATACCATAACCTAAAAAGAGAGGGAGAGAGGGAGAGAATCAACAGATGGTGATTTATGAATAGCACACTCGATTATATTCTCACAAAAGGATACGGTTAGGAAAAGGAGTTTTGATTGAATTATTGAAATACAAATGTGAGAGCAATGCGCCCAATAATTGAAATTATCAAAACCCCATCAATTTCTGCTAATCATTCATAAGCAAAAACAACCAAATGTAACCCTATATCTAAATCAAGTTAATTGAAATACCATACCTAACTGGTAAGTTTATAAAACAAAATTTAAAAACTTTACCAGTAATGCTCTCAAAGAAAGACTTGTCTGGCAGTGGCAAAGTCTGTAAGGCCGTTCCTTATATATATGTGCGTGTGTGGGGTTTGTTTTTAAAATAGTAAAAATTGAAAATTTGGCCATGCTTGATAGAATTTTGCCTTGCTTTTGCAGAAATAACAATGTAATTTGGTCCATGAATAGTGCTCAAGTCCACAACCTAAAATGAGGAGAAAAAAAAGTTAAAAATTTGCTTAGGGACATCATTTACATTCATACATAAGCAGATGTTATAAATAGTCAAAGACAAGAACCTACTCTCTTTAATTTATTCTCGGTAAGTTGTCAGTTTAAATAATTGAAAGACACACTCAAAAAAGCAATAAGTGACATCAGAATTGAATGGGGGCTCATTTTTGTTGTCCCACTTTGCATGGAGTTTCATTTGTGAGATTACAGCTAAATCACGGTACAATACACCCGAATTGCTAAATTAAAATGTGAAACCCATTTTACCTTAAGGAAAACAAAACCATCATCATCTCAACAACCAGGAACAGAATAATAAAAATTAGGAAAGCAAACCATATCACATTATTAAGGACTAGAAGCCCCACCATAATAGATGGGCAGTTCAATTCGGAGCCAAAACTGACCACCTTCCTTCCACTGGCTTAATTTCTCTCCTTTTTATGCTCACACACATCCCCTCGCCATTCTAGCATAGGATTTCAGATTGCAACTTTTTGGTTAGAATTTTTATGATCAAACATAAAAATTATAACCTGCACAAAACACATACAATTCACATTCATTGACTATTCTATGTTGTGAAAGCTAAACTGGTCGCATAGGCTGCCAGTGCCACCAAAAGTATATCATGTATAACATGTCATAACTTGTATTATTATATTTTTTATAAATAATTTCACGTGCGCTAAATAGACAAGTTAGCCCATTTAACACAAACAAAAAAATGATGAGAATCAAATCAAAAACCCTAACCCTAACAGAGAGAATAGAGAAGAGAGCAACAAAGAGAAGTTTTCTTTTCTTTTATTTTTTTTGTTTATTTAGTCCACAGAGAGAATAAATATAAAGAGAGGAATTAATTTAATTTATAAGGGAGAACAATATGATGAATAAATTAAAATTTTTGAAGACAACAAATATGAAAAAATTGATTTGCCACCCCAAATTCTCAAGGCAAGCCAGAATTCAACTAGAGCAAGCTATGTGTTAAACTCTAGGAGTCTAAACATTCTTTTCAGCATTACAGCTTTAGATGTTGTTGTGACTTTCCTCCAAGGGCCGAATATACCGAAAATAATGTTACTTAAATGTAAATAACCAGAATCTCACCAACATGTTTGATGTAAACACAGGTAAAAAACATACCCAACAAAACTTTTTAAATGTAAATAATCAAGATCTCACCAAAATGTTTAATATAATCATAGGTCAGACACTTACCTAACAAAACTTCCTCAGAGCAAAACCTTAAAAGACACAACAGAAGCAAACAACAACAAAATTACAACTCAACACAAACCAAAACAAACAAAAAATCCTAAAGAGTGAAGAACAATTACATCTCAAAACAAGCAATTAACAACAAAATTACTAATGTGGTGTATTTAGAGGGAGCGAAACTGGCGTACTTTTGAAGACAGGGACAAAACCGATGACCAACTGCTCGCTTACTTTAGTGGATCTCTTTTCGATTGGTCTAGGGCTTGGGGACTCACCTCTAGTGATTCTATCCCTATGTTCCTTAGTTCTCTTCTTTGTAATTAGCTCTTTGTTGGCTTCGCTTGTTTTCTTGTTTTCTCCTTTTCTTTTCCCCTTTTGTGTTTCCTTCTCTGTCCTCTCTGTTCTACCTTATGTTTTCATGAGGTCTTTTTTAATATAATTTTCTTACTTATCAAAAAAAAAACAACAAAATTACTAAATTTCAAAACGTTGTTTTATCAACATAGCAAATATTAACTTCTGGAACCTATAAATAGGACCACATACCAAAACCACCAACCAAATTATAGCACAGGTTTGGAACAAAGGAAGCAACCAAGATGACCAAATTTAGTACTGAAATAAAGTAGAAAAGCGCATTTATGAGATAGTGGAAACCTAAGCAAACCTCAACTCCAAAAAAATCACGCTTTAAAATCTAAGAAGTTCGAAATTCGGATCTTTAATACTTTTCCTCTTAACCACTTTCAAGTAACTAAACAGCTTTCCTACTAATTACACAAACTCCAACTGTTTACATAAGGAAACATGATAAATCAAAAGAAACAAATCCAAATCTTAAATCTCACTCTAAAACGTCACACATTTTCAAAGAAAATAAAGGAGCTGGGACAAAGCATGAGATCTTACCTGAGGAAAACCTTGGACTGCATCAAGAACTCCTTCTCCATCAACAATGTACATAAACGGCGATTTTAGAATCAGAACAAAAAAGCCTTGGAATCATAATATACATAAAGGGTAGAGAGATATGAGATCTGATGAAACCTATTCAGCCATGGTTAGGGTTTGTCCAGATTGATAGAACTTTATCCATGATAATTTGTATAAAATGGCGCTTCGGTTTGTACAAACTATTTTCAGGTCATCTATCTAACTTCATTTAACATTAACAATTTTCAGAGCTAGGTTTGTAAAGAAGATATTGGGTTGGAGTTGGGATTAGCAAGTACTTATTCTGTTAGCAAGGGAAATGACATAGAAATCAAGTATGAAAACATCTAAAATGCTGATACAGATCAAAATTAATATCTATAAATGAGGTATCAGAAAATTTGGTTACAGACATATCCAATGAAACAGTGAGTGAAGGAAAGAAATTAAACTAAGCAATATATTAGAGGAAACGGAATTGAAATTCAAATATTGTTCTGATAGTAGAATCCTAATTGTTCTTCAATATAGTAGTAACATGAAACAGAAAGAAGCAGTAATATGAGCATGTGACAACTCACAATATTTCCACAAGGGCAAGCATAAAAACGTACCTAGATCTGTAATTTTTTCCATCTCAATGATAAACATCTCTTCGCAGTGGATCGCTTAAAACTTGATATGCTTCACATAATACCTGCAAACATAAAAAATAATGAAGGAACTTGGAATTAAAAGCATAATCTCTTTCTATTTGGCAACAAAGTACTATGGGAAGAATCACCAAGAAGGAAAAGAAAACATGATTTCATTTATTAAGATTCAATTAAAATGAGGTATGTGCCTGGAAAAATCAAGGTGGGAAGATCATGTTTTGCTCCCTATGATAATTACACATATCAGGCAGTAAACTTGAAGCAATAGATGACAGAGCAAAACACTTTGCATCAAGCATAAGAACTTTTAGTTCAAATTTAAAAATGTCTAAAAGGAAATTTTTGGAAATCCATTCAAGCAAATTTATTATAATTTACACCACGGGCCATTCATCATATATTTATGATGGGTGACTGTTTTGTTATGATCAAATTGGTCCCACTAATACACCAGGGGCCATTCATCATATTATAAATTATCTATAAAGACAGGTGATTGCTTAGTAATGATCAAATTGGTCCCACATTGAATTTATAAAGATAGCGGAATCATTGTTGTAAAATAAACTTCATCCAAGAACTATACAGAATTCAAATAAGATTTTGTCTTACTAAAATCTGATAAATGCTAAGTAAAGGTTCAATTCCCCAATCCACACTATAATAATATTAAATCATCACATGAACCAATCAAGAAAGGGTGACAATATAAGATCACTTAAGCATGGAGTGGGAGCCTGTAACTAGATCACTTGCTGAAATATAACATCATAGGAGAAATATTTTGGAGAAAGGGAAATTTCAAACAATAAAGAGTAACCCCTTTCGCAAAACAAAAATAATAATAAACAATACAACAAGCACTTACTCCAGACTGATCAAGTACATCACTTTTTAGTTGAGTTACCATCATCTATCAAATCAAGAAAGGAAAAAAACAATTGAGAGGAAATTAACATAATCAAAATCACAAAGGTTGCGAGAGAAAAAGATTTTTTTCAGATAAAAGCAATTTGATTTCTTTTCTCCAACATGCTTTACTCTCTAAAGACATTGGCTCCAGCATTGATTTTTCACCAAAAATAGATGCACTTCATCTGCCATATACAATATCCAACAATAAGTAGGAATTTCAACCCAAAATGGATGCACTCCATCTTCCATTTGCAATATCAAAGGAATAACTCCACATAATTTCTGCTTTTGATTTCTTACATTGCATCAACAAAAATGTTGGCAATGGAGAAGGATCCACCAGATTATTCAATCACACAAAAACAGTTGTCAATATAAATATGGAGACTAAAGGTAATACTCAAAAGAAAACCAATTCTAAAAATAACAGAAGAAGAAGACTAGGAAAGAAAATCTCAACCACAAATGAAAAAATTCCATAACCTAAAGAGAGAGAGAGAGAGACAACAGATGGTGAATTATGAATAGCACACCTGGTTATATTCTCGCAAAAGGATACGATTAGGACAAGGAGCTTTGATTGAATTATTGAAACACGAATGTGAGAGCAATGCGCCCAATAATTGAAATTATCAAAACCCCAGCAATTTCTAGTAATCATTCATAAGAAAAAACAACCAAACGTAACCATAAATCTAAATAAAGTTAATTGAAATACCATACCTAACCATTAAGTTTATAAAACAAAATTTACAAACTTTACCGGTTTCAGAGAAAGACTTGTCTGGTGGTGACAAAGTCTGTAAGACCATTCCTTATATATATGTGCGTGTGGTGGTTTGTTTTTTAAAATAGTAAAAATTGAAAATTTGGCCATGCTCGATAGAATTTTTCCTTATGAGATTTTGTATGCAACATCAAGTTTTCAGCATAATAACACTGCCAAGACCTCTTAATTAATTAATAAGTTTCTCTTAGATTTTGAAAGTTCATAGCCATTACTTGATGCTCCAACATCTTTTTTTTTTTTTTTTTTTTTTTTACCAGGAAGATTTATAATATTGAAGGAAAATTTTTATTTCTTTACAAAAAGTTGTCAACACTTGTTTTCCAATTATACAAAACTCTACCACTTGAAGTGGGGAACCAAAAATATCCAGTCCCATTTTATTTTTATGGGACATTGAGCAATCAGAATTAAGAAGCTTCTATGCATTTAAATTTTATCCCTAAACTGAGCCCAAACTCCAAAGCCTACACTATAATTGATGTTACGGTCTTCTTTAAGCTCATTACTGTCTTTAGTATCATGTTTATTGACTAATCTGTGTGCTTTAAATAAAATCCAACAAGAGAATTCATATATGTATGTATGTATGCATAAAGGGAGAAAAACAAAAAACAAAAACAAAACAAAAGGAAAAGAACTCATATTGAAGAAGAGGTAGAACTTCCTTCTCTATAGCAAAATCCCTAAAAATAAGTCTTTACTTATTTTATAAGTAGCATACACAAGCAGATTTTGAAATTAGTTTCAAGCAAATAAAAAAATGTATAATCTCAATCAACATCCAAGAATATTTATATGTGAAAATTTGTTAAAACACTAAGGGTCCACTTGAAGTTAGAGAAAATTGTTAGGAAAAAAAAAAACGCATACCAACAAATTTTCAAACTTAAACACCCAAAAGAAAAAGAAAAAAAATAAAGATAAAAAACCTCTTTCAAGCTAAATTTTAAACAACTACACTCCTTAATCAACGTGGTTGGGAAATCTTTCTTCTCTTAACTTGCTATATCTCAATAAACCCATTTTAAGACACCAATACCCAAAGAAAAAAAAAAGGAAACAAAGAAATGAAAAATCAAGCATCTTCAAAGTAAACATTCCCATGTTTATTAAAAAAAATCAATATGGGAGTAGAAGAATACTATTCATAAGAAAAAATATGGTTTCATAACATGTCACAGATTTTTGGATTCCATTGGTGAAAGGAAAATAGATTCCAAAGCCATAGCACAACAAACCGGGTGCATAGATTGTCCAGTACCCTACATGGCTTTAAATTGTTGTGGCTAAAAAAGGCCACAAGTTGTCCAATAATGCCAACATAAAAAACATGTCGGTTATAATAACATTTGAAAAACCATTTTCACCAGTCTTTATCTCAAAACACAATGAAGGGTCTTAGGTTTGATTTCACTGTGAGTGGTTGCTAGCTCACCCCTATCAAAGGCAATCAATAAATTTATAGATATAGAGCAAAGGAAAAAACTGCACCTCCTTTTGTAGGAGTAAATACTTGAAAGAAAAGGTATTGATGAAGCTGGCCTTCAAATTTTCCAATCAATTTACTGGTATTGCTGCCAATGAGACCTTATTTGGCATTAACAAATATAGTACTTGGGATCTCATTGATAAAATATATCTTTGAAAGAAGAAAAATAGCTTATGTCAAAACGTGACTGATCATGTAATATTATTGCAGACAAATGGCCTACATAGAGAACAAAGAAATTAAAAACCCAGACTCAAATAACTGAGAAATCAAAACCCAGATCCATGAGAAATCAACCAAAGAACAGAGAAATCAAAACCAACTCAGACCCATGAGAAATCAAACCAAAGAACACACAGAAATCAAAAACCAAAACACAACCCACAATCCAAAACTAAAGAAATCAAATAGCACAAATAAGTCCACAAACACAAGATTTATGAGACAAAAAGGGATAGAACACAAAAAAAAAAAAAAACTGTAACCATGGCAAGCCTTACTTCTTGCAAACCCATTTTCACAACATCCACAAAACAAAACAGTAAACCCAAAATCCCAAACCAAAAACATACAAACAGAACACACATTACACTCATTCACATCTACATACATACATGGCCACATACCCACAAGAATAGCGACACCCAAACCCACGGCCAAACAACCATAAACACAAACACACACGTGACACAACCGAGAGAGAAATCGCAAGAGGAAAACAGTGAGAGAGAGAGAGAGACAGAGAGACAGAGAGAGAGAAATTGGGTGGGACTATTCAATATTGTAATTTGAAAACCTAACAAAAAAAATTGCAATGATATGTTTGAGAGAGAGAGAAATTGAAAGAGGGGAAGCACTAATCTGAGTAACATATCTTCTCTCCGCAGGATTAGAAAACTCCATGTTCATAGCCTCCTAAATTGTAGACAATAATTCTTGCCTTGCTTTTGCAGAAATAGAAAGGTAATTTGGTCCATGAATAGTGCTCATGTCCACAACCTAAAATGAGGAAAAAATACAAGTTAAAAATTTGCTCAAGGACATCATTTACATTCGTACATAAGCAGATGTGTTATAAATGGTCAAAGACAGGAACCTACCTCTTTAGTTAATTCTCAGTAACTTGTGAGTTTAAATAACTGAAAGACACATTCAAAACAGCAATAAGTGACATCAGAATTGAATGAGGGCTCATTTTTGTTGTCTCACTTTTCATGGAGTTTCATTTGTGAGATTACAACTAAATCAGGGTAAAATACAACCGAATTGCTCTATTAAAATGTGTAACCCATTTTACTTTAATGAAAACAATACCATCATAATCTCAACAATCAGGAACAGAAATATTAAAATCAGGAAAGCAATCCATGTTACATTATTAAGGACTAGGAGCCCCAGCATAATAGATGGGTAGTTCAATTTGGAGCCAAAACTGACCACCTTCCTGCCACTTGCTTAATATCTGTACTTTTTATGCTCACACACATCCCCTTCCCATTCCAGCATAGGATTTCCGATTGCAACTTTTTGGTCAAAATTTTTATGATCAAATATAAAAATTCTATCCAACACAAAACACATACAATTCCTATTTATTGACTATTCTATGTTATTAAAGCTAAACGGGTTGCTTAGGCTTCCAGTTGCACCAAAAGTATATCATGTATAACACGTCATAACTTTTATTATATTTTTTGTAAATAATTTCAGGTGTGCTTAATTAGCCCATTTAAGTTGAATACTTCAATGTTCTCTCACATAAGTAACTAAATCTGTTACTAGATTTACCACAAGCATGGCCATCTAAAAATATAGGAGTTCTTACCATAACTTCATGGTTAATTTCATTTTTATAGATTACAGGAAAACTGAAAACACACCATTTGATTTTTGTTTTATCATTCAATATTATGATCATCAATTCTAACATAAGAGATGCATGCACTTATTATTTATTCTTTATAGAGTGAAATTTTACGTTAAAAAAAGCAAAAACATGAGAAAGAAAAAGGGATCATTATGAGGCCATCTAAAGCATGAAACACTAAGATCCAACAATATTACAAATATCCAACTAATCATATGTAGGAAATAGAGTTTTCAAATGTTATTATTTCATAATTTTCTCTTTTTAACTCTGCAACTAATTTACACTGAGCAGAAATATGCAGTTACAACACAAAGTAGTGCCCATAAAGTCAAACATACACATCACAGTAATACAAAGCACAGAGAGAGGTTAAGGGATATGGGTTTAAGGGTTCATTACTTGCATCATTGTTTTCCTACCAAGTATTTGATATATCTAATAATACAAATTATAAGTTCGTTAAAATTTCCAAGTTTTTTCTGCTTATGCAATAGCTATGAAAAAAAATTTTCGAGTTTTTCTGCATATGTAATGTAATAGTCAGGAAAAACAATTTCACAGGAATGATAGAATTGTCTTCATGTGTGCATGCAATGTGCGTGTTCGTGTTTGATGCAGCACTAGTAGTGCAAAGAGTAAAATAATGGGGAAAAGGGAATGAGTCTTGACAAGACATGTTAAGAGGGGAAGTTACAGCATTTCATTTAACATTTTTATTTCTATTTTCTAATATCCTGCCAAGTTTAAAATATTCCCACATTTTCTCACTAGCCAAACATTTTCTCACTTGTATTAACTACTAATGCATGCAAGCAGAACAAAACAATAAACCAAAAAAACAAAAAACAAAAAAAAAAATTAAATCAACATAATCCAACAAAAATTTTAATATTAAAAAAAATAACTAAATAAATAATACTCAAAACCGAAATTAATACTCATACCCAAGTAAACCTTAATGCAATCTTTGGCCTCAATTCTAGAATTTGAAGCAGACCCACATGAACAAACACAAAGGAAACAGTATTAAAAACATGAAAAAAAAAATTGCATCCGACAACAAAACAAAAAAATCACGGAAAAGTGAAGTTGACTAACCCAGCTCGCCTTTGTTTCTTGGGCTCGGCGGCGATAAACGGAAACAAAAACACAAACAAAAAAATGATGAGAATAAAATCAAAAACCCTAACCCTAACCCTAACAAAGAGGAGAGAAAAGAAAGCAATAGAGAAAAGGTTTTTTTTGTTTGTTTAGCTTCATTTAACATTAACATTTTTCATAGCCAAACTTGTACAGAAGATCTTGGATAGGAGTTGGGATTAGCAAGTAAATATTCTGATAGCAAGAGAAATGACAAAGAAATCAGGTATGAAAACATCTAAACTGCGGATATTTTATCAAAATTAATATCCATAAATGAGGTATCAGAAAAATATGGTCACACACATATCCAATGAAACATATGAGTGAAGGAAAGAAATTAAACTTAACAAAATAATCACCTTATAAACGGACAGAAAACCACAATCCACAAATACGCTTCACCTGCAAGATCCCATTAGCAATTTTGTAAAAATGAATTAGCACTCCAAAAGATAAAGAGAGAGAGATTATATATAAGGTAATTTTTACACCATATATATACATATATAAATAAATTAATTAAAAAAAAAAAAAACTCATTAGCACTCCAAAAGATTTATTTAAACCAAACAAAAAAAGAGAAAGATTATATATTCGTAATATAGAGAGAATGGCACGGGATTAGGTGAAAAATGAACAAAAATTAACCAAATTATGAGTATTGAAACATTAAACTTGAAATATTACACACAGAGAGAGAGAGAAAGGGCTTCTCATATCAAGGATAATTTTTTTTTTTTGAGAAAGAAGAACTTGACATTTTTTATTCAGTAGTAGGCAAATCCGCCTGATAAGCTGTAAAAACTTGGATAGGAACATCCTCCATCCAAACTGAAAAGCCAGTGACATGACGTGCATGTCTAGCTAGGTTGTGAGCAACAATATTCCCTACTCTACCAACATGTTGAAAGGAAATACAAGTAAAAGAACGTGCCAACCATTGGGCATCCTGAACTAACAGACCAAATGAAGCTAAGGAAGGGGAAGGATCCCTCAGAGCAGACATGACAATCAAAGAATCTCCCTCAAGAATTGCTTTGTCAAAGCCTAGCTCAAGGGAGAATTCAAGTGCTCTACATGCTGCAAGAGTTTCCAAATTTACAACTGAGTGTGGGAGTGGGATATTCTGGGATAAAGAAGCCAAAACCAATCCTAGGCTGTCCCTAACAACCACGCCAATACCAGCTCTTTCATCATCCTTGAACACTGCTCCATCGAAATTAATTTTTATTAAATTCGCTGGTGGAGGCTGCCACCATACCAGACCAGAAGTTGCTGCAGTGGGCTTCCTTGGCTGAGCTGACCGAAACTCCTGAAGGGATTGGTAAGCATGCTGCGCTATCTGCTCCAAAGGCCAACCTGGGGGGGCGGTTCTAGCTTGATTCCGTCGAAACCAGATATTCCAAGCGAGCATTGCGAACATGTCGCTACTGCAGTCCGAATCCAGTACATGGAGGAGGACTTGAGGAAAATTTTGGAACCTGGTTGAACTCTGAAATGCCCATTGAGGATCATCTTCCCAAACCCGAGTAAGAGCTGGGCATGACCACAAGGAATGTAAGACATCTTCTGCACCTTGTGAACAGAGGGGGCACATTGAATCCTCTAGAACACAGCGTCGAACCAGGTTGGATTTTGTTGGAATAGCATTTCTACAAGCTCTCCAAACAAAATTCCTGACCTTGCACGGCACTGCCAGCTTCCATATCCTTCTCCACAGAGATTTCGTTTGCAATAAGGTTTGATTCTTTGGAGGGGCTGACATCCAAACCTCTGTTTTGAGAAAATAGTACCCTGACTTGGCTGAATAGGCACCGGACTGCACAAAAGGCCAGAACAAAACATCTTCATTTGGTTGTTTGCTAAGCTGAATTTTTTGAATTTCCAATGCTTCATTATGGCTGAACAAACTGCATAGGATGGATGAGTTCCACGAGCGAGTGGCTGGGGTAATAAGGCTACTAACAGTTGCATCTTGTAACTCAGCTACCAGTGGTCCCTACAAAGATGTGTGAGTAAGAGAAGGTAACCATTGGTCTCCCCAAAGTTTGATGGACTCCCCATTTCCAACCCTCCACTTTGCCCCCCTCCGAATAACTTCTCTCCCCACTAGTATACTCCTCCATGCATATGAACCCCCATGACCCTCCTTCGCTTCCAGAATTGAACAACATAAATGTTGGCAATGGAGAAGGATCCACCAGATTATGCAATCACAAAGACACAGTTGTCAATATAAATATGGAGACTAAAACAAATACTCAAAAGAAAACCAATTATAAACAGAACAGAAGAAGAAGATTAGGAAAGAAAATCTCAACCACAAATGAAAAAAATCTTTCACTTAAAAAGAGAGAGAGAGAAACAAAAGATGGTGATTTACGAATAGCACACTTGGTTATATATTCTCGCAAATGGATACGGTTAGGAAATGGAGTTTTGATTGAATTATTGAAATACGAATGTGAGAGCAATGTGCGCCCAATAATTGAAATTATCAAAACCCCATCAATTTCTACTAATCATTCACAAGAAAAAACAACCAAACGTAACTCTAAATCTAAATCAAGTACCATACCTAACCTGTAGGTTTATAAAACAAAATTTAAAAACTTTACCAGTGATGTTTTCAAAAGAAGGCTTGTCAGGCGGTGACAAAGACTGTAAGGCCGTTCCTTATATATATGTGGTGTGTGTGTGGGTTTGTTTTCTAAAATAGTAAAAATTGAAAATTTGGCCATGCTTGATAGAATTTTGCCTCATGAGATTTTCTATGCAATGAAAATTTTTCAGTATAACCTCTTGAAGTGAGAAGCCAAAAACATCCAGCCCCCTTTTCTTATGGGACATTGTACTGTTGGTTCCTGAAAACTAACAGGCAAAAATTATATAAAACAAAGTGCATGACCAGAAAATTTCAGCCTATAATGAACATGCAAGAATTAAATCACTTACAAAGAATCTTCAACTCCATATCCACCAATGACACAAGCATGTGCAGAACAGAGTAATCATGATCCAGTCTTTCAAAATTAAAGCACAACGGTTGCTGTTAAGGAAGTCGAAAACCATTATGCTTGCTATTTAACAGAAATCAAAACCACGATCATTCCAAACAAATAAACATATCAATTGGGTTATGAATCTTGTGTTTAAGACTAAAAATTGAGCAAACCTGAAGTTTCCCTGTCCCAATGCCCTTAAGCAGTTGTGATGGACGAATTCAGGCCAGAAATTTTGTAGGGACAAATCAAAAATCAAATTAGAAATTTGTAGAGAGAAAAGAATACCGTAACCTAAAAAGAGAGGGAGAGAGAGAGAGAGAATCAACAGAAAGGAGTTTTGATTGAATTATTGAAATACAAATGTGAGAGCAATGCGCCCAATAATTGAAATTATCAAAACCCCATCAATTTCTGCTAATCATTCATAAGCAAAAACAACCAAATGTAACCCTATATCTAAATCAAGTTAATTGAAATACCATACCTAACCGGTAAGTTTATAAAACAAAATTCAAAAACTTTACCGGTAATGCTCTCAGAGAAAGACTTGTCTGGCAGTGACAAAGTCTGTAAGGCCATTCCTTATATATATGTGCGTGTGTGGGGTTTGTTTTTTAAAACAGTAAAAATTGAAAATTTGGCCATGCTTGATAGAATTTTGCCTTGCTTTTGCAGAAATAACAAGGTAATTTGGTCCGTGAATAGTGCTTAAAGTCCACAACCTAAAATGAGGAGAAAAAAAAGTTAAAAATTTGCTCAAGGACATCATTTACATTCATACATAAGCAGATGTTATAAATGGTCATCAAAGACAGGAACCTACTCTCTTTAATTTATTCTCGGTAAGTTGTGAGTTTAAATAATTAAAAGACACTCAAAACAGCAATAAGTGACATCAGAATTGAATGGGGGCTCATTTTTGTTGTCCCACTTTGCACGGAGTTTCATTTGTGAGATTACAACTAAATCAGGGTACAATACACCCGAATTGCTCTATTAAAATGTGAAACCCATTTTACCTTAAGGAAAACAAAACCATCACAATCTCAACAACCAGGAACAGAATTATAAAAATTAGGAAAGCAAACCATATCACATTATTAAGGACTAGGAGCCCCACCATAATAGATGGGCATTTCAATTTGGAGCCAAAACTGACCACCTTCCTGCCTCTTGCTTAATTTCTCTACTTTTTATGCTCACACACATCCCCTCCCCATTCCAGCATAGGATTTCAGATTGCGAATTTTTGGTTAGAATTTTAATTTTTATGATCAAACATAAAAATTCTAACCTACACAAAACCCGTACAATTCACATTCATTGACTATTCTATGTTATGAAAGCTAAACTGGTTGCATAGGCTGTCAGTGCCACCAAAAGTATATCACGTACAACATGTCATAACTTATATTATTATACTTTTTATAAATAATTTCACGTGCGCTAAATAGACTAATTAGCGCATTTAAGTTGAATACTTCAATGTTCTCTCACATAAGTAACTGAATCTGTTACCAGATTTACCACAAGCATGGCCATCTAAAAATATAGGAGTTATTACCATAAATTATGGTTAATTTCATTTTTATAGATTACAGGAAAACTGAAAACACACCATTTGATTTTTGTTGTATCATTCAATATTATGATCATCAATTCTAACTTAAGAGATGCATGCATTTATTATTTATTATTTATTCTTTATAGAGTGAAATTTTACATTACAAAAAGCAAAAACATGAGAAAGAAAAAGGGATCATTATGAGGTTATCTAAAGCATGAAACACTGAGAACCAATAATATTACAAATATCCAACTAATCATATGAAGGAAATAGAGTTTTCAAATGTTATTATTCAGAATTTTCTCTCTGAACTCTGCAACTAATTTACATAGGGCACAAATAGGCAGTTACAACGCAAAGTAGTGCCCATAAAGTCAAACATACACATCAAAGTAATAAAGCACAGAGAGTCTAATCATACAAATTATAGGTTCTTTAAAATTTCCAAGTTTTTCTGCGTAAGCATCAATCATGAAAAAAAATTTCCAAGTTTTTCTGCATATGTAATAGTCATGGAAAAAAATTCTCACAGGAATGATAGAATTGTGTCTTCATGTGTGCGTGTGTGATGTGTGTGTTCGTGTTTGATGCAGCAGTAGTAGTGCAAAGAGTAAAATAATGGGGGAAAAGGGAATGAGTCACAAAACTCCATTGCCAAGGCAAGTTAAGAGGGTAAGTTACAGTATTTCATTTAACATTTTTATTTCTAATTTCTAATATCTTGCCAAGTTTAAAATTTCCCCACATTTTCTCACCAGACAAACAGGGAAATAGAGAACCCAAACATTAAAATTTTCCCATGTTTTCTCCTAGGTTGCACCGACACGCCATTTTTGGCAACATACCAGTGTCCGACACATGTCAGACATGGATAACAGCACGACTCATCGGACTCTGGTGTCCGAGCGGTGTCCCTTTTTTTTTTTTTCCGCTTCTCCAACACAGTGGACACACCAGCAGTGAAAAGAAAAAAGAAAAAAAAAATCACAGATTTTGACAGTCGCCAGTGAAAGTTTAGAGTCTGATACCATGAAGGTTGAAATCCATAGACAGTCGCCAGTGCTAGATCGGGCCGATCAGCGAGTCGGCGAGCTCCATAGACAGTCACCATTGACACCGTACCCTCTGTCCCTTCCGATCTCTCTCTCTCTCGGCGTGGACAGGCCCAAGTCCGACCTCTTCTGTTCTCTCTGTTTCCGTGCCCTCTGTCCCTTCCGATCTCTCTCTCTCAGCGTGGACAGGTCCAAGTCCGAGGTCTTCTGTTCTCTCTGTTTTTTTTTTTTTTTGTTTCTTTCTTTCTTTCAGATTTGCTGTGTACTCTGTACTGTTAGTGTTACTTAAGTTATAACGCGTTTTTTTTTTTTTTTAATCCCACTCTCACTCCATATATATATTTTTAATTTTTTTTTTAATCCCAAAAGTTTAAAAGCTTGTTTTCCTTTTATGTTGAATGTAGCCTATTTAAACTTTTGGTTTGTACTCTAAACATTTTATGTGTATTATTGTATTATTTTGGGTGTTAGTTTACTTATTTGTAGTTCTTACATCATTTAAATTCTAGACATAAACGTATTTTATGTCTAAAAATATTAAAAAATATGCCTAAATATAAAATTTAATTAATTATTTAATTGCCGTGTTCTCGCAGTGTTGTGTCCTTATTTATCAAAAATTGCCGTATCGCCGTATCGCCGTGTCCGTGTCCGTGTCGTGTCTGTGCATCATAGGTTTTCTCACTAGCCAAACATTTTCTGACTTGTATTAACCACTAATGCATGCAACTGGAACATAACAATCAACCAAAAATAAACCTAAAAAAAAAAAAAATTAAAACTAACAAAATCCAACAAAAATTTTAATATAAAAATAAATAAAAAATACTCAAAAACTAAATTAATACTCATACCCAAGCAAACCTTAACGAAATCTTTGGCCACAATTCCAGAATTTAAAGCAGACCCACATGAAAAAACACAAAGGAAACAGCATTAAACATGTGAAAACAATTGCATCCAAAAACAAAACAAAAAAAATCACGGAAAAGTGCAGTTGACTCACCCAACTCACCTTGATTTCTTGGGCTCGGAGATGAACAGAAACAAAAACACAAACAAAAAAATGATGAGAATCAAATCAAAAACCCTAACCCTAACAGAGAGAATAGAGAAAAGAGAGCAACAAAGACAAGTTTTCTTTTCTTTTCTTTTTTGTTTGTTTAGACCGAAGAGAGAATAAATATAAAGAGAGGAATTAATTTAATTTATAAGTGAGAAGAATATGATGAATAAATTAAAATTTTGAAAGACAACAAAGATAAAAAAATTGATTTGCAACCCCAAATTCTCAAGGCAAGCCAGAATTCAACTAGAGCAATCTATGTGTTAAACTCTAGGAGTCTATACATTCTTTTCAGCATTAGAGCTTTAGATGTCGTTGTGACTTTCCTCCAAGGGCCGAATATACCAAAAACAATGCTACTTAAATGTAAATAAGCAGAATCTCACCAACATGTTTGATATAAACACAAGTCAAAAACATACCCAACAAAACTTTTTAAATGTAAATAATCAAGATCTCACCAAAATGTTTAAAATAAACATAGGTCAGACACTTACCCAACAAAACTTCCTGAGAGCAAAACCTTAAAGACACAAAAAATACTAAAGAGTGAAGAACAATTACATCTCTAAACAAGCAATTAACAACAAAATTACTAAATTTCAAAACGTTTTTTTATCAACATGGCAAATATTAACTTCTGGAACCTATAAATAGGGCCACATACCAAAACCACCAACCAAATTATAGCACAGGTTTGGAACAAAGGAAGCAACCAAGATGACCAAATTCAGTAGTGAAATAAAGTAGAAAAGCGCATTTATGAGATAGTGGAAACCTAAGCAAACCTCAACTCCAAAAAAATCATGCTTTAAAATCTAAGAAGTTCAAAATTCAGATCTTTAATACTTTTCCTCTTAACCACTTTCAAGTAACTAAACAGCTTTCCTGCTAATTACACAAACTCCAACTGTTTACATAAGGAAACATGATAAATCAAAAGAAACAAAACCAAATCTTAAATCCCACTCTAAAACATCACACATGTTCAAAGAAAATAAAGGAGCTGGGACATAGCGTGAGATCTTAACTGAGGAAAACCTTGGACTGCAACAAGAACTCCTCCTCCATCGGCAATGAAAATAAACGGTGATTTTAGAAGCAGAACAAAAAAGCCTTGGAATCATAATATACATAAAGGGAAGAGAGATATGAGATCTGATGAAACCTATTCTGCCATGGTTAGGGTTTGTCCAGATTGATAGAACTTTATCCATGATAATTTGTATAAATTGGCACTTTGGTTTGTACAAACTATTTTCAGGTCATCTATCTTACTTCATTTAACATCAACAATTTTTAGAGCCAGGCTTGTAAAGAAGATATTGGATTGGAGTTGGGATTAGCAAGTACTTATTATGTTAGCAAGGGAAATGACATGGAAATCAAGTATGAAAACATCTAAAATGCTGATACTGATCAAAATTAATATCTATAAATGAGGTATCAGAAAATTTGGTTACAGACATATCCAATGAAACAGTGAGTGGAGGAAAAATATTAAACTAAACAATATTGTAGAGGAAATGGAATTGAAATTCAAATATTGTTCTGATAGTAGAATCCTAATTGTTCTTCAATATAGTAGTAACATGAAACAAAAGAAGCAGTAATATGAGCATGTGACAACTCACAATATTTCCACAAGGGCAAGCATAAAAACGTACCTAGATCTGTAATTTTTTCCATCTCAATGATAAGCATCTCTTCGCAATGGATCACTTAAAACTTGATATGCTTCACATAATACCTGCAAACATAAAAAATAATGAAGGAACTTGGAATTAAAAGCATAATCTCTTTGTATTTGGCACGTGTGGGGGTTTTTTTTTTATATAGTAAAAAATGAAATTTTGGCCATGCTTGATAGAATTTTGCTTATGATATTTTGCATGCAACATCAAGTTTTGAGCATAATAATATTGCCAAGTCCTCTTAATTAAATTAATAAGTTTCTCTTTGATTTTGAAAGTTCATAGCCATTACTTGATGCTCAAACATCTTTTTTTTGCCAGGAAGATTTATACCATTGAAGGAAAATTTTTATTTCTTTACAAAAAGTTGTCAACACTTCTTTTCCAATTATACAAAACTCTACCTGTTGAAGTGGGAAACCAAAAACATCCAGTTCCATTTTTTTTATGGGACATTGCACTGTGGTTTACTGAAAACAAACACGCAAAAATTATATAAAACAAAGTGCATGATCAGAAAATTTCAGACTACAATGAATATGAAAGAAATTAAATCACTTACAAAGAATCTTGAAATCCATATCCACTAATGAAACAAGCATGTGCAGAACAGAGTAATCATGATCCAGTCTTTTAAAATTAAAGGACAAAGGTTGCTATTAAGGAAATTGAAAACCATAATGCTTGCTATTTGACAGAAATCAAAACCACGATGGTTCTGAGCAAATAAACAAATCAAATGTAATGTGAATCTTGTATTTCAGGTTAAAAATTGAGCAAACCTGAAGTTTCCATGACCCAATGCCCTTCAGCAGCTGTGATGGACGAATTCAGGCCTGAAATTTTGAAGGGATGAATCAAAAATCAAATTAGAAATTTGCAAAGAGAAAAGAATACGTAAACCACAACTAATTCCGCTTTTATCATCTACTACTCAGCCTCCATCACACAATCTCTTACCGAAACCCATGCACAAACTCACAGTAATGTTTATTGAAGGACTACAAATCATACCTGTGTAATCGATTAGTGGAGAAGAGAGAGGATGATGAAGCCTTGGATTGTTGTAGGTTGGATGCTTAATTGTTCAGGACCGATACAGAAACATAAAAATGAAAAATAGAGGGAGATTGAAGGTTAAGGACACCAAAGACTCAAGAAGACCAAAGAGATGATGTAGAAGCCCATACTGCCCATATGCTGTAATTCCAAATAGGACATTGACAACAACATAAAACTCAAAACTCAAAATAAAAAATAAATAGAAATTGAAACAAAAAGCAAACACACATAATTTGGATATGTTGAAATAAGACAATGAAGCTAAAGTAATTGATACAATCACGAAGTGAAGCTAAAAAAACATGTGCAAAAATCCAATAAACTTAAATTGAACAAACATATAAAATTAAATCCAATCACAAAAAAGAAGTAAAATCTGTACCTTGGAGTGCACGGTGCAAGCAGATTTGGAGAAAAAAGTGTGAAGTTGTGCATATTTGCATTTGCAAAAGCCAAAAACCAAGAGATAACAAAAGTCCAAAATAACTACAAAATACACAAACAGACCATATACGAAAATTTTATATATGATTGAGATCAAATTAAATTGCATTTTAAAATTTGTAAATTTCAGTAAAAAGTCCCTTATTCATGCCATTTATTGCATACAAAATGTGAAACAACAAAATCTAAACCCATGCACAAAACACAGAAATTGAATGAGGACTCATTTTTGTTGTCTCACTTTGCATGGAGTTTCATTTGTGAGATTACAACTAAATCAGGGTACAATACACCCGAATTGCTCAATTAAAATGTGTAACCCATTTTACTTTAATGAAAACAATACCATCATAATCTATTAATATGTGTAACCTGTCCATGTAGATCTTACTGTACATAATGCTGCCATGCAATTAAGAAGACAGTATTTCTCTGTTAACAATTTCAAGAAATCAAAACCAAAAAACGATAAGCATTTCAATGTTCTCCCAACCAAGACTTGGGAACCTGCACATAAATGAAATAAAAAGTATTAAGTACATACGTTGTAACAAGCCAAAGAAAATATGAGTAAAAGAATACTTAGGTAAGAATGACTTCAGTGATAGTAACCTAAATAATAAAAACTACTCAAACTGTCCAAATTCACAAATAGGACTGAGAAGCTACAGCTTCATGATAATCACAGAATGCAGCATGCCCAGTTGGAATGTCAGGGAGAAGGCCTGTGAAAGCTCTAAACAGAATGGATCTATAAAAGTAGGCAGGCAATAGTTGCACTAGAAATAGAATACAAAGCATTTATGTATAAATAAGAATGTGACATAAGAAAGAAAAAAAATAAATTTAAAAAAAAGGGACAAATTATTTGGTAAGCAGATTGTTGAAACCAAAGCAACAGCGGTAGAAATTTATAGAAACACCAACCAAAAATCTGTGTTAGTAGCAGGCTCCAAAAACTACAACTAATGAAAAGCACAAAAGAAGAAAGATAAAATAGGGATGTACCTAAGAGAAATACTGTACCAGGACCAAAGGCTTGGGGCGGTCCAAGAACCTAACAAGGTTAGTAGCAGGCTCCAAAGACAGGTTTTGCAATGAATTACAGGAAACGTTCTTTCAAACAAAAAAGCAAACATGTGGTATGAAACACCAAAATACATATAAACAGAACCTCCTGGAAGTTCCAGTCTCCTAGCACGCATTTTGGGGCTACTACCAAGGGTATTTCTCCCTACAAAATTACCAAGTGTGTGTTATCTCTCATCTCACACACCTAGTCAGGTGCACAAACAGCCCTAGACAGTTGTCTTAGCCACACACACCAAAAAAAAAAAAAAAAAAAAAAAACCTTAAAAAATCCACAGATAGATAAAGTACACATCACTTAATAATTGTTTAGAGAAATCAAAGTAAAAAGCTGCTACAATAATGAACATACACAACCAGCTGTGCAGTAGAAGTAATGAACATACACAACCACACATGCTTGCACGCACAAGCATTAATTGATTGCATTTTGACACATGCACAGAAGTGCTAGCTAGTTGCAGCAAATCGACACGTGCACATGAGCACTATACGGTGCCACATTGCCTATCCTTTTAGACTAGCAAACAGCCCAGAGAAATTTTGCAAGATAACCATAAAACCAAATATTTCAAAGAACGAGGACATCATATTCAATATTCCTAACCAGACAACGCATTTGCGAACTCTTTATGACTCCCTAAGGCAATACTCATATTCCAGATTCTCAAGAAACCAAGCTGATCTTCAGAGAACCTCAGTTCAAAGAACTCTGTTATCAACCCCAACATAACTTAACTATTTAACAGAAACTCAAATCAAGATTTTGTTATTTACCATCATATCCTTGTTGACTCTATTGAGAATACCATCTCAAAGCCCCCAATATATATATATACATATTAATAGGTACCAAACTTTAAAATTTTCCCACAATTTCTCCCTAGCCAAAAAGGGAAATAGAGAACCGTAACATGCCTTTTAACTACTAATGCATGCAAGCAAAACATAACAATCAACCAAAAATAAACTTAAAAAAAACATTAAAATCAACATAATCCAACAAAATTATAATATAAAATAAATTAATTAATACTCAAAACCTAAATCATACCCAGCTAAACCTTACGGCAATCTTTGACCTCAATTCCAGAATTTGAAGCAGACCCACATGAACAAACACAAAGGAAACAGTATTAAAAATGTGAAACAAAAACACAAACAAAAAAAATGATTAGAATCAAATCAAAAACGCCAACCCTAACCCTAACAGAGAGAAGAGAGAAAAGAGAGGAATAGAAAATTTTTATCTCTTTACAAAATGTTGTCAACACATCTTTTCCAATTATAAAAACCTCTAACTCTTGAAGTGGGAAACCAAAAACATCCAGTCCCATTTTTTTCATGGGACATTGTACTGTTGCTGCCTGAAAACTAACAGAACGCAAAAAATTATATAAAACAAAGTGCATGATCAGATTTTAAGCCTATAATGAATACGAAAGAAATTAAATTACTTACAAAGAATCTTGAACTCCATATCCACCAATGAAACAAGCATGTGCAGAACAGAGTAATCATGACCCAGTCTTTTAAAATTACAGCACAGAGGTTGCAGTTAAGGAAGTTGAAAATCATAATGAGAGAAATCAAAACCACGATGGTTACGAGCAAATAAACATATCAAATGTAATGTGAATCTTGTGTTTAAGGTTAAAAATTGAGCAAACCTGAAGTTTCCATGACCCAATGCCCTTCAGCAGCTGTGATGGACAAATTCAGGCCTGAAATTTTGAAGAGATGAATCAAAATCAAATTAGAAATTTTAGAGAGAAGAAAACCAAAATCAAAACTAATTACACTTTTATCATCTACTCCTCTGCCTCCATCTCCCAATCTCACACCAAAACTCATAAATGATATCATTAAACAGATACCATGCGCAAACTCAGAGTAATATTTATTGAAGGACCACGAATCATACCTGTGTAATCAATTAGTGGGGAAGAGAAAGGATGATGAAGTCTTGCATGGTTGTAGGTTGGATGCATGATTCTTCAGGAGTGATACTGAAACATAGAAATGAAAAATAGAGGGAGATTGAAGGTCAAGGACACCAAAGATTCAACAAGACAAAAGAGATGATGTAGAAGCCCATACTGAGTAATAAGATGCCAATACGATGTCATTCCAACTATGACATTGACTACCACATA
Source organism: Quercus parvula (assembly GCA_030820535.1). Taxonomy (NCBI): domain Eukaryota; kingdom Viridiplantae; phylum Streptophyta; class Magnoliopsida; order Fagales; family Fagaceae; genus Quercus; species Quercus parvula. The sequence continues at coordinate 4,069,080 of JAUAME010000008.1, read as the reverse complement.
AAACTCAAAATGGAAAATAAAATATAAATAAAAATTGAAACAAAGAGCAAACACATAATTTGGATATGTTGAAAAAAGACAATGAAGCTAAAGTAACTGACAATCACGAAGTGAAGCAAAAATAACATGTGCAAAGATCCAACAAACTTAAATTAAACAAACGTATAAAATTAAATTCAATCACAAAAAAGAAGCAAAATACGTACCTTGCAGTGCAGGGTGCATGCAGATTTGGAGAAAAAAAATGTGAAGTTGTGCATATTTGCATTTGCGAGAGTCAAAAACCAAGAGATAACCAAAGTCCAAAATACCTACCAAATACACAAACAGACCATATACAAAAATTTTATATATGATTGAGATCAAATTAATTTTCATTTTAAAATTTGTAAATTTCTGTAAAAATTCCCTTATTCATGCCATTTTTTGCATACATAATACGAAACAACAAAATCTAAACCCATTCACAATTGATAAATAAATAAATAAATAAAAACTTCCAAATAAAAAATAGGAAACTAACCAAACGTATAATCCTATTGACCAACATTGAAATGGAGCTCACAGGTTTTCTCTTCAGCCAGTGTCCAAAAAAAAAACAAAAAACAAAAAGAATAAGCAATTGAACAATCAGAATTAAGAAGCTTCCTATGCATTAAAATTTTATCCCTAAATCGAGCCCAAACTCCAAAGCCTACACTGTAATTGATGTTATGGTCTTCTTTGAGCTCATTACTGTCTTTAGTATCATGTTTATTGACTAATCTGTGTGGTTTAAGTAAAATCCAACAAGAGAATTCCTATACGTATGTATGTATGCATAAAATGAAAAAACAAAAAAACAAAAGAAAAGGAAAAGAACTCATACTGAAGAAAGAGGTAGAACTTCGTTCTCTCTAGCAAAATCCCTATAAATAAGTCTCTACTTATTTTATAAGTAGCATACACAAGCTGATTTTGAAATTAGTTTCAAGCAAATAAAAAAATGTATAATCTCAATCCACATCCAAGAATATTTATATGTGAAAATTTGTTAAAACACTTAGGGTCCACTTGAAGTTAGAGAAAATTGTTAGGAAAAAAAACACATACCAACAATTTTTCAAACTTAAACACCCAAAAGAAAAAGAATAAAAAATAAAAATAAAAAACCTCTTTCAAGCTAAATTTTAAACAACTACACTCCTTAATCAACGTGGTTGGGAAATCTTTCTTCATATCTAGATAGAACCATTTTAAGACACCAATACAAAAAAAAAAAAAAAAAAAAAAAAAAAAAGGAAACAAAGAAAATGAAAAATCTAGAGCCCGTTTGGTACATGTGTTTAAACACATGTTTTCAATTTTTAAACAACATTACACATATTTCCAAACAGGCCACTGGCATCTTCAAAGTAAACATTCCCATGTTTATTAAAAAAAATCAATATGGGAGTAGAAGAATACTATTCATAAGAAAAAATATGATTTTTGGGTTCCATTGGTGAAAGGAAAATAGATTCCAGAGCCAATAGCACTACAAACTGGGTGCATAGATTGTCTAGTACCATATATGGCATTAAATTATTGTGGCTAAAAAAGGCCAAAAGTAGTCCTATAATGTCAACATAACAAACATGCCGGTTATAGTAAGATTTGAAAAAGCCATTTTCACCCGTCTTTATCTCAAAACACAATGAAGGGTCTTAGGTTTGATTTCACTGTGAGTGGTTGCTAGCTCACCCCTATCAAAGGAATTCAATAAATTTATAGATATAGAGCAAAGCAAAAAACTGCACCTCCTTTTGTAGGAATAAATACCTGAAAAAAAAAAAAAAAGGTATTGACAAAGCTGGCCTTCAAATTTTCCAATCAATTTACTGGTATTGCTGCCAATGAGACCTTATTTGGCATTAACAAATATAGTACTTGGGATCTCATTGATAAAATATATCTTTGAAAGAAAAAAAATAGCTTATGTTGAAACGTGACTGATCATGTAATATTATTGCAGACAAATGGCTTACATAGAGAACAAAGAAATTAAAAAGCCAGACTCAAATAACTGAGAAATCAAAACCCAGATCCATGAGAAATCAACCAAAGAACAGAGAAATCAAAACCAACCCAGACCCAAGAGAAATCAACTAAAGAACAAAGAAATCAAAACCAACCCATACCCATGAGAAATCAACCCAAAGAACACAGAGAAATCAAAACCAACTCAGACCCATGAGAAATCAAACCAAAGAACACACAGAGAAATCAAAACCCAAAACACAAACCACAAGCCAAAACTACAGAAATCAAATAGCACAAATAAGTCCACAAACCCAAGATTTATGAGACGAAAAGGGATAGAACACTAAAAATTAAAAAAAAACTGTAATTATGGCAAGCCTTACTTCTAGCAAACCCATTTTCACAACATCCGCAATACGAAACAGTAAACCCAAAATCTCAAACCAAAAACATACAGACAGAGCACACATTACACTCATCTACATACATACATGGCCACGTACCCACAAGAATAGTGATACCCAAACCCACAGCCAAACAACCATAAACACAAACACACACGCGACACAACCGAGAGAGAGATCGCAAGAGGAAAAGAGTGTGAGAGAGAAATTGGGTGGGACTATTCAATATTGTAATTTGAAAAAAATAAAAATAATAAATAAATAAACTGTAATGATATGTTTGAGAGAGAGAAAAATTGAGAGAGGGGAAGCACTAATCTGAGTAACATATCCTCTCTCTGCAGGATTAGAAAACTCCATGTTCATAGCATCCTGAATTGCAGACAATAATTCTTGCCTTGCTTTGGCAGAAATAGCAAGGTAATTTGGTCCATGCATAGTGCTCATGTCCACAACCTAAAATGAGGAAAAAATACAAGTAAAAAATTTGCTCAGGGACATCATTTACATTTGTACATAAGCGGATGTGTTATAAATGGTCAAAGACAGGAACCTACCTCTTTAGTTAATTCTCAGTAACTTGTGAGTTTAAATAACTGAAAGACACATTCAAAACAGCAATAAGTGACATCAGAATTGAATGAGGGCTCATTTTTGTTGTCTCACTTGGCATGGAGTTTCATTTGTGAGATTACAACTAAATCAGGGTGCAATACACCCGAATTGCTCTATTAAAATGTGTAACCCATTTTACTTTAATGAAAACAATACCATCATAATCTCAACAATCAGGAACAGAAATATTAAAATCAGGAAAGCAATCCATATTACATTTTTAAGGACAAGGAGCCCCAGCACAATAGATGGGTAGTTCAATTTGGAGCCAAAACTGACCACCTTTCTGCCACTTGCTTAATATCTGTACTTTTTATGCTCACACACATCCCCTCCCCATTCCAGCATAGGATTTCCGATTGCAACTTTTTGGTCAGAATTTTTATTATCAGATATAAAAATTCTAACCTACACAAAACACATACAATTCCCATTTATTGACTATTCTATGTTATTAAAGCTAAACTGGTTGCTTAGGCTTCCAGTGCCACCAAAAGTATATCATGTATAACATGTCATAACTTTTATTAAATTTTTCGTAAATAATTTCAGGTGAGTTTAATTAGCCCATTTAAGTTGAATACTTCAATGTTCTCTCACATAAGTAACTGAATCTGTTACCAGATTTACCACAAGCATGGCCATCTAAAAATATAGGAGTTATTACCATAATTTATGGTTAATTTCATTTTTATAGATTACAGGACAACTGAAAACACACCATTTGATTTTTGTTTTATCATTCAATATTATGATCATCAATTCTAACATAAGAGATGCATGCACTTATTATTTATTCTTTATAGAGTGAAATTTTACACTACAAAAAGCAAAAACATGAGAAAGAAAAAGGGATCATTATGAGGCCATCTAAAGCATGAAACACTGAGAACCAACAATATTACAAATATCCAACTAATCATATGTAGGAAATAGAGTTTTCAAATGTTATTTTTTTGATAGGTAAGTTTTCAAATGTTATTATTTCATAATTTTCTCTTTTTAACTCTGCAACTAATTTATATTGAGCACAAATATGCAGTTACAACACAAAGTAGCGCCCATAAAGTCAAACATACACATCACAGTAATACAAAAAACAGAGAGAGGTTAAGGGATATGGGTTTAAGGGTTCATTACTTGCATCCTTGTTTTCCTACCAAGTATTTGATATATCTAATAATACAAATTATAAGTTCGTTAAAATTTCCAAGTTTTTCTGCGTATGCAATAGTCATGAAAAAAAATTTCCGAGTTTTTCTGCATATGTAATGTAATGGTCATGAAAAACAATTTCACAGGAATGATAGAATTGTGTCTTCATGTGTGCGTGTGATGTGCGATGTGCGTATGCAATAGTCATGAAAAAAAATTTCCGAGTTTTTCTGCATATGTAATGTAATAGTCATGAAAAACAATTTCACAGGAATGATAGATTGTGTCTTCACATGTGCGTGCGATGTGCGATGTGCGTGTTCGTGTTTGATGCAGCACTTGTAGTGCAAAGAGTAAAATAATGGGGAAAAGGGAATGAGTCACAAAACTCCATTGACAAGGCAATTTAAGAGGGTAAGTTACAGTATTTCATTTAACATTTTTATTTCTATTTTCTGATATCTTGCCAAGTTTAAAATTTTCCCACATTTTCTCACTAACCAAACAGGGAAATAGAAAACCTAAACATTAAAATTTTCCCACACTTTCTCACTAGCCAAACATTTTCTCACTTGTATTAACTACTAATGCATGCAAGCAGAACATAACAATAAACCAAAAAAACAAAAACAAAAAATTTAAATCAACATAATCCAACAAAAATTTTAATATTATAAATAAATAAATAAATAATACTCCAAACCGAAATTAATACTCATACCCAAGTAAACCTTAATGCAATCTTTGGCCTCAATTCCAGAATTTGAAGCAGACCCACATGAACAAACACAAAGGAAACAGTATTAAAAATGTAAAAAAAAAAATTGCATCCAAAAACAAAAAAAAAAAAAAATCACGTAAAAGTGAAGTTTGACTAACCCAACTAGCCTTTGTCTCTTGGGCTCGGCGATGAACGGAAACAAAAACACAAACAAACAAAAAAAGATGAGAATAAAATCAAAAACCCTAACCCTAACCCTAACAAAGAGGAGAGAAAAGAAAGCAATAGAGAAAAGAACTTTTTTTGTTTGTTTAGCTTCATTTAACATTAACAGTTTTCAGGGCCAGACTTGTACAGAAGATTAGCAAGTAAATATTCTGATAGCAAGGGAAATGACAAAGAAATCGGGTATGAAAACGTCTAAACTGCTGATATTTTATCAAAATTAATTCCCATAAATGAGGTATCAGAAAAATATGGTCACACACATATCCAATGAAACATATGAGTGAAGGAAAGAAATTAAACTTAACAAAATAATCACCTTATAAACGGATAGAAAGCCACAATCCACAAATACGCTTCACCTGCAAGATCCCATTAGCAATTTTGTAAAAATGAATTAGCACTCCAAAAGATAAAGAGAGAGAAAGATTATATATAAGGTAATTTTTACACCATAAAACACATTAGCACTCCAAAAGATTTATTTAAACCAAACAAAAAAAGAGAAACATTATATATTCGTAAAATAGTGAGACTGGCACGGGATTAAGCAAAAAATGAACAAAAATGAACCAAATTATGAATATTGAAACATCAAACTTGAAATATTAGGGGGAGAGAGAGAGAAAGAGGGCTTACCTGCCTTGCATTGGCCGAAAATACCAAAAATCATATCAAGGATAATTGATACTAATTATAATGTCAAATAAATTAGTTGACCACAGATAATTGAAAGCCAATGCACGTGTATGAGTGTATATAATGGAAAAAGCGGGTCTTTGGTTTGATTGAACTGTGAGCGGTTGCTAGCTCACCACTATCAAAGGAAATCAATACCTGAAAAACAAAAACAAAAACAAAAACAAAAAACAAAAACAAAAAACAAAAAACAAAAAAACAAAAAAAAAAAGGGAAAAAGTGGAAAACCAAAAACATCCAAGGACATCATTTACATTCATACATAAGCAGATGTGTTATAAATGGTCAGAGACAGGAACCTACCTCTTTAGTTTATTCTCAGTAAGTTGTGAATTTAAATAATTGAAAGACACATTCAAAACAGCAATAAGTGACATATCACTTATAAGATCCACCGATAGATACAGTACACATCACTTAATAATTGTTTAAAGAAATCAAAGTAAAAAGCTGCTACAATAAACAAAACTAAAACTGAAGCAACACAACACACAAGCCCCAATGATCGAGGTCATTCAGGGAAAAGTCTACAATTTACTGAACAATGGGACTCAGTAAGGGAAATATTCAATCAACAAAAACAGATCCATATTTCCATCCTCGTCCTCTTAAAGAAAATCCTATACAGAGACGAAGAATCAAATACTTGAAGACCTTAATACTTCAACACATATCACAAATCAAATAAAGATGAGTTCATATTACAAAGAACCCACTTCCTCTTTGCTAGAAACTATGACACAATGCACGCCAACATAAGCTCAACATATTACAAAGAAAAATTATAGTATATAATGAAGAAAATTTTTTTTTTTTTTTAAATCTGTAGCTGCCTATCTGATAAGTTTACCAAGATAAATTGGATGCTTGACTTGTTAAGAATCAAGACTAAGTTCAAAATCATGACTGTTATCTTACAATCAAGAACCATGCCAGGGAAGTCAGGTTCTTCACTACAGCTAGTAAGTAAAATGTTAAACAAGCAGCTGTGCAGTAGAAGTAATGAACATACACAACCACACATGCTTGCACGCACAAGCATTAATTGATTGCATTTTGACACATGCACAGAAGTGCTAGCTAGTTGCAGCAAATCGACACGTGCACAGGAGCACTATACGGTGCCACATTGCCTATCCTTTCAGACTAGCAAACAGCCCAGAGAAATTTTGCCAGATAACCATAAAACCAAATATTTCAAAGAACGAGGATATCATATTCAATATTCATAACCAGACATCGCATTTGCGAACTCTTTATGACTCCCTAAGGCAATACTCAGATTCCAGATTCTCAAGAAACCAAGCTGATCTTCAGAGAACCTCAGTTCAAAGAACTCTGTTATCAACCCCAACATAACTTAACTATTTAACAGAACTCAAATCAAGATTTTGTTATTTACCATCATATATTAAAAGGTACAAAACTTTAAAATTTTCCCACAATTTCTCCCTAGCCAAAAAGGGAAATAGAGAACCCTAGCATGCCTTTTAACTACTAATGCATGCAAGCAGAACATAACAATCAACCAAAAATAAACTAAAAAAAACATTAAAATCAACATAATCCAACAAAAATTATAATATAAAATAAATTAATTAATACTCAAAACCTAAATCATACCCAGGTAAACCTAACTGCAATCTTTGGCCTCAATTCCAGAATTTGACATGAACAAACACAAACACAAAGGAAACAGTATTAAAAACGTGAAACAAAAACACAAACAAGCAAAAAAATGATGAGAATCAAATCAAAAACGCTAACCCTAACCCTAACAGAGAGAAAAGAGAGCAATAGAAAATTTTTCTCTCTTTACAAAAAGTTGTCAACACTTCTTTTCCAATTATACAAAACTCTGACTCTTGAAGTGGGAAAACATCCAGTCCCATTTTTTTTATGGGACATTGTACTGTTGCTGCCTAAAAACTAACAACATGCAAAAATTATATAAATAAAAGGGCATGATCAGAAAATTTATGCCTATAATGAATACAATAGAAATTAAATCACTTAAAAGAATCTTGAACTCCATATCCACCAATGAAACAAGCATGTGCAGAACAGAGTAATCATGACCCAGTCTTTTAAAGTTATAGCACAAAGGCTGCTGTTAAGGAAGTTGAAAATCATAATTAGAGAAATCAAAACCACTATGGTTACGCACAAATAAACATATCAAATGTAATGTGAATCTTGCGTTTAAGATAAAAATTGAGCAAACCTGAAGTTTCCATGACCCAATGCCCTTCAGCAGCTGTGATGGACAAATTCAGGCCTGAAATTTTGAAGGGATGAATCAAAAATCAAATTAGAAATTTTAGAGAGAAGAATACCAAACCACAACTAATTACGCTTCTATCATCTACTCCTCTGCCTCCATCTCCCAATCTCACACCGAAACCAATAAATGATATCATTAAACAGGTTTATGCGCAAACTCAGAGTAAAATTTATTGAAGGACCACGAATCATACCTGCATAATCAATTAGTGGAGAAGAGAAAGGAGGATGAAGTCTTGCATTGTTGTAGGTTGTATGCACAATTCTTCAGGAGTGATACTGAAACATAGAAATGAAAAATAGAGGGAGATTGAAGGTCAAGGACACCAAAGATTCAACAAAACCAAAGAGATGATGTAGAAGCCCATGCTGAGTAATAAGATGCCCATACGCTGTCATTCCAACTATGACATTGACTACCACATAAAACTCAAAATGAAAAATTAAATATAAATAAAAATTGAAACAAAGAGCAAACACATGATTTGGATATGTTGAAATAAGACAGTGAAGCTAAAGTAACTGACAATCACGAAGTGAAGCAAAAATAACATGTGCAAAAATCCAACAAACTTAAATTGAACAAACCTATAAAATTAAATCCAATCACAAAACAGATGCAAAATCTGTACCTTGGAGTGCAGGGTGCATGCAGATTTGGAGGAAAAAAAAATGTGAAGTTGTCAATATTTGCATTTGCTGAAGTCAAAAACCAAGAGATAACCAAAGTCCAAAATACCTACCAATTACACAAACAGACCATATACAAAAATTTTATATATGATTGAGATCAAATTAATTTTCATTTTAAAATTTGTAAATTTCAGTAAAAATTCCATTATTCAGGCCTTTTTTTGCATACAAAATATGAATCAACAAAATCTAAACTCATTCACAATTGATAAAAAAATAAATAAATAAAAACTTTCAAATAAAAAATGGGAAACTAACCAAACGTATAATCCTATTGACCAACGCTGAATTGGAGCTCACAGGTTTTCTCTTAAGCCAGTGTCCACCCAAAAAAAAAAAAAAAGAATAAGCAATTGAGCAATCAGAATTAAGAAGCTTTCTATGCATTAAAAATTTATCCCTAAATTGAGCCCAAACTCCTAAGCCTACACTGTAATTGATGTTATGGTCTTCTTTGAGCTCATTACTGTCTTTAGTATCATGTTTATTGACTAATCTGTTTGCTTTAAATAAAATCCAACAAGAGAATTCATAAATGTATGTATGCATAAAGGGGAAAAAAAAAAAAAAAACAAAATAAACAAAAGGAAAAGAACTCATATTGAAGAATGATGTAGAGCTTCCTTCTCTCTAGCAAAATCCCTAAAAATAAGTCTTTACCTATTTTATAAGTAGCATACTCATCCACATCCAAGAATATTTATATGTGAAAATTTGTTAAATCACTAAGGGTCCACTTGAATTTAGAGAAAATTGTTAGGAAAAGAACGCATACCAACAATTTTTCAAACTTAAAAACCCAAAAGAAAAAGAATAAAAAATAAAAATAAAAAACTCTTTCAAGCTAAATTTTAAACAACTACATTCCTTAATCAACGTGGTTGGGAATTCTTTCTTCTCTTAACTTGCTATATCTCAATAAACCCATTTTAAGACACCAATACCCAAAAAAAAAAAAATTAAGGAAATAAGGAAAATAAAAAATCTAGAATCTTCAAAGTAAAAATTTCCATGTTTATTAAAAAAAATTAATATTGGAGTAGAAAAATACTATTCATAAGAAAAAATATGATATCATAACGAGTCCGTTTGGATTGAGCTTATTTGTTGCTGAAACTGAAAACTGAAAGTCCTGTAGCAAAATAATTTTTAAATACGTAAATAGTACTGTGGGACCTATTTTTAATATTTTTTATGCGTGAACAGTGATGAACAGTGCGTAAATAGTGATTTTTGTCTCTGCACAGTGAATCCATGTGAGATTACTGTTCACGTGCAGGAAAAAAAAAAAAAAAGGCAAAACATGAAACTGGAAAACGCAACAATCATCTCAATCCGAACACTCACAACATGTCACAGATTTTTGGGTTCCATTGGTGAAAGGAAAATAGATTCCAGAGCCATGGCACTACAAACTGGGTGCATAGATTGTCATGTGCACTACATGGCTTTAAATGGTTGTGGCTAGAAAAGGCCACAAGTAGTCCTATAATGTCAACATAACAAACATGTCGGTTATAATAAGATTTGAAAATGCCATTTTCACCAGTCTTTATCTCAAAACACAATGAAGGGTCTTAGGTTTGATTTCACTGTGAGTGGTTGCTAGCTCACCACTATCAAAGGCAATCAATAAATTTATAGATATAGAGCAAAGTAAAAAACTGCACCTCCTTTTGTAGGAGTAAATACCTGAAAAAAAAAAAAAAAGATGGTATTTACAAAGCTGGCCTTCAAAAATTTTCAATCAATTTACTGGCATTGCTGCCAATGAGACCTTATTTGGCATTAACAAATAAACATAGTACTGGGATCTCATTGACAAAATATATCTTCGAAAGAAGAAAAATAGCTTATGTTGAAACGTGACTGATCATGTAATATTATTGCAGACAAATGGCCTACATAGAGAACAGAGAAATTCAAAACCCAGACTCAAATAACTGAGAAATCAAAACCCAGATCCATGAGAAATTAACCAAGGAACAGAGAAATCAAAACCAACCCAGACCCATGAGAATCAACCAAAGAACAGAGAAATCAAAACAACCCATACTCATGAGAAATCAACCCAAAGAACAGAAATCATATCCAACCCATACCCATGAGAAACCAACCCAAAGAACACACAGAGAAATCAAAACCAACTCAAACCCATGAGGAATCAAACCAAAGAACACACAGAAAAATCAAAACCCAAAACACAAACCACAATCCAAAACTACAGAAATCAAATAGCACAAATAAGTCCACAAACCCAAGATTTATGAGACGAAAAGAGGTAGAACACTAAAAGAAAAAAAACTGTAACTATGGCAAGCCTTACTTCTTGCAAACCCATTTTCACAACCTCCGCAATACGAAAAAGTAAACCCAAAATCCCAAATCAAAAACATACAAACAGAGCACACATTACACTCATTCACATCTACATACATATATGGCCACATACCCACAAGAATAGCGATACCCAAACCCACGGCCAAACAACCATAAACACGCACACACGCGACACAGCCGAGAGAGAGATCGCAAGAGGAAAGGAGTGAGAGAGAGAGAGAGTGAACCCAAACATTTTCATTTAACATTTTTATTTCTATATTCTAATATCTTGCCAAGTTTAAAATTTTCCCACATTTTCTCACTAGCAAAACAGGGAAATAGAGAACCCAAACATTAAAATTTTCCCACACTTTCTCACTTGAATTAACTACTAATGCATGCAAGCAGAACATAACAATCAACCAAAAAAAAAAAAAATTAAATCAACATAATCCAACAAAAATTTTAATATAAAAATAAATAAATAATACTCAAAACCTAAATTGATACTCATACCCAGGTAAACCTTAATGCAATCTTTGGCCTCGATTCCAGAATTTGAAGTAGACCCACATGAACAAACACAAAGGAAACAGCATTAAAAATGTGAAAAAAAAAAATTGCTTCCGAAAACAAAACAAAAAAATCACGGAAAAGTGAAGTCGACTCACCCGACTCGCCTTCGTTTCTTGGGCTCGGCGATGAACGGACACAAAAAAATGATGAGAATCAAATCAAAAACCCTAACCCTAACCCTAACAGAGAGAAGAGAGCAATAGAGAGGAGAGGAGAGAATAAAAATAAAGAAAGGAATTAATATAATTTATAAGAGGGACGTGATTTTGCTTTTTGTGAGTATAGAGAGAGAGAGAGAGAGAGAGAGAGACAGAGGTTTTTGGAAAGAGAGCCGTTGGGGTTGGAACTTGTAATGGGGCCCACAGTCTTTGTACTATTTTTTTGAAAATATAAACCCAGTCACAGAGTTTATTGTTTCGGTTTTTTTTTTTTTTTTTTTTTAATGGAGAAAAATGACGTGATAGTAAGTGGAAGTTTGAGGAACTAGAGAAATGGTGGTTCTGACTTCTGAGGAAAGTTTTACATTTTTTTTTTTTTTTTTTTAACTTCTATCATCCAGCCTATCACTTCCCTTTTCTTTTCTTTTTTATAAGGCCTATCACTTCCCTCGTTTTTAAGTTATCTGTAATTTTCATTTTGGTGCTTAATTATAGTGTCCTTGTCTATGTTAAAATATTGACTAAGTAATTAAATGTATTATTTATTATCCACTTAAGTTTTTGGGAAGATGGTTTTATAAATAAATTATTTTAAAAATTAGGAAAAGGGTTAATTGGTTATTTAGTAATGTTATGGTTCATCTTTTTTCATAATTACTAAAGTTATCAACTATAAATAAAGATATGTATTAGTTGGATTGGATGGACATTTCAACAAAATTCAACAAGATCAAGGGGAAAAAATTTCAACCCATCACATATGTAAAAAACCATCCCAACAAGTTAGGTTGGTTTGGATCAATGTGTTGTACTTATATGTTTCATACCTTAAAAGGTTTTTATCAACTATTTAAACACTAGTTATTTTTCAATAGACTATTACAATTCACATAATTAATAAAACTCAAAAATTAAAATATATATATATATATATATATATATATATTAAAATGAACTTACATATTTGTGGGTTGAGTTGAAAAAACAATCGACCTAGACCCAACCCAACTCAAGGCTAACAAAACATTAGAACCCAATTTAACCCACCAACCCACGAAAAACCAAGCCAAAGCATTGTGTTGAGTTAGGTTGGATTAGTTTTGTCTGGTTGGTGGGTTATATTAACACTCCAAACGGTAAGTAGTTTTGTTTTATAATGTTTTTTTCTTTAAAAAAAAAAATTTGGGTATAATTTGGGTGAAACTTTTACTAACATGTTGTAGATGCACTTTAAGTACATTAAAATGCACAAATATAAAACACAAACAAATATTTGGAAAAATTGAACCCCCCATAGTTAAAATAAAAAATTATATCGTATAATTTAAAAAATAATAATTTTGACTTAAGCATTTTAGTGGAACAAAATTTACGGTTTATTATAGGCTGGGGATTAAATTTTTATTACTTTTTTGAATTTTAGAGTTTATTTTTTTACTTTTAAAATTATAAGATTTAATTTATAATTTATTTAAAATTTCATGGTTTAATTTATTGCTTTTAAAATTATATGAATGAGATGGTGATCACTAGGATTGGGGCTAGGAATAGAATACTCACCCCATACTTGTCTTATTGCCATTCTGACTTGCAACCAATCCCACAAAGCCAATTCAGCCTGTGATTATCAAGAGAGAGAGTTACAATTTGTATTGTTATTGAGCACGGTAATATTTTGCAAATTTTTTTTTTATTGGTGATACAAAACTGGATGTAGGGGCTTTTTTTTTTTTTTTTTTTTTAATTCTAGATTTATAGATATAGTGCTGATCGATTTGTTAAAAAAATGGATTTGGATTGGAGTGCCTGAGTGCTCGTAGCATTGGCAAAGGCAAAATTTTTCAACTTTTTTTTTTCAATTTACTGCTAGCTTTAATCCAACATAGGCATAGGCATTATAACTAGAATGCATTTTGGCTACCAAAGTTCAATATGGTACGTGGATTGAACTGCCAAGTGTAGATCCTCTCACTAAATCCTAGATATCTAACCTTTATTTGTAATAATGAAAGAAGACAAATACTAACCTCTAGAATCTGCTTAATGGTTGTATCAAATTATCAACAACAAATACATATCTTTGTTGAGTCTAACACCTACCACTATTCAAACTTTTCAAAAACATCAAATTTATCCTTCAGCACAAACCGCACTTAAAACTCTGTGTGGTAATTTTCTCAAAAACTGATTTGTGATCAGTTTAATTGCCACAATGTAACCTCACAGTGATTGTATTGTCAATATGCATGAAGGAGTATGGGTAATAAACGATAGATGGATACCAACCAGATATTGAGAAGGAAGAAGAAAAGGACTTGGAGAAGTTGGGAAGGTTTCAAGCAATATTAAGTACAGTTAGTGCTTCAGCCATCAAAACAAATTGGATTTTTTTAGAAAGTTTGGTAGCACTATTTGGTAGTAGCTCAAACCTCAAGGATATAATAAGTGTCCTTTATTGCCCACTTCTCCTTCTAAAAATGGAAAAATAGTGATGACTTGACAGACACTTCATCTCTCCATCATCTTAAAATAGGATAATGTATTTTCAACCATCTTATAATAAGTTAATAACATTTTCAATAAACAACACTAAACATTTTATTGATAGTTTTATATTATTTATCATATTTTTTCTGTTAAATATTATACTTTTGGTTTTGATATGATTAAAAATTTGATTCACTGTAAGTAATTAATGAAAATTTATGAGGGAAAAAAATAGGAATTAGGATGCTTGTTTAAAAATCTCTAAAAAAAAAGATATCCTATATAATAGATGTATGTTTGGCATAAACTATATCCTATATCATAGCTTTAGAATTTCACAAGTTGAAATTCTATTTTATTTTTTTAATTATTTGTTTCTCAATTTTTTTTTAAAATCTAAGTCTCAGCTTTAAAAAAATAATAATAACAAAACTACATTTCTTAAAAATAAACTAATTTTTAGTTTGCATTTGACATTAATTATAAGATAATTTTTTGCTTATTTTAGAATCCCACATTGCTTTTTGTCTTAGCATTATTTCAAATAATTTAAATTTCTTCTTTTTGGAAATAAAGCTAATTTTTAGTTTTTTTTTCCTGATCTCATATTATGCAAATAAGCTATCATAAATAAAGAATTTCCATGCATACAAGTATAAAAGTTACCAAAAATTATAACTTTCATTAAATACTATACAAATAAGCTACCGATAATTATGGGTACTCAATGGTACATACAACTTTAGAGAGGTTTTATTACTGTTACTATAAATACCTAGGAATTGCCTTTTACCAAAATCATTAATAAATTTACCTCTTTTTTTATTTTTAGGTGGGATTTGATCTGAATCTATTAATTTACTACAAGAGATTTTCATAACCACAAATTTTTATTATAATTAAAAGTTAGAATTTAAGAGAGATATTGAGATTTTACATTAAGGAGGAAGGTGTAATTTGCTTCTTTTTTTTAATTAAAAAAAATCTAAAAAATAAGTTGTACAGCTTTTTATACATTATATTAGATTTTTTTTTTTTTTGATATCCCATACATGACGTCCGTGCCATGGCCTATCAATTTCCATGGTTACTATAAAGCCACACCTCCCTAGCTAGCAAACCCCACACTAATTTTGCCTAAACGTGAGTTGAGAGTCTTAACTTCTTTTAGAGCTGTGGATATGGCTGGGAAACTCATGAAAGCAGTGCAGTACAATGGCTATGGCAAAGGACCTGATGGCTTACAGGTCATTCTATTTCTACTTCATATTTCAAGTATTTTATTTCTTATTGAAGTAAAGTAATCGATGGATTCCAGTTAGCTTAACGGGTTTGAATTAGTTTACATTAAAAATTGATTGGTATTTTTAGGAGATGATAAAGAAAAATCGTCATAAAGTAGAACTAATAAGTTGAAATTTTATTATATCTAAAAACAAAAAATGGTTTTTCAGTGATACTTCGTTAGTGACTACATGTGGGAGGGTCAAGACGTAACCAAAAGTTATATAGTTTTGAATTAGATATTGTCCTGGAATCATAATTGAATTTGGGTGGAGACCCAGTTGATAATTTTGTGAGATACAGGTTGAAGAAAGGGCTTCCTGTTCACTGTGTTTGTTTTCCTTTTAATTGTACATAAGGGTTGTTTGTTGGAGAATGAAAATGGTTTTTTTATTTTTCTTAAATTTTAAGGATCTGGCTGTCATTCCTTTTAACTTATGGCATCTACTCCATGATAATTGCTCTTATGTCAAGATATCAATTAGTTTTGGGTGTAGGCAAGATTCAAACCAAGTCTCTCATTGGGCTAATTAGTTTTGGTTTACTTGATTGAGTATATGGAATATGTATAGAAGATTGTACCTAGTGCAAAAAACTCAATTATGTGTACAAAAATCTTATTGGAGTAGAAGGCTAGATGGGTAATGGGTTACAGTTTCAGCATACAAAATTCTTTGTGAAGATAGACAGTGAGAAAATCACTTGTACCTAGGAAAATCAAAATGTCTGCATTTGAATATCAGGACCTTCTATTATGTGATTGTTTGATTTGCTAAAATCTTCAAATTTTGTTTCTAGTTTATATGAAGTTTTAGATCAGTTTTTAGGTTGTATAGCCAATAAGGTGAGCTGTCTTTTGCACTTTACTACTTGATTTACAAAGCAATAAAGCCATTGACAATTTGACATGGCCTTATTAAGATCACATGACTACTTCAACTGAATCTTTTGTGAATTTCATGCTTGTTTGCAGCATGTTGAAGTACCGATTCCCACTCCCCAAAATGATGAGGTTTTGTTGAAATTAGAAGCAGCAAGTCTAAATCCATTTGACTGGAAAGTTCAGAAAGGCATGCTGAGGCCTTTTCTTCCTCGCAAGTTCCCTCACATACCTGGTAAATCAGTGAGCTTTTGCTCCAATCCCTGACACCCCCACCCCCACCACCCCCAAGACCCCACAAAGGTCATACCCAATGCACAAAATTCCCATTTTTTCTGGGTTTGGTTGCAATAATGATTCTTTTAAGACAATCTTTTACTTGGGAGATGTATGTGAGTATTTAAACCTCTTTGCATTTCAGAATCTTATATAATTGGGTCTTGAAGTTGCTTGTATGTGCATGCGAAACTAATGAAATAGAAATCAGAAAGAAGGTGGGGAAAGGAGGAATAATAAAATTAATACCAACAAATTATTTTTTGAATTATTGGTATAATTTGGGTTTTGCAAACTTTTGAAAACCATTTATTCTTAGCTAAAGAAATTTCTTGTCGGAACTTGGAACAGCTTCTGATGTGGCAGGAGAGGTTGTGGAGGTTGGACCAGGAGTGACAAATTTCAAAGCTGGTGATAAAGTTGTAGCTGTGGTTAACCCAATGGTAAGTGGTTGTATATATCTTTTGGATTGTTTTCCTGTTAGCTTAGGCACTTCTACTTTGGATAAAGGATAAAGTTGCCTTCCAGTTTACGAGAACCATGGTTCCTCTTGAGCTCATGCATTATATTTCTAGAACTTCCTACACTGTATTGTTTCTCCATTGTAGTGTAGAGTGTAGACTTGAGCTCATGCATGGTTGAATACTTGTACATAAGTTATTTAAACATTTTAATATTTTTGCTGTACTAGAAACTTAACCACACATCTTGTCAAACTAGCACAGTTTCATCATATGTGACACTTTGGCTCAGAATTTTGCCATAATGGTGTGCACATGTTAACATGCCTTTTATGTTCATGATAAAATCGTAGGTTTCCTTGTCTTAATTTATACATTCTTAAATGTTTATACTCGGTGATTGCAAGCAATGCTATCAAAACCAGACTGGACTGATTGGTCGAATCAATGAGCATCCCAGCCAAATATGGAGTTTGATTTTTCAGCTTTATTTCTTTCACCAAAGTGGACTAAACTTCACGCCACTTGAACCAGCAAGCTTCAAAGTAGCCTGGTGTAAACAAGGACAAGGTTAACTGAGTCTGAAGAGGAGGGGAATAAGTTATGAAGTCATTAGAGCTTAATGGTTTTCTATGTGTAAGTGCTAAAGTGACATGAAGAATAAACTTTTCCACAATCTGATCTTAAAGAACCCTTTTCTTATGGAAACATTATTATTAAGAAACTTCTCAATATTCTCCACATATTTTCTAAGTATTTGATTTTCGGATATGTGTGGTGTGCATTAGACACAGAGCTGGCTTCTTCCAAGAGTACCTAGTATGGGAGGTACTAGATATGGTCATTAGGCTTGACTGTGCTATTGTATCTAAAACAATTTTAGGTTTCCTCAGTTTATGAACCTGCTGATATAGGATGTGTCATCTATAGTATGTCATGCATTAATTTTCTAAATTTCTACTATCTTGATGTCTGTATGGTTTGTGTAATGTAAATGAATGACAGAATGGTGGTGGACTAGCAGAGTTTGCTGTGACCAAGGAGAACATTACAGTTGCAAGACCATCTAAACTTTCAGCAGACAAAGTAGTAGGCTTGCCAATTGCAGGTTTGACGGCTCACCAGGCTATAACACAATCAGCTGGTGTCAAGCTTGATGGAAGTGGAAAGAAGAAGACAAATATTCTGATAACTGCTGCTTCTGGTGGTGTGGGTCACTATGCGGTTCAACTGGCCAAGCTTGGCAATACACATGTGACAGCCACTTGTGGTGCTTGCAACATTGAACTTGTCAAGAATTTAGGTGCTGACGAGGTTCTTGACTACAAGACCCCAGATGGGGCAGCTCTGAGGAGCCCCTCTGGCATAAAATATGACGCAGTTATCCATTGTGCAACAGGCATTCCTTGGTCTACTTTTGAGCCTAATTTGAGCTTAAATGGGAAGGTAGTTGATATTACTCCTGGCCCTAGTGCCCTGGTGACTTTTGCCCTGAAGAAACTTACATTGTCCAAGAAGCAATTGGTGCCACTAATAGTAATTCCCAAGAGTGAGAACCTCCAATATCTTGTTAACTTGGTGAAGGAAGGGAAGCTCAAGACAATAATTGACTCAAAATATCCCCTGGGCAAGGCCAAAGATGCTTGGGCTAAGAGTATTGATGGCCATGCAACTGGGAAGATCATTGTGGAGCCTTAGGTAAATGTAATATGCCCTGAATTTCTGAAGTTGATGTAATTCGATAATAAGATTAGTTGAGGGCCATGCATATAGAGATATGGAAAACAATGCATCTGGGGATGTTTGTTTTTGCCTTGTAATTAAGTTCGATCGACCTGTTTCTGCAAAATGATGATGTTTAGGTTATATGTTCTTGTTGTAGCTTTAGTCATGTATGTTATTTAATACAGATTCTCTCACATCTATCTCTCTGGGACAGTGGGAGTGTGGGACCTTGGCATGTCAATACAAACACAGAAGTGAAACACAAAAGTAGTAGTTAGCAACAATTGTAGAGAAGGATCCTGCTAAATCATGTAGCAATTGGAAACCTTTTAAATACTACAATATCACTAAAAAAAAGGTTTAAACCTTTTTTAGTGATATAATAAGTCTTACAAATTTTACTACATATAAGTCCTACAAATTTATATAATATCTAAATATTGAAGTGTAACATTTATTGTTGTCATACTCCTTTGGAGTCATATCAATGTATAAGTCTTACAATTTTTTATATATTTTAATATCTCTACTATGGGTTTATACGTTTTGACATTGTGTTTTTTGAGTTTCTCAAGTCATCTCTCTTCTTCTTATAACTTAAGTTTGATTTTTGTTTGAATTTATATCAAAACTCAATTTACATGGTTACGTATTTGAATGTGCTTATCAATTATTTGAGTAATATCAATTGTAATTATGGGCTACATAAATTGAATAGGGTAGTATTGCCATGTGTTGTACCAAGGCCGAGAAGGCCAATGCAGTTCCAAGGAGACCATACCCTTGGACGATAGGACCGGAGGGGCGAGACATGGCCACGTCAATAGCGCGTTACCAGAAGAGGGTACACTGTAGAGAAAGAGTTTCAAAGAGGAGGGTAGCCTGACATGACTGAATGGATGGTAGCTGCCACCTCATTCAATGTATCCCACCAAACCTCCCGACCGCATTTATGTGAAGAAGATTCCTGAACAGTGCTATCTTGGTTGTCGTAACTTATAGAAAATTTGAGAGGGTGTTTGATGTGACAAGCACTTGAGTAGTGACTTGCATGATCAATAAATGGAGGGCCAAATAGGCCACATGTTCATTTCATATTGGTTCCAAAATTCACAGAATTATTTGTAACTAAGGTTATGTTTGAAAACTTGGATGATTTGGATTTAGATTTGAAATTAATAGATTTGAAATCCATTGATTTTATGAGTTATTTCAAATCCAAACATTTTAAAGGTTTAAAATCCTTGATGAATTTGTCAAATCCAAATTCTTAATCTTTTTTAAACTTTTTAAACAAATTATTTGGATTGTAATCACCCAAATTCAAATTCAAATGCCCAAATCTTGTCATCCAAACACCAACATAAAAATTGTTTTTTTAATGGAAGATTAATCGTTAAAGTAACCTGACCTCTCCAACGTCTAGTTCACAGTAACTATAAGAGGATAATTGTATTTCTTCAATCTTTCAATGAGAATCAGTTATAAAGTTCCTCACAAAAAAACTAAATCCCTCTTCATTTTCTCATGCTCTGTTTCCTTTTCTTTACTCTGTTTTCCATTTCTGTCTTAGTCTTTAGTAGCTTTTCAATTCTGAATTATGAAATTCCGCTTTCAATATAATCAAGTAGTACTGGTGATTGGGGCAACAGGCAGAGAGCTAAGAGAAACTTCAAAGCATCAATTCATCAGTATGTTCCCTTTTAATGGACTCCACTCGATACAGAGTTGATAGCTGGGGATAAAAGGGAGACTTCCGTGTTTACTGAAGAAGCCAAATTAAGAGTAGATGCTATCTGTTTTTAGTGTTTTTTTCACTAGGACTTATGTCAACAAGTTTTGAAATTTTTCCTTTTCACTAGGAGATTAATTAAAGGAGGATAGTTTCAAATGAAGCATTGTAAGATTGCTTGGCTGCTAAAATCTACCGTATATGGCTGCTAAGAAACCGGCAATGTCGAAGATTGAAGACATTTTCGTGCTAATTGAGATGATATTTGGAGGAGGGTTGGTTTTCGTTAAAAAGAAGAAAAAACTGCATTTGGTATGGTAGAGTTGCGTTTGGAACCAGGAAAGCAAACTAATCCGACTGCCTGTTGGCAATTAGCATGTTATTCTAATTTACTCAGTTTTACGGATCTCTCTGAACAATTTACTTATACCAATATCATCTAAACTGCATTTTCATCTAAACTGCATTTTCAGATTTTGTTTCAAATCCAGGACACAATATATATAGATTCACAGTAGCTAGCATCACAACTACAAATATTCAAGAAAATTAGCTTAAGATTGTGTCCTGCTTACAAACCAGAATGCCACATTGTATTTGGCCACCAAAGAAGTTAGGGACTCCAGTTAAGCCAATGGTATTAGAAAGCTAATTCAAACGCACAGTAGGTGTAACCCAGGTTGGTCGAGAATAAAAACGTGGTTTGTCCTTACCGAATGGAAGGGGTTGCATAACCCTGCTTACCATGTCAAACACTCCCACATCATAGCCTCCATATGCCACTCCAGGGTACATTTGCCAATCCCAATGGTCATCTGTGAAGTAGATGCTATTACTTTTGCTAGGGATAGTGCTTGTAGGAAAGCACCAGGAGTTGCCATCCCCAACAAAAACAGCATGATCTTTCAAGTCTGTCACTTCCTCCCAAGCTGATGCACTAAAGTTGAACTTGTAGACCAAAAAAGATACAGTCTCGTGCCTCCTCTCTGAAGAAATATAAAATCCGTAACGAAAAACCCCGAAAAGATTGTCCAATGATTCCACCAAATATAGTTTTTGGGGTTCACATACACCTTCTGGATGGGGAGAAATAACTTGTACCTCAGCTGACAGAGAAGAATCAAGTTCGAAGCGTACCAGCATGCCCTTCTCACAAAGTCCATACATTTGACCATTAAAACATGCAACATCTTTGAATTTCATGTTGTTTGGATTGGTAACAAAAGCCCACTCACCTTGTCCCCTTCTGTGCAACAAAGTTGCTCCTCCTCCCACTCTAGCAAAAGCCAAGAGATTCATGGGCCCGAAAATTGCAATGACAAGGAACAACAACTCATTGGAAGGCTCCTTGAAAAGAATGAACTTGCTTACAAGGCGAAACCACTCTTCTCTAGCAGCCTGTCTTCGAATTGTGTTTAGTGGTGGAAGAGCAATGCGTACCCTTTTCATAATGTGCACAAGGTGAGTCTCATAATCAGGACCCAATGTTACAACCCAACCATGTGGAGATCCCCAACAACGTTTTCCACAGACTTCAGATAGTTGTAATTGATAACGATTGCTATCGCAGAGGCTAAAGAAACCTCGCTTGTCAGTGGATGGTGTCTCGGAAAGCATCAGCCAAGGAAGCTGAGGCCTTCTACTAATGCTCAAACAAGCAGAACGCCATGGTCGGGAAACCCCTGCAGCCGCTATGAAATCTTTGAATGTATGTAGTCGATTTACAATATCACCAAGGACATCTAGGGGGAGTTGGGACCTTTCATTGGAGTCTAACCTAATATTTAAGGTTACAATATTAAACGAAAGATAGTCAACTAGAAATCTTTCTCTACGTCGACTGATTAGGTTTACAATATCATGAACGACATCTAGGGGGAGCAGGGACCTATCATTGGAGTCTAACCTTATATTCAAGGTTACAATTGAAGAAGAACGATGAACTAAAGATCTTTCATAATCTAAGGGTAATAATTCTAGTAAGAAAATAGAAGACCCAATTATCAACAATGTTGCCGAACACTCAGCCAATGAAATGCCTGGGGTCAGAACTGTCAAGATAAAACAAATTACCAAAAGCACACCGATGAGCCTTAAAGATTTACCAAAACGGAGATTTAGAGTGATGGAACTGACATTACTTGTCGAAAAGAAAGGAAAGATACAAAGAAAAAAGAAACAAAAAAGAAGAAAAAGGAAACAAAAAAGAAACAATGAGAAAAGAAAGAGAGGGAAAAGATAGAGAGAGAGAGTTATGGAATTAAGCAGCTAACAATATAATGATCAACTAGAGATCTTTCTATACGAGACTTGATAGTAGGTATGTATGGACCAAATGCAAGTCTGTCAATAGAAATCAACGAAATGGCCAAACGTATAGTATTGGGGTTCCTTAAAGAAATACCATGACGGCGATAAATTAGAACATCATATAATAAGCAAAGCAAAGCATTGACTGACCTCATCATGCATGGAAAGACCATGAAAATTGAAAGCATCAAAACAAAGCCGATAATAATGCCCATATTTTTTGAGTCTACGTTGAGAATGAGATTAGTTTGGAAAATTAATAAGTGAGGCCTTCATCTGTAAAAGTAATCTGACAATTCAACCCAAATAAAACAAAAAGACCCTGAAGATGAGTCTCGTGTCAGCGTAGAGACCAAGAATTGGAAAACTATACGGTGTTATGATATTGGGTGCCGATATTTTTCTCATCTGGCCAATCACAAGTTACCTTCGCACCAAAGTTTTCCGCTCTAGTTTAGCAACACAAACAAAAAAAAAAAAAAATTTATTTTCTGTATTTTTTTTTTTAGAGCACTAGCCTTTGCCGAACCATGCCAGAAACTAATAAAATACACAAAAAAAACCATACTTCACGAGGTGTCAAGTCCTAATTTTTTAAGTATTACCTTTAATATATAGGCGTAAATGCTTTTTTCATCCCTACATTTTGGGGTCATTTTTATTTTGGTCTTTACATTTTAATCTTACCATTTTTAGTCCATAAACCAATTAACGTGTGTTATTTTAGTCATTTTCATCAGCCAATAGACGGAAATAACTGACGTGGCTAACGGCACACTAAAATAATTATTAAAAAAAATCTATTTTGACATTAAAAAATGCCATGTTAGCATCTAAATTAATTTTAATTAAATAAAAAAATTAAAAACAAAAATTACAGATCTAAGAGCATAAGAACTTGTTCTTCAATGTTCTTCTTAAATCAAGAAATAAACCTAGCAATGACATCAAACCCAGAATCAAAGAGCATGAACATCAAAGGACATGAGCATCAAAACAACAGGAAAAAAAAAAAACATGAACATCACCAAATCAAAGAGCATCAACAAGAGCAAACACAAGAAAACCCACACGAAACCACACCCAAACCAAACCATCCAAAGAAAAGAAACCCAGCAAAGCACCAAACTCATCCACTCCCAAACCAAACCATAATCAAAGAAATTTCGAATACCACAACAAGTTAATAACTAAAAAAACAAAAAGAAATTTCAAAATGCGAAATTCCTAGCAAACACTAAAACCAAATCTCCAGCAAACCCCAAACCCCAAATGTCTAGAAACGATCACCGATCAGACCAACAACAACAACAAACCTTGCAATCCCAACCAACGAACCCAGTCAAACCCAGCACCCACCAACAAGCTCCGAGATTCCTATCGAAAAAGCTACACTGCTCTGGCTAGATTTCGGTATCGAGAAGACCGATAATGACATCGGAGTCGTAATCGGAATCAGTCCAGAGACCGCGCTAGTTCTTGAGGCCGAGAAACTAAGGAGACCGAGTGGTGTGAAGCTCACGATGGCGGTCCTCGAACACGGCGAGGATTGAGGGGTTTTCGCCGATCGTATCGGCTTCACCTTGCATGAGAGAGGCGGAGAAGCCATCTCTTTCTCTAAACCCAGATCCGATCAAACCCACCAACGATCACCGATTAAAGCCGAAGAGAAAGGCCAGATCCTAGCAAACCCAGTCGAACCCAGCACCCACCATCTTGATCCCGATGAGATGGCTTCCGATCTCGATGAGATGGCTGCGGTGTATAGCACGCTCATGATAGTGGAGAATCTGGTGGAGGTGAAGCCTGCGGTGGCAAAGATGGTGTGCAAGAGGACGAAGTTGTTGAAGTGGTTGCTCTGGGTTTCAATGTGAGTTTGGTGATTGAAGAAGTGTGGGTTGTGGCTTTAGGGATTTGATGATTTTCTGGCTTTGAACTTTCTGGGCTTATGGGTTAGGGATTTGATGATTTTGCTGGGGTTGAAAATGAGGGTTGAATTTCTTTTTTAAGCTTATGATTTCTTTTTTGAGCTGAATTTTTTGGGTTTTTTTGTGTGTTTGTTTCTCAAGAAAATTTCTGGGGATGAACCCAAGGAACATGAACATGTTCTTCAAAAAAAAATAATGAAAGAAATAATTTTTTTAATTTAATCATCTTATTTTATTTTAAAAGAATTTAGAAAAAAATTGAAGATATCTTTATTATTATTATTTTATGCTAACTTGGCATTTATTAAATATTAAATAATTTTTTTATTATTATTTTATTCCCATGTCAGCATTTACTATGTCAACAGTGTACTCCGTTTGCCACATCAACTTTTTCTGTTAGTTGAGTGACGGTAAGGACTTAAATATCACGCGTTAATTGGTTTAGAAATTAAAAGTTGTAAAATAGAAATGTAAGGACCAAAATAGAAATGACCCCAAAATGTAGGACGAAAAGAGCGTTTATGCCTAATATATATTATCTAATCTTAATGTTTCTTGATCTTATCTTAAGATTTCTTTATTTACAAAGCTAAAAGAATTCTCTTTTGTTTTTTGTTTTTCTCTACAAATTGTTTGAGCAAACAATGGTTAGGCAATGTTTTAATTTCTTCCACTTTTATAAATTTCTCACAGAAAATATTTGACACGGCTAGGACTACAACATGATATCTTCCAAACTGAACGGTGATATTCGTTTGTAAAAGTTTTGTAAAAAAATCCATACTATCTCTAGCATTATCCATATGGATATAGTTTAAGATTATTTATATTATAATAAAACCGAGTTCTTACAGTTACATGAACGACTCCACACACAAAAAAAAGAAAAGAGAGAGAGAGAGAGAGACTCCACCATTAAATAAATGGAGATTTTAGCACTTCATGGGAAGGAAGAAATTTGCCTGGAAAAAAAGCACTTCAATTATGTTGTCACCACTTATCAACAGACAACAATTTTTGTTTTTAATTTTGGCTTCTTTATTTTCCCATCAAACCGACTCAGAATTTTATTTTTTGATCACTCAATAAATTTATAAAAATAAAAATTAATAATAATAATCAATTATCAATATATATCTAATCTAATCTAATCTATATTTATATATTACTAAAAGCTGAAGAGTGATATTTATTGTTGTTGAGCTTCTATTGCGCCACCTCATCGCCACATTATTTGCCACATAATTATTATTTATTATTTATTCCTTTTTTTTTACAAATATATATATATATATATATATATATATATATATATATATATAGATTGTTGACTTTACATATTCATCTATGTCGGTTTTACCATCTATATATATTTCTTTTTTATTTCCAATTTTCCTATAATTTTTTTACATTCACTTATTTTTTAAATATTTACACTTTCTTTAACCTTTCTTCTTCCTTTACCTTTTCATTTCTCCACTACCCTCTACTTTAATATTACTATTTATTTTTCCCTTCATCTTCCTTTATTTGTCTCTTCTTATCCATTCTCTCTTACTAAAAATTGGCACTCTTTTCCATTCTTTGCATAGTTTTCTCTCACAAAAAGGTTTTCTCTCTCTCTCTCTCTCTCAATGTTTTGGTGGATTTTGATTTTTTATTGCATCTCCGCTTTAGGTTGATAAATTTTTGTGTTTTTAAGAACTCTAATTTAGGTTGATACGATTTAGCTTTGTGTTTTAAGTTATTATTATTATTATTTTGCTCTTTGATTGTTAAATTTTATCCGATTATATTATAAAAAATTAAAGATAGTAGATAAAATTAAAATAGTATTCAATTACATACCATAATTTGGATAATTTAGTGTTTATTGTTAAATACTTTAATTTTCTTTTTTTTTTCTTCTCTTCTATTTTACTCAATATTGAAATTCAACCACATCCTCCTTATCATTAAATTATTTATATTTTCTCTCTCTTTTTGTTTGAAAAAAATAAAAAAATGTCATTTTTTTATTGTACTCATCAAATTTTACTCTTTTTTTTTTTACATCTACACTTTCTCCAACATTTCTCCTTCTCTTTTACCTTTTTATCTCCCCAAACATTCTACCTTGATATCACTCTTCCTCTTTCCTTTTATCTTCCATTATTTTGTTTCTTTTTATTATCACCCTCTTAGTATAAATTTGTTATTCACTCTTCCATTCTTTACATAATTTTCTCTCACAAAAAAGTGGTTATTTCCCACTCTTTCTCCCTCAATTTTTTGGTGGATTTTTATTTTTATTTTTCTTGCATCTCTATTTTAGCTTGATAAAATTTTGTGTTCTTTAGAACTCTATTTTGGTTGATGGGATTTAGTTTTGTCTTTTAAGTTTTTTATTTATTTTATTTTATTTTTTATGACTTTGATTGTTAATTGTTATCATATTGCATTATAAATAATTAAAAATAGTATATAAGAATGTACTATTATTATATTACATAGAATTTTTATACTATATAAGAACGTACTTTGATTGTTATGTGAATGTTCAAATAGTGTATAAAACAATATGAACGTTTAGACCCCAAAATAATAAATTACAAATTCAAACTTAATATTAAACAATTAATGTGCGGAATATGAATATAAACTTAACACAGAGTTGATAAACAAACTACACCAAATAAAATCACATCCACAGCAGAAATTAAATGGCAAAGATTAAGGGAAGAGAGATGCAAACACAAGGACAACACATGATGTGTTATCGAAGAAGAAATCGAAACCCTCGGTGTAAAACCTCTCCACCACCCTCCAAGCGGTAAATAATCTACTAAAGAATGTAGTTGGGATACATGAATAGTAGAAGATCCTCCAAGCCTAATCTACCCAGTGTATCTAATCCCTCCAAACTCTTACTCCAATGAGGTTGCACCAAACCTATTTCTTCTCTAGTTTACCGGATTCCACTATAAACCATAGCATCAACCAATATGAAATTGGTCCCTTCTTAACTGCTTCCTAAACACCAAATGGCCTTCTCACAGATGTGGGTATGGTGAGAAAATATTTTGGTAATGAACCTCTCAAGGATGTAACAATGGAGAGGATGAGAGTAGAGGAATTTGAAGAGTCTTTATGTGAAGATTGTGGATGAGACAATCTTGCTTTTCTCTAGAGTTTCTCTCTCAATATTCTCTTTGGAAGCTCTCTACATTTCGTGGGTATAAAGGGTATTTATACTGGAGTGAAAATGGAATGCGAAGAGTCAAGTTTTTCAAAACAGAATTGGCTGACGGCTTGGACTCGCGGCTTGACTAAGTCGCGAGTTCCAGCCGCGATGTAACTGAACAGCCAGTCTGTACTTTTTGTCCTGTAGTGCTCTAGCTGGTATGACGCTTCAACTTCTGGCATGTTTGGCATGTGTTCAACATTTGGCGGCTTGCAGCCGCAAGCCACTCGTGAGATCCGGTCGCAAGTCCCTGCTTCTTTGCACTATCTTGAACATTTCTTCACACTCTCTCACTCACTACCTTTACATGAATCTCACCTAAATACAGGGTTACTAATTGCTAAAATACAAGCAAATTTGACACGGAATAAAGCCAACAAGATGGTTGATTAAATTCAACCTTACAATCTCCCATTTTGGCTATTCCATGATAAAACCCTAAAACAAATTCTAGACCTAACATGTGAATTGAGAACAGTTGAACAAAACTCACTCACACTTAACTCTAGAATTTGTGTAGCTTTTGAACCATAAGAACAAATATCTCTTGAAACCACAACAATACAATATGATCATTGTATGCAGAAAACTTGTAATGCATATGGAGCAAGCACAATGCGATCAAGCAAAAATGGAATAAAGTAATAAATCATGGCTTGACTAAACAAGTAATCATTATAATATAATGACCATAATGCTCATTCACACTTGGAATGAACAACCGGACATGCAAGCTAATAAGCATAAATGCAAAGTGTCATTTACATGTCCAACACTCAACCAATGCACACAACAAGTATGCATCTAGGAACAAGATCCTACTAGGGCACATGAGTAAGAGTACTTGAAGTAATGCAAGACAAAACAACAAGTACAATGCAACAAGGCATAGATACAAACCATAAAAGCCTACAAGTGTATGAAAACAACCCTAAAAACTTACAAAAGCAACATGGGTACAAAAACACCAAACACAATATACTGAAAAACATCTTAAATATATAAATATAAACCAAAGTATCACAGGTTTCAAGAGATATAACCAGAACACACACACACACACACAAGATTTTATAAAGACAATAGAAGACTATAAGTAAATAATTGATAAGCTAGGCTAGCCAAAGTTGATCGAGCTGCGGTCTTTCTAATGGTTTGGAAGATGTGGGCACAGATATCAATCGGGGCTCTTGTAATAAGATCACATAGGAATTGAGCTCTTCCAAGATTGATGAAAGGAGTGTTGGACAATGGGTAGAGATTGGAGAACATGATCAGTTTCAGTATGGTCAACTCAGGAGCAAACTTTGCAGTGTTTATAGATGTGCCTTTACTAGAGACTTCATGATCAGGCCCAAGAACTTGCAGAATGTTTTGAACCTTAGGGGTTCGATCATCATAAGGGGTGAGATCCACATTCTTAGGTCTAGTGATGTGAAGGACCTTGGCTATGTAGTTTGGATTGATGGAGAACTCTTTTCCTCTCACTTAGCATTTTAACTCAACTCCATTGTATCTGGCATTTGAGAAGAATTCCTTAACCAACTCTTTCATCAAGTCTTTGAAATTCCCGAACAGATCGGCCTAATCTTTAGCTTCAAAGATTCTAGGGATAAAACTTGTCCCCAAAGTGTCAAACTTTATCACTCGTTCCACTATGGGAGAAGCATTTTCAGAAATGCTTGAGTGAGTTTGTGAATCGAGAGGAGTTTTGAACCTCTCACGGTTTGGGTCTTTAGACGATTGAGATGAGAGATGAGTTCGTTTAGCAACAGGGGATGATGAAACATCAGTTACAATCTCTTTTTCTTTAGAAGATCGGTGAGACATCTGCAAAAGAACCGATACACAGCAAAGATCCAAGTGCACAGGCACATGACACGAACACCAACTTGATTAGATTCAAGATAGTAAATGAAATAGAGACTCATTGAAATTCAGACAGAGATATCACTTAAACATAGTACATGAACCCAGTCAGCAGTATGTAAGAATGAGCAACATTGAAGTAATGTATACTAAATCATATAACAGATGTTCAGCAATGATGAACAAATAGTCACAATTCAGTTCACTGTAAACTATGGTCAATCACAAAGTCACAAATATCTGTTATTGTGACATTCTACCATGAGAATGATATGCACAGAGCAACACAGTCATGATACATATCTACAAAAAAGTCAAGAATGCAAGTTAAGCAAACATCAAATCACTAGAATCAACAAAACCCCTTCAGCAAACCCAATAGAGTAAACCCATTCCATACATGAATAATATACATCACAAAACTCAAAAACAACTCAGAAATCAAGAAAACACATGCTATAAACATGAAATGCTATAAGATAATAAGAAAACCCATAACTTTTTCTTGAAGATTTTGAGTTGAAATGATGTAAAAATGGAAGTTTGTTTGCGATTGACACGGTGAGTTTGAGAGTGTTTCAGGTAAGGAAGACAATGAACAGTCAAGTTGCGATTTTCTAGGGAAAAAACTGAAAACGTTTAAAAACTGACCTATTTGCGCAAAACACGCGATTTTCGCGACTGAGTCAAGTCGCGAGCAAGTCGCCAGGGCCAATCGCCAGAACATTCAAGACAAAAATTTTGAAAAATTTATCTAAGTTTTTTTCGCAACTGGAGGTTCTACCCGCGAGGGAGTCGAGAGGTAAGCCGCGAAAATGTCTGAGTCCCTTTGCAACTAGACCTTCCACCTACAAACATGTCGCCAGACTAAGTCGCGAGAAGCATTAAAAACCCAAATTTTGGAAAATATTCTAAGTATTTTTTGCGACTGGGGCATTGACCTGCCAGTGAGCTGCGAAAAATCTCTGTGTGAGCTCGTGACTGGGACATGTGACTGGACCAACCCGCGACTGAGTCACCAAAACAGGGCAACACTGTTTTTGAAATTTTTGACATTTTTGCAAAAACAAAAGACTTTCCAAAAACAACTAAGGCTGTGTTTGGTTCTCGTAAAATATTTTCCAGAAAAAATATATTTTTTGGAAATGCTATTTTCCGGAAAGGAAAATATTTTCAAGTGTTTGGTTGCATTATGAAAATTGTTGTAGAAAATATTTTCATGTGTTTGGTTCTATTCTGAAAATGCTATTTTCCTACAAAATTTTCACATTTTCTCAACTATTTTCTCAGCATTCAAACAAATTTTATTCAAGAAAATTTCAAAAATCACAGCCAAATCCCAATCCACAGAACAAATCACAGCCAAATCCCAACACCACACACCACCAAAACTCCAATTCAACCCACGACAGTAAACTCCGGCAATCAAAACCCACAACCACCAAAACACCATTACCACACCACCACAACAACAACAAAAATCAAAATCACACAGAAATCAAAATCACACACAGAGAGAGAGATCGGTGGGTTGAAGATCAGTGGGTCAAAGGCGAGATCGCGCGTGTCCGTGCAAGCGAGCGGAGGCGAGATCGAGCGGCATGGTGTGATCAGCGCAATGCTGCGATCGACGAGACTGGTGCGATCTGGTGCGTGCGATCGTTGGACTGGAGCTCAGGGTTCGCCAACGATGTCGAAGGCGTGATCTGGGCTCCCTCTTCTTCTGCTCGCTCTCTCTCTCTCTCTCTCTCTCGGTCCGGAAACCATTTGAAGTGAAAATAGGAATGGAAATGAATTTCAGTGGTCAAAACTTCTTTTTTACGGTCAAATGAAAATGATTTCCGGAAAATTTTATTTTCAAAACCAACCAAACAGCCTATTTTACGGAAAATGATTTCCTGAAACCATTTGAAGCCAAAACAAACGGACCCTAAAACACTCAAAAATCTTTTTGTGTTTGATCAATAAGGATTGAGCATGTGAAAACACATTTAATCAAGTACAATCACACAAATAAATATGGTATGTATTGAACATAGACTTGTGTGAAGTGTGTGGATATCAAAAATGAGATAGTCCTTAATCTAATGTGAAGTTTCAATGATCAATTCAACCAAGACATGCACAATTAGCACTAGATAATGTGACCTATCTCAATTATAGAAATATACATATATGACCTCCCAAAATTTGATAACATAACTTTGAAGCTTTTCATTTAGCTTTATATTCATCATAACATTTGTTCTTTTTGAATCAAAACATCTTATTGTGAGATCGATGCTAGAAATTTTTGATATTTCATTTAATGAGCAAGCTTTTGGTTTTTTGGGCATCATACATTTTATTTTAAGTCGCTTTCTCTTTTTCCTAGGTTAAATACTAGTATGTGCGACAGGCTTTTGCAGCTCAATGTCTCTTTTCATTTGGAGATTTACATTTGGTGAGGTCTTTAGGCAAAAACAATAAAATAAATAAGTGGGAAGATATATAAGCACAAGTCTATGCATATCTCAAGATGAATAAAATCATTCGCTAATCATTCATGACAAGTTTGAAGATTTATTTACAATAGTCACATAGATGTCAAGAGTTCTCCCACAATAATATAAGTGCATAGGAAACAAGCTATGCTTGTAGATACATAAGGCCATTAGTACAAAGGTACAAGGCAAAACATGCTTTGAGACAAAAACAATAAAATAAATAAGTAGGAAGATATATAGGCATAAGTCTATGCATGTCTTAAGATCAATAAAATCATTCGCTAATCGTTCATGATAATTTTAAAGATTTATTTACAACAGTCACATAGATATCAAGAGTTCTTCCACAATAATATAAGTGCATAGGAAACAAGCTATGCTCGTAAATGCACAAGGCCATTAGTACAAAGGTACAAGGCAAAACATGCTTTGAGACAAAACTCAACAAAGTTGATCAAACTTTTTGATTTATGATTTTTTATGTGTTTTTGGATTTTTAACACAAAAAATGATAAAAACCAGCAATGTAAAAACATTTAATGCAAAAGCAAACAAACAACCAGTTGTCAACTCAAACAACCAACAAGCATACAACCAAATATTGCCTCACAACATAGAAAGTATTAATGCATGGACATGTTGTAATGCTTATGCATGAATACCCTTTTTCACCCACACGTCACGTGCGTTTGGGATGATATCCCTATAAGATTGGATATGAGAGTTAGAACTTTCAAACCTTCTAGTGAAGCTTTCCAAGCAATTGGTGAGTGCATCAATCATCTTCATCACGTCCATCATTCCGGGATCACTATTTCGATCTCTTGATGACTCAACAGCCCAAGTCCTCTTGTCATTTCTTGGTCCTCTTGACCTTTGATCACTTGCATTCCTCAATGCTCTCAGCTTGTGACAATTTGGTTGGGTGTGCCCTTGAAGTCCGCAATGATGACACAGATGGTTCATTCTAGGACCTCTTTGCGATTGTGGAAGAGATTTTGCTCTGGCTGCAGACCTAACCACAGATTGGTTACGGGGCTTGTTCAACACCCGTTGGTCAGCTACATTCTTCTTTTTCTCACCCTTGGTCTTCTCCACAATAGGGGCAACTACAACCAGTTCTTTGACCTTCACAAACTTCACTTTTTTGGAGATATTCACAGCTGAACTACTTTCTCCTGTGTATCCTAATCCGGTTTTGTCAGAAAAGGTCTTTTGAGAGGAAATGACATCATCAAGCTTCTTTGTTGATACTCACTCTACCTTGGCATTTGCTTAAACTACTTCATGCTTAAGGAATCTCACCTTGGTGTAAGCTTCGGTTAGCTCACTATTTAGCATATCTATTTCACACTTGGCCTCTTTATATCTCACTAGGAGACTTCTATAGTACTCCTCAGCTTTTTTCATCTTTTTCACAGCTACCTTAGCCACCCCTGCATATTCTTTCGACTTCTCAGGGAGTGAATTGTAGTTCTCTTGAAGACCAGCTGTATCTTCATCTTCTTCAATATCCGATTCTTCTACAATTCCCATGAATTCCTCATCACTATGCTCCCCAAGCTCTTGCACAAACAAATTCAAGTCCTCCGAAGACTTAACATGAGTAATGGTCATGAATGTTGAGAAATTCCCTTCTTTATCACAGTTATCCTCCGAATCAGATGTGGAAAAATTTGAATCACTAAGAGTAGTGACATATGCCTTGCCCTTCGATCTAATATAGTTAGGACATTCCTTTTTGAAATGTCCATGTCCATTACATTCAAAACAAGTGACATCTTGAGTGTATTGGGACTCCTTCCTTTCTCTCTTTCTGAAGTCCTTCTTCTCCTTTCCAGAACTTGTGAATTTCCCTTTATCACCAAATTTCCCACTATTCTTGAACTTCAGAAATTTGCGAAAATTCTTTGCAAGGTAAGCAACATCTTTTTCGACAACATCCTCATCCGATGAGTCATGTGCTTCTACCCTTTCATTTATAGTCTTAAGAGTAAGAGATTTGCTCTTTCTTTAGTTTGGCAATGAAAGCTCATATGTTTGGAGAGAACCAATCAACTCTTGGACTTTGATTTCATCGAGGTCCTTGCTTTCCTCAATTGCAGTCACCTTTGCATGGAAGCTCTCCGGCAATGAACGAAGAATTTTTTGTACAACTTTCGAGTCTTCTGTTTTCTCTCCCAAGTTAAATTGCCGATGACCACTTCATTCAGCTTGCTATAGAAAGAGTCAAAAGACTCATCCTCACTCATTCAGCTCCTCAAAACGAGTGGTTAGCATCTACAACTTAGTGTTTTTAACTTTCTTCGTTAAATGCTTTACTATTAGCATTTGGTGCCGTAAGAGCTGCCTTATCCCATGTGGATTTGGCTGCCTCCGGCCTTGTCCAACCTATTTCAATTGCATCCCAAACAGCCTCATCTATTGAACATAAGAATGCTCTCATCCGAACCTTCTAAAAGGCATAATTACTACCATCAAAATATGGTGAAGCATTTAAAAATTGAGACCGGTCCATCTCAATATGGGGTGAAGGATCACACTAAGGTAATGAAACCAATATAAGTGTACCCGTTCTGATACCAATTGAATGTTCAAATAGTATATAAAACACTATGAACGTTTAGACCCCCAAATAATAAATTACCAATTCAAGCTTAATATTAAACAATTAATGTGCAGAATATGAATATAAGCTTAACACAAAATTGATAAACAATCTACACCAAATAAAATCACATTCACAGCAGAAATTAAATGGCAAAGATTAAGGGAAGAGAGATGCAAACACAAGGACAATACACAATGTGTTATCGAAGAGGAAACCGAAGCTCTCGGCGTAAAACCTCTCCGCCGCCTTTCAAGCAGTATTTAATCCACTAAAGAATGTAGTTGGGATACATGAATAGCAGAAGACCCTCCAAGCCTAATCTACCCAGTGTACCTAAGCCCTCCAAACTCCTACTCCAATGAGGTTGCGCCGAACCTATTTCTTCTATAGCTTACCGGATTCCACTATAAACCATAGCATCAACCAATATGAAATTAGTCACTTCCTAACTGCTTCCCAAGCACCAAATGACATTCTCATAGATGTGGGTATGGTAAGAAAATGTTTTGGTAATGAACCTCTCAAGGATGTGACAATGGAGAGGATGAGAGTAGAGGAATTTGAAGAGTCTCTATGTGAAGATTGTGGATGAGTCAATCTTGGTTTTCTCTAGGGTTTCTCTCTCAATATTCTCTCTGGAAGCTTTCTACATTTCGTGGGTATAAGAGGTATTTATACTAGAGTGAGAATGGAATGCGAAGAGTCAGGTTTTTCAAAACAGAGCTGGCTAGCGGCTTGACTAAGGGGCGAGTTCCAGCCGCGAGGTAACTGAACGGCCAGTCTATACCTTTTGTCCTGTAGTGCTCCAGCTGGCATGACGGTTTAACTTCTGGCATGCTTGGCATGTGTTCAACATTTGGCGGCTTGCAGTGCAAGCCACCCGCGAGATCCAGTCCCGAGTCCCTACTTCTTTGCACTATCTTGAACATTTCTTCACACTCTTTCACTCATTACCCTTACATGAATCCCACCTAAATACAGCGTTTCTAATTGCAAAAATACAAGCAAATTTAACACGGAATAAAGCCAACAAGATAGTTGATTAAATTCAACATTCCATTATGTATTTTATTTTTATTTTTTTCTCATATAATTTTATTTAACATTTAAATTCAGCCACATCCCCTAAAAAAAACCTTTGACATACCACTAACGTAACTACATCTATAACTATTTAAGCCATCCATGATATCTATTTCTTATTAATAACCATAAAATTTACAACTAGCAAGGGAATATACAAAGTAATAAAGAATAAATGAAAGGAAGGAAAAAAGAAATGAAATCAGATGTCAATTAATAATTGTTATTTGGAAAATAAAAAGGTGGTAAAAAGGAGTAAGAAATAAAATAAAGATGATTATACAAAGGACATTAAAAACTTTATAGTGCAATAAAATCTACAATTAAATATAGTAATACAAAATTTAAACTTAAAACTAATCAAACTCTAACTAGGGAAATTATATATATATATATATATATATATATATATATATATATATATATATATATATATATATATATAATCATAATCTTCATACACCATGACTTAAAAAAAATTATTGAATAGTTCTACTTCTCATTTAATGTCTATTTTATACAAATCATCAACCATTAAATATATGATAATGGTAAAAAAATGTTATAGATAAGATTATGAAAAACATGATAAAGCTAGTTTTTTTAAAAAAAAAAAAAAAACTCTTTATAAATTATAGGGACTAAAATAGTATTTTATCTAAAAAATTATCAAGCGCAACACGCGGGTTTGCGACTAGTACTATATATAAAAGTAAAAAATTTCTCCTACAATTAAGGTTGTTTTGACATATAGGAAAAATGTCCTCCTAAATTTCAGCCCTGTTTACAATTAAGAAGTGAAAGATTATACCGTTTTGACAATGTTAAAATGGCCAAATAACACTTTTTTTTTAAAAATATGTGGGGATTTACCATTCTTTCATAAATAAACAGCAATCTACCACTATTTAGGAACTCGAGCTCTACTAAAATTTTCCGCCGTATCAGTGGCTAAGCTGGATTTTTTTAATTATAAAATGCCACCTTGAACTCGAGGTCAGGAAGCTCGAGTTGTATGTTGACATTACTCAAGGTCTGGAAGCTCAAGTAATTTAATTAGTAAACTACATAGTACTCGAGTTCTTTAAACTCGAGTACCATGTAAGTAGAAAACTACACAATACTCGAGTTCCTTAAACACGATTACTATGTAGTTATATACCAACATTCCGTTGGATCGCATCTCCCTTTCACCCACTCTTTCTAGCAGATGCAGCCCAGCCTGTAAGCAGTTCTACAACTCTGTCTCTTCCTCCGATCTCACCTGAAATAGAAATTCCACATTTGTAACTTAGTTTGTCTCCTATCAACAAATTTGATCCATTGATTTAATACCAAAAGGTATGATTCCTAAGTGGCTGTTTGGGTTAGTTTAAATTTTGTTGAGAACCTTGATGCAAAAATGCAGGGTAGCATATAAAAGATACAAACACTCGACAACATTATGTACAAGTTGAACTCTTTGCATTTTTGCCATATGTAGAAGTAAAGAAAAATCCAAAATAATATAAATATGAAGTGTTTTTTTTTTTTTTGAATAAATAATCATGTCTACATCAATATGCTTGTACTACTACACGTATGTTATATATGGTGAAGGTATGACCTTTTTTTTTAATGGATAAAAAGGTCTCTTTCTTTTTTATATGTAATGAGGTCTCTGCTTTATTGGTCACATTGATTTCACCTTCTAATTCAGGGTTTGATTAATTTCCATTCTTTAAAGTTTAATTTGTTTGTCTCTCTCTACCAATCACCCCCTTTCTCAAAAAAATTTGCTGTTGC
Source organism: Quercus parvula (assembly GCA_030820535.1). Taxonomy (NCBI): domain Eukaryota; kingdom Viridiplantae; phylum Streptophyta; class Magnoliopsida; order Fagales; family Fagaceae; genus Quercus; species Quercus parvula. The sequence continues at coordinate 4,031,085 of JAUAME010000008.1, read as the reverse complement.
TAGGGTGGACTTAACTAACAAACTTTTTATTACATGTATAGAAATTGTTTGATAAAATACCTGAATGTTTTCTTCTTTTTCTAGAATCTAACTTTGCAAAATTTCCATTTTGTAGGTCTATTACGTGGACATGTTTATTTCTTCTTACTGTATATACAAGATTAGTAAGGCCCAATAATTTGGCTTCGGGTTTTCTTCCTTTTTTCAGTTTTGTACCAACTTATTTTTTATTTTTATGTCATGTACTTTTTGTGAAAAAATAGGAGCAAGCGTGGGCAAGAAAAGCTAAGTTCTTTCCCCTCTAGATGAGAGCTATTTTATTCTTGGGCTCAAGTTTTTAAATAACTAGTTGCATACCCACGCGTTGTGCGTAATAATTTTTTTAGAATAGTTTCATTAAATATTTTATTAATACTATAATTTTAGTTATTAACCATTGGTTTTTCATTAGTTTTTAAGTTAATAGAAACCTTAAATATACATTTTTTTACCTATACACACACACATATATATATATATATAGTGAATCTTTACATATACCTTTAAGAAAACTTTATATATTTCACTTTTTTGGATGCGTAAAATTATAGACTACTACTCCATGATAATAGTGGCTAATTAATTTTATAAATTTTTTTAGTAATCTCATTTGTAGCGCTTCCTACCATTATCATATATTTACTAACTGATGATTTGCATAACAAAAACGATAAATGAGAGGTAGTATTGTTCATTAGATTTTCGAAAGTAATTGTGTATGAAAATTATATATATATATATAAATATAATAAGGTTAAATGAAATGTCAAAAAATGGATTTTTTTATAGCTTTATTTCTTATGTAATTTCTACTACTATCAGAGAACATCTCATTTTTAGTTATGATTAATATGGTTTCCATAGTTAGAGTTTGATTAGTTTTAAATTTAAATTTATTACTATGATTGTATTTAATTGTCGATTGTTGATTTAATTTTTTAAGTGAATTTAACGATTTATGTTACTACACTGTAAATTTTTTAATGTTCTCCACTCGATAATCTCTATTTTATTTTTTACTTCTCCTTACAACCTCTTTGTTTTCCAATCAATGATTACTAATTGACGTTTGTTTTTTTTTTTTCCTTTAACATCATGCACATTGTGAGCAAATTAGCATTTAGTCTTAACGTTAAACAAAAAATACTAACCATTGAAAAAGTCATCAAAAGTTGTGATGCAAATATAGTGATAATTCAACATTGTGAAACACACCTAAACAAAAATCTAGAGTGATATGTAAAAGAAATTGATTACCCAAAATTTCAATAAAGAATCGATAAATTCCTCTGGGATAAAAAGAGACAAATAAAGGAAGATGAAAGGAAAGATGAATATGTAAAGTCAATAATCTATTTATATATATATATATATATATTTGTAAAAAAAAAGGAATAAATAATAAATAATAATTATGTGGATTTATTTTGTAGATGATGCAAAGACACATTTATTTATTCATTTAAGGATCCATATGAGAATTTGTTTGAGAGTTTTTCAAACATTACCATCATCTTCATTCTTCATTGTCAATTTTTTTTTTTAAAATAATACAATTGTTATACTAAGTGAGGGAGGGAGATTCGAACCTTTGTTTTCGCTTTTATGAGATCAAATATTCTCTCTAAGTTACAAAACTCTTAGCAATTTTCATTGTCAGTTAACATCTTTGAAAGACAGAAAACGAAAAGCCCAATACGTTTCTGAACCTGTCCTGTAATATTAGAACATAAAAGACTACAATTCAAACCAAGCAGGAAGGCCAAGTGAGTAAACTGGGTAGTGTGCACGATTATGGAACTGTTCAAAATTAGACAACTTCACTGCTTTGCATGCAGCAGCTATAATTAATATTTATGCACGTTTTGGTATAATCAAAGCCATAGGAAGTCGTGTGCATATATATATATATATATATATATATATATATGTATGTATAATCAAAGGTGCCATGAGAGTTAAAGTTGTGTGCATCGCTTTCAGAATTACTTGCGATGAGCGAAGCATAGAAGAGTGAGTTTATCTTCGTTCCCATGAAGTTCTCTTTTCTCCTCCATTTGATGTTAATAGTTTTAGAACTAATCCCATTTAAATTTGATGATTTTCCTACACAAATCTGATGGACTATTTTGTGCATTTTTACAGATCTTGACTCAATATTGTTCAAAATCCTAAATTCCTTGCTTTGTGCTCTAGCAAATTTTAATTTGAAAGTCAGATTACTTTGAAATTTTCATAGGATTTACTAAGATGTTCAAGTTTATTATCTATGTCCCTTCCCATTTTGCACTTTTTGTTTTTTTTTTGTTTTTGGGCGAATGATCTCAATCTATCTAGCAAATTGCATTGCACTATTGTTGACTACAAGTATTTTTTACATGAGCTGCCAATGGACTCTGATTATCACAATTGGGTATTATCTTAAAAACACTCTCTTTCTTTTTTGTATCATTGTGTGCAAGTTTGCATTTTTTTTAATAAATAATTTTGGTTTGGTTATTAAGAAAGTGTAGGAATATAATACATATGATAAGTTTTGGATTTTTATTTAGTATGTTTGGGATTCAAGCATCTTTATATAGTTGTTTGGGCTAAAGTTTAACAGGGATGGTGAAGGCTCAGTGTGCTAGGATGATGCCTTTGAGAAGAGGTGATGGATTCCTAAAAAAGATGAGAAGTTGATAGTTTACAACTTTACATTAAGCAACATGGCATTTGGAATTGGAGTTAGAATCCAAAACGTTATGGTAGGAAACATGTAAATATTCAATTTCAATGAATAAAAACTCAAGTCATAAAATTTTCTTGGTTGTTTGCAGTTGTTCCTCTGAATGATTATTTGATTTAAAGTTTTCTTTCAATCTTTTCTTTTAGGTTTGGTAAGGTCTGGAAAGAGTCGTTCACTTATCCAAAAAGGGTCTGGGAAGAGTTGTAGATTTTTTTGGACGAATTATGCGGAAACTTTTGCAAATAAGAGGAAACTATACTCAAGCTTTATAAAGTTTTATTCATTTGAAAACTATTTTATCAATTTTAGTTTGTTAAATTCTAATTAAGATGAATGAACAATTCAAAACAATGAGTACACTTATTTTTTATTTGTTCATTTTAAATGTTGTTACACACAGTATATTTATATATTGATTGCTGCATCATTATTATGTGATAAAAGTCTTTTCAGATATCATTTGACTGCCACATCTATAAAACCCTAAAACTTAATACCACATGCAAAACATGTATAAACTTCAACATCAATGATGTACTAGTGGTGATTAAAGCTTGCAAGGTGTTCCATAATTATTATGAAGTTAGCAAAAAGCTTGGTAAAATTGTTGATGTCTGTTTAGGTTTTGTGCAAATGTGATTTTTACTTGATATCGCTAGCTAAAAACGAATGGGAGGATTGCCTTTGTTATTGCAATGGTTCATCTTGAATTGGCTTGAGTTTTCACTTTTTATTTTATTTTTCAAATTTATTAAAACTATGACAGTTCATGTAAAATTAAAAAATTTTAATGTATAAACTATACTTTCATAAGATTTTTCTGTGCATCGCACAGGTTAGCGACTAGTATTATTTAAGAACTTGAAAACATGTGTTTAATATTATTATACTAAGAGCTCACTATAATCGAAGCACTCAAAAAGCATATTCCCATCCCTTGTCACAGATCACAGATCCTTCGGAAAAATTTGGCTTTTACCCCTTTCAAAAAAACAATCCATCATTTTGCCCCACTTCCAAACTAATTAGGGAAATGCCCCACTTTTGAAACCCGATTTTCTCAAAATCGAGTTAAGCCCTATAGTGACGTTTTTAAGGAACTTATAGTGACGTTTTAAGGACCTATAGTGGCGTTTTTTAACTTGATTTCCATAAAGTTGAGTTATAGGTAAAAAAAAGAAAAAAAATTTCACGTAACTCGACTTTAGGGAAATTGAGTTAAAAAACGCCACTATAGGGCTCCATAATTTTTTTTTTTTATAATTCGATTTTGAGAAAATCGAGTTTCAAAAGAGGGGCATTTCCCTAATTAGTTTGGAAAGTAGGGCAAAATGCTGGATTTTTTTTTTGAAAGGGGCAAAAGCCAATTTTTTCCCAGATCCTTCTGCTCTTACTTATCATGAAATCATCATCGCCATCCCAAATTCAGCCATGGGCCTTACTAAACCCTTAAAAAAGTCATAGGCCTCACTGAAGCCCATCAAGATAAGTTTTAGACTAAGCTTTTACCCTTCCCGAATCAACTCCAATTAGTGGGCCTTGAAATTTCGGACAACCTAGCTAGTACGTATCAACAAGAACAGTTTATAATTTCTGTGTGAACTCAGTAAAGGTTTAAAAAGAAAGTTAGAAGTTAAAAACTATGGTAGTAGTGCATGTGTATCTGACAATTGACAAAGGTTGCTTTAATAATGGCGAATAGTGGAAAGGAACACTTGTGGTCCACACAGTTTTCTTTCGTTGCTGAGCTCCAATGGGTGTTTTCCTTGCTTTAAATCATTGATGCTGTTAGAGATATATATTAGACATATTAGCCCAATGTAATAGGCCCAAGCTCAATCCTGCTTGTACTAGTAGTCTAGGGTTTAGTCGCCTATATATACTTATGTTATAGGCCTCACTGAAGCCTTAAAAAAGTCGCCTATATATACTTATGTTATAGGCCTTACTAAACCCTTAAAAAAGTCATAGGCCTCACTGAAGCCCATCAAGATAAGTTTTAGACTAAGCTTTTACCCTTCCCGAATCAACTCCAATTAGTGGGCCTTGAAATTTCGGACAACCTAGCTAGTACGTATCAACAAGAACAGTTTATAATTTCTGTGTGAACTCAGTAAAGGTTTAAAAAGAAAGTTAGAAGTTAAAAACTATGGTAGTAGTGCATGTGTATCTGACAATTGACAAAGGTTGCTTTAATAATGGCGAATAGTGGAAAGGAACACTTGTGGTCCACACAGTTTTCTTTCGTTGCTGAGCTCCAATGGGTGTTTTCCTTGCTTTAAATCATTGATGCTGTTAGAGATATATATTAGACATATTAGCCCAATGTAATAGGCCCAAGCTCAATCCTGCTTGTACTAGTAGTCTAGGGTTTAGTCGCCTATATATACTTATGTTATGGCTTATTGTAACACAGGTTATTGTACTACACTCTTATACATAATAAAGATGTAGCCCTTAAGGGATTCCTCCGTGGATGTAGGCCGTCAAGGCTGAACCACGTAACCCTTGTGTTCTCGATGTTCCTATTCTATGCTTCCCCTTTCGCATCCACTCTAGCATACACAACATGATATAACACATCACGTTGCTAATAATAATAATATATTTAACATGAGTATATATAGGCGACTAAACCCTAGACTACTAGTACAAGCAGAATTGGGCTTGGGCCTATTACATTGGGTTAATATGTCTAATATATATATCTAACAGATGCAATTGGGGAACTATGCTTGTTTTCTTCGCATCCTTGTACCCCACATCTACGCGTTTTACTTTGATCGAAGCACTCAAAAAGCATGGTCTTTTTCTTTTATTCCACCTGAATAGTCCATTCCCACCCATTGTCACAGATTGTTCTGGTTTTACTCTTACCCTCCAGTTCTCTGTTCTCACAAAGACAGAATTAGCATTCATTCAATTCTCTCTAATTAAATAAATGGCGGAAGGAGCTCTGTTCGACGTTGCTAAGGGAATTATCGGGATAGCGGGCAAACTAGCACTCCAAGAGGTTGCGCTCATCTGGGGTGTCAATGACGAAATCAACAAACTCGAGGAGACAGTTAAGACAATCAGTTCTGTGCTTAAGGATGCAGAGGCTCAGGCGAAGCAACACAACCGTGAAGCAATCAAAAATTGGCTGCAAACGCTTAAGGATGCCATGCGTGACGCAGATGACTTACTGGATGAAATCTCCATTGAGGCCTTGCGATGAGAAGTGATGACCCGTGACAAGAAGGCCAGAGAGGTACGCATCTTCTTTTCCAAATCTAACCAGCTTGTATATGGTGTTAGGAGGCTATTATTGGATCTCTGTTGGATCCCAATGCTAAAGAGAATGTTTCGGTCCTTGCGATAGTTGGTATCGTAGGACTAGGAAAGACCACATTAGCTGGACTTGTCTTCCGTGATGAAGAACAAATCAAGAAACATTTTGAGCTAAAAGTGTGGGTGTGTGTCTCTGATAATTTTGATGTGAAGATAATTGTTGAGAAAATCTTGGAGGGTTTAACAAGTAAGAAACTAGAAAACCTTGAAATGGACACGCTAGTCACTTATCTCCAAAAAGAAATTAATGGAAAAAGATACTTGATTGTGTTGGATGATGTGTGGAACGAGGATCGTGAAAAATGGAATGAATTGCAAAAAATTTTAATGGGTGGTGCTATAGGTAGTAGAATCTTAGTAACTACACGTAGTGAACTGGTGGCAAAGATTATACAACCTATGCAACTGCATGTGTTAAAGGGTTAGATAAACAACATGCTTGGTCTTTATTTAAGAAGATGGCGTTTGAAGAGGGGAAAGAGCCGAAGAATGAAAGCTTTGTAAAAATCGCGAATGAAATTTAAAAAAAATGTGTAGGGTTTCCACTTGCAATAAGAACAATAGGAGGTCTGTTGTATTTTAAAAATCCAAAATTGAGTGGTTATTATTTGAAAAAAATAAACTTTCGAAAATACGTCAAAACGAAAGTGACATTTTACCAACATTAATGTTGAGTTACGATCATCTCGCCTCACACTGGAAGCAATTCTTTGCTTATTGTAGTCTATTTCCAAAGGATTACAGGATTGACAAGTCAAGTTTGATTAATATGTGGATGACGCAAGGTTTCATCTTGTATGAAGAAAATCAATGTCCAGAAGATGTTGGTGATGAGTATTTTATGAATTTGTTTTGGAGATCATTCTTTCATGAAGTTGAAAAAGATGAACTTGGCAATATTTCAAAATTCAAGATACATGATCTCATGCATGATTTAGCAATACAAGTAACGGGATTAGATTACATCACCATTAATTCAAAAATGAAAGTCATTAAAGAGAAAACTCATCATGTGTCATTTGAAGAAACATTGTACTCATTATCGGAAATCCCGATCTCATTATGTAAAGCAAGAAGGATAAGAACATTTCTTTTGCCATGTCAACCAGAGTATAATACCATAAGATCAAATGATTCGACTTATAGTGAAATTATTGCAAGTTTTAAGTTCACACGCTTGCTGGATTTGCATAACATGGAGATTAAAACAATTCCAAGTTCTATAAAAAAGTTGAAGCATCTAAGATATCTTGATCTTTCTATGAATGAAGACATTGAGATGCTTCCTAATTTTGTTGTCAAGTTGTACAATTTGCAAACACTTAAGCTCTCTAAGTGTAAAAACCTTAAAGAATTGCCAAAAGATATTAACAAATTAATCAACCTTAGGTTTCTTGAGATTGTTGGGTGTTGGGGTTTGACTTATATGCCAAATGGATTGGGCCAACTGACTAATCTACAAACATTGTCAAGATTTGTGATGAGTAAAGGTAGGATAGATTCAGTGCCTAGAAGTAATGGTGGATTGAAGGAACTTGACAGGCTAAATGAGCTAAGAGGAAATCTGTCAATTGAAAATCTCAAACAAGTAAAAGATGCCGCATTAGAGTATAAGGATGCAAATTTGAAAGAGAAACAACGTCTTGATAGTTTGGACTTAAATTGGGTAAAAGAAGACATTGATGAGACGGGTGCTGGTTATAATGACATGTCAGTGGAAGACTTGCAACCACATATAAATCTCAAAGCATTGAGTTTAGAGCAATACAAGGGAGTGATATTTCCACATTGGCTTGTGTCGCTCACAAATCTTGTCCAATTTAATTTATATTCATGTAAAAAATGCCAACATCTTCCACTGTTGGACCAATTTCCTTCTCTCAAAATTATCAATTTGTACAGATTGGATTCTTTAGAGCACATATCACATTCAGAGAGAGATAACAGTGATTCTTTATTCTACCCATCTTTGGAGACACTTGATATTCGAAATTGCCCTAATTTAAAGGGATGGTGGCAGGGAAGGAGGGATTCTCTTCCTTCATTTCCTCGTCTTTCCATCTTAAAAATTAGGAATTGCCCTCAGCTGGCTTCCTTTCCTCTGTTTCCATATCTCGAAAGATTGTGGCTATGTAATTGTAGCTTGAAGCAATCATTGGAGAGGATGATGATAAACAACAAGACTTCTAGGAATCTACCATCAATCGCTTCTTCTTCTTCTACAATTGTTGCCCCTCTCTCCAAATTAAGTTACATGAGAATAATGGAAATGGAAGAAGCTTTGCCAGAGGAGTGCCTACGAAATCTCATTTCTCTCCGTACTCTATATCTAATCAAATGTCCTCTTCCTCAAGGCATTCAATATGTTACAACACTTCAAGATCTGTATGTTTGGAACTCTGAGGTGGTTGGTTTATCCAATGATTGGGATGAGATGGAATGGCAAGGACTTAGGACCCTTCTCTCTTTGGAATTCCATAATCTTCCGAAGTTGGTCTCTCTCCCAATGGGACTTCAATTTGTCAGCTCTCTACAATACCTCCAAATTTCGCTCTGTCCTAATTTGATAGCTATACTGGAGTGGATCTGCAAACTTATATCTCTTCAATCACTTATAATTAGGGAATGCCTTAATTTGGAATCATTGCCAGAAGGAATCGATGCCCTTACCTCTTTGCAAACACTACAAATTTGGGATTGCCCTAATTTGGAATCATTGCCAGAAGGAATTGGTGCCCTTACCTCTTTGCAAACACTAAGTATTGAAAGATGCAAGAAGCAAATCGGGGAAGATTGGCATAAAATTTCTCACATTCGCAATTTGAAAGGAGATTTGTCTCGGCAAGAAGAAGTGTGAGGTATATAAAAGTCACCATTTTACTCTCAGCCCTTAATTATAAAAAAAAAAAAAAAAAAAAAAAAAAAAAAAAAAAAAAAAAAATCCAAAAGCCCAATTCTTCTCCTTTATTCTCTCTCAATGTTTGTATTTCTTGTTGATTAAATTTCAGATGAAGAAGACCAAATGAAGAAGCAAAAGAACTTGCTCGTCAGAATTGGGACTTAATTAAAGCTTTTGGGTGCTGCAATTGTTCAACTCAGCAACTCACTCACTGGTACTATCTCCTTTCTTTTGTTTATCTGCTAATAATTTTCTCATAAATTAATTTCTTAGATTTTATTAAATTCCATCTTTGGATTTTCAATCGGGTTGATGTGGTGATGTATTTGATTTCCCATTGTGTAACAGAGTCAAAATTGGCAAAAGGTAATATTACTAGGAGAATTGAATCAGAAAACCATGTCATAGAAATCAGCTCATTGTACAGGTATACTGTTGCTTCAGTTCCATTTTATATAAAGCTTCCAATTTGTTGTTCTACAGATAATCTCATGTATCACAATTTATTATCTAAGTTAAATCACCATCGGATCATGCTTTATAATCTATATCTATATATATATATATATATATATCTAAAAACTGAAGCATAGAGTTTAATGTTGCTGTGCTCCTGTTGAGCTACATCAGTGCCACATTAACACCACATCATCAATCTATTTTCAATATTTTCTCTCTATTACTTTTAATTTTTTTTCTCCTTATTAAGTTGCCACTTTGCAATTACACATTTATTAACATTTACTTATTTTAACATTTTTTTCTCCCCACTATTCTACACCTTGATCTTACACTTTCTCCATCCCTTCATCTTCCTTTTATTTTAACTCTTCTTCTCCCCATTTTTTGACTATAAAAATTTGTCATGTTTGTATCTGTTTATAAGTATTATTATGCATGCATCAGAATTGTTGTTTGAAGATAGTTTTACTTCATATATTGAATTGGAAAGGGGTGGGGAAGAAAAATTTATTTTTGGTAGAGAATAAATGTTCCCGATGAATTCTCATTTAAAAAGAGGAATTTTATTTTCGTGAACCAAAATAATGTGAAGCATTTGTTGGATATTTATTATACATCTTTTCTCACCTTTTTAGTAAAAAAATCTAGGTGGAAATATGTCAAGAGTAGACTAAGCTTTTCACATCCCAGGATTCTTTTATTTCAGATGTATTTAACCCGTGTGTCTACAGGTGCATACATTTCCATTCTTTGTTCCCTTCAAATTTATCAAATACCAGATTAGTTCTCTCTTAGCTTTTCCCTTTGGTTTCAGGTATGGGGAGTTTCTTAGTTATTGGGTTCTATATCCAAAAGCTAAGGATAATTGATAATACATCAGACGAGAGTTTAATAGTGCATGTTTTTCTAAACCTACTTGGAATGAAAAGTATGCAGAAACCAAGAAAAAGAATGGTAATTATCTCTCTCCTTACCTAATAAATCTCTCTTCTTAGATAAGGCTTCAATTTTTGAATTTTTCTTTTTCTTTTCTTTTTTCCAAAAATATGGAAGAAAAAGTATTACTTTCTACCTTCTCTTTTTAATTTATCTTTCTCTTCTTCATTTTTTTTGGCAATATGCATGGATTGGTAGAAAATTCATTTTTCTTGGACTTCTTAACTTGATGAGTTCCATGAACAAAAGGATTGTTTGGTGAGTGTTGTAAAATCATAAACAAGACATTTGATTTCATCTTTGCACCAATTTCTCAAGGTTGCTTACCATACCATGAAGTCTTTGCACTAATTTCTTAAGGTTGCTTACCATAGCATGAAGTTATTTATGTGTACAAAAGTTTCATTCTATTGATAAGATTATACACATAAATAATTATTTAGGCACAAGTTGGCTTTCAATGTGATAGTGTGAGGATAACGATGAAATGAACATATCATGAGGATAACGATTAAAAAACAGCAGTCAAGGCCGAAGTTACCGAAGAGTGACAATCCAAGTGCCTATATGAACAAGTGTGAACTGATGAAATACCATGTTAAGGCCCCACCATGTACATAACATAACATAACATAGATATCAATGATTATGTGTATTCAAATGTTGTAGTATCTAAAACAAGCAATTAAAAAAACGAAAAGAAATTTAAAAAAAAAATTATTTTTTTGTTGTTTCCTTTTTATAGTTTTGTCATTTAAAAAATAAAGACTTGGCTTCTCTGTACAGAAACGAACAGGCCAATAGATCACTTCCCCCAAAAGTATAGATGCACCACCAAACACACTCACAGTCAAAAGTAAAACAGAAGACAAATATGAGTGATGTCAAGCAAAAACTATAAAACTATGAAGCATTTATAACATCTGTCATTTCCGTTATTAGGTAGGGTTTAGTAGTAGTATATCTGGGTTATAGCTTTTTCATTTTTTTACTTAGGCTGGATATGGTTAAAGAATTTTTTAAATGGGTTGGGCCGAAAGAAAGGTTTGGGTTTCAAGATTTAGCAAGGTCATCGATATGACTTGTTTTAACTTTTACGAAAGGACAAGCGGTAATAATATTGGGTTTTAAGAAATAATTTTTTGTCAGATTTTTGACTAATTTTATGGTGGGTAGAGTTAATAAAATCAAATTTTTAAGTTTTACTTGCCATTATAGTATTATTTTCAATTATTTCATCAATTTATACAAATTTTTTATTAGATAGACCCTACAATAATTCATTTTTAACAGACACCTTTCGGTGTTTGTTAACATTTCTCAATAATATTTTTACTGAGTATATAATAAAAGAGTTTATGCATATATTTAGCTATAGCATGTTTAAGGTGAGAACAACAAGTAATAACATCTTTTGTGATGTCTCAATTATGTGGTTCTATCTTATCTTTGTTAAGAAGATAACAAATACGTCTTATTTTTATTAAGAAGACTGACATTAAAAATCGATAGTTTGATTGAATAAAGAAGTTTGGGAATGATTAATGCATCTAATCTTAGGTGTGTTTATTCTTTTTACAAAGTTTTCTTTTTTGTTTGGGAGTGATGAAACTACATATTTTGTAACACCCATAACTTTGATACTAATTTAATTATTATACGTAAATTATAAAGGAAGCCTACAATTAAATGGATTAAATTGATTTGGGCCTAAGATATTAAAAATAAGATAAATACTATGGGATATGAAACCCAAGTGAGATGGCATAAGTAAATATATAGGCCTTGAAAACCCTAGCCTCCTTCCTCTTTAGTCACACGTGTATTTTACTGATGGGAGCTTCCTTTTTGCTTCAGCCGACTATTGAACTTTGCCTTTCTTCACTGCGGCGTTGAGTTGGAGTCTGCAGGTATGATTTTCTTATGTTCTAGATTTAAGAAGTTTGAATAGTCAATAGCTAGCAATTGTTATGTACCTAGACTATCATTATACTAATAGCTCCTATAATTGTATTATATTAGATAAGGAATGGTCAATATTGTTAGGTTCTAAGTAATTAGAAACTAATGTATTAGAACTCTATTTTGTAATATTGGCAAACTATGATCAAAACCAATGTTATTCTTGTTTAGATTTGCTCAAAGTATAGGTCTTTTATGTAATGTTGGAATTGAGTTAATTGCAGAATTGAGTGTGCAATTCTGACTGGCTCGATCAATTGAGAATTAGACTCGATCGATCAAAAGTTGGGCATAATGTTTTTTTTTTGCAGAATTTCCAACTTAGCTCTAAGATCATATAATGTGTAGGGTTTTATGTTTTGCCCCAGGTATAAAAGGGAAACCCTAGCCACATGCTTAGAAATATCAAGAAGGAGATTATGTCGATAGCTTGATGATTAATTCAATTACTGCAATAAAAGCTTAAAGATACACAAGCGGGAGTGCTTGCACTTGCTGGGAATCCAAGAAAGAAGGAGTCTGTGGTCTTGGAACTGTCACGTGGTCGTAGTAGTAAGTTTTCTACACGAGGTAGCAATAGGATGTTAGTGGTCTAAGTCGCTATTGTAAAACTTCGATTCTTTCATAGTGGATTCAGTTTTACCTTGAGGATAATTAGGTTAAATCCTCTTCAGGTTTTTTACCGGTTTGGTTTTTCTAGGTCATCATATCTTTGTATTTTTTATATTCCGCACTTTACATTGATATGATTATACGATTGTGTTAACCTAGATCTAGAATTTGGACTAAGTAATAATTTGGCTTGTTAAATAGGTTAATCCAATTGTGTTTTAGGGGATCTAAAAACTCACAAATATGTCAGGAAGGGCCATAGACTTTGAAATTGAACCAAATAGAGCAATAGGCTTGGACTTTGTCACCATGTTAAAGGGAAAAAAGTGCTTGTAGTTAATATGCATTCACACATAACCTCAATTGTTGACCGATTAACCATCACCTTTTATTATTGTCTAAAACTAAGATTTCTTCTACAATTAAGGTTGTTTTCACATATAGGAAAAGTGTCCTCCTAAATTTCAGCCCTGTTTACAATTAAGAAGTGAAAAATTATACCGTTTTAAAAAGGCCAAATAACACATTTTTTTTTAAAAATATGTCGGGATTTACCATTGTTTTAGAAATAAACAGTAATCTACCAATATTTAGGAACTCGAGCTCTACTAAAATTTTCCATCGTATCAGTGGCTAAGCTAGAATTTTCTAATTATAAAATGCCACCTTGAACTCGAGGTCAAGAAGCTCAAGTAATTTAATTAGTAAACTACACAGTACTCGAGTTCCTTAAACTCGAGTACCATGTAAGTAGTAAACTACACAATACTCGAGTTCCTTAAACACGAGTACTATGTAGTTATATACCAACATTCTGTTGGATCCCATCTCCCTTTCACCCACTCTTTCTAGCAGATGCAGCCCAGCCTGTGAGTAGTTCTACAACTCAGTCTCTTCCTTCGATCTCACCTGAAATTGAAATTCCACATTTGTAACTTAGTTTGTCTCCTATCAACAAATTTGATCCATTGATTTAATACCAAAAGGTATGATTCTTAAGTGGCTGTTTGGGTTAGTTTAAATTTTGTTGAGAACCTTGATGCAAAAATGCAAGGTAGCATATAAAAGATACAGACACTCGACAACATTATGTACAAGTTGAACTCTCTGCATTTTTGCCATATGTCGAAGTAAAGAAAAATCCAAAATAATATAAATATGAAGTGTTTTTTTTTTTTTTTTGGAATAAATAATCATGTCTACATCAATATGCTTGTACTACTACACGTATGTTATATATGGGGAAGGTATGACCTTTTTTTTTTTTTTTTATGGATAAAAAGGTCTCTTTCTTTTTTATATGTAATGAGGTCTCTGCTTTATTGGTCACATTGATTTCACCTTCTAATTCAGGGTTTGATTATTTTCCATTCTTTAAAGTTTAATTTGTTTGTCATTCTCTGCCAATCACCCCCTTTCTCAAAAAAAATTGTTGTTGGCTCCTGGTTTTCTTCCTTTTTTTCAATTTTGTACCAACTTATTTTTTATTTTTATGTAATGTACTTTTTGTGAAAAAATAGGAGCAAGCGTGGGCAAGAAAAGCTAAGGTCTTTCCCCTCTAGAGGAGAGCTATTTTATTCTTGGGCTCAAGTTTTTAAATAACTAGTTGTATACCCGCGCGTTGCGCGTAATAATTTTTTTAGAATTGTCTCATTAAATATTTTATTAATACTATAATTTTAGTTATTAACTATTGGTTTTTCATTAGTTTTAAAGTTAATAAAAACCTTAAATATACCTTTTTTTACCTTTATACACACACACACACACACACACACACATATATTTATATATAGTGAATCTTTACACATACCTTTAAGAAAACTTTATATATTCTACTTTTTTGGATGGGTAAAATTGTAGACTGCTACTCCATAATGATAGTGACTAATTAATTTTATATATATATTTTTAGTGATCTCATTTGTAGCACTTCTTACCATTATTATATATTTACTAACTGATGATTTGCATATAAAGACAATAAATGAGAGGTAGTATTGTCCATTAGATATTCGAAAGAAATAGTGTATGAAAATTATATATATATATATATATATATATATAATAAGGTTAAATGAAGTGTCAAAAAATGGATTTTTAAATTTTATAGCTTTATTTCTTATGTAATTTCCACTATTATCAGAGAACATCTTTTTTTTAAGTTATGATTAATATGGTTTCCATAGTTAAAGTTTGATTATTTTTAAATTTAAATTTAGTACTAAGATTTTATTTAATTGTTGATTTAATTTTTTAAGTGAATTTAACGATTTATGTTACTACATTATAAAGTTTTTAATGTTCTCCACACGGTAATCTCTATTATATTTTTTACTTCTCCTTACAACCTCTTTATTTTCCAATCAACAATTACTAATTGACATTTGGTTTTTTTTTTTTTTTTCCTTTATCTATTCTTTATTACTTTGTATTGGTTTTTTTCTATACCATCTCTCTCTCTCTCCATTAACAACCTATTGTTTTCCAAAATTTGTATTGGTTTTTTTCTATACCCTTGGTGCGATGGTCACTCCACAGGTATAAGTGCTTGTGGGGTGTGAGGGGCAAGGGCCAGAGTTCAAGTCTCCAGGAGGGAGCTTCACACACATATACACTTAGATTAGGCTAGAGTAGAATTCTATCTTGTATAAAAAAAAAAAAAAAAATTGATGATGATTCTATAACATTAAATATGCATTATTAGTTCTTTTTTTTTTTTTGTTGATGCATTGGGTGTGAGAATGAGTGTTTCCCTGGCATTACTCCACTTAATGCGGACAATTTTATTTATTTAATTTAGGAAAAATATTATATTTTAAAAATTTTAAAATAAAAAAGGAGTGAAAATATAAATAATTTAATGATATATATGGGGGATGTGGCTGAATTTAAATGTTAAATAAAATGATATGAGGAAAAAAAAAATACATAACAATAAACATTAACTTATCCAAATAATTCTATGTAATATAATAATAGTACATTCTAATATACTATTTTTAATTATTTATAATGCAATATGATAATATTTAACAATCAAAGTCATAAAAAAAAATTTAAAAAAAAAACTTAAAACACAAAACTAAATCCCATCAACCAAAATAGAGTTCTAAAGAATACAAAACTTTATCAAGCTAAAATAGAGATGCAAGAAAAATAAAAATAAAAATCCACCAAAAAAATTGAGAGAGAAAGAGTGGGAAATAACCACTTTTTTTGTGAGAGAAAATTATGCAAAGAATGGAAGAGTGAATGACAAATTTATACTAAGAGGATGATAATAAAAAGAAAAAAATAAAGGAAGATAAAAAGAAAGAGGAAGAGTGATATCAAGGTAGAATGTTTGGAGAGATGAAAAGGTAAAGAGAAGGAGAAATGTTAGGGAAAGTGTAAATGTTAAAAAAAATTAGTACAATTTGATTAGCACAATTGAGTAAAATAGAAGAGAAAAAAGAAAAAGAAAAATTAAAAGATATAACAATAAACACTAAATTATCCAAATTATGCTATGTAATGGAGTACTATTTTATTTTTATCTACTATCTTTAATTTTTTATAACGTAATCAGATAAAATTTAACAATCAAAGAGCAAAATAATAATAATAATAACTTAAAACACAAAATTAAATTGTATCAACCTAAATTAGAATTCTTAAAAACACAAAAAATTATCAAACTAAAGCAGAGATGCAATAAAAAATAAAAATCCACCAAAACATTGAGAGAGAGAGAGAGAGAGAGAGAGAGAGAGAGAGAGAGAGAGAGAGAAGATTTTTGTGAGAGAAAACTATGTAAAGAATGGAAAAGAGTGACAAATTTATAGTAAGAGGGAAGAGATAAGAAGAGACAAATAAAGGAAGATGAAGGGAAAAATGAATAGCAATATTAAAGTAGAGGGTAGTAGAGAGATGAAAAGATGAGGGAAGAAGAAAGGTTGAAGAAAGTGTAAATATTTAAAAAAATAAGCGAATGTAAAAAAAATTATAGGAAAATTGGAAATAAAAAAGAAATATATATAGATGTTAAAATCGACAAAGATAAATATGTAAAGTCAATAATCTATTTATATTTTTTTTTGTAAAAAAAAAAGGAATAAATAATAATTATGTGGTGAATGATATGGCAATGAGATGGCGCAACAGGAGCTCAGCAGCAATAAATGCCACGTTTTCAACTTTTTGTAATATATAGATTCTTTGAATTGTCTATATAAAATACTTTTGTAAAAATGCTCTCTAATTTTGTAAAGAACATTCTGATTTGATTGATCAGAGTTAGGATATATGTAGTCTGATTTGAATCTAACAAGCATATGTTAGAGGTATGTGATGTTGCCTTCTTAGTTCTTAGTGTCCATATGTTATTTTTTTGAAAGTAGAGGAGACACCTAGGTTACAGAGATTAGTCTTTTGCAACAAGGACCAATTATAAGGCACCTTAATGAATTTATGTGCTTCAAGTTGAAGACACCACAAATTTGAAGACCAAGATGAATTTGGTGAAGGTTGTGAAACTGTTGATTCCTTATAAGTTGTAGCTTAACAAATTTTATCCCAGAGTGATGATGCCTTCATTGTTCTCTATGTGTGTTTAATTTGATATCCTTTCTGGGCACATTGTTACTAGAGGCATAAGCATAAGTCTAACGAGAGTTTCCTGATCACTAACATAACTTTTGTCTAGACGAAAAGTAGTTTTCTTTTTTCTTAATATGCATGTATTTGAATGCATTTCTACTTTTAGGTTTCTGCTTTGTATTTGCCTTTGAGAGGCATTAAGCAGAGTTTAATATTGCAATTGCTATGAATTTAGTGATGGTATTAACTTTTTTTTTTGGATACAAGATAAAAATTTTACTCTAACCTAATCTAAGTGTTTATGTGGGTGAATCTCCCTAATTTAGTGATTGACATGTGATTACTTTTGTCCAACATTTAGTTGATCTATTCTAATATTATTTATTCACCTTTGTCTTTGCATATCATAGCACATTGAAGGTGCTACTCTTTACCTTGATGCTGCATCTATATAAAGTTTCCAATTTGTTGGGGCATTTCATGTGTTGCTGGACCTGGGAGTTTGTGTTGTTTGCAGTTTGGAGAGCATGTGTTTTGTTGACGCGGTAAGCTAATTGTGTCATGTATATCTTGAAATATCTTTTATTACTTCTTTCAATCTTCTATGGATAAGATTAAATGACTTCACATGTAGATACCGTATTTTGTCTGCCTCGATTTGTGTGTCAGATTCCAAAAATTCTAAAAATATTAGCTTTCTTCCAAGGGGTCGTGGAAACACCTATATTGACGTGGCGTAACCCGTTCAAGCATTGGAGGACTAGAAGTGCCATTTCAGGTTAAATTGACCAAAATGCCCCAGGTCAACATTGGGTTGACTGAAAGTCAAAGTTGGTCAAAATTATCCAAAAACAACATTTTTCATGTTTCTACATTAAACCCGAGCTACTCAGTGATTTTCGTCAACTTTGACTAAGTTTTGACTCGAGATTGAGTCTTAAGGGCACCAAAAATCCTAATTTTGTTCCGACTGTCAGAATGGGCTGAGACCAATATCATTGCAAAGATTATTGAATTCCTTTTCCAACGACTATTCATGGGTCGAAATCGAAGTTAAAACAGTTGAGATATCCTAAATATTGTGCAAAGCGCGTCAGCTCGCTTCCCAAGGCCATAATTTTTTATCTAACCATTGGAATTTCAATTACTTTAGTTTTCTAGAAACTAGACATCCATATCTTTCCAAGGGCACTAAGATAAGCTCAATCTAAGTACGAGAAGATCTTTAAATATGCATCCAAATTTAAACTGGGGAAGAAGCCAAGATTGCTGATGTCAACATCGGACCCGACGGCCATTAAAGGGCTAGGGGACTAGAAGCCAAAGGGTCATTTTGGGCCTATTAATATGCCCAGACCCCCTTCAG
The DNA here is from genome assembly GCA_030820535.1 of Quercus parvula. Taxonomy (NCBI): domain Eukaryota; kingdom Viridiplantae; phylum Streptophyta; class Magnoliopsida; order Fagales; family Fagaceae; genus Quercus; species Quercus parvula. Next base: position 4,012,170 of record JAUAME010000008.1, on the reverse strand, counting down.
ATTAAAAAAAAAAAAAAAAAAGATTTTGGGCATTTTGGAGCACTTTTCTAGGTAGATTCCCTCTCTTTTCCTCTCTAAATTCTCTCTTTTTCCTCTCCCTGGTCTTAGGAACTTGAATTTGAGGTTTTAAGGGTGTAGATGTAGCTTTTTAGTTACAACCTATATCCTTTGCTTTATCTTACTTTATAACATGCTTTATTGCTTTCCTTAGTATATCTCTTGATTTATCTTGCTTCCTAACATGTTTTATAGCTTTTCTAGCATGTCTCCTTACTTTTTACCATGTTTTATCATTTTGATGATGTTGGCCTAGCCTTCTTGAGTTAAGATATGTCTAAATACTATGTTTGTGTTTAGATCCATGTGCCTAGGTGCTTTTTGTCATGCTTATGCTTAGATCTATATGTTGATGTGCCCCTTGTCATGTTCATGTGTCAAGATCTACATGTTGGTTGTTATGCCATGTGCTTCTATATCCTTTTTGTCTCTTGATTTGTCTCTTTCTTGTGTTTTGGCCCTTTAAGTGGGGTACATATCTAGATCTTGTGGTATGGGCCTTCATCCATACACCTAGGCCTATATCAAAGGGTTTGAATCATTTCATTTATGTTTTGCCTACCTAGATCAAGGTTTTATCATGCTTGGCACCCTCGGGCTTGTGCTTGTTGGTCATTGGGGCCACATGCTTGTGTGTGATTGCATATGTTCCTCTTGTGGTTTATTTGGATGTGACCACTTGTGAGACACATCTTCGTCATGTTGGTGTGCTTGATACACGCCTTTCTCTACTTCGTGCGATGTTATGCAATTGCTTTGTGCCACCCATTTGGCTTTCTTTACTTCTTTGCATTTTTGCAGCTTGCCTACATGTTCATGCATAAGTCCTTGCTTGCTTGTGTCATGAAGCCTAATTCCTACTATCTCGTACGGGTTCACACCCATCTTTGATACACAAGAGCCCGAGTCCCTTTTAGGAGTTTTGTTTAATGGCACATGTGTTGTCCATACTCCAATCTCATGGAACTATGGACACCCAATCCAAACCTACATTTGTCCTCCTAGGACACCCCTTTCCTTTTGTTTGATAACATGTTTGTTTGCCCCGTCGTGTGCTTAACATGTTTGCTTGCCCCCGTTTGGCTCTCTTTGCTAGTGCCTTTCTTTGTATGCTTTCTTTTCCCTTTTGCTATTTCCTTTGCTTGTTGCATGTACATGCTTGGAGTGAGAATGTTTGGAGCGAGGGCATGATGACAATTTTTATACTGTTGATGTGGAAGGTTTCAAACTCCATTCCTTGGTAGACAACATATGATAATTTTTTTTTATTGTACTCCCTACATATAAGACTTATAATCATATTCCTCTTCTTCTTCTTCTTTTTTCTTTTTTTTTTTTTTTTTTTTAATACCATATAAATCATATTTCTCAACGGACAAGAAATTCCAATTATTTATTTGACAAAGAAAGTTGCATCCGGTTTGTTTCAATGAAAAATGTTTTCAACATTATCTAGTGTTTGGTATAACCAGAAATCAAAGTCAACAAAAAATTTGTTGAAACAGAAAACAAGTCTAATATGGTAGAAAGCATTTTCTTTAACATTACATACAAATAAACTATAAAGGATTCAGAGTAATTTTTTATAGGGATGTCAAAGGCAGAATTCAAATACCCTCTTGTGGCATGGAGTGAGATTTGCACTTCTATTGAAGTAAGTGGATTGGGGATCTAGAGGATTAGGATTTTTAATCTAGCTTTACTAGGTAAGTGGTTGTGGTGTTTTGGGCATGAAGTTAATCATCTACGGCAATAGGTAATTACTTCCAAATTTGGTGAAGATTGAGGGCTTGGAGTACTAGAGTGGTTAGAGGGACTCACAATTGTGGGTTGTGGAGTATCAAAGCAGGTGGTGTGTGTTTCTTTAAGTATGTGTTTTACGAGGTGGGTGAGGGCAATCGGGTTTGGTTTTGGTATGATTGTTGTTGTGGACACCTTTCTTTAAAGAATCTTTACCCTGATTTGTTTGCGTTCTTTATTTCTAAGGATGCATGGATTTGTGAAGTTCTACTTTTTTTTTTTTTTTTTCTCCAAACGGGGGAAATAGGAGCTGGAATTTGTAGTTACATAGAGCTTTTCATGACTAGGAGTTGGAAGACAACTTGCTTTCTTCGAACTTCTTTATTCTAAGTTGCCGAGGGGGGACGGAGCTGATAGGTTGTCTCGGAGTTTGACCAGGAGTAGTCCTTTGATGTACACTCCTATTATGACTCTCTTTATGGTTCCTTCACGTTTCTTTTCCATGGAAGAGCATTTGGCGTGTAAAGGTCCCTAAACGTGTATTATTCTTTTTTTGGGCAATCGCTTAGTGTTGGATTCTTACTATTGATAACCTTGACCACTAGCATTAGGTATTGTAATAAAAAAATAAAAAAAAAGGAAGATATTTTAGTTCATCAAAAAACTACTTTTTCTATTTTAACAAATCATTTTACAATACATCCTACATCACATATTTTACTTTTTTACCACTTTATTTAAATATTATTTCTTTATTCTTTTTAATTATTTATTTATCACTTTACCACATTACTTTACAATACACTCTACATTAAATATACTTTCTTTTTACTATTTTTAGTTGAGGAGAGTGAGAAAGTTAATTAAAAAACACTAAAGAATTAAATACAACATCTTATAATACAATTCTATGAATTTGGCATTTGCCACATCTTATGAGGTGTAATATTTGGTGTTTGGTGTGATGCCAATGCCCTAAAGGGGTCTCTTCCTAGTTAATTGGTGTTGCATGTGCCATTGTTATAGGGAAATGGTGGACCATTTTTTGCTTCATTGCGAGTTTTCTCATATGTTGTGTAGGAAGTTTTCTGAATGTTTAGGGTGATGCCAAAAATGGTCGCCTCCCTTCTGTTTGGATGGCGGAATTAGTTGGAGAAACATTCCTAAGTCCCCCACCCAAAAAACACCTACACCTATAAAAAGGCCTTGTCCCACATTGTAAAAGGCCCAAAATTTTATTAAAAACATGAAATTAAATGATTGTGCAATTTTCTTTTTTCTTTTTTAATAATACTAGGTATACCATAAATTTTACCATAGGCTTCTTCCAAGAGATGGCTGGCTTCTCCCAAGAGTACCTAGTATGGGATGTACTAGATGTGGTCATTTAACTTGACTCTGCTATTTTATCTAAACCAATTTTATATGTCCTCAGTTTATGAACCTGCTGATATAGGATGTGTCATCTATAGTATGCCGTGCATTAATTTTCTAAATTTCTACTATCTTAATGTCTGTATGGTTTGTGTAATGTAAATGAATGACAGAGTTTGCTGTGACCAAGGAGAACATTACAGTTGCAAGACTATATGAACTTTCAGCAGACAAAGTAGTAGGCTTGCCAGTTGCAGGTTTGACGGCACACCAGGCTATAACACAATCAGCTGGTGTCAAGCTTGATGGAAGTGGAAAGAAGAAGACAAACATTCTGACAACTGCTGCTTCTGGTGGTGTGGGTCACTATGCTGTTCAACTAGCCAAGCTTGAAAATACACATGTGACAGCCACTTGTGGTGCTCGCAACATTGAACTTGTCAAGAATTTAGGTGCTGACGAGGTTCTTGGCTACAAGACCCCTCTGGCATAAAATATGACGCAGCTATTCACTGTGCAACAGACATTCCTTGGTCTACTTTTGAGCCTAATTTGAGTCCAAAGGGGAAGGTAGTTGATATTACTCCTGGCCCTAGTGCCCTGGCGACTTTTCACCCCTAAGAAACTTACATTGTCCAAGAAGCAATTGGTGCCACTAATACAAATTCCCAAGAGTAAGAACGTCCAATATCTTGTTAACTCGGTCAAGGAAGGAAGCTCAAGACAATAATTGACTCAAAATATCCCCTGGGCAAAATTGGTAATAGACACTACCTCTTTCGCAAATTAGTAATTACTCATCCAAATTAGTAATAGACATTACCTCTGTCGCAAATTATACGCCCCCACATTCACAAATTAAAGTTGTTATTCAATCAGCAGTAAATATAGATACAAACAGAAAATGTCATTCAAGTAGCAATAAATAGAGATACAACAGCCACTAATATAGCTTTCAACAATATCTTGAAATTCCCAAGGAAATTAGATTCTCACTGACCCAGGGTACGGGCTACACCATTGCATTTTGCGTTGACCCTTTTACCTTTATACATGATGATAGAACAGAATTCTTCAGTGTTATTCACCAAATCTACACTTGAAAAAATTAACTGCAAAATAATAAAATTATTATCTAAAAAGTGTAATTTATTTAAAAGAAATCAATATATATTTAATCCCATTAATGAAGAATTGCAATTTGTATGCACTTCCCCCCCTTTATGTAACTAAAATTCATTGGGATATGGAAGATAAGCGTGCGTTTGGGTAATAATGAAAAATTAAAATTATTTCACTATTCAACTTATTTTTGCTACTATTCATGAGCCCCACTACACTTATTGACACTATTCATAGATCTCACTGTACTATTTCAACTAATTTTTACCTTTATTTACAGTATTTTCAACAATTATTTTTCAGTTTTAACAAAATAAATAGTATTCAAACACACTCTAAGTAGTGGCTACAACATTAATCTAACCCTTATCCTCATCCATCATAATTTATAAGTAATTGCAAAAGACTTTGACTAAGCAAAATAACAAACGGACCATGGTGAAACTTCTAAAATTTTAAACATCCTACTCACATCAAACAGATGCTCAGATTAATGACTACTATAACTTTAAACCTTAACCATCATTAATATCCTAAAATGTTAACATGCAAACCCTTGCAAAAAACTGCAAACCTTCAACTAATAGATGAAAATAAAACATAAAAATATTAGTACTTACAAATGCAAATCCTTAAAGAAATCTTTTGAATTGAAAGGATATTACTGAACCCCCAAGATTTTAGCGTGTTTCAATATACCCCTCCACAACCAGTCCCTATGATTCAGAATTACTAAAATCCAAATAGCTTAAAAGATCATATACTAATAGCTAAAAGGAATAAAAGACTATTTGAGTGCAATACTGCTTTATTATAAGACTAGTTAAGGCAGCACGTGCAAGGCATGTGCTTACCGTGAGGAAAAAAGTACCTTAGTAATTAAGGTCAATTCTAAATGTTATTTGTATTACAAAATTAACAAAGATATGAATCATTTGATTTTTAAAGTATATAAAGATTTACATTAATAAAAAAAAACATTAATTTTAAGAATTTTGATAATTATGTTGTAAAAAATTAATCTCATTCGTTTAAGAATTTTGATCAACCGCAAAGTTAGGGTAGCTATTTAACATATAAATTTTTATTTAACTATAATAGTTTTTTAGTACCTACTTGCTAAAGACAATATATTTGTTCTCTAAAAACTTCTAAGAATGATAACGAATATCATCTTCCAACAATAAACAACCAAGTTTTGCTAAGAAATTTAAAATTAAAAAAAAAAAAAAAAAAAAAAAAGATAACAAAAGGCTTGTGTCATCGGTTATCATCATTCTAACTTTCTAAGAATTTTTATAATTTAAAACTCAAAATACATAAAGAAAATTTTTAGAATATTAAAATTTAGCAGGAGTAATTTAGACATTACACAATAAAATATTTTAAAAATCATAAACTTTTATTAGGGTTAATTGAGAGAATAACAATATGACATATTTGCTTTTTTTCCAAAATATTAAGGGAAAAATTGCTTGATTTTAAAGTTTAAGGAAAAATTGTAAACTACCCTAAACATAAAGGATGAAAAATGTTTTTTTTCTAAGTTTTTGTTTTTGATTTTTTTGTGCAAAACTATGTGTTTTTACTTAAGATAGTGTGCAAAGAAAAAAATATACACAAAAAGTCAACCCAAGAAAATTGTTTGTGAAATAGTGAATTTTGGCTCAACAAAGTTGATTAAATCAACAAAAAATTTCTAAAAACAAAATAAAATGACACAACATTTTCATAATACCTTTATAATTTTGTTATATTTTATTTTAACTTGTAAAGAATTGACAGCTCAGCAGTTTTGAAAAATATTGTGACAACATTAAGATGTCTTAACATTTTTCACACAAAATATATTATGTCCATGACATTTTTACAACAAATCATAAGTAGTAGGTCACTACAAATTGTTATTGGTGGGCAAAAAAATAGTTTCATTGGTAAGTTTAAATTAGAACCAATAACAATTTACCATATTTGTTTTTGTTATGAAAGTGTTGTGAAAATTATTGTGGACAAACCAAAAATAATATAGCAAATATACTACAACTTTATGCATTCATAAAAAATTAAAAAAAAAAAAAAAAAGGCTAGCAAAATAGTGAAAGTTAAACAAACCAAAACTATTGTAGCGAAATTACTGTAACTTTTCTCATTCACTCTTTTTATATAATATATATATATATATATATATATATATATATACATACATTACACATACAATGTAAATTTATATTGTAAATACATAAAAATTGGTAAATGTTATTCACATTTGCAAAATTTGTACAACTTTTTTTTGCAAATGCATATAATATTTGCTACTTTTTGTGTGTATACAATGTATTACATTACAAGTAAAAAGTAAACATATAAAAATCATTCAAAAGAAAAAAACAAGCTCAAACCAAGTTGGTGAACTTGAAAAAAAAAAAGAGGAGGAAAAATGCAAGTCACTAAACCAAAAATACTGTTCATAACACTATTCATGAGCCTATTTGCTTTTTTTATATATAGAAAAGAGAGTGCAAATCGATGATTGAAAAAAAAAATGAAAAAAAAAAGCGATAAACAGTACTTATTGAACAAACCAAAAGTACTGTAACTTTTACACATTCACCCAACAAGTGTCACAACATTTTCACAAAACATTTATTTTCAGTTGTGATTGGTCACAGTTTCATATTTTATTATTTTATTTTGACTTATAAGAAATTGACATCTCAATAGTTGTGAAAATATTGTGAAATTTGTTGTGTCAATATAACAATATATATGCGGGTTCTTATAAATATTTAAAAGAATTAAAAAAAAGTACAAACGGAAGACCGAAGAAGAAAAAAAAAAAAAAACTGTAGCTACAGTGCCACTTGAACAAACCAAAGTAGCATTGTAGCAATGGTTCAAAACTTGGGGAAACAATATGGCTCACTACACCAAAAGGGGCACTGTAGAGGCATTGCCTCTTTTTATATAGTTTGTAGAAAAACGATCACAAATTGATAACTTTAAAAAAAATACATATTAAACAAATCAAAAGTACTATAGTTTTTACACATTCACCTAACAAGTGTCACAACATTTTCATAAAACATTTATTTTCAATTGTGGTTGGTTACAGTTTCATATTTTATTGACTTAGAAGAAATTTACACCTCAATAATTGTGAAAATATTGTGAAATTTGTTATGTCAGTGTAACAATATATATAAAAGAAAAAAAAAGTACAAACCGAAGACTGAAACGAAAAAAAAAAGCTACTATAGCTACAGTGCCACTTGGTACTGTAGCTCCTATTCAAAACTTTAAAAAAAAAAAAAAAAAAAGACAAAGTGGCACAATAAACCAAAATGACACTGTAAAGGCATTGCCTCTTTTCATATTATGAAATTTGTTGTGTCAGTATAACAATATATATAAAAAAAAAAAAAAAATGTAACTACAGTGCCACTTGGTACTGTAGCTATTGTTCAAAAAAAAAAAACAAAAAAAAAAAAGACAAAGTGGCTCAATAAACCAAAATGGCATTGTAGAGGCATTGCCTCTTTTTATATAGTTAATAGAAAAATATTGAGCAAATAATTATCTGCATATATAGGGTTGTGTCTTAAACCCAAGATCAAAATTCAGCTTCAATTATTTCAATAGCATACCAAGCATCATTGAATGTAACTTTTCATCTGACAAATTTCAAGTAGCTAAAGACAAATTCATAAACTAACATCTCATTCTATTATAAGTGTTTCCAATAACATTATTACTTTATTTGTAATCATAGTTAAGTTTATGACAATTTTATCTTGTGTTTAACTATTACTTCTAGCAAGATGAGTAGGTTTGTTTGGTTTAACAATATAATAAATGCTGTAGATGAGACCAAAATTTATGTTAAATAAAAAAAGTCATTCCATGAAACTCGAGTAGAGGAAATGGAATTGAAATTCAAATATTGTTCTAATGGTAGAAACCTTATTGTTCTTCAATATATTAGTAATATGAAACACAAAGGAGAAGTAATATGAGTGAAACACAAAGGAGAAGTAATATGAGCATATGACAACTCACAATATTTCCACAAATGCAAGCATAAAAACATACCTAGATATGTAATTTTCTCCATCTCAATGATGAGCATCTCTTTGCAGTGGATTACTTAAAACTTGATATGCTTCACTTAATACCTGCAAACATAAAAAATAATGAAGGAACTTGGAATTAAAAACTTTCACTTTGCACGGTTTTAATATTGGCAACAAAGTTCTATGGAAAGAATCACTGAGAAGGAAAAAAAAGCATGATTTTGTTTATAATGATTCATTTAAAATGAGGTATGTGCCTGGAAAAATCAAGGAGGGCAGACCATGTTTTGCTCCCTATAATAACTACACATATTAGGCAGTAAACATGAAGCAATAGATGACAGGGCAAAACACTTTGCATCAAGCATAAGAAATTTTAATTCAAATTTAAATGACATCTAAAAAGAAAGTTTTGAAAATCCATTCAAGCAAATTTATTATAATTTACACCAAGGGCCATTCATCATATATTTATGATGGGTGATTGTTTTGTTATGATCAAATTGGTCCCACTGATACACCAAGGGCCATTCATCATATTATAAATTATCTATAAAGGCAGGTGATTGCTTTGGAATGATCAAATTGGTCCCCCAATGAATTTAAAAAGATAGCAAAAGAATCGTTGTGAAATAAATTTCATCCAAGAACTTGATAGAATTCTAATAAGATTTTGTCTCACTAAAATCTGATAAATGTTAAGTAAAGGTTAAATTCCCCAATCCACTCAATAATAATATTAAATCATCACATGAACCAATCAAGAAAGGGTGAAAATATAAGACACTTAAGCATGGAGTGGGAATCTGTAACTAGATCACTTGCTGAAATATAAAACCATTGGGGAAATATTTTGGAGAAAGGGAAATTTCAAACAATAAAGAGTGGTCCCTTTCTCATAACAAAAATAATAATAAACAATACAACAATCAACACCTACTCCAGACTGAACAAGAATATCACTTCTTAGTTGAGTTACCATTGTCTATCAAATCATGAAAGGAAAAAAACATTTGAGAGGAAATTAACATAATCAAAATCACACAGGTTGCGAGAGGAAAAGATTTTTTTTAGATAAAACCAAATGGATTTATTTTCTCCACCTTGCTTTACCCTCTAACAACACGCAAAAATCATATAAAACAAAGTGCATGATCAGAAAATTTCATCCTATAATAAATATGAAAGAAATTAAATCACTTACACAGAATCTTGAACTCCATATCCACCAATGAAACAAGCATGTGGAGAACAGAGTAATGCTGATCCAGCCTTTTAAAATTAAAGCACAAATGTTTCTGTTAAGGAAGAAATTTATAGAGAGAAAAGGATACCAAAACCACAACTAATTCCGCTTTTATCATCTACTCCTCTGCCTCCATCTCCCAATCTCATACTGAAACCCATAAATGATATCATTAGACAGAAACCCATGCACAAACTCAAATAAATATTTATTGAAGGACTACAAATCATACCTGTGTAATCGATTAGTGGAGAAGAGAGAGGATGATGAAGTCTTGGATTGTTGTACGTTGGATGCTTGATTGTTCAGGACTGATACTGAAACATAGAAATGAAAAATTGAGGGAGATTGCAGGGTTAAGGACACCAGAGATTCAAGAAGACTAAAGAGATGATGTAGAAGCCCATACTGAGTAATAAAATGCCCATATGCTGTCATTCCAACTAGGACATTGATAACCGCATAAAACTCAAAACTCAAAATAAAAAATAAACAAAAATTGAAACAAAAAGCAAACACACATAATTTCGATATGTTGAAATAAGACAATGAAGCTAAAGTAACTGACACAATCACAAACTGAAGCTAAAACAAACATGTGCAAAAATTCAATAAACTTAAATTGAACAAACCTATAAAATTAAATCCAATCATGAAAAAGAAGTAAAATCTGTACCTTGGAGTGCAGGGTGCATGCAAATTTGGAGAAAAAAATGTGAAGTTGTGCATATTTGCATTTGCGAAAGTCAAAAACCAAGAGATAACCAAAGTCCAAAATAACTACCAAATACACAAACGGACCATACGAAAATTTTATATATGATTGAGATCAAATTAATTTTCATTTTAAAATTTGTAAATTTCATTAAAAATTCCCTTATTCATGCCATTGTTTGCAAACAAAATGTGAAACAACAAAATCTAAACCCATGAGACATTCATAATTGATAAATAAATAAATAAATAACTTTCAAATAAAAAATAGGAAACTAACCAAATGTATAATCCTATTAACCAACATTGAATTGGAGCTCACAGGTTCTCTTCAGCCACTGTCCCAAAAAAAAAAAAAAAAAGAATAAGCAATCGAACAATTAGAGTTAAGAAGATTTCTATGCATTAAAAATTTATCCCTAAATTGAGCCCAAACTCCATAAACCTACACTGTAATTGATGTTATGGTTTTCTTTGAGCCCATTACTGTCTTATTATCATGTTCATTCACAAATCTGTGTGCTTTAAATAAATTCCAACAGGAGAAATTCATATATGTATGTATGTATGCATAAAGGGGAAAAAAAAAAAAAAAAAAAAACAAAAGGCAAAGAACTCATATTGAAGAAGGATGTAAAACTTCCTTCTCTCTAGCAAAATCCCTAAAAATAAGTCTTTACTTATTTTATAAGTAGCATACACAAGCTGATTTTGCAATTAGTTTCAAGCAAATAAAAAAAATGTCTAATCTCATTCCACATCCAAGAATATTCATGAATTTAGAAAAAATTGTTAGGAAAAAAACACATACCACAATTTTTCAAACTTAAACACCCAAAAGAAAAAGAATAAAAAACCTCTTTCAAACTAAATTTTAAAGAACTACATTCCTTAATCATTGTGGTTGGCAAATCTTTCTTCTCTTAACTTGCTATATATCAATAAACCCACTTTTAAGATGCAAATACCCAAAAATAAGGAAAGAAAGAAAATAAAAAATCTAACATTTCAAAGTAAACATTCCAATGTTTATTAAAGAATATTAATATGGGACTAGAAGAATACTATTCAAAAGAAAAAATGTGATTTCATAACACGTCACAGATATTTGGGTTCCATTGGTGAAAGGTAAATAGATACCAGAGCCATAGCACTACAAACTGGGTGCATAGATTGTCATGTGCCCTATATGGATTTAAATTGTTTTGGCTATAAACAACCACAAGTAGTCCTACAATGTCAACATAACAAACATGTTGGTTATAATAAGATTTGAAAATGCCATTTTCACTAGTCTTTATCCAAAAACACAATGAATTTTCACCAGTCTTTATCTCATAGCACAACGAATTGTATAAGAGGGGAAAAATTAGAGTATATCATTACTCAATAATTTTCATCTTCCAAATAGAACCCAAAAAGGAACATCTATAAAACAACTACGAGTTGTAACAAGCCGATATTACATAATAACACTATTATTATTGTTATTGTTATTATTCCTAAATAATACCTGCCTGAAACGTCATTAATTCGAGCTAGAATTTCATGGTCTTGGCTGTTTTTTTTTTTTTTTTTAAATCCAAAATCTTAATCACACAATTAGGTTTTGAACTGCCAAAGATAGAAAAAGAATACAACATTGAAAATAGGTTCTCTTAAACAAAATTAAAATAACTCTGATAATCTTTTAAAACAACTTTTATAATAAAAAAAAAAAAAATCAAAATATAATGCAGCAAAAAAACTACTTGGCAATATGGTATTTCTTTCATGGACCAACCTGCTATGATTCTAATTTTTCATAACATAATTGAGGGCACTAACACACCACACACGAATGATACATGTTTTTTGATAAAGATGTCCAAAAAATACACAATTGAAGGATGATTCTTTCATGGACCAATCTAATTATGATTCTAATATTACGACATGATTGAGAGTTTTAATAGAACATATATTGATACTACATTTTTTTTTTTTTAGTAGGGATATCCAAGTGAGAAGAATTTACTAAACTGGGCACCTCATGTCCTGGACAATATTTCCTAATAACTATTGTGAAGAGTTGTTAAATAAAACAGGTGCAATCAATCATACTAAATCTAATTTGTACCAAGTTTCTCCATATATTTCCAATGACTTTTAAAAGGGGACCTTTCAGAAACAACACACCCAAAAATATTAAAATTTTAAAACAAAACTTTAGAGTAGTTTTGATTATTAAAGATTTGCACTGAACGAGAAGGCAAATTCAAAATCAAAGCGGCCCATATATGCAAAATCAATTCTAAATACCAAAAACCAATTTACGCCAAGCCAAATACCCTAAACAAAACAACTTCTAACCAAAATCCCTTAATCAAAACCAAATCTAACCCATCTATTTAAACTAATTAAACAAAACTACTCCTAACCGAAAAACCTAAATCATAACCAATCAAATCAAAATACCCCAATTCATTTTTTTCTTTTTGGAGAAACAAAATACCCCAATTCTAAGTGGGCATTTTTCCTACTTGTCAAAACAGGCTAAATTATAGAATTTGACTCTTAGCTTCCACTTTTATGTATAGTATATGATATATAGACTAGTCGCTAACCCATGCATTGCACGGGATAGTTTTAGAAAATTCTACATATTCACATTGACATTGACTACCACATAAAACTCAAAATAACAAAAAATAAAAATTAGAAATTGAAACAAAAACCAAACACACATAATTTGGATATGTTAAAATAAGACAATAAAGGTAAAGTAACTGACACAATCATGTGGTGAAGCTAAAATTACAGGGGGGGCTGGTGTTCTAGATCGTCCTCTGGTCCGCATGGAGTCAGCTTATGGAAACATATTAGGAAGGGGTGGCACTCATTATCTAGGTTCATTATGTATGACATTGGAGATGGTTCTAAAGTGTTGTTTTGGCTTGATTGTTGGTGTGGGTCATCTTCTCTCGCTGCCCGCTATCCTGAATTATATAGGTTGAGTTGCAACAAAGAGGCAAGTGTGGCGGATCTTATGAGGTTTACCAATGGAGTCCTACATTGGGAGATTCAGTTCTGCAGGGAGGTTCACAATCGAGAAATGGAAGCTCTCAGGAGTTTTATCCATTCCATATATGGCACCCCGGTTAGGGGAACTGAGGAGGATAAGAGGCATTGGTTGCCTTGTAGGAGAAAGGGGTTTACGGTTAGTGCTTACTACCATCTTCTTATTGGCCAACAGGAGCATTCTTTCCCTTGGAAAATCATTTGGAAACAGAAGATTCCCTCTAGAGTGGCTTTTTTTGTCTGGACCGCAGCCTTAGGGAAATGTTTGACTATCGACAATCTTAGGAAAAGAAAGGTTTGCATTTTGGATTGGTGTTATATGTGCAAGTGTAGTAGTGAGAGTGTTAGCCATCTTTTCCTTCATTGTCCGGTTGCTGCGGAGGTTTGGGATATGGTGTTTGGGTTATTTGGAGTAAGTTGGGTCATGCCTTCGTCAGTGGTTGGTCTCCTTGCTTGCTGGCAAGGTCACTTTGGTCGTCTTCGCAACGGAGTTATTTGGAAGATTGTTCCTCCTTGCTTGATGTGGTGCATCTGGAAGGAGAGGAATAATAGATGCTTTGAAGACTCTGAGCGTGCTATCCCCGACATCAAGCTTCTCTTTTTCCGAACCTTACTTGAATGGTTCTCTGCTTGGAGAAACCTTTCTTTTTCTCTTTTGGATTTTCTTGACTTTTGTAATTTTCGTTCTTGATTTGCTCTCCCTTGTATACTCCCTGTGTGCGTGGGTGTCTCTTTTTTCTTTTCAATAAAATCTTATTACTTATCAAAAAAAAAAAAATTACATGCGCAAAAATCCAATAAACATAAATTGAACAAACCAAAAAAATTAAATCCAATCATGAAAACGAAGTAAAATCTGTACCTTGGAATGCAGGGTGCATGCAGATTTGGAGGGAAAAAAATGTGAAGTCCTGAATATTTGCATTTGCGAAAATCAAAACCGAGAGATAACCCAAGTCCAAATAACTACCAAATACACAAACAGACCATATGCAAATAATTTATATATAATTTATAATTGATATGTAAAATAATAACAAAAACTTTCAAATAAGTAAAAAAAGGAAACTAACCAAATAAATAATGCTATTGACCTACATTGAATATTGATCATGAAGCATGGAACGAAATTTCTTTGAAACAATGGCCAATCAAGACGAAAACAAATCGTTGTGTAAAGATGAATTGAAGCTCACTCTGTCACTTCAGCCACTGCCCAAAAAAAAAAAAGAACAAGCAATCGAGAAATTAAAATTAAATAGCTTTCCATGCATTAAAAATTTATCACAAAATTGTGCCCAAACCCCAAAGCATATATTGTAATTGATGTTACAGTCTTCTTTGAGCTAACTTCTGTCTTTAGCATCATGTTCGTTGACTAATTCTTCATGCTTTAAATAAAATCCAACAAGAGAATTTATATATGTATGTATGTATGCATAAAGAGGAAAAAAAGGGAAAGAACTCATATTGAAGAAATTTGTAGAACTTCCTTCTCTCTTGCAAAATCCCTAAAAATAAGTCTTTACCTATCTTATAAGTAGCACACACAAGTTAATTTTGCTATTAGTTTCAAGGAAAAAAAAAATTGTCTAATCTCATTCCGAAACCAAGAACTTTTATTAATTATATGTTGCAGAGCATACTGTATAACAATCATCACTGTTAATCAAACTCCAACGAGCAACTAACTCCCCCTGCTATAAATAATTACCAGATAATCCAATGGCTTTTCACTCATAATGGGCTAAGCAATTTATCCTCATGCCCAGGAGCCACATCCAAAAATATTTATAAGTGAAAATTTGTAAAAACAGTAAGGGGTCAACTTGAATCTAGAGAAAATTGTTAGTAAAAAAAAAAATGCATAGCAACAATTTTTCAAACTTAAAAACCCAGAATGAAAAGAATAAAAAATAAAAAGATTAAAAAATTCTTTCAACCTAAATTTTATACAACTACATTCTTCAATCAAAATGGTTGGCAAATCTTACTTCTCTTAACTTGCTATATCTCAACAAACCCACTTTTAAGCTGCCAATACCAACCAAAAAAAGAAAGAAAGAAAGAACCATGAAAAAGGATATCTGAAACAAGAATGACAAACCCACTGAAATTTTAGAGAATTAGGTTTTGGTAAAATTCCCAGGCATGAGTCAAAGCTTTCTTTAAACATGTAAAAGGCTCAGTATTAGTATTTCAAAGACAGAGAGAGAGAGAGAGAAATCAATCAAGCCATACAAAAATTTAGAGAGAGAATATTTGAAAACACTGAAGCCACAAACCAGCCACTGCCTTTCAATTTCCTTCTCTCAACCTCCAAGAAAACCATCGTCACTAATTCCCTTTCTAACTGGAGAAAGAAAATTGGGAAATTTGCCTCACCCAGTCTCCACTCTCTGGCCTCTGCCTCTCTCTAGCTTGTTGCTTCATACGGTATCAAATGGCATCGTTTTGTCTCACCACTTGAATAAACCAAAACACTGTTTTGAAGCCACTTCATGATTTCCAAATAGTTAATAGAGCTAGAAGATAGAAACGTGGCATGAATTTATCTAGCCACATGACACAATAAGGAGTTTTCAAAAAAATTAAAACAATTCGCTTTCAAATTATACTAGTCGCTAACCCGTGCAATGCACGGGGTAATTTAACAAAAATAATAAATATTTACTTCGCTTAAAACGAATTGGCTAACCTTCCACTCATAATAAGACTCAACATACTCAAAAACTGGAATCATGTTTGCTTAAAGGAAAATCAAAAAATTTGCATATCACCTTCCTTTTCTTCCAACCGTAGAAGTGTCAAGCGAGGATCAACAAATAATTGAAGCGCGTCAATTTGGCTTAGGTTGGACTCTTTTCATATGCAATGCACTATAGTAGACAATAGTCTGGGATGATGATAAACACCATCCCCCCTTGGATCATGACAACAGAAACCACCAACAGGGTTTCACATTCTAAGAGGTAAAAGTGATGACAATCCAACTACAAATTGTAAAACCACTGAATTCATTTGATGGTGGTAGTCACACTTAAATTATTATTAATTAATTGTCAAGCTTTAGAATCAAACTCAACTGCAAGTTGGACTACAAATATTGGTAACATAATCAACTGCAATTTACATAGCAAAGCATAATTCCAAGCCCAAATTCTTAAGGCAAGCCAGAATTCAACTTGAGCAATCTATGTGTTAAACTCTAGGGGTCTATAAATTTTTTTCAGCATTAGAGCTTTAGATGTCATTGTGATAAAGATTAAGTCTTTCCAACATGGAAAACTCAGCTTGTCTACAATTATCTTATTGGTAACACCTAATAGAACCCAACAATAATTAGCAGACATTGACACCTAGAAATCTATAATAAATTTAGAACCCTATACAGAAGCTTTGTATTAGAAGAACACATATTAGTAAACCAAAGTGCCAAACTAGACCCAAAAACCACGAGTATCAGTGTTACCTAAGTAGTCCGCAAAAAACCATTATGAATCTGTTGTTGCAACAATCCATAACTCATAGCATATAAACCCAACAACCCATCAATCATTTTACCATCAGTTTCCAGAACCTCTCATTCACAAAACTTGAAATTGTCTTTCAAAGCTAAATACCAAAATGTTAAAACCAAGTTCAGCTTCAATACCCATATTACAACCAAAAATAGTCTACCAAATAAGTAAAAATCTCCAAAAGGAACCATAAATTAGTTCTCAATTATAAATTTCATATTTATAAAGAAAATTCAAAACTCTAATCTCAATCCACAAACCCACCACGAAATAAAAAAATTACATCCGCTTCTTATAGTTTCCCACAAATTTTTTTTTTTTTAATAATCTTTTATGTGTTTTCCCCTAAACTTTCAAATACACAATCTCAAAAGGACATTGTGATTCAATTCATCTCCTTTCTACTACATAAAACCCTCTCATTCACAAAACATGACATTTTCAATTAATCTCCTTTCTACTACATAAAGCTCTCTCGTTCACAAAACATGACATTTTGATTCAATTCAACTCCTTTCAACCACATAAAACCCTCTCATTCACAAAACCAAAATATTTCTTCCAATGTCAAATACCAAAATACTAAGACCAAGTCCAAGTGCAATATCAAGACCAAGTCCTATCTATCACCTCACATTCATATACCCATAATTCTTTTCCAAATAGCATTCAAAACACCAAGCCACTTCTTTTTGATAAGTAATAAGATATATTGATAAAAAAGAGACACCCTAGTGCACAGGGAGTGTACAAGGGGAAAGAAATCAAAAACAGAAATTACAAGAGTCTAGGAAATCAATAAAAGAAGGGAAAGATTTATCTTGCAAAGCAAACAACCAATCCCTTAAAGTTCTAAAAAAGAGAAGCTTGAGGTCCAGAATAGATCTCTCAGAATTTTCAAAACATCTACTATTCCTCTCCCTCCAAAGACACCACAATAAGCAATGAGGAATGATGGACCCAATATAACCATTTCGATGACGACCAAAGCGGCATTGCCAACACCATAACAGCCCCTAAACAGAGTGCGGCATAACCCAAGAAACTCCAAAAAGGCCCAAAACCATAGACCATAGATCTGAAGCAAAAGGACAATGAAGGAATAGATGGTCCAAAACACCAAGCCACTTCTAAATCAAACCCAAATTCCTTTAACCCACAATTCATTCTCAATTATAAATTTCAAATTTGTAGAGAATCATGAACTAAAACTTCCTTACGATTACAAATTTTGAATTTATATCCAAAGTTAAAGGCTTAAATCAATGCCTACACAAACTTCAAAAACAAAAATCTCTCCATTTAGTTTTAATCTCTTACTGACTCTGGGGAAGAAATTGTCTCAGATGGGAACGAAGACAAAGGAGAATTGAGTTCCTTCAATCTCTCTCACCCCACCTCAGCCAACTGATTCAAAAAAATCAACAAACCAACAAAAAAAATTCAGCACTTTGTCACTAGTGTTCATGGGCATGACGTTGATGGGTTTCCTAAGAAAAACGGAGGAGGATGAGAGAGAAAGAGAGAGAGTGGAGAGACGAGAAAGAAAAGAAGTGTTGATTGAATAATCTACCAATCAGTTTTTGCCTCTTACTCTAGTGTGTGCTTCTAGAGGTTCTTACGGGGCGGATACGATAGGGTCAGCCCATGGATTTTCCTTGCTTTTACCACATTTTGCGGGCCAGAATCCAAAAGAGTCAACCCAAAAATAGTTTTAAAATGGGATGGGTTTTACAGAACACAGGTCTTACAAACTCGAGTACCATGTGGATTAGTTATCCACATCAGCTTTTGCCACTTTAGAACTCAAGTCTTTGAGACTCGAGTTCATTCCTTGAGCTTGAGTCTTAGAGACTAAACATGTTACAAAACAAAATAGTTTACAAAACCTACCAACTAACAAAATTGTTAGTAAAATCATGCTAAAAGCGAAAAATAAATAAATAAAAACCAGAAAACTTGTTAGACTTAACCTTTTAGAAGCCAATCAACAATTTGCACTAATGGTTGAATTTAAAGACAACCATACCAGATGAAATAATTTATCATGAAACTAAATAAGCTTCAAAGATTGATAAGTTCAAAGAGGACATTATCAAGAATTGGAGGTAGAATATGCACAACCATACCAGATGATGGATCTGATTTTAAGGCATGCAAGTTCTTGTGGTCAACTGCACATCCAATCAACCACATATTACATGAAATTCACCTCATGGCAAAACACCAAAATTCTATGAATTCCTATAAAGCATATGCGCCATACAAAAAACAGAGGACATTATCAAGAATAGGAGGTAGAATACTAGAATATGCACAACCATACCAGATGATGGATTTGATTTTAAGGCATGCAAGTCCTTATGGTCAAATTTCAAAATTCAGATCTTCAATACTTTTCTTCTCATCCATTTTCTAGTAACTGAACAGCTTTCCTGTTAATTACACAAACTCAAAACATAAGAAGATATCAGAAATCAAAAGAAAACAAATCCAAATTTTGTATCTCACTCTTCACCATCATACGTTTTCAAAGAAAATAAAGGAGCACAGATAAGGCTTGTGATAACTTACCTGAGGAAAGCCTAGGGGGCTGCTTCAAGAACGCCTTCTTCATCTGCAATGTACATAAATGGTGATTTTAGAAGCAGGAAAAAAAAAAACCTTGGAATCATAATATACATAAAGGGGAGAGAGATATGGGATCTAATGAAACCTATGGCGCTTCAGTTTGTACATACCATTTTCAGTTAATCTATCTAGCTTCATTTAACATTAACAGTTTTCAGAGCCAGACTTGTACAGAAGATCTTGGATAGGAGTTGGGATTACCAAGTAAATATTATGATAGCACGGGAAATGACAAAGAAATCAGGTATGAAAACATCTAAACTGCTGATATTTTATCAAAATTAATATCCATAAATGAGATATCAGAAAAATTTGGTCACACACATATCCAATGAAACAAATGAGTGAAGGAAAGAAATTAAACTAAACAAAATAATAACCTTATAAATGGACAGAAGGCCGCAATCCACAAATATGCTTCACCTGCAAGATTTCCCATTAGCAATTTTGTAAAAAAGAAATAGCACTCCAAAAGATAAAAAGAAAGATAGATTATATATAACGTAATTTTTACGCCATACATACATATATATATATATATATATATATAACTCATTAGCACTCCAAAAGATTTATTTAAACCAAACAAAAAAAGAGAGAGATTATATATTCGTAAAATAGAGAGAATGGCACGGGATTAGGCAAAAATGAACAAAAATGATCCAAATTATAAATAGTGAAACTTCAAACTTGAAATATTAGAGAGAGAGAGAGAGAGAGACAGGGCTTACATGTGTTGCATTAGCCGAAAATACAATAAATCATATCAAGGATTATTGATACTAATTATAATGTCAAATAAATTAGATGTGTTTGAGTGTAAATAATGGAGAAAGAGGGGTCTTTCGTTTGATTAAACTGTAAGTGGTTGCCAGCACACCACTATCAAAGGAAATCAATACCTGAAAATAATAATAATAATAAAAAGGAAAAAACTGGAAAACCAAAAACATCCGGTCCTTTTTTTTTTTATTTATGGGAAATTGTACTGTTGGTGCCAAACAAGTGAACAACTAACTCACCAAAATTAAAATAAACAAAGGGCATGATCAGAAAAATTCAGCCTATAATGAATATGAAGGAAAATAAATCACTTGCAAAGAATCTTGAACTCCATATCCTCCAATGAAACAAGCATACGCAGAAAAGAGTAATCATAATCTAGTCTTTCAAAATTAAAGCAGAAAGGTTGCTGTTAAGGAAGTTGAAAACCATAATATGCTTCCTACTTGACAAAAATTGAAACCACAATGGCTCAGAGCAAATACCTCCGCAATACGAAACAGAAAACCCAAAATCCCAAATCAAAAACATAAAAACAGAGCAAACATTACACTCGTTCACATCTACATACATACATGACCACATACCCACAAGAATAGCAATACCCAAACCCACAGCCAAACAACCATAAACACACACACATGTGCGACACAACCGAGAGAGAGAGATTGCAAGAGGAAAAGAAAGTGTGAGAGAGAGAAATTGGGCGGAACTATTCAATATTGTAATTTGAAAGCCTAAAAAAGAAAAACTGCAATAACATGTTTGAGAGAGAGAGAAATTGGGAGAGGGGAAGCACTAATTTGAGAAACATATCTTCTCTCTGCAGAGCCTCCTGAATTGCACACAAGAATTCTTGCCTGGCTTTTAAAGAAACAACAAGGTAATTTGGACCATGAAGAGTGCTCAAGTCCACAACCTAAAATGATGAAAAAAAAAGTTAAAAATTTGCTTAGGGACATCATCTACATTGGTACATAAGAAGATGAGTTATAAACGGTCAAAGACAGCAACGTACCTCTTTAGTTTATTCTCAGTAAGTTGTGAATTTAAATAATTGAAAGACACATTCAAAACAGCAATAAGTGACATCAGAATTGAATGAGAGCTCATTTTTGTTGTCTCACTTTGCATGGAGTTTCATTTGTGAGATTACAACTAAATCAGGGTACAATACACCCGAATTGCTCTATTAAAATGTGTAACCCATTTTACTTTAATGAAAACAATACCATCATAATCTATTAAAATGTGTAACCCATCCACGTAGATCTTATTGTACACATCAACCATGTAGATCTTATCATACTTAATGCTGCCATGCAATTAAGAAGACAGTATTTCTCTGTTAACAATTTCCAGAAATCAAAACTAAAGAATAATAAGCATTTCAATGGTCTCCCAACCAAGACTTGGGAACCTGCACATAGATAAAATAAAAAGTTTAAAGTACATACGTAGTAACAAGCCAAACAAAATATGAGTAAAAGAAAACTGAGGTAAGAATGACTTCTGTGACAGTAACCTAAATAATAAAAACTAATCAAACTTTCAAAATTCACAAATAAGACAGAAGCTACAGCATCATGATAATCCCAGAATGTAACACAGCCAGTTGGAATGTCAAGGAGAAGGCCGGGGAAAGCTCTAAACAGAATGGATCTATAAAAGTAGGAAGGCAATAATCGCACTAGAAATAGAATAAAAAGCATTTATGTATAAATAAGAATGTGACACAAGAAAGAAAAAATAATAAATTTAAAAAAAAAAAGAATGAATTATTTGGTTAGCAGATTGTTGAAACCAAAGCAACAGCTGTAGAAATTTATAAAAACACAAACCAAAAATTTATGTTAGTAGCAGGCTCCAAAAACTACAACTAATGAAAAGCACAAAAGAAGAAAGATAAAATAAAAGATACACCTAAAAGAAATACTATACCGGGACCAAAGGCTTGGCGCAGTCCAAGAACCTATCAAGGTCAGTAGCAGGCTCCAAAGACGGTTTTGCAATGAATTACAAGAGAGGTTCTTTCAAACAAAAAATGCAAACATGTGGTATGAAACACCATAATACATATAAATAGAATTACACCGAAGTCTCCTAGCCAGCATTTTGGGGCTACTACCACGGGTATTTCTCCCTATAAAATTACTAAGTGTGTGTAATCTCCTGTCTCACACACCTAATCAGGTGCACAAACAGACCTGGACACTCGTGTTAGCCACACAATAAAAATAAAAAAATAAAAAAAACTTATAAGATCCACCGATAGATAAAGTACACATCACTTAATAATTGTATAGAGAAATCAAAGGAAAAATCTGCTACAATATACAAAACCAAACCTGAAGTAACACAACACATAAACCCCAAGTATCGAGGTCATTCGGGGAAAAGCCCATAATTTGGTGAGCAATGGGACTTATTACTAGAAATATTCCATCAGCAAAAACAGATCCATATTTCCATCCTCATCCTCTTAAAGAAACTCTTATACAAAGACGAAGAATCAAATACTTGAAGACCTTAATACTTCAACGCATATCATGACTCAATTAAAGATGAGTACATATTAAAGAAAACCCAACTCAAGATTTTGTTATTTACGATCATATCCTTGTGGACTCTATTGAGAATACTATCTCAAAGCACCCCAAAAAAAAAACAATATTAGAAGGTACAAACTTTAAAATTTTCCCACAATTTCTCACTAGCCAAACAGGGAAATAGAGAACCCAAACATGCCTTTTAACTACTAATGCATGCAAGCAGAACATAACAATCAACAAAAAAAAAAACTAAAAAAAAACATTAAAATCAACATAATCCAACAAAAATTATAATATAAAATTAATTAATTAATACTCAAAACCTAAATCATACCCAGGTAAACCTTAATGCAATTTTGACCTCAATTCCAGAATTTGAAGAAGACCCACATGAGCAAACACAAAGGAAACAGTATCAAAAATGTGAAATTGATTCTGAAAATAAAAACACAAAAAAAAATTAATATCAAAAAATAAATTGATACTCAAAACCTAAATCATACCCATGTAAACCTTAATGCAATCTTTTGAAGTATTGAAGGAACTACTTGGTTCTACCTATATGCCATACCTTGAAATTAACAACAACTTGAAGAGAAAATCACTTAAGCCCCAGCCTTGAGAATAAAGCAATTAAGCATAGCTCTTTTTCATGCCAAAACTTGAATGGCACCACGAACCATTAAGAGATAGCTCCAACATGTACATAATGACCTAGTAATTGACATAAAATAATTAACAAACTAAAAAATCATTTAAATTGCAACAGTGTACTCTAATTGGAGAAACTTACTTGCTGTAATGTTGCAGAATGTTAACTTTGTTCCATAAAAGCAAATATAACAAAATCATATCTTTTAGAAATCCATGAAAACAAAAATTATGTCACTTCTAGAATACAAAAATGTTTTGAATAAATCAGACGAAAACAACACCACATGGTCTAGTCTCGGCCAGAAAGAAATACATTGCAAATAGAGAATGTTTGAATCACTAGAGATGCAATTACTGGCTTTCAAAATTTTCTAACGACATAATGCATGAATCACTGGGAAAAATATATTGCACGCCGTCATTCATTGTACAATCTTATCACTACCTTTCCATTTTCAGTTTTTAATTGGGAAAAAAGTTAATTAACACATTAAAAGTTTAACTCAGGTATAAAAGAAAGAAAAACAGCAATTACAATTTTTTCCTATGAAATAATAATTTATTACTCCAAATACAGATTAAGTCTAACAAACCAAAACAGGACAAAAACAATGTCAAATATCTGATATCAACACCACTCTAAGGATCTTTACATTGGGCAAACATCAACTATACAAAGAAATCAAATTTGTTACTAAAGGTAGTTTGCAAACTGAAATGAACATAAGTCATTCTAACCACGATGTCATTTTTTTTTTTTTATTAATTTCGAATCAGGAACAGTTAACAAATCACAAGAATTGAAATTTTCAAATGAAATTAATAAGCATTCAACTAGGAATTTATATAAAATAAATTGGTTTTCTGAGAGACAGAGGGGGAGAGAGAGAGAGAGATTAGTCTTTCCACAGTAAGACATTGTCCTCATCAAGGTAGTCAAAGGCGTTAGGCGACCTTGAGGCGCTAATGCCTTGTATCGCCCAAGGCGACGAGGCGCCAAAAAGGCGCTAGCACGAGTGAAGCAAGGCGCTAAATATTAAATATAGTTTTTTTACATATATAAAGCTTAAATCATATATATTAATGTACTCAAAATTATAATCAAGCCTCTCTTACTTTGTTCCTAATGCATAGGATTTAGTCTACAAAACCAGTTTTTGTGTTGAATCCAATAGAGCCCAAAAACAGAAGAAGAGAAAGAGTATAGGAATAAAAATAAAAAGAGGAGAGTTGCAATTAGAGAGTAGAGGGGAAAAAAAACTGACAAGAGGGGAGCTACGATGGGAGGAAAAGAACAGAGAGAGCTGCTCTGAGTAAGAAAGGAGCAGAAAAAAAGAAGAAAGACAAAAACAATAAAGAAAAGAGAGAAAAGAGGTCCAGGGAATGAGAAGTTAGAGTAAAAAAAGTTAGCTTTTTAAATTAAAATTATAGGAAATAAGAATAAAATAATGTTATAAAATTTAAAAGTAGAAATAAAACCGGGTGAGGTAGGGTGCTGTTGGGCAACTGTCATAGTGGGAAGGTCCATGTACTTATATGTATTATTTTACTATTTATTTGTGGTGGTAAAAAGTTAAGTCTGATGTGCTTTTTAAGTGGTTGTCAACTCAAACCCCACTAATGTTACTAAAAGACAAAACTGAGTAATAAAAAAAATATAAAAAAAAAGCCAGTCATCTTGTTTTTAACAAAGCAAAGTCCTCTGCACCAGAAAGAAAACGTAAGCAACGGAAAGAAAACAAAGGCGACAGAGGCTCTCGCCTAGCGCCTGGAAAAACTATTCAAAGCGAGCGACTAGTCGATAGAGGCGCTCGCCTCACTAAAGGCGCCTCGCCTCAGTGACCTTGAGGCGCTTTTACGACGCCTCACCTCGCCCGAGCGCCTAGGCGCTCGCCTGAAACGCTTTTGACTACACTGGTCCTCATTTTGAGGGTTGGGGTCAATACCATCAAGAAATTCAAAATATGATGGACAATATAATAGAAATATAATCTCTAGCACAGTATGGGAGAAGGAATTCATCTTCAACCAAAGTTTTTAAGTATTACTAATGTCTGACAATTTAGCGATTCAATCGATTGTCAAGTCATTTAAACTCAATATTTTTTTTCTAGCACAAAAATATTCAGAGAAATCTACATTTCCCGATTCTCTCATAATCTCAACCTGGAATGAACCTTAATCCTAATAACAATTTTGAAAGTGTAAGTTTTAATGCAAAATGTACGTAGTGTAAACAGTAAAATGGAGGGGAGCTCACCCCATATATGGTGGAACTTCATTGCTAGTTGAGT
This sequence comes from Quercus parvula, assembly GCA_030820535.1. Lineage (NCBI taxonomy): Eukaryota > Viridiplantae > Streptophyta > Magnoliopsida > Fagales > Fagaceae > Quercus > Quercus parvula. Next base: position 3,986,352 of record JAUAME010000008.1, on the reverse strand, counting down.
AACATATCTTCTCTCAGCAGGATTACAATCTCCATGTTCATAGCATCCTGAATTGCAGACAAGAATTCTTGCCTTGCTTTTGCAGAAATAACAAGGTAATTTGGTCCATGAATAGTGCTTAAGTACACAACCAAAAATGAGGAAAAATAAAAAAGTTAAAAATTTGCTCAGGGACATTATTTACATTCATACATAAGCAGATGTTATAAATGGTCAAAGAAAGGAACCTACTCTCATTAATTTATTCTCAGTAAGTTGTGTGTATAAATAATTGACAGACACTCAAAACAGCAATAAGTGACATCAGAACTTAATGAGGGCTCATTTTTGCTGTCTCACTTTGCATGGAGTTTCATTTGTGAGATTACAACTAAATCAGGGTACAATACGCCCGAATTGCTCTAATAAAATGTGAGACCCGTTTCACTTTAATGAAAACAATATCAGCATAATATCAACAATCAGGAACAGAATTATAAAAATCAGGAAAGCAAACCATATCACATTATTAAGGACTAGGAGCCCCAGCATAATAACTAGGTAATTCAATTTGAAGTGCAGGGTGCATGCAGATTTGGAGAAAAAAAATATGAAGTTGTGCATATTTGCATTTGCGAAAGTCAAAACCTAAGAGATAACCGAAGTCCAAAATACCTACCAAATACACAAACAGACCATATACAAAGATTTTATGTATGATTGAGATCTAATTAATTTTCATTTTAAAATTTTTTAATTTCAGTAAAAATTCCCTTATTCATGCCATTTTTTGCATACAAAATATGAAACAAAATCTAAATCCATGCACAAGACATTCACAATTGATAAATAAATAAATAAATAATTTCAAATAAAAAATAGAAAATTAACAAAACATATAATCCTACTGACCAACATTGAATTGGAGCTCATAGGTTTTCTCTTCCGCCAGTGTCCAAAAAAAAAAAAGAATAAGCAATTGAGCAATCAGAATTAATAAGCTTTTTATGGATTAAAAATTTATCCCTAAATTGAGCACAAACTCCAAAGCCTACACTATAATTGATGTTATGGTCTTCTTTGAGCTCATTACTGTCTTTAGTATCATGTTTATTGACTAATCTTTATGCTTTAAACAAAATCCAACAAGAGAATTTATATATGTATGTGTGGGGGCCAATTGATCCCATATGTTCAAATTGCATTGGAAGAAACTGGACCCAATATCTAGTCTCGTATGTACAGACTGCATAAGAAAGGGCCGGGCCCAATATCCAGTCCGAAGATAAGAGAGTATCCGAGGACGACCAGCAAAGGAAGAGATGAAAGTTGCACTCCGAAAAAAAGTAAAGAATGCCTGTGAAGGATTTGACCGTGTCCGAGGACAATAATCACCTCGGAACTTCTGTCCGAGGTAGCTAGCAGATTTATCAGTCTCTTAGGGTAACGCCTCGGACAAACCTTGCAACAAAGTGAATGAGAAAATATCAAATAAAGGATAAGAGTGAGAGGAAAACAAATATCTGAGGGTTCTGTTGCCTCTGCATTAAATGCTGCCCAGCTAACCCTCTGGCCGCATTAATGTGGAGGTGATGCTTGAATAGTGAACGCGCAGCCTTACAGCTAAGAATGGAAGATTCAAGAAAAGGCAAGAGAAGCGGAAAAAAAAGGGACTTCCAACGCCTGACCCACACATGGATGGAGAAAATGGTAAAAAAGCCATAGTATATAATATGAAAAAGGACGAAGAAAAATGAGAGGAGAAGAAAAAAAGAGAAAGGAAAGAATTGAATACTCTTAATCATAGTATTAGGGCATATCCGAGGATACTTTCTGTATAGTTACATGCATATAACCCTTCCCTTGTAACGCTATAATCTAATATCTTTATCCTAGATTCAGACTAGCTTTTTTCTCCCGCACTCTACAAATTTATTGTTCGGGCTTTGTGGGCCTAGATCCATTCCTGTTCTGGATTCGCGTCAAATCTGGTCCTTACAATATGTATGCATAAAGGGGAAAAAAAACAAAACAAAACAAAAGGAAAAGAAATCATATAGAAGAAAGATGTACAACTTCCTTCTCTCTAGCAAAATCCCTAAAAATAAGTCTTTACTTATTTTATAAGTAGCACACACAAGCTGATTTTGCAATTAGTTTCAAGCAAATAAAAAAATGTCTAATCTGAATCCACAACCAAGAATATTTATATGTGAAAATTTGTTAAAATATCAAGGGTCCACCTGAATTTAGAGAAAATTGTTAGGAAAAAAATGCATACCAACAATTTTTCAAACTTCAACAGTAAAAAGAAAAAATAAATAAATAATATAAATAAATAACCTTTTTCAAGCTAAATTTTAAACGACGACATTCCTTAATCAACGTGGTTGCGAAATCTTTCTTCTCTTAACTTGCTATATCTCAATAAACCCACTTTTAAGACACCAATAACACAAAAAAAAAAAAAAAAAAAAAAAAGGAAACAAAGAAAATAAAAATCTAGCATCTTCAAAGTAAACATTCCCACGTTTATTAAAAAAAATTTAATATGGGAGTAGAAGAATACTATTCATAAGAAAAAATATGATATCATAACATGTCACAGATTTTTGAGTTCCATTGGTGAAAGGAAAATAGATTCCAAAGCCATAGCACTACAAACTGGGCCCATAGATTGTCATGTGCCCTATATGGCTTTAAATTGTTGTGGCCAGAAAAGGCACAAGTAGTCCTATCATGTCAACATAACAAACATGTCAGTCAAAATAAGATTTGAAAATGCCATTTTCACCAATCTTTATCCCAAAACACAATGAAGGGTCTTAGGTTTGATTTCACTGTGAGTGGTTGCTAGCTCACCCCTATCAAAGGCAATCAATAAATTTATAGAAATAGAGCAAAGCAAAAAACTGCACCTCCTTTTGTAGCAGTAAAAAAAGGGTATTGATGAAGCTGGCCTTCAAAATTTTTCAATCAATTTACTGGTATTGCTGCCAATGAGACCTTATTTGGCATTAACAAATAAACATATTAGTTGGGATCTAATTGACAAAATATATCTTCGAAAGAAGAAAAATAGCTTATGTTGAAACGTGACTGATCATGTAATATTATTGCAGACAAATGGCCTACATAGAGAACAGAGAAATTAAAAACCCAGACTCAAATAACTGAGAAATCAACCAAAGAACAGAGAAATCAAAACCAACCCAAACCCATGAGAAATCAACCAAAGAATAGAGAAATCATAACCAGCCCATACCCAAGAGAAATCATCCCAAAGAACACACAGAGAAATCAAAACCAACTCATACACATGAGAAATCAAACCAAATAACACAGAGAAATCAAAACCCAAAACACAAACCACAATCCAAAACTACAGAAATCAAATAGCACAAATAAGTCCACAAACCCAAGATTTATGAGATGAAAAGGGATAGAACACTAAAAACAAAAAGAAACTGTAACCATGGAAAGCATTACTTCTAGCAAACCCATTTTCAAAACCTCCGCAATATGAAACAGTAAACCCTAAATCCAAAACATACAAACAGAGCACACATTACACTAATTCACATCTACATAGATACGCGACCATATACCCACAAGAATAGCGATACCCAAATCCACGGCCAAACAACCATAAACACACGTGACACAACCAAGAGAGAGATCGCAAGAGGAAAAGAGAGTGAGAAAGAGAGAGATTGGGTGGGACTATTCAGTACTGTAATTTAAAAACCTAAAAAAGAAAAACTGAAATGATATGTTCGAGAGAGAGAGAGTAGAACCTACCTCTTTAGTTTATTCTCAGCAAGTTGTGAGTTTAAATAATTGAAAGACACATTCAAAACAGCAATAACCAACATCAGAATTGAATGAGGGCTCATTTTTGTTGTCCCACTTCGCATGGAGTTTCATTTGTGAGATTACAACTAAATCAAGGTACAATACACCTGAATTGCTCTATTAAAATGTGTAACCCATTTTCCTTTAATGAAAACAATACCTTCATAATCTCAACAATCAGGAACAAAAATAGTAAAATCGGGAAAGCAAACCATATCACATTATTAAGGACTAGGAGCCCCAGCATGATAGATGGGTAGTTCAATTTGGAGCCAAAACCCACCTTCCTGTCACTTGCTTAATATCTCTACTTTTTATACTCACACACATCCCCTCTCCATTCCAGCATAGGATTTCAGATTGCAACCTTTGGGTCCCAACTTTTATGATCAAATATAAAAATTCTAACCGACACAAAACACATACAGTTCCCATTCATGGACTATTCTATGTTATGAAAGCTAAACTGGTTGCATAGGCTGCCAGTGTCTTAACTTGTATTATTATATTTTTTCTAAATAATTTCACGTGCGCTAAATAGACTACTTAGCCCATTTAAGTTGAATACTTCAAAGTTCTCTCACACAAGTAACTGAATCTGTTACCAGATTTACCACAAGCATGGCCATCTAAAAATATAGGAGTTATTACCCTAATTTATGGTTAATTTCAATTTTATAGATTACATGAAAACTGAAAACTCACCATTTGATTTTTGTTTTATCATCCAATATTATGATCATCAATTCCAACTTAAGAGATGCATGCACTTATTATTTATTCTTTATAGAGTGAAATTTTACAATACAAAAAGCAAAAACATAAGAAGGAAAAAGGGATCATTATGAGGTTATCCAAAGCATGAAACACTGAGAACCAACAATATTACAAATATCCAACTAATCATATGTAGGAAATAGAGTTTTCAAATGTTAATTTTCTCTCTGAACTCTGCAACTAATTTACATTGAGCACAAATATGCAGTTACAACACAAAGTAGTGCCCATAAGGGTTCATTACTTGCATCCTTGTATTTCTACCAAGTATTTGATATATGTAATAATACAAATTATTAGTTTTTTAAAATTTCCATGTTTTTCTGCGTATGCAATAGTCATGGAAAAAAGCTTCATAATTTTTCTGCATATGTAATACTCGTTAAAAAAAAATATTCACAGGAATGATAGAATTGTGTCTTCATGTGTGCATGTGAGATATGCGTGTTTGTGTTTGATGCGGCACTAGTAGTGCAAAGAGTAAAATAATGGGGGAAAAGCGAATGAGTCACAAAACTCCATTGACAAGGCAAGTTAAGAGGGTAAGTTACAGTATTTCATTTAACATTTTCATTTCTACTTTCTAATATCCTGCCAATTTTAAAATTTTCCCATATTTTCTCACTAGCCAAACATTTTCTCACTTGTATTAACTACTAATGCATGCAAGCAGACCATAACAATCAACCAAAAATATACTAAAAAAATTAAAAATTAAAATCAACATAATCCAACAAAAATTTTAATATAAAAATAAATAAATAATACTCAAAACCTAAATTAATACTCATAGCCAGGTAAACCATAATGCAATCTTTGGCCTCGATTCCAGAATTTGAAGCAAACCCACATGAACAAACACAAAGGAAACGGCATTTAAAAATGTGAAATAACTGCTTCCGAAAACAAAACAAAAAAATCACGAAAAAGTGAAGTTGACTCACCTGACTCACCATCATTTCTTGGGCTTGGCAATGAACGGAAACAAAAACACAAACAAAAAAATGATGAGAATCAAATCAAAAACCCTAACCCTAATAGAGAGGAGAGAAAAGAGAGCAATAGAGAGAAGTTTTCTTTTCTTTTTTTTTTGGTTTGTTTAGACTGAAGAGAGAATAAATATAAAGAGAGGAATTAATTTAATTTATAAGGGAGAACAATATGATGAATAAATTAAAATTTTGAAAGACAACAATGGATGAAAAAATTGATTTGCAACCCCAAATTCACCTTCAGCAATCCATGCGTTAAACTCTAGGAGTCTATACATTCTTTTCAGCATTAGAGCTTTAGATGTCCTTGTGACTTTCCTCCAAAGGCCCATTCTACCGAAAATAATATTACTTAAATGTAAATAAGCTGAATCTCACCAACATGTTTGACATAAACACAAGTCAAAAACATACCCAACAAAACTTTTTAAATGTAAATAATCAAGATCTCACCAACATGTTCAATATAAACAGAGGTCAGACACTTACTCAACAAAACTTCCTGAGAGCAAAACCTTAAAGACACATAACAGAAGCAAACAACAACAAAATTACAACTCTTAACACAAAACAAGAACAAACAAAAAATCCTAAAGAGTGAAGAACAATTACATCTCTAAACAAGCAATTAACAACAAAACTAAATTTCAAAACGTTGTTTTATCAACATAGCAAATATTAACTTCTGGAATCTATTAATAGGGCCACATACCAAAACCACCAACCAAATCATAGCACAGGTTTGGAACAAAGGAAGCAACCAAGATGACCAAATTTAGTAGTGAAATAAAGTAGAATAGCGCATTTATGAGATAGTGGAAACCTAAGCAAACCGCAACTCCAAAAAAATCATGCTTTAAAATCTAAGAAGTTCGAAATTCAGATCTTTAATACTTTTCCTCGTAACCACTTTCAAGTAACTAAACAGCTTTCCTGCTAATTACACAAACTCCAACTGTTTACATAAGGAAACGCCAGAAATCAAAAGAAACAAATCCAAATCTTAAATTTCACTCTACAACATCACACATTTTCAAAGAAAATAAAGGAGCTGGGACATAGCGTGAGATCTTACTTGAGGAAAACCTTGGGCTGCATCAAGAACGCCTTCTCCATCAGCAATGTACATAAACGGCGATTTTAGAAGCAGAACAAAAAAGCCTTGGAATCATAATATACAGAAAGGGGAGAGAGACGTGAGATCTGATGAAACCTATTCTACCATGATTAGGGTTTGTCCAGATTGATAGAACTTTATCTATGATAATTTGTATAAATTGGCACTTCAGTTTGTACAAACTATTTTCAAATCACCAATATAACTTCATTTAACATTAACAATTTTCAGAGCCAGGCTTGTAAGGAAGATCTTGGATTGGAGTTGGGATTAGCAAGTAAATATTCTGTTAGCAAGGGAAATGACAGAAATAAGCATGAAAAAATCTAAAATGCTGATACTAGTCAAAATGAATATCTAAAAATGAACAGAAAATTTGGTCCCAAACATATCCAACAAATCATGGGAGTGAAGGAAAGAAATTACAATGAACAATATATTAGAGGAAATGGAATTGAAATTCAAATATTGTTCTGATAGTAGAATCCTAATTGTTCTCCAATGTAGTAGTAACATGAAACACAAAGAAACAAAGAATCAGTAATATGAGCATGTGACAACTCACAATATTTCCACAAGTGCAAGTATAAAAACGTACCCAGATATGTAATTTTTTCCATCTCAATGATAAGCATCTCTTTGCAGTGGATCACTTAAAACTTGATATGCTTCACATAATACCTGCAAACATAAAAAATAATGAACTTGGAATTAAAAACATAATCTCTTTCTAAAGTTTTAATATTGGCAACCAAGTACTATGGGAAGAATCACCGAGAACGAAAAGAAAACATGATTTCATTTATTATGGTTCATTTAAAATGAGGCATGTGCCTGAAAAATCAAGGAGGGGAGATCATGTTTTGCTCCCTATGATAATTACACATATCAGGCAGAAAACTTGAAGAAATAGATGACAGAGCAAAACACTTTGCATCAAGCATAAGAACTTTTAATTCAAATTAAAAACATCTAAAAAGAAATTTTTGGATATCCATTATTATAATTTACACCAAGGGCCATTCATCATATATTTATGATGGGTGACTGTTTTGTTATGACCAAATTGGTCCCACTGATACACCAAAGGCCATTCATCATATTATAAATTATCTATAAAGACAGGTGATTGCTTTGTAATGATCAAATCGGCCCCCCCTTGAATTTAAAAAGATAGCGAAATCATTGTTGTAAAAAAAATTTCATCCAAGAACTAGACAGAATTCTAATAAGATTCTGTCTCACTAAAATCTGATAAATGCTAAGCAATGGTTCAATTCCCCAATCCACTCTATAATAATATTAAATCATCACATGAACCAATCAAGAAAGGGTGACAATATAAGATCAATTAAGCATGGAGTGGGAGCCTGTAACTAGATCACCTGCTGAAATATAAAACCATAGGAGAAATATTTTGGAGAAAGGGAAATTTCAAACAATAAAGAGTAGCCCGTTTCGCATAACAAAAATAATAATAAACAACACAACAATGAGCACCTACTCCAGACTGATCAAGTATATCACTTCTAAGTTGAGTTACCAATATCTATCAAATCATGAAAGGAAATTAACATAATCAAAATCACACAGGTTGCGAGAGAAAATGATTTTTTTCAGATAAAAGCAATTTGATTTCTTTTCTCCAACATGCTTTACTCTCTAAAGACACTGGCTCCAGTAATGATTTTTCACAAAAAAAAATAGATGCACTTCATCTGTCATATACAATATCCAACAATAAGTAGGAATTTCAACCCAAAAATGGATGCACTACATCTTCCACATACAATATCAAAGGAATACCTCCACATAATTTCTGCTATTGATTTCTTACACTGCTTCAACATAGATGTTGGCAATGGAGAAGGATCCACCAGATTATGCAATCACACAAAAACAGTTGTCAATATAAATATGGAGACTAAAACAAATACATAAAAGAAAACCAATTCCAAACAGAACAGAAGAAAAAGATTAGGAAAGAAAATCACAACCACAAATGCAAAAATTCCATAACCTAAAGAGAGAGAGAGACAAAGAGAGAGAGAGAGACAACAGATGGTGAATTATGAATAGCACACCTGGTTATATTCTCACAAAAGGATACGGTTAGGACAAGGAGTTTTTATTGAATTATTGAAATACGAATGTGAGAGCAATGTGCCCAATAATTGAAATTATCAAAACCCCATCAATTTCTGGTAATCATTCATAAGAAAAAACAACCAAACGTAACCCTAAATCTAAATCAAGTTAATTGAAATATCATACCTAACCGTTAGTTTATAAAAAAAAATTTAAAAACTTTACCGATTTCAGATAAAGAATTGTCTGGTGGTGGCAAAGTCTGCAATACCGTTGCTTATATATATATATATATATATATATATATATATATATGTGCATGTGTGGGGTTTTTATTTTTAAATAGTAAAAAATGAAAATTTCGCCATACATGATAGAATTTTGCCTTATGATATTTTGTATGCAACATCAAGTTTTCAGCATAATAATACTGCCAAGTCCTCTTAATTAAATTAATAAGTTTCTATTTGATTTTGAAAGTTCATAGCCATTACTTGATGCTCACACATCTTTTTTTTTGCCAGGAAGATTTATACTATTGAGGGAAATTTTTTATTGCTTTACAAAAAGTTGTCAACACTTCTTTTCCAATTATACAAAACTCTACCTGTTGAAGTGGGAAACCAAAAACATCCAATCCCATTTAATTTATTTTTTATGGGACATTGTACTGTAGGTGCCTGAAAACTTACAACACGCAAAAATTATATAAAACAAAGTGCGTGATCAGAAAATTTCAGCCTATAATGAATATGATAGAGATTCAATCACTTACAAAGAATCTCGAACTCCATATCCACCAATGAAACAAGCATGTGCAGAATAGAGTAATCATGATCCAGTCCTTTAAAAATAAAGCACAAAGGTTGCTGTTAAGGAAGTTGAAAACCATTATGCCTGTTATTTGATAGAAATCAAAACCACGATGGTTCTGAGCAAATAAACACATCAAATGTAATGCGAATCTTGTGTTTAAGGTTAAAAATTGAGCAAACCTGAAGTTTCCATGACCCAATGCCTTTAAGCAGCTGTGATGGACGAATTGATTTCGTAGGCCTGAAATTTTGTAGGGATGAATCAAAAATCAAATTAGAAATTTGTAGAGAGAAAAGAACACCAAAACCACAACTAATTCAGCTTTTATCATCTACTCCTCCGCCTCCATCTCCCAATCTCATACCAAAACCCATAAAAGATATCACTAGACAGAAGCCCATGCACAAACTCAGAGTAATATTTATTGAAGGACTACGAATCATACCTGTGTAATCGATTAGTGGAGAAGAGCGAGGATGATGTGGTCTTGGATAGGATGATGAAGTCTTGGATTGTTGTAGGTTGGATGCTTGATTGTTCAGCAGTGATACTGAAACATAGAAAGGAAAAATAGAGGGAGATTGAAGGTTAAGGACACCAAAGACTCAAGAAGACCAAAGAGATGATGTAGAAGCCCATACTGAGTAATAAGATGCCCATACGCTGTTATTCCAAATAGGACATTGACTACCACATAAAACTCAAAATGAAAAACAAAAAAATAAATAGAAATTGAAACAAAAAGCAAACACACATAATTTGGATATGTTGAAATAAGAAAATGAAGCTAAAGTAACTGACACAATCACGAAGTGAAGCTAAAATAACATGTGCAAAAATCCAACAAACTTAAATTGAACAAACCTATAAAATTAAATCCAATCATGAAAAAGAAGTAAAATATGTACCTTTGAGTGCAGGGTGCATGGAGATTTGGAGAAAAAAAATGTGAAGTTGTGGACATTTGCATTTGCGAAAGTCAAAAACCAAAGTCCAAAATAACTACCAAATACACAAACAGACCATATACGAAAATTTAATATATGATTGAGATCAAATTCAATTTCATTTTAAAATTTGTAAATTTCAGTAAAAATTCCCTTATTCATGCCATTTTTTGCATACAAACTGTGAAACAACAAAATCTAAACCCATGCACTAGACATTCATAATTGATAAATAAATAAATAAAAATTTCAAATAAAAAATAGGAAACTAACCAAACATATAATCCTATTGACCACCATTGAATTGGAGCTCACGGGTTTTCTATTCAGCCACTGTCCAAAAAAGAATAAGCAATCGAGCAATCAGAATTAAGAAGCTTTCTATGCATTAAAATTTTAACGCTAAATTGAGCCCAAGCTCCAAAGCCTACACTGTAATTGATGTTATGGTCTTCTTTGAGCTCATTACTGTTTAGTATCATGTTCATTGAGTAATCTGTGTGCTTTAAATAAAATCCAACAAGAGAATTCATATATGTATGTACGTATGCATAAAGGGAAAAACAAAACAAAAGGAAGAGAACTCATATAGAAAAAAGATGTAGAACTTCCTTCTCTCTAGCGAAATCCCTAAAAATAAGTTTTTACTTAACTTATAAATAGCATACACAAGCTGATTTCGCAATTAGTTTCAAGCAAATAAAAAAATGTTTAATCTCATTCCACGTTCAAGAATATTTATATGTGAAAATTTATTAAAACATTAAAGGTCTAATTGAATTAAGAGAAAATTTTTAGAAAAAAAGCGCATAGCAACAATTTCTCAAACTTAAAACACCCAAAAGAAAAAGAATAAAATATAAAGATAAAAAACCTCTTTCAAGCTAAATTTTAAACAACTAAATTCCCTAATCATCGTGGTTTGAAAATCTTTCTTCTCTTAACTTGCTATATCTCAATAAACCCACTTTTAAGACACCAATACCCAAAAAAAAAAAAAAAAAAAAAGAAGGAAAGAAAGAAAATGAAAAATCTAGCATCTTCAAAGTAAACATTCCCATGTTTATTAAAAAAAATTAATATGGGAGCATAAGAATACTATTCATAAGAAAAAATATGATTTCATTACATGTCATAGATTTTTGGGTTCCACCGGTAAAAGGTAAATAAATTCCAGAGTCATAGCACTACAAACTGGGTGCATAGATTGTCATATGCCCTATATGGCTTAAAATTGTTGTGGCTAAAAAAGGCCACAAGTAGTCCTATAATGTCAACATAACAAACATGTCGGTTATAATAGATTTGAAAATGCCATTTTCACCTGTCTTTATCTCATAGCACAACGAATTGTAAATGAGGGGAAAAATTAGAGTATATCAGTACTCAATAGTTTTCATCTTCCAAATACAAACCAAAAAGGAACATCTATAACGCAACTACATGCTGTAACAAACCAATATTACATAATAACACTTATAAAGAACCTCAACCCAGAAAATAAAAGTATGATATACAAACAAATATTTCATATCTGTTCAAGGTTTCATGGACTTTTGTACTTTACACGAGGTATACTTCCTGTATACTCAGGTCACACCCTACTTCTTTTTATAATATATTTGTATTACTTATCAAAAAAAAACACAAATGTTGCATACCTGAAGCTGACAAGGAAATTTTCACTCCATGAGCAATGAAAAATTGAATTAGGAATGAGTAGAAAAGGCATCCAAAAGAGAGCACTGTCACGTTGTTCTTTCATAAAGGGAATCCCATTAAAATATTAAACAAGTAGCAATAGAAAAAGAAAAAGTAATCAACATATGTGCATTTAACCTCCATTAATTATCTTGCCATTTCTCCATAGAAAAACAGAGACACGCAAAAAGGTAAGTAGGGCATACGATGCCATAGTTGAATGGAAACAAATATATAACCAATTTAGCTCAAAATTATATATAAAGTTACTAAATTTCATCACTTTGTTTTATCAACATAGCAAAAATTAACTTTCTGGAGCCTATAAATAGAGCCACATACCAAAACCATCAATAGCATAGGTTAGGATAAAAAGAAGCAACCAAGATGACCAAATTTCGCAATGAAACATAGTAGAAAAGCACAATCACAATCAAGTGGAAACCTAATAAGCAAACCTCAACGCCACAAAAGTCATACTTCAAAATTCAGATCTTTAATACTTTTCTTCTTATCCATTTCTAGTAACTAAACAGATTTCCTGTTAATTACACAAACTCCAAACATAAGAAGATATCAGAAATCAAAAGAAAACAAATCCAAATTTTATATCTCACTCTTCACCATCATATGTTTTCAAAGAAAATAAAGGAGCTTGGATAAGGCTTGTGATATCTTACCTAAGGAAAACCTAGTGTTGCTTCAAGAACGCCTTCTTCATTTGCAATGTACATAAATGGTGATTTTAGAAGCAGAACAAAAAAAAAACCTTGGAATCATAATATACATAAAGGGGAGAGAGATATGGGATCTGATGAAACCTATTCTGCCATGGTTAGGGTTTGTCCAAATTGATAGTAACTTTATCCGTGAAAATTTGGATAAATTGGCGCTTTGGTTTGTACATACTATTTTCAGTTAATCTATCTAGCTTCATTTAACATTAACAGTTTTCAGAGCCAGACTTGTACAGAAGATCTTGGATAGGAGTTGGGATTAGCGAGTAAATATTCTGATAGCAAGGGAAATGACAAAGAAATCAGGTATGAAAACGTCTAAACTGCTGATATTTGATCAAAATTAATATCAATAAATGAGGTGTTAGAAAAATATGGTCACAAACATATCCAATGAAACATATGAGTGAAGGAAAGAAATTAAACTTAACAAAATAATCACCTTATAAACAGACAGAAAGCCACAATCCACAAATACGCTTCACCTGCAAGATTTCCCATCAGCAATTTTGTAAAAATGAATTAGCACTCCAAAAGATAAAAAGAGAGAAAGATTATATATAAGGTAATTTTTAAGCCATATATATGTGTGTGTATACACAATTACACACATATATATACACAAATATATATATATATATATATAGACACACACACATATATATACATATACACACATATACATATGCGCGCACGCACACGCGCATACACACACACACACACACACACATATATATATATATATAACTCATTAGCACTCCAAAAGATTTATTTAAACCAAACAAAAAAAGAATATTCGTAAAATAGAGAGTGGCACGGGATTAGGCGAAAATGAACAAAAATGAACCAAATTATTAATAGTGAAATTCAAACTTGAAATATTAGAGTGAGAGAGAGGGGGGGCTTACCTGTCTTGCGTTGGCCGAAAATACCAAAAATCATATTAAGGATAATTGATACTACTTAGAATGTCAAATACATTAGATGACCACAAATAATTGAAAGCCAAAGCACGTGTGTGAGTGTAAATAATGGAGAAAGAGGGGTCTTTGGTTTGATTGAACTATGAGTGATTGCTAGCTCACTACTATCAAAGCAAATCAATACCAAAAAGAAAAAAAAGAAAAAAAAACAGTGGAAAACCAAAAACATCCAGTCCCCTTTTTATTTATGGGAAACTGTACTGTTGCTACCAAACAACTAACTCACAAAAATTATAATAAAGAAAGGCCATGATCAGAAAAATTCAGCCTATAATGAATATGAAGGAAAATAAATCAGTTGTAAGGAATCTTGAACTCCATATCCTCCAATGAAACAAGCATATGAAGTAGAAAGCAATCATAATCCGGTCTATCAAAATTAAAGAAGAAAGGATGCTGTTAAGGAAGTTAAAAACCATAATATGCTTCCTATTTGACAAAAATCAAAACCACAATGGCTCAGAGCAAATACCTCCGCAGTACGAAACAGTAAACCCAAAATCCAAAATCAAAAACATACAAACAGAGCACAAATTACACACGTTCACATCTACATACATAAATGGCCACATACCCACAAGAATAGCAATACCCAAACCCACGGCCAAACAACCATAAAAACACAAACACACGAGACACAACCGAGAGCGAGATCGCAAGAGGAAAAGAAAGTGTGAGAGAGAGAAATTGGGTGGGACTATTCAATATTGTAATTTGAAAACCTAAAGAAGAAAAACAGGAAATATACGTTTGAGAGAGAGAGAGAAATTGGGTTAGGAGAAGCACTAATCTGAGTAACATATCTTCTCTCTGCAGGATTAGAAAACACCATGTTCATAGCCTCCGTGAATAGTGCTCAAGTCCACAACCTAAAATGAGGAGAAAAAAAAGTTAAAAATTTGCTCAGGGACATCATTTACATTCATACATAAGCAGATGTTATAAATGGTCATCAAAGACAGGAACCTACTCTCTTTAATTTATTCTCGGTAAGTTGTGAGTTTAAATAATTAAAAGACACTCAAAACAGCAATAAGTGATATCAGAATTGAATGGGGGCTCATTTTTGTTGTCCCACTTTGCGCGGAGTTTCATTTGTGAGATTACAACTAAATCAGGGTACAATACACCCGAATTGCTCTATTAAAATGTGAACCCATTTTACCTTAAGGAAAACAAAACCATCATAATCTCAACAACCAGGAACAGAATTATAAAAATTAGGAAAGCAAACCATATCACATTATTAAGGACTAGGAGCCCCACCATAATAGATGGGCATTTCAATTTGGAGCCAAAACTGACCACCTTCCTGCCTCTTGCTTAATTTCTCTACTTTTTATGCTCACACACATCCCCTCCCCATTCCAGCATAGGATTTCAGATTGCGAATTTTTGGTCAGAATTTTTATGATCAAACATAAAAATTCTAACCTACACAAAACACGTACAATTCACATTCATTGACTATTCTATGTTATGAAAGCTAAACTGGTTGCATAGGCTGCCAGTGCCACCAAAAGTATATCACGTACAACATGTCAGAACTTATATTATTATATTTTTTATAAATAATTTCACGTGCGCTAAATAGACTAATTAGCGCATTTAAGTTGAATACTTCAATGTTCTCTCACATAAGTAACTGAATCTGTTACCAGATTTACCACAAGCATGGCCATCTAAAAATATAGGAGTTATTACCATAAATTATGGTTAATTTCATTTTTATAGATTACAGGAAAACTGAAAACACACCATTTGATTTTTGTTTTATCATTCAATATTATGATCATCAATTCTAACTTAAGAGATGCATGCATTTATTATTTATTATTTATTCTTTATAGAGTGAAATTTTACATTACAAAAAGCAAAAACATGAGAAAGAAAAAGGGATCATTATGAGGTTATCTAAAGCATGAAACACTGAGAACCAACAATATTACAAATATCCAAATAATCATATGAAGGAAATAGAGTTTTCAAATGTTATTATTCAGAATTTTCTCTCTGAACTCTGCAACTAATTTACATAGAGCACAAATAGGCAGTTACAACACAAAGTAGTGCCCATAAAGTCAAACATACACATCAAAGTAATAAAGCACAGAGAGTGGTTCAGGGATATGGGATTAAGGATTCATTACTTGCATCCTTGTTTTTCTACCAAACATTTGATATATCTAATCATACAAATTATAGGTTCTTTAAAATTTCCAAGTTTTTCTGCGTAAGCATCAATCATGAAAAAAAATTTCCAAGTTTTTCTGCATATGTAATAGTCATGGAAAAAAATTGTCACAGGAATGATAGAATTGTGTCTTCATGTGTGCATGTGTGATGTGTGTGTTCGTGTTTGATGCAGCAGTAGTAGTGCAAAGAGTAAAATAATGGGGGAAAAGGGAATGAGTCACAAAACTCCATTGCCAAGGCAAGTTAAGAGGGTAAGTTACAGTATTTCATTTAACATTTTTATTTCTAATTTCTAATATCTTGCCAAGTTTAAAATTTCCCCACATTTTCTCACCAGACAAACAGGGAAATAGAGAACCCAAACATTAAAATTTTCCCACGTTTTCTCCTAGGTTGCACTGACACACCATTTTTGGCAACATACCAGTGTCCGACACGTGTCGGACATGGATAACGGCACGACTCATCGGACTCTGGTGTCCGAGCGGTGTCCCTTTTTTTTTTTCGCTTCTCCAACACGGTGGACACGCCAGCAGTGAAAAGAAAAAAAAAAAAAAATCACAGATTTTGACAGTCGCCAGTGAAAGTTTAGAGTCTGATACCATGAAGGTTGAAATCCATAGACAGTCGCCAGTGCTAGATCGGGCCGATCAGCGAGTCGGCGAGCTCCATAGACAGTCACCATTGACGCTGTACCCTCTGTCCCTTCCGATCTCTCTCTCTCTCTCTCGGCGTGGACAGGTCCAAGTCCGACCTCTTCTGTTCTCTCTGTTTCCGTGCCCTCTGTCCCTTCCAATCTCTCTCTCTCAGCGTGGACAGGTCCAAGTCCGAGGTCTTCTGTTCTCTCTGTTTTTTTTTTTTTTTACTTTCTTTCTTTCTTTCAGATTTGCTGTGTACTCTGCACTGTTAGTGTTACTTAAGTTATAACGCATTTTTTTTTTTTTAATCCCACACTCACTCCATATATATATTTTTAATTTTTTTTTTAATCCCAAAAGTTTAAAAGCTTGTTTTCCTTTTATGTTGAATGTAGCCTAATTAAACTTTTGGTTTGTACTCTAAACATTTTATGTGTATTATTGTATTATTTTGGGTGTTAGTTTACTTATTTGTAGTTTTTACATAATTTAAATTCTAGACATAAACGTATTTTATGTCTAAAAATATAAAATTTAATTAATTATTTAATTGCCGTATCCACGCCATGTTGTGACCTTATTTTTCAAGAATTGGCGTATCGCCGTGTCCGTGTCTGTGCATCATAGGTTTTCTCACTAGCCAAACATTTTCTGACTTGTATTAACCACTAATGCATGCAACTGGAACATAACAATCAACCAAAAATAAACCTAAAAAAAAAAAAAATTAAAACTAACAAAATCCAACAAAAATTTTAATATAAAAATAAATAAAAAATACTCAAAAACTAAATTAATACTCATACCCAGGCAAACCTTAACGCAATCTTTGGCCACAATTCCAGAATTTAAAGCAGACCCACATGAAAAAACACAAAGGAAACAGCATTAAACATGTGAAAACAATTGCATCCAAAAACAAAACAAAAAAAATCACGGAAAAGTGCAGTTGACTCACCCGACTCGCCTTCATTTCTTGGGCTCGGAGATGAACAGAAACAAAAACACAAACAAAAAAATGATGAGAATCAAATCAAAAACCCTAACCCTAACAGAGAGAATAGAGAAAAGAGAGCAACAAAGACAAGTTTTCTTTTCTTTTCTTTTTTTGTTTGTTTAGACCGAAGAGAGAATAAATATAAAGAGAGGAATTAATTTAATTTATAAGGGAGAACAATATGATGAATATTTTAAAATTTTGAAAGACAACAAAGATAAAAAAAATTGATTTGCAACCCCAAATTCTCAAGGCAAGCCAGAATTCAACTAGAGCAATGTATGTGTTAAACTCTAGGAGTCTATACATTCTTTTCAGCATTAGAGCTTTAGATATCGTTGTGACTTTCCTCCAAGGGCCGAATATACCGAAAACAATGCTACTTAAATGTAAATAAGCAGAATCTCACCAACATGTTTGATATAAACACAAGCAAAAACATACCCAACAAAACTTTTTAAATGTAAATAATCAAGATCTCACCAAAATGTTTAAAATAAACATAGGTCAGACACTTACCCAACAAAACTTCCCGAGAGCAAAACCTTAAAGACAAAAAATACTAAAGAGTGAAGAACAATTACATCTCTAAACAAGCAATTAACAACAAAATTACTAAATTTCAAAACGTTGTTTTATCAACATGGCAAATATTAACTTCTGGAACCCATAAATAGGGCCACATACCAAAACCACCAACCAAATTATAGCACAGGTTTGGAACAAAGGAAGCAACCAAGATGACCAAATTCAGTAGTGAAATAAAGTAGAAAAGCGCATTTATGAGATAGTGGAAACCTAAGCAAACCTCAACTCCAAAAAAATCATGCTTTAAAATCTAAGAAGTTCAAAATTCAGATCTTTAATACTTTTCCTCTTAACCACTTTCAAGTAACTAAACAGCTTTCCTGCTAATTACACAAACTCCAACTGTTTACATAAGGAAACATGATAAATCAAAAGAAACAAATCCAAATCTTAAATCTCACTCTAAAACATCACACATGTTCAAAGAAAATAAAGGAGCTGAGACATAGCGTGAGATCTTACCTGAGGAAAACCTTGGACTGCAACAAGAACTCCTCCTCCATCGGCAATGAAAATAAACGGCGATTTTAGAAGCAGAACAAAAAAGCCTTGGAATCATAATATACATAAAGGAAAGAGAGATATGAGATCTGATGAAACCTATTCTGCCATGGTTAGGGTTTGTCCAGATTGATAGAACTTTATCCATGATAATTTGTATAATTTGGCGCTTTGGTTTGTACAAACTATTTTCAGGTCATCTATCTTAGTTCATTTAACATTAACAATTTTTAGAGCCAGGCTTGTAAAGAAGATATTGCATTGGAGTTGGGATTAGCAAGTACTATGTTAGCAAGGGAAATGACATGGAAATCAAGTATGAAAACATCTAAAATGCTGATACTGATCAAAATTAATATCTATAAATGAGGTATCAGAAAATTTGGTTACAGACATATCCAATGAAACAGTGAGTGGAGGAAAAAAATTAAACTAAACAATATATTAGAGGAGATGGAATTGAAATTCAAATATTGTTCTGATAGTAGAGGAAATGGAATTGAAATTCAAATATTGTTCTGATAGTAGAATCCTAATTGTTCTTCAATATAGTAGTAACATGAAACAAAAGAAGCAGTAATATGAGCATGTAACAACTCACAATATTTCCACAAGGGCAAGCATAAAAACGTACCTAGATCTGTAATTTTTTCCATCTCAATGATAAGCATCTCTTCGCAATGGATCACTTAAAACTTGATATGCTTCACATAATACCTGCAAACATAAAAAATAATGAAGGAACTTGGAATTAAAAGCATAATCTCTTTGTACTTGGCACGTGTGGGGGGTTTTTTTTTATATAGTAAAAAATGAAATTTTGGCCATGCTTGATAGAATTTTGCTTATGATATTTTGCATGCAACATCAAGTTTTGAGCATAATAATATTGCCAAGTCCTCTTAATTAAATTAATAAGTTTCTCTTTGATTTTGAAAGTTCATAGCCATTACTTGATGCTCACACATCTTTTTTTTGCCAGGAAGATTTATACCATTGAAGGAAAATTTTTATTTCTTTACAAAAAGTTGTCAACACTTCTTTTCCAATTATACAAAACTCTTACCTGTTGAAGTGGGAAACCAAAAACATCCAGTCCCATTTTTTTTATGGGACATTGCACTGTGGTTTACTGAAAACAAACACGCAAAAATTATATAAAACAAAGTGCATGATCAGAAAATTTCAGACTACAATGAATATGAAAGAAATTAAATCACTTACAAAGAATCTTGAAATCCATATCCACCAATGAAACAAGCATGTGCAGAACAGAGTAATCATGATCCAGTCTTTTAAAATTAAAGGACAAAGGTTGCTATTAAGGAAGTTGAAAACCATAATGCTTGCTATTCGACAGAAATCAAAAACCACAATGGTTCTGAGCAAATAAACAAATCAAATGTAATGTGAATCTTGTATTTCAGATTAAAAATTGAGCAAACCTGAAGTTTCCATGACCCAATGCCCTTCAGCAGCTGTGATGGACGAATTCAGGCCTGAAATTTTGAAGGGATGAATCAAAAATCAAATTAGAAATTTGCAAAGAGAAAAGAATACGTAAACCACAACTAATTCCGCTTTTATCATCTACTACTCAGCCTCCATCACACAATCTCTTACCGAAACCCATGCACAAACTCACAGTAATGTTTATTGAAGGACTACAAATCATTCCTGTGTAATCGATTAGTGGAGAAGAGAGAGGATGATGAAGCTTGGATTGTTGTAGGTTGGATGCTTAATTGTTCAGGACCGATACAGAAACATAAAAACGAAAAATAGAGGGAGATTGAAGGTTAAGGACACCAAAGACTCAAGAAGACCAAAGAGATGATGTAGAAGCCCATACTGAGTAACAAGATGCCCATATGCTGTAATTCCAAATAGAACATTGACAACAACATAAAACTCAAAACTCAAAATAAAAAATAAATAGAAATTGAAACAAAAAGCAAACACACATAATTTGGATATGTTGAAATAAGACAATGAAGCTAAAGTAACTGATACAATCACGAAGGTGAAGCTAAAAAAACATGTGCAAAAATCCAATAAACTTAAATTGAACAAACATATAAAATTAAATCCAATCACAAAAAAGAAGTAAAATCTGTACCTTGGAGTGCACGGTGCAAGCAGATTTGGAGAAAAAAGTGTGAAGTTGTGCATATTTGCATTTGCAAAAGCCAAAAACCAAGAGATAACAGAAGTCCAAAATAACTACCAAATACACAAACAGACCATATACAAAAATTTTATATATGATTGAGATCAAATTAAATTGCATTTTAAAATTTGTAAATTTCAGTAAAAAGTCCCTTATTCATGCCATTTATTGCATACAAAATGTGAAACAACAAAATCTAAACCCATGCACAAAACACAGAAATTGAATGAGGACTCATTTTTGTTGTCTCACTTTACATGGAGTTTCATTTGTGAGATTACAACTAAATCAGGGTACAATACACCCGAATTGCTCAATTAAAATGTGTAACCCATTTTACTTTAATGAAAACAATACCATCATAATCTATTAATATGTGTAACCCGTCCATGTAGATCTTACTGTACATAATGCTGCCATGCAATTAAGAAGACAGTATTTCTCTGTTAACAATTTCAAGAAATCAAAACCAAAAAACGATAAGCATTTCAATGTTCTCCCAACCAAGACTTGGGAACCTGCACATAAATGAAATAAAAAGTATTAAGTACATACGTTGTAACAAGCCAAACAAAATATCTATGAAGCACGGGTGCGTTTCGGGACTCGGGTGCGGGTGTGGGTGCGGGTGCGGGACTCAGCAATTTTTGAAAAAGGTGGGTGCGGGTGCGGCAGGACTCGGCGATTAAAAAATTATTAAAAATATTTTTACAATATATGTTTAATATATTGCTAAGCATATTTTTACTTTTTCACATTATATAAACAAATACCAAATTTAAGAGCAACACTAAATAATAACTAAAACATGATGTTCATAAATTAAATATAATCCACAAGATTAAAACTAATGTCTGAAGCAGTGCAGTGTGCACACAGCACTCACAGAGAGCTCAGAACACAGAGAAGAGAGATGAGGGACGGAGCACACAGAGAAGGGAGACGAGGGACGGAGTGAGAGAGGGTGTTTGGGAGTTTTGGACGAAGTGTGAGGGTCTGAGGGGGTCTGGGTATTTAGGTTAAGTCAAATGGTGCATTTTGCACCTTTTTTTTTTTTTTTTTTTTTTGAATTTCGGCCTGACCGGCCGTTTCGGCCGATACCGGCCGATACGGACCGATTCGGCCCGATTTGGGCCGCGTCGGCCCAATTCGGGAATCGCCACGTGGCACGACGCGGCACGGACGCGCGGTCTGCGGCGTCCCTCCCGCGTCGCCGCGTCGGACGCGGGTGCGCTGGCCTGGGAGCCGCATCCGTGCATCCCAGCAAAATATGAGTAAAAGAATACTTAGGTAAGAATGACTTCAGTGATAGTAACCTAAATAATAAAAACTACTCAAACTGTCCAAATTCACAAATAGGACTGAGAAGCTACAGCTTCATGATAATCACAGAATGCAACGTGCCCAGTAGGAATGTCAGGGAGAAGGCCTGTGAAAGCTCTAAACAGAATGGATCTATAAAAGTAGGCAGGCAATAGTTGCACTAGAAATAGAATACAAAGCATTTATGTATAAATAAGAATGTGACAAAAGAAAGAAAAAAAATAAATTTAAAAAAAACGGACACATTATTTGGTAAGCAGATTGTTGAAACCAAAGCAACAGCTGTAGAAATTTATAGAAACACCAACCAAAAATCTGTGTTAGTAGCAGGCTCCAAAAACTACAACTAATGAAAAGCACAAAAGAAGAAAGATAAAATAGGGATGTACCTAAGAGAAATACTGTACCAGGACCAAAGGCTTGGGGCGGTCCAAGAACCTAACAAGGTTAGTAGCAGGCTCCAAAGACAGGTTTTGCAATGAATTACAGGAAACGTTCTTTCAAACAAAAAAGCAAACATGTGGTATGAAACACCAAAATACATATAAACAGAACCTCCTGGAAGTTCTAGTCTCCTAGCACGCATTTTGGGGCTACTACCAAGGGTATTTCTCCCTACAAAATTACCGAGTGTGTGTTATCTCTCGTCTCACACACCTAGTCAGGTGCACAAACAGCCCTAGACAGTTGTCTTAGCCACACACACCAAAAAAAAAAAAAAAACCTTAAAAAATCCACAGATAGATAAAGTACACATCACTTAATAATTGTTTAGAGAAATCAAAGTAAAAAGCTGCTACAATAATGAACATACACAACCAGCTGTGCAGTAGAAGTAATGAACATACACACCACACATGCTTGCACGCACAAGCATTAATTGATTGCATTTTGACACATGCACAGATGTGCTAGCTAGTTGTAGCAAATCGACACATGCACATGAGCACTATACGGTGCCACATTGCCTATCTTTTTAGACTAGCAAACAGCCCAGAGAAATTTTGCAAGATAACCATAAAACCAAATATTTCAAAGAACGAGGACATCATATTCAATATTCCTAACCAGACAACGCATTTGCAAACTCTTTATGACTCCCTAAGGCAATACTCAGATTCCAGATTCTCAAGAAACCAAGCTGATCTTCAGAGAACCTCAGTTCAAAGAACTCTGTTATCAACCCCAACATAACTTAACTATTTAACAGAAACTCAAATCAAGATTTTGTTATTTACCATCATATCCTTATTGACTCTATTGAGAATATCATCTCAAAGCCCCCAATATATATATATATATATATATATATATTAATAGGTACCAAACTTTAAAATTTTCCCACAATTTCTCCCTAGCCAAAAAGGGAAATAGAGAACCGTAACATGCCTTTTAACTACTAATGCATGCAAGCAGAACATAACCAACCAACCAAAAAAAAACAAAAAAAAAAAACATTAAAATCAACATAATCCAACAAAAATTATAATATAAAATAAATTAATTAATATTCAAAACCTGAAGCATACCCAGCTAAACCTTACGGCAATCTTTGACCTCAATTCCAGAATTTGAAGCAGACCCACATGAACAAACACAAAGGAAACAGTATTAAAAATGTGAAACAAAAACACAAACAAAAAAAATGATTAGAATCAAATCAAAAACGCCAACCCTAACCCTAACAGAGAGAAGAGAGAAAAGAGAGGCATAGAAAATTTTTATCTCTTTACAAAATGTTGTCAACACGTCTTTTCCAATTATAAAAACCTCTAACTCTAGAAGTGGGAAACCAAAAACATCCGGTCCCATTTTTTTTATGGGACATTGTACTGTTGCTGCCTAAAAACTAACAGAATGCAAAAAATTATATAAAACAAAGTGCATGATCAGATTTTAAGCCTATAATGAATACAAAAGAAATTAAATTACTTACAAAGAATCTTGAACTCCATATCCACCAATGAAACAAGCATGTGCAGAACAGAGTAATCATGACCCAGTCTTTTAAAATTACAGCACAGAGGTTGCAGTTAAGGAAGTTGAAAATCATAATGAGAGAAATCAAAACCACGATGGTTACGAGCAAATAAACATATCAAATGTAATGTGAATCTTGTGTTTAAGGTTAAAAATTGAGCAAACCTGAAGTTTCCATGACCCAATGCCCTTCAGCAGCTGTGATGGACAAATTCAGGCCTAAAATTTTGAAGAGATGAATCAAAAATCAAATTAGAAATTTTAGAGAGAAGAAAACCAAAACCAATACTAATTACACTTTTATCATCTACTCCTCTGCCTCCATCTCCCAATCTCACACCAAAACTCATAAATGATATCATTAAACAGATACCATGCGCAAACTCAGAGTAATATTTATTGAAGGACCACGAATCATACCTGTGTAATCAATTAGTGGGGAAGAGAAAGGATGATGAAGTCTTGCATAGTTGTAGGTTGGATGCATGATTCTTCAGGAGTGATACTGAAACATAGAAATGAAAAATAGAGGGAGATTGAAGGTCAAGGACGCCAAAGATTCAACAAGACCAAAGAGATGATGTAGAAGCCCATACTGAGTAATAAGATGCCAATACGATGTCATTCCAACTATGACATTGACTACCACATAAACTCAAAATGGAAAATAAAATATAAATAAAAATTGAAACAAAGAGCAAACACATGATTTGGATATGTTGAAAAAAGACAATGAAGCTAAAGTAACTGACAATCACGAAGTGAAGCAAAAATAACATGTGCAAAGATCCAACAAACTTAAATTAAACAAACGTATAAAATTAAATTCAATCACAAAAAAGAAGCAAAATACGTACCTTGCAGTGCAGGGTGCATGCAGATTTGGAGAAAAAAAATGTGAAGTTGTGCATATTTGCATTTGCGAGAGTCAAAAACCAAGAGATAACCAAAGTCCAAAATACCTACCAAATACACAAACAGACCATATACAAAAATTTTATATATGATTGAGATCAAATTAATTTTCATTTTAAAATTTGTAAATTTCTGTAAAAATTCCCTTATTCATGCCATTTTTTGCATACATAATTAGAAACAACAAAATCTAAACCCATTCACAATTGATAAATAAATAAATAAATAAAAACTTTCAAATAAAAAATAGGAAACTAACCAAACGTATAATCCTATTGACCAACATTGAAATGGAGCTCACAGGTTTTCCCTTCAGCCAGTGTCCAAAAAAAAAAAAAAACAAAAAGAATAAGCAATTGAACAATCAGAATTAAGAAGCTTCCTATGCACTAAAATTTTATCCCTAAATCGAGCCCAAACTCCAAAGCCTACACTGTAATTGATGTTATGGTCTTCTTTGAGCTCATTACTGTCTTTAGTATCATGTTTATTGACTAATCTGTGTGGTTTAAGTAAAATCCAACAAGAGAATTCCTATACGTATGTATGTATGCATAAAAGGAAAAAACAAAAAAACAAAACAAAAGGAAAAGAACTCATATTGAAGAAAGAGGTAGAACTTCGTTCTCTCTAGCAAAATCCCAAAAAATAAGTCTCTACTTATTTTATAAGTAGCATACACAAGCTGATTTTGAAATTAGTTTCAAGCAAATAAAAAAATGTATAATCTCAATCCACATCCAAAAATATTTATATGTGAAAATTTGTTAAAACACTAAGGGTCCACTTGAAGTTAGAGAAAATTGTTAGGAAAAAAAACACATACCAACAATTTTTCAAACTTAAACACCCAAAAGAAAAAGAATAAAAAATAAAAATAAAAAACCTCTTTCAAGCTAAATTTTAAACAACTACAATCCTTAATCAACGTGCTCGGGAAATCTTTCTTCATATCTAGATAAACCCATTTTAAGAAACCGATATACAAAAAAAAAAAAAAAAAAAAAAAAAAAAAAAGTAAACAAAGAAAATGAAAAATTTAGAGCCCATTTGGTACATGTGTTTAAACACATGTTTTCAATTTTTAAACAACATTACACATATTTCCACATACATTTTCATCCACACGTATTTCCAAAAAAACAGAAAACTGTTGTTTATACACGTACCAAACAGGCCCCTAGCATCTTCAAAGTAAACATTCCCATGTTTATTAAAAAAAATCAATATGGGAGTAGAAGAATACTATTCATAAGAAAAAATATGATTTTTGGGTTCGGTGAAAGGAAAATAGATTCCAGAGCCAATAGCACTACAAACTGGGTGCATAGATTGTCTAGTACCATATATGGCATTAAATTATTGTGGCTAAAAAAGGCCAAAAGTAGTCCTATAATGTCAACATAACAAACATGCCGGTTATAGTAAGATTTGAAAAAGCCATTTTCACCCGTCTTTATCTCAAAACACAATGAAGGGTCTTAGGTTTGATTTCACTGTGAGTGGTTGCTAGCTCACCCCTATCAAAGGAATTCAATAAATTTATAGATATAGAGCAAAGCAAAAAACTGCACCTCCTTTTGTAGGAATAAATACCTGAAAAAAAAAAAAAAGGTATTGACAAAGCTGGCCTTCAAATTTTCCAATCAATTTACTGGTATTGCTGCCAATGAGACCTTATTTGGCATTAACAAATATAGTACTTGGGATCTCATTGATAAAATATATCTTTGAAAGAAGAAAAATAGCTTATGTTGAAATGTGACTGATCATGTAATATTATTGCAGACAAATGGCCTACATAGAGAACAAAGAAATTAAAAAGCCAGACTCAAATAACTGAGAAATCAAAACCCAGATCCATGAGAAATCAACCAAAGAACAGAGAAATCAAAACCAACCCAGACCCAAGAGAAATCAACTAAAGAACAGAGAAATCAAAATCAACCCATACCCATGAGAAATCAACCCAAAGAACACACAGAAATCAAAACCAACTCAGACCCATGAAAAATCAAACCAAAGAACACACAGAGAAATCAAAACCCAAAACACAAACCACAAGCCAAAACTACAGAAATCAAATAGCACAAATAAGTCCACAAACACAAGATTTATGAGACGAAAAGGGATAGAACACTAAAAATAAAAAAATAGAACTGTAATTATGGCAAGCCTTACTTCTAGCAAACCCATTTTCACAACATCGGCAATACGAAACAGTAAACCCAAAATCCCAAACCAAAAACATACAAACAGAGCACACATTACACTCATCTACATACATACATGGCCACATACCCACAAGAATAGTGATACCCAAACCCACGGCCAAACAACCATAAACACAAACACACACGCGACACAACCGAGAGAGAGATTGCAAGAGGAAAAGAGTGAGAGAGAGAAACTGGGTGGGACTATTCAATATTGTAATTTGAAAAAAATAAAAATAATAAATAAATAAATAAATAAACTGTAATGATATGTTTGAGAGAGAGAAAAATTGAGAGAGGGGAAGCACTAATCTGAGTAACATATCCTCTCTCTGCAGGATTAGAAAACTCCCTGTTCATAGCCTCCTGAATTGCAGACAATAATTCTTGCCTTGCTTTGGCAGAAATAGCAACGTAATTTGGTCCATGCATAGTGCTCATGTCCACAACCTAAAATGAGGATAAAATACAAGGAAAAAATTTGCTCAGGGACATCATTTACATTTGTACATAAGCGGATGTGTTATAAATGGTCAAAGACAGGAACCTACCTCTTTAGTTAATTCTCAGTAACTTGTGAGTTTAAATAACTGAAAGACACATTCAAAACAGCAATAAGTGACATCAGAATTGAATGAGGGCTCATTTTTGTTGTCTCACTTGGCATGGAGTTTCATTTGTGAGATTACAACTAAATCAGGGAGCAATACACCCGAATTGCTCTATTAAAATGTGTAACCCATTTTACTTTAATGAAAACAATACCATCATAATCTCAACAATCAGGAACAGAAATATTAAAATCAGGAAAGCAATCCATATTACATTTTTAAGGACAAGGAGCCCCAGCACAATAGATGGGTAGTTCAATTTGGAGCCAAAACTGACCACCTTTCTGCCACTTGCTTAATATCTGTACTTTTTATGCTCACACACATCCCCTCCCCATTCCAGCATAGGATTTCCGATTGCAACTTTTTGGTCAGAATTTTTATTATCAAATATAAAAATTCTAACCTACACAAAACACATACAATTCCCATTTATTGACTATTCTATGTTATTAAAGCCAAACTGGTTGCTTAGGCTTCCAGTGCCACCAAAAGTATATCATGTATAACATGTCATAACTTTTATTAAATTTTTCGTAAATAATTTCAGGTGAGCTTAATTAGCCCATTTAAGTTGAATACTTCAATGTTCTCTCACATAAGTAACTGAATCTGTTACCAGATTTACCACAAGCATGGCCATCTAAAAATATAGGAGTTATTACCATAATTTATGGTTAATTTCATTTTTATAGATTACAGGACAACTGAAAACACACCATTTGATTTTTGTTTTATCATTCAATATTATGATCATCAATTCTAACATAAGAGATGCATGCACTTATTATTTATTCTTTATAGAGTGAAATTTTACACTACAAAAAGCAAAAACATGAGAAAGAAAAAGGGATCATTATGAGGCCATCTAAAGCATGAAACACTGAGAACCAACAATATTACAAATATCCAACTAATCATATGTAGGAAATAGAGTTTTCAAATGTTATTTTTTTGATAGGTAAGTTTTCAAATGTTATTATTTCATAATTTTCTCTTTTTAACTCTGCAACTAATTTATATTGAGCACAAATATGCAGTTACAACACAAAGTAGCGCCCATAAAGTCAAACATATACATCACAGTAATACAAAAAACAGAGAGAGGTTAAGGGATATGGGTTTAAGGGTTCATTACTTGCATCTTTTTTTTCCTACCAAGTATTTGATATATCTAATAATACAAATTATAAGTTTGTTAAAATTTCAAAGTTTTTCTGCGTATGCAATAGTCATGAAAAAAAATTTCCGAGTTTTTCTGCATATGTAATGTAATGGTCATGAAAAACAATTTCACAGGAATGATAGAATTGTGTCTTCATGTGTGCGTGTGATGTGCGATGTGCGTATGCAATAGTAATGAAAAAAAATTTCCGAGTTTTTCTGCATATGTAATGTAATAGTCATGAAAAACAATTTCACAGGAATGATAGAATTGTGTCTTCACGTGCGCATGCGATGTGCGATGTGCGTGTTCGTGTTTGATGCAGCACTTGTAGTGCAAAGAGTAAAATAATGGGGAAAAGGGAATGAGTCACAAAACTCCATTGACAAGGCAATTTAAGAGGGTAAGTTACAGTATTCCATTTAACATTTCTATTTCTATTTTCTGATATCTTGCCAAGTTTAAAATTTTCCCACATTTTCTCACTAGCCAAACAGGGAAATAGAAAACCTAAACATTAAAATTTTCCCACACTTTCTCACTAGCCAAACATTTTTTCACTTGTATTAACTACTAATGCATGCAAGCAGAACATAACAATAAACCAAAAAAACAAAAACAAAAAATTTAAATCAACATAATCCAACAAAAATTTTAATATTAAAAATAAATAAATAAATAATACTCCAAACCGAAATTAATACTCATACCCAAGTAAACCTTAATGCAATCTTTGGCCTCAATTCCAGAATTTGAAGCAGACCCACATGAACAAACACAAAGGAAACAGTATTAAAAATGTAAAAAAAATTGCATCCAAAAACAAAACAAAAAATTCACGTAAAAGTGAAGTTTGACTAACCCAACTCGCCTTTGTCTCTTGGGCTCGGCGATGAACGGAAACAAAAACACAAACAAAAAAAAAAAGATGAGAATAAAATCAAAAACCCTAACCCTAACAAAGAGGAGAGAAAAGAAAGCAATAGAGAAAAGGGTTTTTTTGTTTGTTTAGCTTCATTTAACATTAACAGTTTTCAGGGCCAGACTTGTACAGAAGATTAGCAAGTAAATATTCTGATAGCAAGGGAAATGATAAAGAAATCGGGTATGAAAACGTCTAAACTGCTGATATTTTATCAAAATTAATTCCCATAAATGAGGTATCAGAAAAACATGGTCACACACATATCCAATGAAACATATGAGTGAAGGAAAGAAATTAAACTTAACAAAATAATCACCTTCTAAACGGATAGAAAGCCACAATCCACAAATACGCTTCACCTGCAAGATCCCATTAGCAATTTTGTAAAAATGAATTAGCACTCCAAAAGATAAAGAGAGAGAGATTACATATAAGGTAATTTTTACACCATAAAACACATTAGCACTCCAAAAGATTTATTTAAACCAAACAAAAAAAGAGAAAGATTATATATTCGTAAAATAGTGAGAATGGCACGGGATTAAGCAAAAAATGAACAAAAATGAACCAAATTATGAATATTGAAACATCAAACTTGAAATATTAGGGGGAGAGAGAGAGAAAGAGGGCTTACCTGCCTTGCATTGGCCGAAAATACCAAAAATCATATCAAGGATAATTGATACTAATTATAATGTCAAATAAATTAGATGACCACAGATAATTGAAAGCCAATGCACGTGAATGAGTGTATATAATGGAAAAAGCGGGTCTTTGGTTTGATTGAACTGTGAGCGGTTGCTAGCTCACCACTATCAAAGGAAATCAATACCTGAAAATCAAAAACAAAAACAAAAACAAAAAACGAAAAACAAAAAAACAAAAAAAAAAAAAGGGAAAAAGTGGAAAACCAAAAACATCCAAGGACATCATTTACATTCATACATAAGCAGATGTGTTATAAATGGTCAAAGACAGGAACCTATCTCTTTAGTTTATTCTCAGTAAGTTGTGAATTTAAATAATTGAAAGACACATTCAAAAACAACAATAAGTGACAAATCACTTATAAGATCCACCGATAGATACAGTACACATCACTCAATAATTGTTTAAAGAAATCAAAGTAAAAAGCTGCTACAATAAACAAAACTAAAACTGAAGCAACACAACACACAAGCCCCAATGATCGAGGTCATTCAGGGAAAAGTCTACAATTTACTGAACAATGGGACTCAGTAAGGGAAATATTCAATCAACAAAAACAGATCCATATTTCCATCCTCGTCCTCTTAAAGAAACTCCTATACAGAGACGAAGAATCAAATACTTGAAGACCTTAATACTTCAACACATATCACAAATCAAATAAAGATGAGTTCATATTACAAAGAACCCACTTCCTCTTTGCTAGAAACTATGACACGATGCACGCCAACATAAGCTCAACATATTACAAAGAAAAATTATAGTATATAATGAAGAAAATTTTTTTTTTTTTTTAATCTGTAGCTGCCTATCTGATAAGTTTACCAAGATAAATTGGATGCTTGACTTGTTAAGAATCAAGACTAAGTTCAAAATCATGACTGTTATCATACAATCAAGAACCATGCCAGGGAAGTCAGGTTCTTCACTACAGCTTATGCAGTAAGTAAAATGTTAAACAAGCAGCTGTGCAGTAGAAGTAATGAACATACACAACCACACATGCTTGCACGCACAAGCATTAATTGATTGCATTTTGACACATGCACAGAAGTGCTAGCTAGTTGCAGCAAATCGACACGTGCACAGGAGCACTATACGGTGCCACATTGCCTACCCTTTCAGACTAGCAAACAGCCCAGAGAAATTTTGCCAGATAACCCTAAAACCAAATATTTCAAAGAACGAGGATATCATATTCAATATTCATAACCAGACATCGCATTTGCGAACTCTTTATGACTCCCTAAGGCAATACTCAGATTCCAGATTCTCAAGAAACCAAGCTGATCTTCAGAGAACCTCAGTTCAAAGAACTCTGTTATCAACCCCAACATAACTTAACTATTTAACAGAACTCAAATCAAGATTTTGTTATTTACCATCATATATTAAAAGGTACCAAACTTTAAAATTTTCCCACAATTTCTCCCTAGCCAAAAAGGGAAATAGAGAACCATAGCATGCCTTTTAACTACTAATGCATGCAAGCAGAACATAACAATCAACCAAAAATAAACTAAAAAAAACATTAAAATCAACATAATCCAACAAAAATTATAATATAAAATAAATTAATTAATACTAAAACCTAAATCATACCCAGGTAAACCTAACTGCAATCTTTGGCCTCAATTCCAGAATTTGAAGCAGACCCACATGAACAAACACAAACACAAAGGAAACAGTATTAAAAACGTGAAACAAAAACACAAACAAACAAAAAAATATGAGAATCAAATCAAAAACGCTAACCCTAACCCTAACAGAGAGAAGAGAGAAAAGAGAGCAATAGAAAAATTTTCTCTCTTTACAAAAAGTTGTCAACACTTCTTTTCCAATTATACAAAACTCTAACTCTTGAAGTGGGAAAACAAAAACATCCAGTCCCATTTTTTTTATGGGACATTGTACTGTTGCTGCCTGAAAACTAACAACATGCAAAAATTATATAAATAAAAGGGCATGATCAGAAAATTTATGCCTATAATGAATACGAAAGAAATTAAATCACTTAAAAGAATCTTGAACTCCATATCCACCAATGAAACAAGCATGTGCAGAACAGAGTAATCATGACCCAGTCTTTTAAAGTTATAGCACAAAGGCTGCTGTTAAGGAAGTTGAAAATCATAATGACAGAAATCAAAACCACTATGGTTACGCACAAATAAACATATCAAATGTAATGTGAATCTTGTGTTTAAGATAAAAATTGAGCAAACCTGAAGTTTCCATGACCCAATGCCCTTCAGCAGCTGTGATGGACAAATTCAGGCCTGAAATTTTGAAGGGATGAATCAAAAATCAAATTAGAAATTTTAGAGAGGAGAATACCAAACCACAACTAATTGCACTTCTATCATCTACTCCTCTGCCTCCATCTCCCAATCTCACACCGAAACCAATAAATGATATCATTAAACAGAAACCCATGCGCAAACTCAGAGTAAAATTTATTGAAGGACCACGAATCATACCTGCATAATCAATTAGTGGAGAAGAGAAAGGAGGATGAAGTCTTGCATTGTTGTAGGTTGTATGCACAATTCTTCAGGAGTGATACTGAAACATAGAAACGAAAAATAGAGGGAGATTGAAGGTCAAGGACACCAAAGATTCAACAAAACCAAAGAGATGATGTAGAAGCCCATGCTGAGTAATAAGATGCCCATACGCTGTCATTCCAACTATGACATTGACTACCACATAAAACTCAAAATGAAAAATTAAATATAAATAAAAATTGAAACAAAGAGCAAACACATGATTTGGATATGTTGAAATAAGACAGTGAAGCTAAAGTAACTGACAATCACGAAGTGAAGCAAAAATAACATGTGCAAAAATCCAACAAACTTAAATTGAACAAACCTATAAAATTAAATCCAATCACAAAACAGATGCAAAATCTGTACCTTGGAGTGCAGGGTGCATGCAGATTTGGAGGAAAAAAAAATGTGAAGTTGTCAATATTTGCATTTGCCAGAGTCAAAAACCAAGAGATAACCAAAGTCCAAAATACCTACCAATTACACAAACAGACCATATACAAAAAATTTATATATGATTGAGATCAAATTAATTTTCATTTTAAAATTTGTAAATATCAGTAAAAATTCCATTATTCAGGCCATTTTTTGCATACAAAATATGAAACAACAAAATCTAAACCCATTCACAATTGATAAAAAAATAAATAAATAAAAACTTTCAAATAAAAAATGGGAAACTAACCAAACGTATAATCCTATTGACCAACGCTGAATTGGAGCTCACAGGTTTTCTCTTAAGCCAGTGTCCACACAAAAAAAAAAAAAAAAAGAATAAGCAATTGAGCAATCAGAATTAAGATGCTTTCTATGCATTAAAAATTTATCCCTAAATTGAACCCAAACTCCTAAGCCTACACTGTAATTGATGTTATGGTCTTCTTTGAGCTCATTACTGTCTTTAGTATCATGTTTATTGACTAATCTGTTTGCTTTAAATAAAATCCAACAAGAGAATTCATAAATGTATGTATGCATAAAGGGGAAAAAAAAAAAAAACAAAACAAACAAAAGGAAAAGAACTCATATTGAAGAATGATGTAGAGCTTCCTTCTCTCTAGCAAAATCCCTAAAAATAAGTAGCATACACAAGCTGATTTTGAAATTAGTTTCAAGCAAATAAAAAAATGTCTAATCTCATCCACATCCAAGAATATTTATATGTGAAAATTTGTTAAATCACTAAGGGTCCACTTGAATTTAGAGAAAATTGTTAGGAAAAGAACGCATACCAACAATTTTTCAAACTTAAAAACCCAAAAGAAAAAGAATAAAAATAAAAAACTCTTTCAAGCTAAATTTTAAACAACTACATTCCTTAATCAACGTGGTTGGGAATTCTTTCTTCTCTTAACTTGCTATATCTCAATAAACCCATTTTAAGACACCAATACCCAAAAAAAAAAAAAAAATTAAGGAAATAAGGAAAATAAAAAATCTAGAATCTTCAAAGTAAAAATTCCCATGTTTATTAAAAAAAATTAATATTGGAGTAGAAAAATACTATTCATAATAAAAAATATGATATCATAACGGGTCCGTTTGGATTGAGGTTATTGTTGCTGCAGAAAACTGAAAGTACTGTAGCAAAATAATTTTTAAATGTGTAAAATACTGTGGGACCCATTTTTAATATTTTTTAATGCGTAAACAATGATAAACAGTACGCAAATAGTGATTTGTCTCCAGCACAGTGAACCCATGTGAGGTTACTGTTCACATGCAGGAAAAAAAAAAAAGACAAGACGTGAAACTGGAAAACGCAACAATCATCTCAATCCAAACACTCACAACATGTCACAGATTTTTGGGTTCCATTGGTGAAAGGAAAATAGATTCCAGAGCCATGGCACTACAAACTGGGTGCATAGATTGTCATGTGCACTACATGGCTTTAAATGGTTGTGGCTAGAAAAGGCCACAAGTAGTCCTATAATGTCAACATAACAAACATGTCGGTTATAATAAGATTTGAAAATGCCATTTTCACCAGTCTTTATCTCAAAACACAATGAAGGGTCTTAGGTTTGATTTCACTGTGAGTGGTTGCTAGCTCACCCCTATCAAAGGCAATCAATAAATTTATAGATATAGAGCAAAGTAAAAAACTGCACCTCCTTTTGTAGGAGTAAATACCTGAAAAAAAAGATGGTATTGACAAAGCTGGCCTTCAAAAATTTTCAATCAATTTACTGGCATTGCTGCCAATGAGACCTTATTTGGCATTAACAAATAAACATAGTACTTGGGATCTCATTGACAAAATATATCTTCGAAAGAAGAAAAATAGCTTATGTTGAAACGTGACTGATCATGTAATATTATTGCAGACAAATGGCCTACATAGAGAACAGAGAAATTAAATAACTGAGAAATCAAAACCCAGATCCATGAGAAATTAACCAAGGAACAGAGAAATCAAAAGATTCAAAACCAACCCAGACCCATGAGAATCAACCAAAGAACAGAGAAATCAAAACAACCCATACCCATGAGAAATCAACCCAAAGAACAGAAATCATATCCAACCCATACCCATGAGAAACCAACCCAAAGAACACACAGAGAAATCAAAACCAACTCAAACCCATGAGGAATCAAACCAAAGAACACACAGAAAAATCAAAACCCAAAACACAAACCACAATCCAAAACTACAGAAATCAAATAGCACAAATAAGTCCACAAACCCAAGATTTATGAGACGAAAAGAGGTAGAACACTAAAAGAAAAAAAACTGTAACTATGGCAAGCCTTACTTCTTGCAAACCCATTTTCACAACCTCCGAAATACGAAAAAGTAAACCCAAAATCCCAAATCAAAAACATACAAACAGAGCACACATTACACTCATTCACATCTACATACATATATGGCCACATACCCACAAGAATAGCGATACCCAAACCCACGGCCAAACAACCATAAACACGCACACACGCGACACAACCGAGAGAGAGATCGCAAGAGGAAAGGAGTGAGAGAGAGAGAGAGTGAACCCAAACATTTTCATTTAACATTTTTATTTCTATATTCTAATATCTTGCCAAGTTTAAAATTTTCCCACATTTTCTCACTAGCAAAACAGGGAAATAGAGAACCCAAACATTAAAATTTTCCCACATTTTCTCACTTGAATTAACTACTAATGCATGCAAGCAGAACATAATAATCAACCAAAAAAAAAAAATTAAATCAACATAATCCAACAAAAATTTTAATATAAAAATAAATAAATAATACTCAAAACCTAAATTGATACTCATACCCAGGTAAACCTTAATGCAATCTTTGGCCTCGATTCCAGAATTTGAAGTAGACCCACATGAACAAACACAAAGGAAACAGCATTAAAAATGTGAAAAAAAAATTTGCTTCCGAAAACAAAACAAAAAAATCACGGAAAAGTGAAGTCGACTCACCCGACTCGCCTTCGTTTCTTGGGCTCGGCGATCAACGGACACAAAAAAATGATGAGAATCAAATCAAAAACCCTAACCCTAACCCTAACAGAGAGAAGAGAGCAGTAGAGAGGAGAGGAGAGAATAAAAATAAAGAAAGGAATTAATATAATTTATAAGAGGGACGTGATTTTGCTTTTTGTGAGTGTAGAGAGAGAGAGACAGAGAGAGACAGAGGTTTTTGGAAAGAGAGCCGTTGGGGTTGGAACTTGTAATGGGGCCCACAGCTTTGTACTATTTTTTTGAAAATAAATATAAACCCAGTCACAGAGTTTATTGTTTCGGTTTTTTTTTTTTTTTTAAATGGAGAAAAGTGACGTGATAGTAAGTGGAAGTTTGAGGAACTAGAGAAATGGTGGTTCTGACTTCTGAGGAAAGTTTTACAATTTTTTTTTTTTTTTTAACTTCTATCATCCAGCCTATCACTTCCCTTTTCTTTTTCTTTTTTATAAGGCCTATCACTTCCCTCGTTTTCAAGGTATCTGTAATTTTAATTTTGGTGCTTAATTATAGTGTCTTTGTCTGTACTACTATTTAAAGGGTTGCACCTGTTTAAATCGAATTTTTTTTTTTTCTAAAATACTCCTAACACCTGGACAAATTTGGAGGACAATCCAATAAGCATTTCTAACTTCTAAATTACCCACTACAGAATAACTTCACATCCACTAATCCACTAAACCTAAATAATAGAGTTAGACATATAAAATTAGTAATTTAAAAACTCTTAAATTTTTGCTAAATTTAAAAAACCAATTTTTCCTTCCACCTCTACATTTCCCCCTAACGGTCGTTGTCAATAATTATTACAACTTCCTCTTAATTTTTTTTTAAAAAAGCTTTTTTTTCCACAAACGTTTTTTTTTTTTTTTTTTTTTACCTAATTGGCCTCAAGTTTTTATAACAAACTCAATCTCTTCCTATCAAAAAAGAACTCAATCCCTTTTTTGTCTTTAGTACATGTTTAAGATTTTTACTGCAAACAAACTCAATCCCTGTTTTGTTTTTAGTGCATTTTTCCTCTCTCTCATGTTATCCATATTCCTTAAAATTAGACACTTTCACATCTCTTTTAAATTCCTCACGTTTAAATTTCTTATCTGAAGCGGTTGTTTCATTTTAAAATTTCTCTCTCCTATTTTCTAGCATCAAAGGAATCCAATACTGCCACTTTTCTTATCTTCTTCCCCTAAAAAAATAGATATTTTCAGTTGTTTTACTGTTACAAAAAGGCTAACATTACAATTTTGGTTACACAAACGGTTTCCAAATACACACAGCCAATGGTGAATCCTTTTCTACTACGTCTCCCATTGTTTAGGTTTTTTCGTTTTTATTTTTTACTCACAACTTTGAAAACACATGCTTTCTGAAACATGAAACAGGAATCGACAAAGTTGATAGGATTTCATACCAGTGTACCAAGCTCTAGCGTCTTTGTTGGCTCCATTGACGACTCAGTAGCCAACAGCTCTAGAGGAAAGAAGTCCAAGCGAGGCACTGCCATGGTCATGCAAATTCATAACACCTTTGTTTCCCCCTTCAATAGTATGTTCAATTTGAAAATTTTAAAAATTTAAAAGCTTTATTATACTGTTGTTGAAGGAAAAGAAAAAGAAAATACAAAACCCTTTCTTTCACATTTCACAGTATAAAGTAGAGAAGAATCCTTCCCATTAAAAATTGAAATTTCAAGCATAAAATAGTTTACACTTTATGTCCACCCTTTTAATATTTATCTTTTGTGTAGTTTGTCCATTAACCTCTTCAAATCTAAACGAGTCATCTTAAAATTCAATGTTTAAAGTGCGTGTCACTTATTCATGATTTAGCCAAAAAGAATGTGGGACTTAACTTTAAAAGATGATTCTCCAAAAAAAAAAAACTTTAAAGGATTTGTTTAAATATTGTGCAATTAAGGTCATTGTCTTATTGTAGGTGCAGATTTAACAGTAACAGTATTGTATTGTATGGTACTCCTTTATTGTTATTTTGTTTTCTAAATTAACTCTTACCGAAAAAATAGAAGAGGTTCTGAGCACGCGCGTGAGCGCGTGCTTAGAGGCTAGTCTATGTTAAAATATTGACTAAGTAATTAAATGTATTATTTATTATCCACTTAAGTTTTTGGGAAGATGGTTTTATAAATAAATTATTTTAAAAATTAGGAAAAGGTTTAATTGGTTATTTAGTAATGTTATGGTTCAACTTTTTTCATAATTACTAAAGTTATCAACTATAAATAAAGATATGTATTAGTTGGATTGGATGGACTTTTCAACAAAATTCGACAAGATCAAGGGGAAAAAATTTCAACCCATCACATATGTAAAAAACCATCCCAACAAGTTAGGTTGGTTTGGATCAATGTGTTGTACTTACATGTTTCATACCTTAAAAGGTTTTTATCAACTATTTAAACACTAGTTATTTTTCAATAGACTATTACAATTCACATAATTATTAAAACTCTAAAATTAAAATATATATATATTTTTTAAAATGAACTTACATATTTGTGGGTTGAGTTGAAAAAACAATCGACCTAGACCCAACCCAACTCAAGGCTAACAAAACATTAGAACCCAATTTAACCCACCAACCCACGAAAAACCAAGCCAAAGCATTGTGTTGAGTTAGGCTGGATTAGTTTTGTCTGGTTGGTGGGTTATATTAACACTCCAAACGGTAAGTAGTTTTGTTTTATAATGTTTTTTTCTTTAAAAAAAAAATTTTGGGTATAATTTGGGTGAAACTTTTACTAACATGTTGTAGATGCACTTTAAGTACATTAAAATGCACAAATATAAAACACAAACAAATATTTGGAAAAATTAAACCCCCCATAGTTAAAATAAAAAATTATATCGTATAATTTAAAAAATAATAATTTTGACTTAAGCATTTTAGTGGAACAAAATTTACGGTTTATTACTCTTTTGAATTTTAGAGTTTTTTTTTTACTTTTAAAATTATAAGATTTAATTTATAATTTTTTAAAAATTTCAGGGTTTAATTTATTGCTTTTAAAATTATATGAATGAGATGGGTGCTCACTAGGATTGGGGCTAGGAATAGAATAATCACCCCATACTTGTCTCATTGCCATTCTGACTTGCAACCACATCCCACAAAGCCAATTCGGCCTGTGATTATCAAGAGAGAGAGTTACAATTTGTATTGTTATTGAGCACGGTAATATTTTGCAAATTTTTTTTTTATTGGTGATACAAAACTGGATGTAGGGGCTTTTTTTTTTCTTTTTTTTTTTTTAAATTCTAGATTTATAGATATAATGCTGATCGATTTGTTAAAAAAATGGATTTGGATTGGAGTGCCTGAGTGCTCGTAGCATTGGCAAAGGCAACATTTTTCAACTTTTTTTTTTCAATTTACTGCTAGCTTTAATCCAACATAGGCATAGGCATTATAACTAGAATGCATTCTGGCTACCAAAGTTCAATATGGTACGTGGATTGAATTGCCAAGTGTAGATCCTCTCACTAAATCCTAGATATCTAACCTTTATTTGTAATAATGAAAGAAGACAAATACTAACCTCTAGAATCTACTTAATGGTTGTATCAAATTATCAACAACAAATACATATCTTTGTTGAGTCTAACACCTACCACTATTCAAAATTTCAAAAACATCAAATTTATCCTTTAGCACAAACTGCACTCAAAACTCTGTGTGCTCATTTTCTCAAAGACTGATTTGTGATCAGTTTAATTGCCACAATGTAACCTCACAGTGATTGTATTGTCAATATGCATGAAGGAGTATGGGTAATAAACAATAAATGGATACCAACCAGATATTGAGAAGGAAGTAGAAAAAGACTTGGAGAGGCTAGGAAGCTTTCAAAGCAATATTAAGTACAGTTAGTGCTTCAGCCATCAAAACAAATTGGATTTTTTTAGAAAATTTGGTGGCACTATTTAGTAGTAGCTAAAACCTCAAGGATATAATAAATGTCCTTTATTGCCCACTTTTCCTTCCAAAAATGAAAAAATAGTGATGACTTGACGGACGCTTCATCTCTCCATCATCTTAAATAGGAGAATATATTTTCAACCATCTTATAATAAGTTAATAACATTTTCAATAAACAACACTGAACATTTTATTGATAGTTTTATATTATTTATCAGATTTTTTCTATTAAATATTATACTTTTGTTTTTGATATGATTAAAAATTTGATTCACTGTAAGTAATTAATGAAAATTTATGAGGGAAAAAAAAGGAATTAGGATGCTTGTTTAAAAACCTCTCAAAAAAAGAATATCCTATATAATAGATGTATGCTTGACATAAGCCATATCCTATATCATAGCTTTAGAATTTCACAAGTTGAGGGGGTGTTTGGTAGAGTAGTTTGAGAATTGTTGTTTAGAGTTTTTTGAAATACGTGTAGGTGAAAAAGTGTGTGGAGATGTGTGTAATATTGTTTAAAATGTGAAAATGTGAGTTTGAACTCACTCACCAAACAGACCCTGAAATTCTTTTATATTTTTAATTTTTTTTCTCAATTTTTTTTTAAAATCTAAGTCTCAGCTTTTAAAAAATAATAATAACAAAACTACCTTTTAGAGTCTCACACTACCTTTTTTCTCAGCGTTATTTCAAATTATTTAAATTTCATCTTTTTAGAAATAAAACTAATTTTTATTTTCATTTTTGGTCTCATATTATGCAAATAAACTAACATAAATAAAGAATTTCCAAGCAAACAAATATAAAAGTTACCAAAAATTATAACTTTCATTAAATACTATACAAATAAGCTACCGGCAAGGCGGCAACTATAAGTATCCAATGGTACTTACATCTTTAGAGAGGTTTCATTATTGTTACTATAAATACCTAGGTTTTAAATTGCCTTTTACCAAAAATCATTAATAAATTTACTTCTTTTTTTTTAGATGGGATTTGATCTGAATCTCTTATTTTACTACAAGAGATTTTAATAACCACAAATTTTGATTATAATTAAAAGTTAGAATTTAAGAGAGATATTGAGATTTTACATTAAGGAGGAAGGTGTAATTTGCTTCTTCTTTTTTTAATTAAAAAAAATCTAAAAAATAAGTTGTACAGCTTTTTATACATTATATTAGATTTAAATTTTTTTTGGAGAAGAGATTTAAATAAGTTGATTGATGACAATTTTGGCGTTAGTGATTGGACCATTAGCCATTGATCATGATCATGAAGGCAGCACAAAGTGGGTGATGTTGATATCCCATACATGACGTACGTGCCATGGCCTATCAATTTCCATGGTTACTATAAAGCCACACCTCCCTAGCTAGCAAAACCCACACTGATTTTGCCTAAACGTGAGTTGAGAATCTAAACTTCTTCTAGAGCTGTGGATATGGCTGGGAAACTCATGAAAGCAGTGCAGTACAATGGCTATGGCAAAGGACCTGATGGCTTACAGGTCATTCTACTTCTACTTCATATTTCAAATATTTTATTTCTTATGGTATTATTCTTTATTGAAATAAAATAATTAGTGGATTCCAGTTATCTTAACAGGTTTGAATAGATTCTCAAAAAAAAAAAAAAAAAAAAAAAAAAACAGGTTTGAATTAGATCACATTAAAAATTGATGGGTATTTTTGGACTATGATAAATAAATAAAAATCGTCATAAAGTAGAACTAATAAGTTGAAATTTTACTATATCTTAAAAAAAAAAAAAAAAAAGGGTTTTTTAGTGATACTTTGTTAGTGCGTACATGTGGGAGGGTCAAGACGTAACCAAAAGTTATATAGTTTTGAATAAGATAGTTTCATGGAATCATAATTGAATTTGGGCGGAGACCCAGTTGATAATTTTGTGAGATTCAGGTTGAAGAAAGGGCTTCATGTTTGTTGTGTTTGTTTTCCTTTTAATTGTACATAAGGGTTGTTTGTTGGAGAATGAAAATGGTTTTTGTTATTTTTCTTAAATTTTAAGGATTTGGCTGTCATTCCTTTTAACTTACGGCATCTACATAATTGCTCTTATGTCAAGATATCAATTAGTTTTGGATGTAGGCAAGATTCAAACCAAAGTCCCTCATTAGGCTAATTTGTTTTGGTTTACTTAATTGAGTATATGGAATATGTATAAAAGGTTGTACC
Source organism: Quercus parvula (assembly GCA_030820535.1). Lineage (NCBI taxonomy): Eukaryota > Viridiplantae > Streptophyta > Magnoliopsida > Fagales > Fagaceae > Quercus > Quercus parvula. Next base: position 3,943,273 of record JAUAME010000008.1, on the reverse strand, counting down.
TAGTGCAAAGAACTCAATTCTTTGTACAAAAATCTTATTGATGTAGAAGGCTAGATGGTTAATGGATTACAGTTTCAGCATACATAATTCTTTGTAAAGATAGACAGTGAGAAAATCACTTGTAGTACCATGGAAAACCAAAATGTCTGCATTCGAATATCAGGACCTTCTATTACGTGATTGTTTGATTTACTAAAATCTTCAAATCTTCAAATTTTGTTTCTAGTTGATATGAAGTTTTAGATCATTTTTTAGGTTGTATAGGCAATAAGGTGAGTTGTGTTTGGCACTTTACTACTTGATTTACAAAGCAATAAAGCCATTGACAATTTGACATGGCCTTATTAAGATCACATGACTACTTCAACTGAATCTTTTGTGAATTTCATGCTTGTTTCAGCATGCTGAAGTACCAATTCCCACTCCCAAAAACAATGAGGTTTTGCTGAAATTGGAAGCAGCAAGTCTAAATCCATTTGACTGGAAAGTTCAGAAAGGCATGCTGAGGCCTTTTCTTCCTCCCAAGTTCCCTCACATACCTGGTAAATCAGTGTGCTTTTGCTACAATCCCCGAACCCCCCACCCCCCGAACCCCACAAAGGTCATACCTAGTGCACAAAATTCCCATTTCTTATGGGTTTGGTTGCAATACTGATTTTTTTAGACAATCTTTTACTTGGGAGATGTATGTTAGAGTATTTAGATCTCTTTGCATTTCAGAATCTTATACCTCTTTGCATTTCGGAATCTTATATAATTGGGTCTTGAAGTTGCTTGTATATGCATGCAGAACTAATGAAATAGAAAACAGAGAGAAGGTGGGGAAAGGAGGAATAATAAAATTTATACCAACAAATTAATTTTTGAATTATTGGCATAATTTCGGTTTTTTCAAACTTTTGAAACCATTTCTTAGCTGAGGGAATTCCTTGTCGGAACTTGGAACAGCTTCTGATGTGGCAGGAGAGGTTGTGGAGGTTGGACCAGGAGTGACAAATTTCAAAGCTGGTGATAAAGTTGTAGCTGTGGTTAACCCAATGGTAAGTGGTTGTATATATCTTTTGGATTGTTTTCCTGTTGGCTTAGGCACTTCTACTTTGGATAAAGGATAAAGTTGCCTTCCAGTTTACGAGAACCATGGTTCCTCTTGAGCTCATGCATTATATTTCTAAAACTTCCTACAGTGTATTGTTTCTCCATTGTAGTGTAGAGTGTAGACTTGAGCTCATGCATGGTTGAATACTTGTACGTATGTTATTTACACACTTTAATATTTTTTCTGTACTAGAAACATAACCACACATCTTGTTAAACTAGCACAGTTTCATCACATGTGACACTTTGGCTCTGAACTTTGCCATTAGGGTGTGCACATGTTAACATGCCTTTTTATGTTCATGAAAAAACCGTAGATTTCCTTGTCTTAATTTATACATTCTTAAATGTTTGAACTCGGTGATCGCAAGCAATGCTATCAAAACCAGACTGGACTGATTGGTCGAACCAATGAGCATCCCAGCCAAATATGGAGTTTGATTTTTCAGCTTTTTTTCTTTCACCAAACCGGACTAAACTTCACACCACTTGAACCAGCAAGCTTTGAAGTAGCCTGGTGTAAACAGGGACAAGGTTAACTGAGTTTGAAGAGGAGGGGAACAAGTTATGAAGTCATTAGAGCTTAATGGTTTTCTATGTGTAAGTGCTAAAGTGACATGAAGAATAAACTTTTGCACAATCTGATCTTAAAGAACCCTTTACTTTTGGAAACATTATTATTATGAAACTTCTCAATATTCTCCACATATTTTCTAAGTGTTGGATTTTGGGATATGTGTGGTGTGCATTAGACACAGAGCTGGCTTCTTCCAAGAGTACCTAGTATGGGAGGTACTAGATGTGGTCATTTGGCTTGACTGTGCTATTTTATCTAAACCAATTTTAGGTGTCCTCAGTTTATGAACCTGCTGATATAGGATGTGTCATCTATAGTATGTCGTGCATTAATTTTCTAAATTTCTACTATCTTAATGTCTGTATGGTTTGTGTAATGTAAATGAATGACAGAATGGTGGTGGACTAGCAGAGTATGCTGTGACCAAGGAGAACATTACAGTTGCAAGACCATGTGAACTTTCAGCAGACAAAGTAGTAGGCTTGCCAATTGCAGGTTTGACGGCTCACCAGGCTATAACACAATCAGCTGGTGTCAAGCTTGATGGAAGTGGAAAGAAGAAGACAAACATTCTGATAACTGCTGCCTCTGGTGGTGTGGGTCACTATGCAGTTCAACTGGCCAAGCTTGGAAATACACACGTGACAGCCACTTGTGGTGCTCGCAACATTGAACTTGTCAAGAATTTAGGTGCTGACGAGGTTCTTGACTACAAGACCCCAGATGGGGCAGCTCTGAGGAGCCCCTCTGGCATAAAATATGATGCAGTTATTCACTGTGCAACAGGCATTCCTTGGTCTACTTTTGAGCCTAATTTGAGCCCAAATGGGAAGGTAGTTGATATTACTCCTGGCCCTAGTGCCCTGGTGACTTTTGCCCTGAAGAAACTTACATTGTCCAAGAAGCAATTGGTGCCACTAATACTAATTCCCAAGAGTGAGAACCTCCAATATCTTGTTAACTTGGTGAAGGAAGGGAAGCTCAAGACAATAATTGACTCAAAATATCCCCTGGGCAAGGCCAAAGATGCTTGGGCTAAGAGTATTGATGGCCACGCAACTGGGAAGATCATTGTGGAGCCTTAGGTATATATATGTAATATGCCCTGAATTTCTGATGTTGATGTAATACAATAATAAGATTAGTTAAGGGCCACGCATATAGAGATACGTAAAACAATGCATCTGGGGATGTTTGGTTTTGCCTAGTAATGAAATTCCTTCGACCCGATTCTGCAAAATGATGATGTTCAGGTTATATGTTCTTGTTGTGTTTTTGGTCATATTTGTTATTCAAATACAGATTCTCTCACATCTGTCTCACTGGGACAGTGGGAATCCTGGGTCCTTGTCATGTCAATACAAACACAGAATTTAAAAACAAAAGTAGTAGTTAGCAACAATTGTAGACAAGGATCATGTAGCAATTGGAAACCTTTTAAAATACTATAGATAATAAATAAATAGCTCTCCAACGATCTAAGCACTCAGTCTTGAAAAGTGAGTCTAAATTATAATATGCCTTAAAACAAAACATAACAAACAAACAAACAAAATAGAAATTTAACAACTTCTTTTTCACATATATTGGAAACTTTGTAAAGATATCAAGAATTCAAGATCATTTCTGACTTTGAAAAAGTGATTCTCAACCGTCTACTCAAACAAAAACAAGAACCTATTGGGTTATTTTTGGCTTTTTCCGTTCTTGCTGGGTGAGTATGGACTATTGAGTCAACATATTGGGTATGTCATTTTAAAAATAAGATCGATCAAAGAACTGGAAAATGGTCTAATTCCTAGTTATTATTAGTTGCAATGCCAAATTTTATAGTTTTTACTTTTTATCCAAAAAAGGGCTAATCTAATCCGATTTTTAAAACCTTGTTTAATACAACATAGTTAAGGTCAAACTCATTGGTTAAAACTTTTGGGTTAAATCAAATGGAACTCTTTATATTGGGAAAGCAAAAGCTTTGAAGTGAAGAGCTAACCATTTCAATTCTCAATCACATTTAAAAAGTAGCTCTGTTGCTATTCAATTAAGTGATTATCACCAAGTCCAACCCATCAATCAATCCCTCTGTTCCACTTTAGATCATTTTGGAGCTTTCCATTACGTGAAATTGACTCAATATAGGATGAAACAAACGAATCAAGGAAGAAATTATTCACTATAGCAACTAAAAATTATTTAGGGAAAATTATAATATACACCAATAAAGTTTGGAGTTGTTTAAATTTTACACCATAAATTCTTGTTTGTTATCAAAAGTAGCCCATTTGCTAGTCCACTGATGGAGGATCTATTTTTGCTAACGGATGGGAACTTTAGGTTATAAAATTCAAATTTTCAAATTTCAAAGTGTAAAATTCAAATAACACAAAATTTTAGGGTGTGTATTTGCAATTAACCAATTATTTAAAAAGTAATTCTAGTACCACCTAAAAAACTAAAACCTTTGTCACAACTATCTTACCATGTAGATGACTAATTAGTCATTACTTTCACATGAACCTATAATTTTTTTTTAACTACTAACAATATGTCACGTGGATAATTGTACTATTATTTATGCCGATTCATGGGATAACAAACTCTATTATATAAGTATTTATTTTGTGTTCAAAAGAACAAAGTTCGTTTGAAAGATATTTTTTTTAAAATGAAAATTAAAAAAAAATTGTAGTTATAATGAGAAAGAGATCTAAACCCGGAATGTTTTGGGTTTTTTTTTTTTTTTTTTTAAATCATTTGAGTTATAAGTCTCTTGACAATAGAGATTTAAAAAGGTAGACAAAATTGTTTATCAACATATATAAAATTATATAGAAAATTCATGTGTGTTGGAGAATGTAGTATCTATTACCACTACTAGGAGAAATTATACGGTCCTCATGATGGACCATGTCATTTATTCACCATTTTAATAAAAGATTTCCACATATTTAAATTGCTGAGTCAGTATTTAATTTTTATTTAAAACTCCACAATTTTAAACAAGTGGAAGTCTTTTATTGGAATGGTGGACCATATTACTTGTCCACCATGAGAACTTTATAATTTCTCCACTACCAGGTAGGGCTTTGAGTCACTTTGATTAAGACAATAAAATATCCATGTATGCACACTTTCTCATCACCCAAAATATCCGTGTATGCACACTTTATGTTTAGGAGAAATTAAAGTAGCTCACCCCACTTGAACAAATCATGGCTCAACCGATCGAGGTTGTCTTCATTAATATTGGTTACATATTACTTGGCCCCGAAGCCAAATAATTACTAGTTTTTTTTTTTTTTTTTTTTTCCGAAACTAGAAAAAAGAAGAACAAGAAAATACTAGTAGAAAAGGGAAATTATTTATTTGTTTAATTTAATTTATTAATAAAATTGCAACCCAATTCGGCGTGGGAAAGGAAAGCCACACCGCCTTGGACAAGGTGTATATATATATATTAGCCTTAACCCTTAAACTGCATGCTCGTCGCACACATATAAACTTCTTCTTTGTGCTGTGCTGTCAGCTGTGACTTCCTTCTCCTATAAATCTTGGGTTCTCTCAAACCTTGATGTTTATGCTACGTGGTTTTCTTAACTATTTTTGCCTTTAATTTTCATCCCTATTTATTTATTAGCTCAATAAAAGAGATTACTATTTGATGTATAAGCAATTAGAACGAAAATTACATTCTTTGTTTATTAGATTTTTTTTTTTTTTTTTTTGGTCCTTTTCTAGAGGAATGCTTACTCCAATTTGTAATTACTTCGTTTGTAGCTAGTTCTGTTCTCTATAAGCATAAATCCTAGTTCTTTTTGACTTGATGATAGGTTAGCGTATTTCAATATGAAATTGGTTTCATCATTCAATTATTATGTATTATAATTCGCTTACATTAACCTTATAATTTTATACTTATAAGAGCATTAGCATGGGAAGTGTAAAACCCCCCACAAATGGCTATTTAGCAATTGAGAACCCAAAACAGTGCTTCAATTCAGTGTGTATATACAAAAAATTTTAGCATCCGTAAACGGTAGCTGTTCATGAGTTTGTAAACCTAAAATAATTTAATTTATTCACTTTCTCTCTCTCTGTTTTCTTGGGGTAAATAAATTGTTTACATTATTTAATGTTGTAGTTTATATCATTTTAATAAGTTGTAGGTAAAAATAAAAATTGGGATATTTGGTGAGGTATATAATGGGATGGTAAAATACACAGTAATTTTTTTTTCTCTCTCTCTGACCATGTTATTATCAAGTTCCAACTACTTTTTTTGTGGGGTTAAAAATTTGCTTTATGATACTAAAATTTTTTGGGTCATGTAGGTGGAAGTGTTGAGAGATCGATATTGATCCTAAACAATGAAGCCGGAATCAAAGAAACTTCGCAATTTTCACACGGACTCCCCTGGCGTTAATTCCAGCATATGTAAGCTGCGAAGAAATTATGGCTATGTTGACTTACGTGTGCTATTAGACCCGAATAATGTAGAGGAAAAGGCATATAGTGATAGTGAAGACGAAGATGCTTCATCATCCTATATTGCCAATAACAAAGATAAGGCTGCTTCAGCTTACGACTTCAGTGAGCTATCTAAGGCCATTTATCTTTCAGTGATCAATGATGGTTCTTCTTCTTCTTCTTCTTCTTCTTCTTCTTCTTCATCTGATGCCAATAATGTTGGTGCTGCCAACAAAGATAATGGGACTACTGCTTCCACTTTCAACTTCAGTAAGCTTTCGGAGGCAATGCATGACATTCAGGAAAAGGAAAGACAAGAAGCTCTTGCGAGATTAAGGCTTTTCCGTCCACCCATGTTGAGATATAACGCTCATCCAATTCCACCACAAACAATGCAACTCCATTTATTGAAACAGAAACACTCCCAAGAAGATGCTACCCACTGAAGTTAAATTGACAAACATTATTAAGGGTTTGTGAATTTATATTGCAGCTGCTTATACATGCTTCAATATTAGGACAAATTAATTTCCTTCTTTTATATTTCAGTTTTGTTCATCTTGAGGTGTCAATGATATTCCTTTAAGTGATGCTGAGAATTTTTTTATTTTTGATACAAGAATGCTTTTGGATGTCTATAGGTATAGTTTTCATCCGATCTACTAGCTGTGGCATGTGCTATTGCATTACCATACCTATTAACATGAGAGAAGTAGTTGCTTTGTAAAGAGCCAAAAATAGAGATAATGTTGTTTACGATATGACAAAAAGAAGACATGGCCATGTAACCGCCTCGAAGAGCATTGATGACACTCAGTGAATCACCCTTGAAGCTGGACCGATGCAACCTGATATATATCTAGGCCTTCTTGCAGCCAAAATTTCCAAAACCTCAACAGATGAATATAAATGAATTTTTTTCTGATAAAGCTGCCATAACTTCTCCTATAGAATTCAGAATTTACAACCCCCATCTCAGACTCATTTGTTTGTTCAAATACTGCTCTGTCTGAATTTCATCTTATACCGTCTCCATCAGGTGCTTATGAAACTCGTCTAGGCATGTTTTTTTGTTACCCCCAAAATTTTATCAAGAGCGATTGATGGTCCCTTCAAGCAAATCTTCGAGGCAACGTTGAGTCCATTAAACTCCAAATTCCAAACTCATTTACTCTCACTGCAAGTCCACAAAGCATGGAGGGTAGTTTCTGGACATTCAGACAAGCTACAAACATTCTCATTTATAATCTTACGCTTTTGAAGATTTGCATTCTCATTTATAATCTTACGCTTTTGAAGATTTGTTTTTGTTGGTATAGCCTCAGAGCAAGACCACCAGATAAAGATCTTCACCTTGTTTGGTACATTCATCTTCCAAATACCGTGATAGTGAACTCTTCTTGCTTCTTAGCCAAATCAAACAAGCATCTTGATTTGTTGCACACAGTGGGATAGTTTTTATTTTTTGGGCTTCAAGTGGTAAGAAAAAAATTATCAAGCACATCATGGTTCCTATTAAGATTTGGAATTAGAAAAAAGGATAATGCAAAATGCTTATCTGGATATTATTGATCATTGTCATCAGATTATATAAATCAGCACAGTACTTAACAAACTAACTGAAAAATAACCAACTCTACTAACTAATTAAGCTTATAACTCTTCAACAGCAACATCAGTTTCTGCATCAACAGCACCTGCAGAAGTCCTTCTTTAACACTTCCCCTCAAGGTCGAGCATAAATGTTATTTATGCCCATCTTGAAAAGAAGATTATTGAACTATTGATGTCCAAGTGGTTTTAATTTGTCAAAATGTCTGCAAGCTGATGTCTAGTTGAAACATGAAATGTTTTCACTGTGCTGTCTTGGATCTTCTCCCTTACAAAATGACATTCTAATTCGATGTGTTTTGTCCTCTCATGGTACATAGGGTTAGTTGCTATGTGAATTGCAGCTTGGCTGTCACAACAGAGGAGGGCAGGTTGATCATGATTAATGGTTAAATCCTTTAGCAAACCTACTAACCACACAAATTCATTGACTAAAGTTGCCATAGTCCTGTATTCAAACTCAGCAGAAGACCTAGAGCCTGTGTGTTGTTTCTTAGACTTACAAGAAATCAGTGATTCACCCAAAAACACACAATACCTTGTAATTGACCTCTTGGTGTGGACACAACGGGAAGTTGCCACCTAGTTTTTGCAATGGTCTATGAACCATGAATATAGCATCCTTTCAGGGAAGGACCTTTGATCTTACTACCAGAGATATGGGTTCGGAGTTAAAGTACAGTCTTGGAAAGGTGCTAGGCACCCAAAACTGCCCAATTCTAAAGTTGGCTTCCTTTCATCGTGTCTTATGTCTTTACCCTGTTAAAGGCATATTCAATATTGTATCTATACTCACACACACACACACACACTAACATTCATCCAACAATCAACATGGTATCAAACATCCCTAACCACTCATCTATCATGATTTGTCATCACATCACAAACCCTAACATACATCTAATCATGCATATCATCACATCATATGCCCTAACATTCATCTAGCATACATGATCATCCTAGCATTCATCTAACATGGCATCACATTTCCTAGCATACATCTATCTCATCTCATCCAAGGCAGCAAGCATGTTCACACATCATAATCACCAATTAAGGGAATAATCAAACATATTCATCATGTTCATCAATCAAGAAAGTTCGTCATGTTCATTCACCAAATCAAATGCATGTTCATGTAATTATGCATGACTTACCTCACTTACCTCATAGCACCACAACACCTATGCATCAATGCATATTCATGTTCATATGCATGTTCATGCAATTCATCAAAGATATAAACCCTAATTATCAAAATATCAATCCAAGCATGTGAAACATGTTATTCTACTAATCTTAAACCTAAACATGTGAAAACTAAACTCAACAAGACTTAAACATGTGACTACAACAAAATAAAACAAGTAAAATAACAAGAACCCTAAATCTATGTTTCTGGGCACGAGGATGCATACACATGCCTCTAGTATGCGTTCGCATAGATAAGTATGCACACACATACACGCATAGAAACATATTTTTAAAGCAAGCAATAGACAACAATCAAACAAAACCTGACATACTTCTAATATATAACCAAACAACTTAAACCAACAACAAAGATATCAAAGATCAATGAAATAAAAATAAACAAAACAAAATCTATTTCTAAACATACATTGGATCTAACAACAAATAAGAACAACACTTAACACATCCAAACATATTCATCAATATATCTAATCATATCAACTTTCCAATCAAAATATGATGAGACAAAACAAAATAAAATCAAACAAAACAAAACAAAACATATTTCTAAGCATGAACAACATATAAATTAACTAAGAACAACAAAAACACAAATTATAAAAGATCCAAATCAAGAAAAAGCCATGAAGAGAGACTCACCTTGTTGTGGAACACAAACTTGATTGATATTTCAGTGCCTACACAAGAGGGATTTTGCAGATTAGTACAATGAGGGGAAAATATATGATAAGTTAACATACGTTGGAAAGAATTCTGGAAACTAGCATCTCGAATTTTAAAAACTCAAGATTGATGACGAAAATCGAGGCCTTCAACCTCAAGTTCTACTGCTGTCGTATGCCAATTTAACCACATAGATCTCAAGTTTATAAGACTCGAGTTCTAAAAAGCAAAACTGAGTCTTTGAAACTCGATTTTTTTCGGATTTGAAGAACATTCTGGTTGGAGATCTGCAGCGCCGAAGAAGACGATCTAGTGCTAGGTGGGCAATCTGGTTAGAGAAGAACGCTGGTGGACGATCTGGTCTTTAGCAACAAGGAAGAACGAATAGACGCGAGGAAGAAACGAAGAACACTGACGAATAAAGGAATGATCTGACGAAGAGACGAAGAACAGAGGAAGAATGCCGAAGCTCCAATTGGACGAGAGGAAGAAGAAGAACGCTGGGTCAGATCTGCACACGCTAGGTACTTAGAAGAATGTGAAGAAGAATAAGTGAAACTCAAGTCTTAAAAACTCGAGTTCCACGTGGATTTTCTTCCACATCAACTCTCACCACTTACAAATTGAGACTTAAAAACTTGAGTTTTATCTTGGAACTCGAGTTTTAGATATTCGAGATGCTATTTTACAACATTATTTTGAAATGTGACAACTAACTAATTTTTTTGATATTTAATGTTATTTGGAAAAAAAATTCACCTACACAACAAGATCAAATGACAATCAAATGAATCAAATTATTTCAATAGTTCATAAGTGATCACAACTCAAACTAAAAAAACGTTATTGAAAAGATTGTTTTGAAAAAGGTTTTGGAAGGATTTAGAAAGTAGTTTCTACCTTAAGACTACTAGAGAAAGGTTTTGAAGAACCAAAAAATGTTCATGGTCGTTGTGTGTGCAGAAAATCAGAGTTAGAAAAGTGTTTTGGAAACGTTTAGGTGAAAAATCAACTCTCTCTTGCTAGGGTCTTAGTTCGGAGGCATAATGATGTATTTATATGTTTAAACTAGAGTTTTCAGGATTATTTTTAGGGTTTTGGACGTTCGAAAGGGTCTAGGGGCTGGGCCTAAAGCCTCCTTCTTTGCTGGGGCCCAGCCCAAAGAATGAGGGTTTGGGCCCTAAAAACTGAAGTTATAAGGTTCTGGAACGGGCCCTATGTACGTAGGTTTGTGCATGCGTACCCTGGAAGTTTCATGCGTAATATTTATTCTTATGCATGTGCCCCCAGAAACCCTAATTCTGATAGCCCGACTTCAAACGATCATAACTCACTGAATTTAAGTCCAAATTAGGTAAAATTTGTGTTCAAATTGAAGCCCAGGATGTATAATTTCCAATGAAATAAACCTAACTAAAAAATTCTTTGTGGATCAAAAGTTATCGTAAAAAAAAAGAGCAAATGTCATTTTTCAGCATTGTTTTTCAAAGTGATTTGAGCACTTTTGAATTGTGATTACTTCCAAACTATTAAAATGACTTCAATTACCTTTTTTAGACATGTCAAACTCATCATTGGGACTAGAGACTAAAATTTATTAACCGGGTAAAAAATGAGGTGTCTACACCTGGTATCTGGGCAGTTTGCCCAATTTGAGTCACAGTAACCCTTTAGATGCAGATTTGAGTTTGTGGAGAACAACAGTCCTTGTCCTAGTGATCCTTTCAAGTATTTCAGCACCCTGTAGGTAGCTTGCAAATGTGGTTGCCTTGGCTGTGAAAGAAATTGGCTGAGCTAGTGTACGTTGAAGGCTATATCAGGCATTGATAAGGTTAAGCATAACAATTTGTCAATCAGTCTTCTATACTGAGCAGGATCTGGTAATAACTCTCCGTGATGATTTGAGAGCTTGGCATGTTGTTCCATAGGAGAGGTAACTGGCCTTGATGCCAATTGACTTGCTTCTGCAAGAAGTTCTAAAACATATTTCCTCTGGTATAAGCTAATACCTTTACTAGACCTTGCCACTTCTAACCCCAGAAAGTACTTCAAAGATCCAAGATTTTTTAATATGAACTGATCATGAAGGAAAGTTTTGAATTTTGAAACAACCTCTAAATTATTACAGGCCACCAAAATGTCATCAACATAGATCAAGAGTATGATAATCACCCCATCTTGAACCCTAATGAACATAGAATAATCTGATTTTGACTGATAAAAGCCATGATTGATAATGGTAGTGGACAATTTATAGAACCACTACTTGTTGGCTTGATTAAGCTCATATAAGGACTTGGTGAACTTGCAAACCTTCTCCCCCTTGCTACCAAAACTAGGTGGTGGTAGCATTTATGCTTCTTCATCCAAGTCACCATGAAGAAAAGCATTATTAATGTCAAGCAGCACTAGGTGCCAATTAAGGGCAACAACAACAGCCAACAAGGTTCTGACAATGACAAATTTCACCACAGGGCTGAAAGTCTTATAATAGTTAAGCCCTTCCTACTGGGTATAGCCCTTGGCCACCAATCTAGCCTTAAAAATGCTATCATCAGCTCTATGTTTTATCTTATACACCCGTTTACATCCTATTGGAAGTTTGCCAACAGGTAAATTAGTGAGCACCCAAGTGTGATTGGCTTCAAGAGCTTGGATTTCAGCATCCATAGCAGCTTGCCATCTTGGATCTCTATAAGTCTTAAAAAAGGAAGTAGGCTCAGTAGCAAGAGACAAAGCAATAGTAAAGGCTCTGTGAGGTAAAGATAAATGATTATAGCATAGAATTAATTCAATAGGAAATAGCTAAGCAGATGAAGGTGAGGAATCAGTGACAGCAAGTTTGCAGTGAAAGTCTCTTAAATATTTAGGAGCTTTGTGTTGCCTAGTGGAATGTCTAAATGGTTGAATATGAGAGTGAGTAACGGGAACAGATGGGACAATGGCACTAAGTTGAAAATTTGTAGGTTGGATGTCAATGTGGGATGAAAAAGATGGAATTGTGGGAGAGAAATTAGTGATAGGAACAATAATAGTAATGGGGTTTGTGTCTAAAACAACATCAAGAATGGAACTAGAAGGAAAAAATGGAGTAGGTGAATCTGAATCAGAAACAAAATTAAAAGAATGAGGGGATGGAAAGAGGGAACCAGATGATAAGGATGAGCAAGGATTATGAGAGGTTAAGTGATGAGCCATGGAATGAAAGAGGAAAATAGATTCATAAAAGACAACATCTCTTAAAAGGAACACAGTTTGGGATTCTAAGTCAAAAAGCTTGTAACCTTTTACACCATAAGGATAGCCAAGAAATATGCATGGTTTAGCTCTAGGATCAAACTTAGACCTATTCCTAAACAATGTAGAAGCATAGCATAGACAACATGGAGTTGAACCAAGTAAGACTTCATAAGGAGACTTATTATGCAGAAGGGGACTGGGCAATCTATTAATCAAGTAAACTGCAATGAGGACATAATCAGCCCAGAATTTGAAGGGAAGATTGGCTTGAAAATGTAATGCTCTAGCAACGCTGAATATGTGCTGATGCTTTCTCTCAACCACAGAGTTTTGTTGAGGAGTATCAACACAGCTCAGTTGATGTAGGACACATTAGTCAGTGAAAAATTTAGACCTAGAGAACTCAAGACCATTATCTGATCTTAGAGATTTGATTTTTGTTTGAAATTGTGTTTCAACAAAGGTAAAAAAGGATTGTAAGATACTTTGTGTATCAAATTTGAACTTCATCAAGTAAACCTACTGCAATCATCAACAATAGTGAGAAAGTACTTGAAACCATTAAAAGAAGGTACAGAGAAGGGACCCTAGATATCACAGTGAATAAGATCAAACACTGAGGAACAAACATGATTCTCATTAGGAAAATGAAATTTCTTTTATTTTGCAATAGGACAAATAGTACATATTGGAAAATTTGAAATAAAAAAGGATACATCAGTTGCACTAGTAGTAATACTATGCATTCTTAACAAAGAAGGATGACCTAGTCTATTATGCCAAAAAACTGACTTATTAGTGACATCAACATTATTACAAGATACAAAAGACAAACTATCAATTAAAGAAGCTTAAGAAAAGTAAACATCATGATAAGATAGAATAGTAGGCAAGAAAGTAGAAAGCTGAAATGGACTGAAAGTTGATCAGAATTGGATTGTTGCAGAATGTATAGACCCTTTTGCTTTTTACCCAATCCAATTGTCTTCCATTGCACTAAGTCCTGGATAAAACAGAAACATGATAGGAATATGCAACAACACTTTAAATGATGTGTCAATTAGCCAATGGAAATGAGATTGAAAGAGTGAGGTACACATTACACATTATCGAGAACTAAATCGGTGGAAAGTTGGACTTGACCAATGTGAGTAACTAAAACAGATTCACCATTAGGAAGTTTAACTAATATATGAGCAACTGAGGTAATTCTTGTGAGTAAGGAAATTGAATGGATCATGTGATCTGTAGCACCACTATCAATGATCCAATCATGTGGGGAAATATCAAAAGGGATAGTGAGATTATATGAGAAAATTGAATGGTCTAGAGTGATTGATGCTTGTAAACATAAAGAATCAACTTTATCTAAATCTTTATCCTTAGTCACAGAAACAATACCTACTGTGGATGGAACTAGAGAGTTGAGATGCTTTGGGCTAAGTGATGAGAGTGGCTGCTTGATGAGTCCCAAGAGATGGCTCTAGAGTAGGATGTAGCGAACCCAAAGCGTGATTGAAGTAGACAGGGCAAAACGGATTAGAATTTGATGACCCGACTCAACCCAACCCGAAAAATACATGACCCAAACCCGATTTTTTTTTTTCCAGTCAACCCGACCCGACCCAACCCGGATAACTCGTAACTCGACCCGTTAAAAAAAATTCGCTAAAAAAATATTTAGACTACATTCTGATACTAGGCGCATAAAGTACAAAGCACTGGAACCAATAGTCAATAGATTATAGATGTTCACAATTTACATGAGACAACAGACAAGATAAGACGATCACTAAGAGCTTCACAGACATGAGGCAAGACAGGACAACCATTAAAAAAAAAATCTTATTCAATTTGATACAATCACACTTCACAGCTCACACACTAGACTCACTAGCAGTCTAGTACTCACTATATACTAACACACTAATTATCAAAAGATAGAGAGTAATATCAAAATGAAAAGAGAAATTTGCATAACATTTAGGTCTAAGTAATTGAAACATAGCATAGTCTTAAATGACATGACAACAATAAACCCAAAAACTATCACATTTGGAAATAGTTTTGCCACATAGCTGATACTATAAAATCTCTTATAATATCTCCTTGTCTAGCATCCTCATCATCTTCTTTTGGAGTAGGGGCCACACGTTCACGATGAGAATGCAAAACATCTTCATCAACTTCAGCAATAAGACTTTCATCAGGATCGACACCCATTAAATAATTATGAAGTATGCAACATGCTAAAATGATTTCATTTTTGGTGTCAACACAATAATTTGTCTCTGTAGTACTTGCTATTATAAGAAATTTCTTTTTAAGTACACCAAATGCTCTTTTAATAGTAGTGTGCAATGACGCATGTCACAAGTTAAACAATTCTTTAACATTTTCAAGGAGATAAACAAAGAACTCTTTTAAATGATAACGAACTCCCCTATAAGGTGCAATCAGACAACTTCTATTCATGTATCCCGCATCAACAAGATATTATTTACCTAATAAACAATAAAAACCATTAATTATATACTACAAATTTTTTAATTATAAAGAATACACTCTAATACGTATTTAAATTAAATTTACCTTGTGGGATTTTCAAGTTATCGTTTCTAGTTAAAGCACTCTTTATTATTCTTGAATCTAAAGCAGTTCCTTCCCAACCTGGTAATATGTATGTGAATTTTAAATCAAATGAGCATGCCGCCAACACATTTTGTGTTGTGTAACCCTTCCTACTCCGATATCTTGGTGCATCCTCATTAGACACTTCGACACGAACATGTGTTCCATCAAGTGCCCTAATACAATCCTGAAATTAACATTATCTCTCAAAAACATTTACCTTAAAATATATTTGTACTAAACTACTATCAAATATAAATTATATGCATGATATATTTACCTTAAAATATGGGTTGAACCTACTACTTTGTAGTATTTCAAGTGGCACTTGGGTTCCATTAGGTTGTCAAAGGAATTGATCCTCTAACATAATTATTGATCTTAACACGTTATGAAAATGGCGACTAATGGTCTCACTGGAACAACAAAAAAAGAAGGATATTATACGAGTCGTCTGATTATGTGCTAGCATGTGAAGAAACTTGCCAACTTGCTTTTCAACCGTGGCATGCTATGTGTCTTGAAGATCACCATCTCTTCACAAAATGTCACACAAACCTTGAAAAGCTTGTGGACCCATGCGTATTACATCATAGCATTTTTCACTATTCCTAAGTCAAGACATTAGTTCATCACAAACTTTTTGTCTTTCTATGGTTGATTGTGTAGGAATGTGGGGAACATGTCTTCTTTTTAGTTGTTGCCTTTGATGGATAATGTAACACAAATAACGGTATGCAACATGAACCAATGCTAGTTTCCGCATAAAGTCCAAATAATTATGGTCTTAAGTACCTCATCATTCAAATCCATCTAAGTAAAAAAATAGATATGCTATTAGTCCAACTTAGAAAATTATGGGCACATGTTCTAAAAAAATAGTTAGGTTATTAGTCTAACTAATTATGAATGTGTTACGACTAATCTAACTAAAACTGTTAAACTATAAACATTAATTTTTTTTGGGATTCAGAGTGTTAAATTATAACATTATCTCTCAAAGTACACGTACATTAATGTCTTTGAGAGATAAACTGTAACACTATCCCACAATAATTTCATGTTATGCATTACCATGATAAAAATAAGCACAGTACTAGTCCCAAGCACTGTAACCCTGCTGTAGAAAAGATGTAAATATTATAGGAAAAATTGGCCCAACAATTCATCCATACTCCAGTACCGTTTAATGTTTATAACCTTTCACCTTCATGCATCTCAATCATTATTAGTACCCAATGCAACTAATAATGATTCTTTCACCACTGTTGTCTTGCAGACATCCCACAATAACACTAGATTCACAGCCATGACAGCAAAGAGAAAGAGGGGTTTTGTACTTTTTCTGAGGACTAATATGTCAAATACTTTAATAGTAGCAGACAAAGTGGTATAAAGTGTATATCACAAAGTGGCATAAAAAAATTTATATTAAAAATAATCAACTCCAACTCATTAGGTTCTCACAAAAAAAAAAAAAAAAAAAAATTCTCCAACTCATTAAAGTTCTAAACTACTATTATTTTAATTAAAATACTTTTCATTTTACTTTCTTCTCATTTTAAATTTTTTTTTACTATTGTTTTTTTCTTAACCACACACTTGTATTTTTTCTAAACTTGTACACTAGCTTTTGTAGACATTTCCTCTTAACCATACATGTGGTGAAGCCTTGGAGATATTAACTAATTGGATGGTTGACTTAAAACTGCAAGTGTAACACTCCACTCGCTTCGTAAATAACAGAAGAAGCAAAGAGGAAACAGAGTAAAAAGCAAATTAGTTGAGTTTTCCAGCAGTTCTCACTTTCAAATTTACAGCAGTTTTCCAGCAGTTCTCACTTTCAAAGTTCTAAATACAATTTTTTTTTTAGTTGTACAGGTAACTCTAACAGTAGTTTTCGTTTCTTTTCACTTTCAATATTTTTAGGTGTACATAATGCTAGTTTGTTTTGGTTTTTAGGTGTACAAAAATACTATATATCACTCTCATGAATGACTAGCAAACAGTTCATAAAAAATAATAAAAAATAAAAAAAAAGACTAGCAAACAACCGAAAAGAAAAAGAAAAAGATAGACATACTTGGTTTGAGCAATAACTGAAAATTGCAGCAAACAAAAGAAAAAGAAAGGCCAGTGGCAGCAGCTTCACTTTGCAAAGGACGGACAATATCGTGCAAGAATGATAACTATATTTTTTTACTGCTAAATGAGAAAAAAATGGCTGATAATAAAGGGGTATTTTAGGGATTTTAATAAAAATTTCATTAAACCTAAATTCATTCCCTCTCATTCCTCCCAATTTTAAGGTGTACAAAAATTTGAGGTTTTGAGGGAAAATGGAGGAATGAGCATTCCCTCCTAACCATTCCATTCCCTCCCACTTAAACTCCCAAATAAGAGAATGGACCTTCTATTCATTCCGTTAAAACTCCTAAACAAGGGGAGGGAAGAATATTCTAAAAATATTCTTTTTTATTTCATTTTATTCCCTCCTCCCAAACGGAGCCTAAAAGTTGGCTATATGAATTTAAAGGTATTTAATTTATTTATAGTTATAATTATATAATTTTAACTCTTTATCGATTTGATTTCATGGTACCTTAAATTATATTAAAATATTGTATTGTAGATACAGATGCTGACAAAATTGGCCAACTTGAGCTACAATTTGCAAGTATGAATATTTACAATGCTAAATTTGCTACTAACGTTGAGCAAATTGAGATTGAGGTGTAATTCTTGTAAAATATTTACTTATTCTTTTTTACTTAATATGTTATGTTTATTTTTAAATTTTTTTTGTGTGTAGTTTATCTTTCTAAGTAATCTAACTTTACTATTATTTTAAATGCAACAGGAACATGTGCACTTAAGAAGGCCGATAACTTGATATGGGCTATGACATGTAGTTTTTTTCTTTTGTGGGAATAATATTATTAGTGATGTAAACTTAAAATATACTTTTTACAAGTTTACAAGTTTGCTATCATGTGTGTGAATTACTTACCTTTCTACAAAAAAAATCAAACATTTATTTTAAATATTTTGATTTTCCATACTAATTATGTATTTAAATTTTTACAGAGCAAGAATCTGAACCTTTTGTATTGGTGCTAGACTTATTGATAAGGATAGATCATGATTCATATATAATGGCTACATATGTTTATTTCTTTCTTAATTCATGGGCATTCTCTCTGGTGGCACTAGTATATATAGAAGTATTGTCCTCATGTGAAGTGGTGTCATGTGACCTAAGTATGTAAATACTTCTCTGATAAAGGAGTTTGAATGTAGAAGCAAACTCTGGCTTTCTAGCAGGATCCCCTTCTAACAACCATTTTGTTTTTGTGGTCTTTAAAACTAATTAAGCTGGTCTTGCTAGCTATTACTGGGTGGCTTTTCTATATACTGGTGTAGGATAATGAATTGTACGGTCGATATTCAAATCAGTTGGTTTTATTGACTTTTGCATCATTAGTAAAGCTGATTAAGATGGTTTGTTGGCTTACTTGTTTTGTTTGTTTTAAGATCTATCTCTTTTTGAAGTTGTAAACTTGTAATTATATGCATTTTGACAGTGAACTATTAACATTTAAGACTTTTTTCATCATGAATTTATGACTATAAATAATTTTTGTCATGCTCAAAACTGTTAGAATTGGAAGAATATTAACAAGTGGCATTAAGTGCAATTCATTTCCTCAATTGATTTTATTCATTCTTTCTAAACAGATTGTTATTGATTTGTTTTTATAATTGAAAAAAAAAAAAAAAAACTTGTTTGAAAAATATAGGTCAACCCGACCCGACCCATAACACAATTGACCCGACCCAAACCCGACCTGCCCGTTTTGCCACATCTAGATTGAAGCATTGTCATCAGCTGCTGACACTAAGATGAAGTAAGTTCTTTTCATTTTTCCTCATTTATAACAGTTCTCTGATTACTTGTCAAAAAAAAAAAAACTAAGATGAAGTTAGTGCTACTATGGTTAACTTTTCCATGCCATATGCAGAACTAGTAGGAGAGTAAGCAACCTGGTTTGCTAAGTAATTCTTTCCCTTTGATTTATATCCAGGTGGATAACCATGAATTTTGTAGCAGTTGTCCACCACATGCCCAGTTACACCATAGTGTGAACAGATTGGTCTATCTTTCTCGGCATTAGGCTTACCAGAGTAATTGCCTTTGTTTGAACCATTAGGAGCTTTTGAGAAGAGAGCAGCAGCAGTCTCAGTGGCAATAGGGTTAGAACCGACCCTTCTTTAACTTTCTTAGCAAGAGATAAAACCTTGTTTAGTGAGGGTAGAGGTTCCA
The DNA here is from genome assembly GCA_030820535.1 of Quercus parvula. Taxonomy (NCBI): domain Eukaryota; kingdom Viridiplantae; phylum Streptophyta; class Magnoliopsida; order Fagales; family Fagaceae; genus Quercus; species Quercus parvula. The sequence continues at coordinate 3,923,447 of JAUAME010000008.1, read as the reverse complement.
TCAATAGGATTTGACCTCTAACTGTAGCGAAAATCTCATTGAGACCCATAAGAAAGCTTATAGTACATTCTTCTTCTTGATATTGTGCAAAAGCAGTCTCAAAACCACAAGTACAAACTCCACATGAACAAGAAGGAATAGACTTGTAATTGACTAATTCATCCCACACAATCTTGAACTTGGTATGCAGATTGCTTACCATCCTTTGAAGCTCGAAAACTCTAGGACCATTGCCTTGAGAGAGACGATTCTTCAAAGCTGTCCAGACTTCATATGCAGTGTTTAAGTAGATTACACTGGAAAGCAAATCTTTAGTCATGGAGATGAGAAGCCATGAAAGAACCATCCTATTACATCGTTTCCAAGCAGGAAAAATCGGATCTGAAGTGTCTGCAGGAACTCGAATAGTGCCATCAACGAACTCAGTCTTGTTCTTTGAATCAAGAGCATATAAGATAGATCTACTCTAGGTTGAGTAATTCTCCTTAGTGAGAGGTTCTTTGACAAGAATTGTTCTAGGATTTTCTTTAGAACAGGGATAATAAGAACAGGAATGGGAATTTGGGATGTTGAATCAGAAGTTGTGAAAAGCGAAAGCCATTAAAATTCAAGAAAAGCTTAAATTAGGTTTTGAGGGTTACTGAAACTTCAAGAATCTCAAAGTAAGATTTCAATGAAGATCAAGAACCAAGGAAATGAAGGACCGATCAAAAGATTGAACGATGAAAACTCGAAGATCAACCAACAATGGTGAAACAAGTTTAGTCAAGAAGTCAATGTGCTAAGCACTGGGCTAACTCAACTCTAATACCATATTAAGATTTGGAATCAGAAAAAGGGATGATGCAAAATGCTTATCTGGATATTATTGATCATTGTCATCAGATTATTATACATAAACACAGTACTTAACAAACTACCTAAAAATAACCAACTCTATTAACTAACTAATTTCAAAGTCATGTGTACATCACATGCTCACTTAATAGACTAAAACTACTTGCAGCACATCTGCCTAACATTAAACTACATGTAGTACAACACCTTACTTATAACTCTTCAACAACAACATCAGTTTCTGTATCAACAGCACCTGTGAAATTCCTTCTTCAACAGTTCCACTAATTTGTGTCTCTAGCAATAGGAAAAGACATTTTTGTATCATAAGGGCATAAGGCAGTAAAAACAGCGAGGGAGATCACTCTATGCTGATTTTCACTTAGTAACCAATTTTCTTCATAATTTCTCACTTGTTCTCCACAAAGCCCTTTCTGAGATTACCTTCTTGCTTGAACAATACTACTCCTATAGGCATAGGACCTGAAGAGACTTTAGCAGCATCAAGGACTGTGCTTGTAGGAAAGTACTTAGCCTGAAATACTCGATAAGAGAATGTTTCTATATCTAGCAAGCTTAGGAGGGAAGGTTCCTTTGTAACAGTATTTTCATCCCCAAGGTTCAGAATAGTGAGAATCTTTACTAGATGAATGGACTCTAAAGTTTCAACTGTAAGGGTAAAATGTAATTAGTTTGTTTTGAATATGATTGGGGCCATTTTGTATTAAGTTTGGGGTGTTCTTAGTGACTTGTTTTTGGTCAATAGAAGAGGCTTTGAACCCCAAGGTATCAATCAAATAGAATATAGTCAAATTTGCTTTAATTGGGTAAGAGGGTTGACATGCTTTTTACATAATTTAGGAAATGAAGTGATCTAAATTCATGGGTTGATATTTTCTAGTCATGGCAAGTCCTTGGAGGCTGCATTTGGTTGTTGCAGTAGACAAAGCTAGCCACTTAGAGTCAACTATGTGTTTTAGGCAAAAAAATGGTAAGGCATAAAACTTGGGTCATAGATAGCAGAAGCATAAGAGCTCTTTTGGAGGTTAAAAATTTTGGTACAAGACCTCTTTCATGAGCCTAAGGTACTACAAGCGTCTCTTGCTCACTTGGTAGTACACATGGGTTGAGCTCATGCAAAAAATTTGAAAGAAACCAACCCTTATCCTACCAATCACACTTTTGTCCAATATGTAACACAAACTTGGTTCATGTTTAAAATAATAAAATAAAATAAAATATATAAATTGAGCCCACAGGAAAGTTGGGCTTAGTTGAATCGGATTTGTAGAAAATATGTCATGAAAAGTAGTAAGTTTGATTTATGGATGGGTAATATAAAAAGTTGTAGAAATATTTGTTTATTTTCGTAAATGCGCAACTGTTTGTCATCAAAATGTTAATTCTTTATAGTATTTAAAGAAATTGATAAACATGGGAGGTGGAATTTAGCATCTCAAATGGTAGTGCACATCCTACATTTCAATAAAGTGAAATGTGTTTTGCAGTATTTGATGTTATTGGACAAAATTTTGGTTTATGTGAAATACTTTTTTTTTTTTTCAAAATTTATTTTGCATTACTTATTTTTGGGGTTTAAAAGGAAAATCCCCAAAACAGGTAGCCTCATTTTGCATTCTCATTTAGTTCTCATTCTTTATTAAAAAATATTCTCTCTCTTCATTTTTTTTTTCTCATTCTTTTTATATTCCATTTATTCTTCAAAATCTCTCTCTCACATTTCCGTTGATGTAGGATCTCATGTACATAGCTTCAATTAGCAAGCTTGTCCTTCCTTCTCCAACTTTCCTCCAATGCCAAGCTCCATCTTTCCTCCTCTAAAACCATATAACTCTTCTCATGAAGATGATCAAGTTGTTGTGCAGTGTTGTTAAATACATAGATCCGTTTGAGTGAAGATCAATGATATGTCTAAAGATGCTTGATGTTTAAGCTTTTAACCTGTTAAGTGAAGATCAATAATATGTTTAAAAGCTCATATTTTCCATATAATTTCTTTTACCAAATTTAGAATTATACATCATTATTTTAAGAGAGATATATATATATATATATATATATATATATATATTAATCCAGTTTTTAGAGTTACAAGCCGTGCTAAACTATGTTAATATTAGATTTATATTCAAGCACTAATGCACTATGTTAATACTTAGGTTGCATTTGGTATTGGCATAAAAATTTATTTATTTTTAAATTTTACTATTCAGCTTATTTTTGCTACTATTCATGGGTCTCATTCAGCTTATTTTTGCTACTATTCATGGGTCTCATTACACTTTTTGATATAATTTATGTCTCACATTGTCCAATTTCAGCTACCTTTTAGCTTTATCTGTAGTACTTTTAGCAAAAAGTTTTTAGTTTTAACTAAATAAGTTGTTATCAAACGTACTCTTAGGCTGCATTTGGTTCAATGTAAAATGTTTTCCAAGTGTAAAATATTTTCAGGTGAAAATATTTTTAGGTGTTTGGTGGCATTTTAAAAAATACTTTGGAAAATATTTATTAGTATTTGGTTGTATTCTTGAAAATATAATAGAAAACACATTTTCTACTTGTTGCTCACATTTTCTTAGCTTCCAAACAAATATATAATATCATTTCTAAATAGAGAAACATAAAAGAAACAAAACCAAAAAAAAAAAAAAAAAAAAATCATCAAATTCAATCAAATTGAGAGAAGAAGGAAGAGAGAGAGGCGACTGGGTTCGATCTAGAGGCGAGATCGTATAGCGAAGGCGAGATCATGTGGCAGAGGCAAAGGCGAGCACGATCAGACCGGGTTCATTGGAGATGGGTTTGAGCACGATGGAGGAGTTGAGGCGGCGTGATCAGATCGGTAATGGGTTTGAGCAGCGCGATCAGACCGACGGGGCCGTGGGTCGGGGACTGGATTTGGGCTTCACCGACGATAGCTCTCTCTGTCCTTCGGCTTGGGCTTGGCGTGAATGATGAGAGTGAGTGAGGAGAGAAATTTTATGAGGAGAGTGGAAATTTTCTGAGGAGTGTGAAGGAGAGGATCGGCTGCGTTTGGCATGAGGGAGAGGGTGGAGCTCGATGTGAGGGAGAGTACCAATGATCTCTTCTTTCTCTCTCTCTCTTTGCGCGTCTGAGTTCAGAAATTTTTTGAAGTGAAAATAGAAATGTAAAACAATTTTCAGGTTAAAGCCATAATATTTATAGTCAAATGAAATATTTTTCTTGAAAATTATATTTTCCATGCGCAACCAAACACACGGTGAGGTGTAAAATCATTTCTTGAAATGGTTTTACGCCAAAACAAACGCAACTTTAGTGTGTGTTTAAACATCGTTTATTTTGCTGAAAATTGAAAACTTATTACTAAGATCAATAAAAAAATAATTTATGGGTTACTGTTCACTACTGAAAACACTGTTGATTTACTTTAATGCACTATTCATGTCTCATGAACAGTGCAAGAGACGCTAGTCACAAAAAAAAAAAAAAAAAAAAAAAAAGGCAAAAATGTTGGACGCCAGGCGCCGGCCGTCCAAACGGAGCTTTAATATTAGACTTTATATTTCATCCAAAAAAATTAGATTTTATATTCATTCATCAAATTATATATATATATATATATATATATATATATATATATATATTTGTTTATTTATTTTTTTTGAAAGCATTCGTCAATTTATAGTTAAGTTAGGTAAGCTATTTTTTTATTTTATAAATGCTCTAATCTAACTTTTTATCTATTAAAATATTTATTATATATAAGAATAAATTTATTCAACCTTTTTTTGTTGATATTCTATTCAACTTTTTCCGTGTATTGAAAAATTGTAGCAGTCGGTATAGTTTATTCTTTATATAAAATTGGATAAACCATACACGTTGCACTCTTGGCGGTAAAGGTATGAAAAATTCGTACCTTATCGGTTCACAGCATAGACCCCGACTGTCAAAAATGGTCCGAAGTCCGAACCACACGTTAAAATGAATCAAACTTTCTCTTTTTGTTTGACAAAAAACCCCAAACACTAATCACTTAATAACGCTTTCGTCCCACACCAGACGCTCTATAATTCGACCATCAATGTCAGGGCACTATCGTCATTCAGCACCTAAATGATTTTAAAGTTGTTTGGGGGTACTCTTGTAATGTTCTGGGGATCACCCTCACCCTAAGCACACGTTAATCTTACTTTTCTTTTAAATAATTAATTAAAAAAAGACTAAAGTATATTTTTACCTTAAAATTCAGGATGTTTTTATTTTCACATTTTACATTTTTTTCATTACATATCTTTATGTTTGATTTTGTTTTCATATTTGTCATCGACTTTAGAGTTGATCATTTAGACATTTAAATTTGTAGAATTGAATCTTAGACCTATAAATAATGATATTCCCAAAACTTAAAAAGAAAAAAAAAAGTTAATCTATTCCATTAAGTTATTCTAAAACAAAGTACATTAAGTATCAGGTAAATGCTTTTTTTTTTTTTTTTTTTTAAAGATATGTCATGAATACAAGTTCATTTTTATCAGTAATCTTACCATTAAATGTCAAATAAGTGTCGTTCATTAAAAAAACACATCTCCTATACCTTTATAAATGTGGTCCATTATGTGTGCGTTTGGCTTCAAATTAAAAAACTAGTTTATTTTACTATTCAGCTTATTTTTGCTACTATTCATGGGTCTCACTACACTTTTTGGAATTATGGGAGGGATGAGGATCCAAGACGGCTAATAAAAGGGGTGAGGGCATTTCTAAGGAGGTAGACCTCAGGGAGTTTTTGTGGGATGTTCTCGAAAAGTACTCTCCCAGCTTGTATAGAGGTTGAACGGCCATAGTTGGCAAAGGCATTGAGGATGCCCACCTAACCTCATAAAGTTGAGAGTTAGAGTTAAAAGGAGCACGATGCAACCCGAAAGTGGAAAATGGTAACTTAGCATTAAATAAGGAAGAGAAGAAAAAGGAAGGACAAAGCAGTCATCCCTTCTGCATTAAATGCACTGCAATCACTTAACTGATCGCATTAATAGAGAAATGACTATAAACAGTACCCATACAACTCGTATCTTAGTGTAAAACCTTCTAGCAAGGTCTTTATGGGACAAGTATCAAAGAAGTCTAATCCTAACCCTCCACATGTAGAGTCCAGATGCAATTTGGCTAACTATATAAAGCTAAGAAGCACTTGGGTCAGGGGAGGACAGATTTTGGAGAAAAAGAGAGAGATTATCCACTGGTAACCTCTTCTTCGGACCGAACCCGAGGACGAACACTTATCCATTTCTAGACATTTTCTAATTGAATACATTCAATCACACCTAAGATGAATCTAACTATCATTATTTATTTTATCACAGGTACTTAAAGGTTGATCTTGCATCCCATCTTTAAAATTAATTGTGTGAGTAGAGGGTAGCACGTTAAAATCCATTTAATTCGTTAGCTAAACTTTTTGCCCGTCATATGTACTATTCAGTATCCATGGGTCCCACTGTACTATTTTAGTTAATTTTTATATTTATTTATAGTACTTTCAGCAAAAAATTTTCAGTTTAAGCAAAATAAGCGGGTTTCAAATATACCCTATAACATGTCACCCATATAATACCTACTACCTAGAGTAACCAAATTATTGACGAAAATGAATGATATGACCAATATGAAAATGAAATCAGGCATTAAGAGCCAAATTGAAAATTTGAAAATTAAAATGAAAAACAAATCTAAAAGTGTACCTCAATTTAAAACTAAAATGGTTGAGGGTAATATCGTAATTTTGTGTGGGGGACTACCCTCTCTTCCCCCAAAATACCAAACACATCTTAATCTTTTACTTTCCAAATTTAAAAAAATAAATACAAAAATAAATTATTATTTTTTTAAAATAATATTTCTTTGGTTTCTTCTCCTTCGCTTCTTCTTCAGAATTCTCTCTCTCTCTCTCTCTCTCTCTCTCTCTCTCTTTATGGCTTAACCAGCACTCCACACACTCTCTCTCTCTCTCTCGCTGTTTCTATTTTCTCCGAGAAAATTCGTGATACGCATTGGCGATTCTCAGTGCACGGTTGGCTCCTCAGATCTTTGCCTATTGATTAGTTTTGAAATCAAAGGTGAGAGCGCTCTAAACCTCTTTCGATCTCTCTCGATTTTTTTTTTCTTTTTGTGAATTTCTGAATTCGCGACTTTCTGTTTGGTTTTCTTTTGTCTCGGACTCTCTGATTCATCGGCAATTCAAAAATGCGGTTCGATTTTCTGTTTGGTTCTCGAGAAAACGGAGGAAAACGAAAAAAAAAAAAAACGAAACATTTTAATCATTGTATGTATAATTTATATGTGTTTGACTAATTTGAGTGATTAATTGCTTGAATTAGCTTGGTTCTTGACGACTAAATCTGTTTGATTATGTTTAAAATTAATAATTTATAGTGAATTAGAGTTTTAATTTTAATTTTATCTTGAGTATGAAAGATTTTGTTTTTAATGGATGAGCTTGAAATTAGTGGGTGATAATTTTGATTATTCTGACTGTATTGCATATAATTTCGAATTTTGAATCCCTAATTTTACAAAAAGTTTTAATCTTAAAATGTTCCTTATATTAAACATTATATTTTTATTTGTTTATGGGATCATGATTTGCCTCTGATTAATTCCAATTATAAATCTTTTAAAGCTAAAATTAGAAAAGATATCAAAATTTTGTATCATAACTCATAAGCAAGAATATAAGGAAATGAAAAAATATATATATATATATATATATTTTAAAATTTTAAAATCCACTTATCTGGGCCAAATTTGACGTCAGATTCAAAATCCACTTTAGGAGATTTAATTTGACGTTTTGGTGTCTTCCGCCTTGTTTCTGTAGTAATCAAAGGGAGAAGTTGTTACACAAATGGCTATGTGACAATTTCAAATAATCATCCATGGGTGTTTTTACTCAAATGGATTTTTTAGTAGTCTTGTGACTTGTTACAAAAATTTAATTGGTCATGCGATTAAAGTTGACGTGAATGGTCATTTGAATGGCTACGTAACGTAATGGGTTGGAGGAGAATCCTTCAAATTGGTTGTCCTTTTTGGTGAATTGTTAGGTCTAACCATTTTCTTAAATAGTTTATCTTTGCTTTTGTGTTGTGGGTCTTGAGAATTATACTAATTTTAGTAATCATTTAATTGTGGCTTGGTTTCCTTTTTTTGTTGTTGTTGTTGTTGTATGTAGATGGGATATATTTGATGTAGATGTAAAACAAAATGGATTAATTTTGACGCGTGGCCGTGTTATGCTTGGAGTTCCAGTGGAAGTTTGCAACATGTTGATAGATTCTTCATTGGTTTTCCATCGCTCCTATAATGAAAAGTGGATTTTTTACAACATCAAATGCTCCTTGCTATGTTGTGGAACTATAAAATCTCTAGAAGCTAGTTTCAGACACTGTGCTGACAGTGTAGACACCTCAGTATGGAGGTTGATTGAATTCCATTGAACGATTTCTGACTACAATTTTCTGCACCTGTAATTATGGAAAGGTTAGTTCATTGCTTATGCTTTGGATTTTGTGTGATTGAAAATTCGAATTCTTATTTTTTTTTTCCTCCAGTTTTGTGAGCCTAATGCTGTGCTTCTGTTTTCCAGATATAAAATTTTGGAAGAGCTTGGAGATGGTACTTGTGGTAGTGTATATAAGGCCTGGGATAAGCAAACAGGCGAGATTGTAAGCATCTCCTTACAAGTCAACATTATATAAATATACTTTTAGTATACTTCTTAACTATTTATATTTTTACTAAGGTCTTTTGTAATGGATTGTCTTTCCTTACTTTTGGAATATTATATTTTTATCATGCTGTTTTCTTGTATATGCAAAAGAGTCTCTTCTGTGGTTGCTGAAAATGCAAAGAGCTTTTGTAAATCATGGGATGCTGAGTTTTAGTCATATCATCTGTCAGAGTTCTTTTGGCAAAAGTACTAACTAATAAGTGTTAGATACTTAGTCTGCGTTTTTAAATTAGAAAAATTTTGTGAGATTTTGAACTATTAATTTATGGTTGGGTAGTTTTCATGTTGCCTTTTCCAATGTTTAACAATATTACTATCAGTCTGAATTGTTATTCTATCTCACCTTTTCTAGAATTTTAGAAAGTATTGTTCTCTTGGCCTTTTTTTTAATTAAAAATTTTCCATTGTTCTATGGTTCTGTTCTGATGTTTCTGATCTCAGGTTGCTGTCAAGAAATTGAAGAGAAAGTTTTACTTTTGGCAAGAACACACGAAATTACGTGAACTCAGGGTAGGAGCTGTGGTGATTTTGAATGATAAATCATTGCATTATTGTACATACATAGCTCCATACATGCATATGTATAGATTGTGTATGTGTATTGTGTATGTCTGTATATTTTACTGATAACCTTGCCTTTGGCAGGCTCTTCGTAAATTGAATCATCCCAATATCATAAAACTGAATGAGGTTGTCAGGGAAAACAATGAACTGTTCTTCATCTTTGAATACATGGTAAGATGGTATTTCTTCCTCTTTTAGTCATTTTTATGTTGTGACTTTTATGCAAAAAATCCCAGGAAACCAGAACCTGTCTTCTGATGTTGTTAAACATATTCCACTGAACAATGGCAATGGTGCATGATATATGTTTGTTTTATTTTGTTCAAGCATGTTTGCCAGTTAACTTTTATTGATACGGTTCCTATTCCTAATTACTTTCAAACAAAATTTGATGTGATAAACATAATTATTTTTGATAAAATCAAATCTTAGAAAAATGAATCTCATTGGTAGTAACAAATTGCACGCAGTCAAAAGTTGGATGCATTTAGACTTCGAGTGACATGATTGTCTTGGAAAATGTTATAACTACTTATCTAAGTTCACTTTGGCTTCTTCTAATATATCTATACTTATCACACAAAAGAGATTGAATGAATTATGAATTTTTTCTCCCAATCAAAAGATGATTTCTTGGTTTCAATTCAAATTTTTATTATATTGAGTGCTGGTTTCTCAGATCCTTCCCTAGCCAACATAATTTTTTTAGCATGCACTGATTCACTGAATTGTATTATAATATTCATTCTGCCTTTTCTCCAATGAAAAATTTTCCATTATTGCAATTATAATATAGCAAAATATAATTTCTAGAAGCATGTTTCTGTCCTATAATTTTTCATGCACATCAATCTCATGCTTTTGAAGATTGGATGAATGCCTGGCCAATTAAATTCCATTGTTTATTTATTTATTTTTTACCTTTTCTGTTGGTGCTTGATTTTGGACTTCATCTCTCCAGGATTGTAATCTTTACCAACTAATGAGAGACCGACAAAGTTCCTTTTCAGAAGAGGAGATCCGTAACTTTATGTCTCAATTGCTGCATGGACTTAATCACATGCACAGAGATGGATATTTTCATCGGGATCTAAAACCTGGTAATACATGTCTTCATACGTTTAGTTGTGTGTTCATCCATCTGTGTTTTAAGATCTTTGTTTTTGTCTTTGTGAAGAATTTTATGATTTTATTTTAACACAAATAATTAGAGACCTTTTTTTCCTTGAAGAAAATTTGTTGGTGACAAATGACCTTCTAAAAATTGCTGACTTTGGACTGGCTAGAGAAGTGTCATCAATGGGTCCTTATACTGAATATGTTTCCACACGGTGGTGAGTCATATCAAATTATTTATTCTCTCTGTTGGTGTGTGCTTGCACAATGATTATTCTGTTAAATTTTACACTTTTAGTTAGGAATTACCTGCAATCTTAATTTGGGTTTGTACATATGCTAGGTACCGAGCACCGGAAGTTCTGTTGCAGTCTTCGTCCTACACTCCTGCAGTTGGTAAGCATGTTTATCTCCAAACTCATTGCAGATTCAGCAGAAACTTAGCTACTATTCTTTTTGTTTCGAAGTGTTGAGCTACTTTCTCTCTCATTCAAAGGCTGGTTATGGGTTGGGTTGATTTCCTAAGCCTGTGTTCCACTTGACTGAAACTTATAACCAAACTTAACTTATTTTGATAATTCATTTGTAATATTCTTTAAACTTTCATAAATCTGAATTAATTACATTTTCAACTTAAACTAACATTAACCAGTCATTGTGACACAAACATTAAGTGAAAATAATATAGTGTTACTTATATATGATGATCAAACTTATTTTAAAGTTTAAACCCAAACTTACTGGCCTTACAAGAGAAAAGCAAAGCATATTTTCAGTTTATCTACAGGTTTAATGTGCCTGCTGTAATTTTAGCTGCACTAAGTGACTTTTGGCATGTTGATCAATTAGGGGATGCATTATTGATACTAACTTTTATTCTTTAAATGCCATGATATAGTGGATTGCTTTTTTTAAGAAAAGAAATTAAATGTCTAGGTTTCTGATATAGAAATACACAAAATACACAATATATATAGGTATAAATATAAAAAAGATATATGAATGTGTGGATATAGAAAGGGAGTGCTGAGTTGCTCTTTTGAGTTTGTCTTTCAGTTAACTTGGTAACTCATTAGAAGCTTCAAAATGAGCCTAAATGAAAATTATTCATTCCCTATCTCACATTTTTATTTTTTTAAATTAAAAGAAGACGACAAAACACATCATGGGGATTGGGATTCTTCTATGGCTGTTTTTGTTACCTAGAGTTTAAATTGTTGTGGCCATGATCTTTTCACTTATATTGAATGGACACTTATGCCCTTAACACATATTTATCTGAAAAGATGTTTGAACCTAATTATCCCTGGAATACTGAAATTGCTGGTGTTTATGCTTTTGTAAGAGTAATTCTTATCATGTGTGCATGTTTTTGTGTGTATGTATTTTGGTGTTGGGGGTAATTGATCTAATTTGCCTGCCACTAAGATGAGTATAGAATTTACTAGGGCAAAATCAATTGAAATTACTTATTCTTGGTTTGTTTTCCTATTTGAATGATGACTAACAGACTAACATGTGTACAGACATGTGGGCAGCTGGGGCGATACTGGCTGAGCTTTTCACTTTATCCCCTATTTTCCCTGGTAAAAGGTGATTTTATCTCCCAAGATTATTGTCTTCCATTTTTGTATTCTTAAAGGAACAAATTAGAATTTTAAGGTCCAAATATTAGTAGACTATGTTCATGATTAATGTGATTAATTATTTAGAAGTTTTGAACTTGTGATGATGACTGGTGAAATGGTAACCATTAACCAATTGTTTTGAAATTTCTGGTATGGGTAAAGTTAATAATGGGAATGGTGAGGCTGGATCATTTTTGTTTGATTTATGTTGGTTTGCTCCAGTTTTTTGTATTTTCAGCAAGTGCTGATGTAGCTCTTTTATCTCCCAATAATAATCTTTCTCTAGAAAAAGAATCAATCCCTTCTTTTAATCTTTCTACTCTATTTGATATAGTTTTAGGTGATTTAAAATATTTTGTCATTCCTGTCCATGGCTTTAACTGAATTTTCCTTCACTCTTGTATTCGACAGCCTGCTGGTATAAGTTAACGTACAAACGGCAGCATTTTCTAGGCTTGACTCCTGCTGTGGCTTTCTGCCTACCCTGTAAAAGGCTATGCACATATATTGCATGTGGATTTTTTAGCAGAACTGCATGCTGTTGGGATGATTTAAAAAATAAATAAAATTATGCATTATAATAAGTTAGAGAAAGTCAGGAAGTTGTCTAGTGAGCTGTATGCCTACAATATTCACATCACAAGAGTCATCACCTGAACAATATTTGCCACTCTGCAAAATCTGCTAAATTTTTGGGTCAGATATACTATACCCTATTTTCCTGTAAAAGAGGAGATGCACTTTTTTTTGGCTCATACTTGCAGTGCTACTTACCTCTAAAATAGTTGTAAAAAAAATATGAATCATTCTGCTCCATTTGCTCAAGCCAAGTTCAGCAGATGTCCGCCTTTACAGTTTGTTATTTACTTGGACGGTTTGAATTTAAAAGTATTCCCAAATGTATGTGAAAATAGCTGACCTAATAATATAAAAGGGGCCACACCCTATTGTTGTTTATCTATACATAGATGTGTGTATGTACATATGTATTTATGTTGTAGATAAATTATTTACTGTGTTTTATTGGATATTTAGAGGGAATTCTATTTTCTGATTTACTTTTGATGTTAATTCAGACTATAAGAGGTTGCAGAACTGCCTGATGTTCCGTATCAGTTTAAACTTTTGAAATAAGAGAAACTATGATAACTTATGAACTGACACCTTATAACATAGTTTTTTCAATGGGCAGTGAAATAGATCAATTGTGTAAGATATGCAATATACTTGGTATGCCGGACCTGACTATTTTCCCTGAAGGGACAAACACTTCTCGATTACTCGGCATTTTTAGTTGTGAAGAGGTAAGCTTTTGTTGGCCTGGTGTTCAATTTCTTGTGTTTTCATATGTTGGTCTCTCTCATTATCATTCATTTTTTTTTTAAAAGTAAAAATTAAAATTACCATTCATTCTTTTGTGTAGATTTCAGCCGCAAACCTTTCCGATATCATTCCAAATGCTAGTTCAGAAGCTATTGACTTGATTTTGGTGGGTATTGTTGATAAAGCATGCTTCCCTTATGATTTTACTATCAAATTTGTTGACTACATTTGAATTTAGTAAATAACACCGTGATATGATATCTGATACCTTTCTTCTTGGCTGTCCATAGCGACTATGTTCATGGGACCCTTCAAAGAGGCCAGCTGCAGATGAAGCATTGCAGCATCCTTTTTTCCATGTAATATACGTTCTCAAGTCATCTTTTTCTATCCTATAAAATTGGTTTAATGTATTTATATGTTCTGCATAGGCGGGTTGGGTTCCTTATCCACTCCGCGATCCACTTGAGTTGAAACTGAGCAACACTGGTAAAGACTATTTGTTTATTTATTCTTTTTAAATTTCTATAATGCTCACTTCTAATTTCCTCAGATTTTTTATTGAGTATGTTGTTTCATATTAATATTTTCAAATTTAACTTAATTTTTTCCTCCTTCACTATCCTTCAGGAGCAAAGCCTAATCTAGAGTTGAATTTATGGGGCTTTGGTCATGAACCTGAGGACTGTTTTCTTGGCTTGACGTTGGCTGTGAAGCCTAGTGCTTCAAACTTAGGTAAACACTATTGTGCCCCTTGTATTCTGTATTTTAGCACTTTGGTGTCTACTTTTACACTTAAATGGAGAAAGTGATAGTAGTGTTTTTCTCCACTTACAATCACCCCTCTATTCTATGTTAGCTACACATGTAACTTTGAGTGTTTTCACTTGTTCTGGTCAATGCCAAAATCTTTATCTAATTGACAGGGCTTGCCCTGCTTCCTTGGCCCCACTGGAACAGTCCCAGTCCCATTTCTGTTTTTGGTTGTTTTGGCTGGAGATTTTGTTCATCTAATCAGGGTCTGGAATGGCCCTCCCTGTTGCTGACCCTTTGTCATTGTAACATATAGGAGTGGTGGTTATATCGGTTGACTGCGTGAAGTTAAATCTAAGCCCTTTCATATGGGTTGGAAATTTGTCAGATGCATGTCAGGATAGCTTTTTTTAAAAAAAAAAAATTTATTACTTTTAAAAGGAATATAAAAATCTCAAGCTGTGGCACACAAGTCCACTAGTTTGTCTTGAGAGTGGTCACTTCCTGCTAAATGCCAAAGGGTAGAACCGTATCAAACATACCTCTCTCAGGACCAGCATTGAGTAAGTAATGACCCTTATGTCAGGATGGCCCTTTTTATGTGTCAAGAATTTTGTCGTATAAAATGAGTTAATATATGACCTTTTTAAGATTCCCCATTGATTCCTTGATATACTCAACTGGTTGGCACCTCTTGGTGTTCCAATGGAGACATCCATGTTCAATCCCCCCTCCCCCAACTATTGAATAATCAATCTAAAAAAAATCATATCACGTACTTTTCTATGGAGACATCCATATTGCTTTCTAAAATCAAGCATCTTATAGCAATGCCTTCTGTTGGAGCAAAGTTCTCTAGATTCTAGGGATGGTTGATAGTAGTTCTGTGGATTGTCTGGTCTCTTCCTTGCAATCCATTTTTTTGGTCTTTAACTAAACACTTCCCACTTGTTTTTGATGGGATGTATTTCAGTTTTGTTTGACAATGGAACTGTTTCCTGCAGAAGTGTTACATAATGTTTCTCATGGTATGATGGGAGAGGTGAGTTATAGGGCTACTGTTCAGCAGCATATTGTACTAGAAGCACTATATTCCCCTGTGAGACATTGTACTTTGTTTTGATATTATGTGCTCTTCATTATGCAGGACATACTGTTTTGTTCTGGTTTAAAGGATGATTCAGATCAGTCAGGTAATGCTTAGGGTTCATTTCTTCTAATTAATGGGCTCTGCCTTGAAGAAGAAAAATATATTTCTATACTCCCTCTTCCACTAGCATTTTTGTTAAAGCATGCCTAAGCACACTTAGGGTTTGTTGTTTTAGCTTAAAATGCGAGCTTATGTACAGCTTTTTAGAGTCTACTTTTTCTAGGTATAACTGTTCTTCCTTATTTCTTTCTCTTTTTTATTTTTTATAGCCAATGAAAATATGTTCATCCAATCACATTCTTAAAACAAAAAGCATCATGTACAAGGTACATCTTAGTATCTTACCCTAAGAAGCATGGACACAACAAAATCCTCTGCATTTCTATGTCTGAAACATGTCAGACATGCTCGTGACACTGTTGCATGCATGTACATCAAGTGTTCACTGGACAAAAAAGAGTTTTTATTTTATTTTATTTTATTTTATTTTTGGACATCAGACATGGTCTCTCTCTAACTCTCTTGCTTTCTTTCTCTCTCTCACACACAGTCAAACTCTCTCAATCTTCTCTTTTGCCCTCTCGATTTGCTCCATCTCTTGGCCAATCTACTATGAGTCAGTCAGATTAATGCTGTTTGAAGCTCATCAGTTAGTCTCTTTCTCTCTCTCTTGGCCTGATACAGCAGTCTCTTTTTTCACTCTGAATGTGAAAATCCCCCAATGATTCTCTCTCTCTCTCTCAGTTAAACACTCTTGGTCTTCTGTCTTGTTCTCTGTCAGCCAGACGGGTGCTGCTCAAAGCTTATCAGCCTCTCTATCTCCCTTTCTGGGGAAAAAAAAAATCTTTAAATGTCTTTTTATTTTAAATTTATTTATTTATTTTTTTGGTGGGGGAGGTGGAAGGCAAAAGCAATTTTAAAAGCAGAGTAATCAACATGATGCTTTAAAAAAAGTTTATACAAAAACAAAAAGATTATATCATTTAAATGAAAATGGCATGCATTTGAGATAAAGCATTGACTGCTTGCTCTTTGTTTCGCTCAAAAACAGAGTACTAATTTAAAATTTTTTAAAACCTTTTAATAGTTTAACAGTAGTCATACTGAATTTTGTTATTCTGTACTTATTACAATTGAACACTGTTATATGGCATTATGGTAATCAAGGATTCAAAAATATTAAAAAAATGTGTGATAATATGTCAACTAGCAACTGAATTCTTTAATTATGATGGGAAATTTGAAAATTTCTCTATGTTCACTTGACAAAATTTATCCCTGGAAACATGTAAGAGGAATATGGATGATTTGGGCTTTAGCTAGACCAATCTTAAGATTAGATGCACTAATAGTGGACAGGAGTAAACAGTAAGTTGGTATTATTCCTGATTTCCCTAATAATAGATGTAGCTACTTTGTTTCTTGGAAAAGAAAATTTTCTTTTCTGTTCTGTTTTGTGTTGGCAACTAATGTGTCATGCTTACCTTGTGTTCCAGTTTTATGGCCACTAATTACTCCTGATCGAAATAGAATTCAACCCCCTGTGGAATCTTCCTTGTCCTTATCTTTCAGGTCAGTTCATTTGTGCCCATAATCATTTATCCTGCTCATTGTGTAAATTACATAGGACTGGATGTAGTGGCATTAGAGAAATTTCAAGTCATAATAGTCTTCCCATAGATTGTTGTCCAAAAGTTGTTAAAAATTGTGTTTGTATAATTTCAGCTGTAGTTACATATGTTAACATAAAGTTCTGCTTGTTACCATTTTCCTTCTTGGCAGTTCAATTCAACATCCATCGATAGGAGTTCCACAATCTGCAGGGTTCTCCATTTCTTCACTGCAGCCTAATATCTTAGATGGCCCATTTTTGGCCATTTCCTCCCCCTGCCAGAAAGGTCACTGCCTATGAATGACTAAGTTAATAAACTGAAAGTTACGATACTGTAGAATGTATTTACAGAGAATATTATAAGAGGTAATTTTTATAGATTCCGTGATTACATTACCTCCCTTAATGTAGAATGTATTTACAGAAAAGTTCATATATCTTCAATTCATATTCTGAAGGTATTGACTACCTATAATCTCTTTGTTTTTTTTTTGTTGTTCTTCCTCTTCCTTTTTTCATAGATTCGAATGGTGCACGGTTAGATTATTAGATATGTGGTTTGTGTACATATATGGGTGAATAAATCAATAGAATAAAATTTTCAAATCCAACTTCATTTATTATGATCATTCCTAAAATGACTTGTGACGCCTGACGGCATCTTGTGAGATAAAATTTTTAGCAATTCACCCCCCCCATAAGATATACTCTGTAGTTGATGGTTTGGATATGAGATGAGCCAGTATACCCTAATCTCCGAGACATTGTTGAAGAACTTTACTTGAAATATGACTTATGTTTTCTACAAGCCACCTCCGATTTTCATTAAACTTTCAAGGAGATGGCTTCTCTAACTGTTAGTAACAATCAGAGCTCACAAGGAAAGGTGGGGTAATGCCAATTACCCTCCTAATGGCCACTAAAAAACAACTGAATTTTCTTCAAACTCCTAATGGTATAGGGTACAAGGCGGGCATTCTTCAAGTTCAAACTACTCTTTACCTCTCTTTCTGCTATTACTAGTCACAATGAGTGTCTGACAGTGTTATTGTCCGTCCTGGACTACTTAGCTATTGACACTATCGTCTTTCTTGTCTTCTTAAGAAGTGGGCAAATTGTGTGATGTCAAGGTTCTCCAAATGTGCGCCTGGTGACAATCTTGGGATCGTATTCTCAATAAAGATTTTGACCAGCTCATGTTCATCATACTTTACATGACAATTGAGGGCTACGTTTTGCAAAACGACGAATATACTCAGTAATCCTTTGCCCATGTTTTGCTCGGTGTTGTTTAAACGGATCAAAGTAACTTTTCCTTGCCGTGGATGTACTTGCTACAGAATTCTCCATCATGTCTTCACATGTGGTTATGGACCTAAGAACTTGCTGACATATTCCGGCTACAAAGCTGGCTGCGTTTGGTTCACTACTCGCTTATATCTCATTTTTCATAACCCGAATTACATTCTCATATCCTAATTCCCTATTTTCTCATAACTCACTCTCTATTGTGTTTGGCATCAGAACTTGGTTTAGTTTTCAATTTAAAAATGCAACATTAACTCAAAATTGTGAAGTACACAAGTCAGTCAGACTCAAACGGTACTCCATAGAAGAAAAAAAGATAGTGGCACAAAGAAAGAACAAATCTAATTCCAATAGTTTCAAGTCGGTCATATCTCAAATTTCAGATTTTCCCCCAAATCTCATAATTTCACCATATATCTGATATTTTTCAAAATGGAAAGAGATAAATCTCGAAACAAATCAACCTTGTTGCCTTCAATGAGAGAGTACCAAATTTGTTTGTCTAAAGGAGGAAAAAAGATGAGCTTGAAGGTGAAAAATGCAAAGGGCGTTGTCTGTTTTGCTCGGTTTACTGAAACCATGCTTCTTTGGTAGTTGGTATTCAAGCTCTCTCTATAAACATCACCAAGCAGTTCTTCCATTTCCAGGCCAAAATAAACAGAGAGAGAGAGAGAGAGAGAGAGAGACGAAGCAAAAGTGAAGAAAGAAAGAAAGAGAAAAAAGTGTAATTACACCTTTGAGTTATGAGTTAAGTGGCATTTTGGTAATTAAACATGAGTGGTGGGGTATTGTCACATTCAAAGTTAGATACTTATGTTTGGAGTCGAGTGTTATTCTCCCAAACCTCAAGAGAGGAGAGTGTAATTATCCCAAACTCAAAATTTGGAAGTGTAATTATTCCTTTGAGTTATGAGTTAAGTGGCATTTTGGTAATTAAACATGAGTGGTGAGGTATTGTCACACTCAAAGTCAGATACTCATGTTTGGGGTGGAGTGTTATTCTCCCAAACCTCAAGGGAGGAGAGTGTAATTATCCTAAACTCAAAATCTGAAAAACACCAAAAAGTTGCTCTTGATTCTCATCACTCATTCCCAATATTTTGAGTTATGCGTAATGAGAATTAAGCATAGAGAATTAAACCAAACAACTCAGATTTTGAGAACTGAGCGATGAAAATTGAGTTTTGAGTGATGATTTTGCCTAAACTCAAACCCCTCATTCAAAAGCCCTTTTGAGGCACAACTCAGATTCACTTGCTTGTGGCCTTATTGCATCCAAGAACTTGCTTACATATTTCACGACATTCTCTCAGTACACCATACATCATAAATGTCGAAGTCTTGTACTCTTTGGGGTACGGTTATTGAGCAATTCAACTGGATAAGGGGGGACCTTTGGACCAAGTGTCAAGGCTCCCCAGGAAGCCTTTTATGCTCGTATTCAACCAAAGCAGCCACATCTAAAATGGTAACAAATTGTGGAGTAGTTTTCCCAGTTCCCAGTTCGTGGGTCCTCGATGCTTTTATCTTGTTGGTTCTTTTCAATTAAGCAATTTCCTATTGTTGTCTTGGCCTCTCGGTGTAATACTTGACTTTCATTTGCTGAACAACTTCGATGAGCTCAAATTATGTCTGTTGCATACTTTGCAACATTTCTTATAGCAAAGCAATTGAGGATCCACCATTCCTTACTAGATTTTCACGTTGTTCGTGTGGTTCGGATTGATTGTGCAACAATATGTTTGTGTTAAATGTTCCCTTCCTTTTGTAAGCTTCGTGACTTCGACAACATGCTACATTCGACATAGTTACTCTACTCCCTAGTGGAGTTGCCAAGAATATTGGGGTTGCTTTTGTCACATCACCACGTGTCATGTCTTGATGGACTTGGCTCTTTAACTTGAGTTCAAGATGGATGGAGAGTTGAGTCCGCTGTTGACACAAATGGAATTTGCATGAATAAAAGAACCATAAACAAAGGAGTAAATTCAATACCTACTATCAAGTTGGATTTACATTAATGGGTCTTAAAAAAGGGTAAGTTTGGATGAATAAAATGTTGAAAAATTGACTCAAATTCCAATTGTGACTGGAAAAGTCAATTAAGTTTCCTAGTTGAAGAATAATAAATTAATTTGGGTTTCTTTTGTGTGAAAGAAAAGACTATTCTTTAGTGTGGAAGGAAAGTCTATTCCTTGTTAAAGAAGTAATATATTCCTAGTTCAAGAGGAAATAGGAAAATAGTCTTATAAATAGACAAAAATAGAGCGAGAAACTAAGAGAGAGAAAAAAGATTTTCACTTGAGAGGTAACCCAAGGAGAGAGACAACAAAAACACAAATCAAGGAGTGAGGTTTTGTTTGATGTTGAATAGAAAAGAAAGCTAGAAAGGAGAGAGCTTGTCCGCTTCTAGAAGATAGCCAGTAAAAAGAAAAATGTTTATATCCTTACCTCACCGTCATTTGCTATGGCTTTAAAATGGCCCAAAAAAATGTTTATATCCTTTTAGAGGAGTTGGTAAAAGCTAGAGTAAATGCCTACCATTTAGTTGCTGGATTTTAGAGTGGATCATAGTTATAAGCAGTGAGATTGATGGAAAAATTAAAATTTTTTTTTTTTTCTCCTTACTAGTGATGGGCAAGCATTTATGGTGAGCTGCATTTTAGGCCAAAAATTAAATGTGTCCAATAGGCAATAGCTGTAAGACTTTTTTTTTTTTTTTGGGTATGCTCTTGCAAGTGATCCCCATTTGCACAATCTTTTTCCTTGAGTGACCAAGGATATATGAAGGAAATTTTTCTTTACCCTCCAAATCACATCTCCCCAAATTTATTATGGGCTTGGGCTACATGGAGGTAAAAATGATAAAAATAATGGACCTGGATTCATTTGGGCCTATAACCAGCAATAGTGGGCCTCTTGTTTTACTTGGGTCGTTTGTTTTGGGCTTGTCAGAAAAAATAGCCCCGAACAACTGATAATTAAAAGGAGAAATATAGCCCTGAACAACTATTATAAATTTATAATCTCTTTTTTAGTTTTTACATGAGAAATATTCCAAAAAATAAAAAAAATAAAAGGAGTTAGACATGTTCAACAAAAAGCGTCATGATGTGCCATATCACTGCAAATGATTAATAACTAACAATAAAAATAATTAGAGACAAGGACAAATCAAGAATTGAATAAGAATTTTGATTGGATTCCAATCCACCACCATCTAGAATCAGATGCCTTCCTCCATTTCCTTATTAATTAAAAATGTACTAAAAATTGACCATCGTTTCTCCCCACTTGTTGATTCCCTACAATAAAACCTGAGCAATGATTTTCATTACAAAAAAATATAGGATCACACAGAATTATCATAACTTCCTTGCCATAATTGTTATGTGGTACCATGTGAATAATAAAGAAAAAATTAGGGATTTTATGTAAGTGATAAACAACTATTTACAGTATGTTGTGCGAGAGTTATGGAAAAAAAAGTCGTAAAATAGTTTATAGTTCTAGAACCACACTTATTATACACTAATTATCACAAACTCATCCTACACATACTCATTCTAAACACATAATTACGTTGTCACGTGAATTGAAATCGTGTTTTAAAAAAACAATTTAATTGTTATTTTAACTGAAATCATTATCTTCAAAACATAATTTCAATGAGAATATATAAAGAGTGTGCGCAATAACAAATTTTTACAACAAAACGGTGTGTAACCATAAAACCTCAGACAGCTCCAAAAAAGTCAGAGACAGACAACATGGCATTGAGCACACGTGGCATTCAGTTGGCACCTCCAACTCCAAGTCCAAGTGTTTAACCACCTCCCTCCACTTCAATTCCTCAACTCAGTTCTTTCTTGCTTAGCATAGAAGAAAAGAGCGATTTCTCTCTCTCTCTCTCTCTCTAGCAATCAGCAATTAGCAAGCAAAGATGGGTGGTGATACGATCACCCCTCCCCCTTCAATTTCTGGTAAGCACCCTATCTTTCTGTGTGTGTGTTTCAAAATGTCTTAAGATAAGAAGCCATTTCTATTATTGTTTCTTCTTCTTTTTTTTTTTTTTTCATAGGATTTTCCAGAGAACCAAACAGGGTTTTTGTGTTTTTTTTTTTGTAAAACCCAATACTGGGGGACTGTAAATTCTGTAACTTACAAAACCCACTTTTTATTTATGCAGAGGAAGACTCGTCCTCTCTAGAGCAAGAGTTGTCAAACTCAGCATCCCAAGCCCCTACTTTTTTCAGGTATGTCATGCATATAATATTAGATTCTTTTATTAAGGGAGAAGTGAAGAAAATAGAATCCTCAAACTTGAAAGTTGTATGCTTTATGTCATTTTGGTTTATAGAGAAACTGAAAAACTTAAACTTGATCATATGACCCTCATGGTTTCCTTCGGCTCAATTTGGAAGGAGTCAAATATCTAAGTATTAAATTCTAACTTTTAATTTCAGTATAATAATTTTTTTTTTAATCTCATTTTCTAAGTAAACAAATGGGTTTGTTTTGGGATTGTGTTTTTGGTGGAAGTTTGAATGTGGGTCCTGGTTTTCAATGGGTCAGGGATGATATGAGCATGAAATTTGAGCATGGTACTATGATAGAAAACGATGGGATGGGTTTTGGGGAAGTCAATGAAGTAGGAGATGGGTTTTCTTCAGCAGCTTTGGATTTCGAAGCCAGTCGAAGGAGGAGACACAATGCTTATAGAGAAGTCTTGCAGAGTTATGATGAATTGCAGATTCGCAGTGAAAATTTGAAAGAGGCAAAGAGCAAAATCTTGAGGTACTAATGTAATATGTTAGCTGATTTTGGTTTCATTTTTTGTGTTCTTTTAATTCCTTTTATTGTTGTAATAGTTTGTATGCAACTTTTTGGTGTTTTTAGTGGCTTTTATCATCTAAAACTTAGTTTCATACTCCTTATAATTGTTAATGAACAAAAATCAATTGCTTGAGTTTTGCAGAATATGAGATAAACCTCAAATTTTCTTGTTCTCTAGAGTTTGAATCTATTTATAATTGTCAAAATGACCGAAAGTCGTGCACACATACACGTACATTTTCTCACACAATTACTATATAATGGTCATAATTCACTTGTGTTTTTGCAATTTATGCTTCTTTGGTAAAGTAAGGATATTGAGAAGGTAGAGAAGAATCACAAGTATTTCTGGACTAGGACCAGTTAAAGGGTAGGTCCAGGTTTCATTACCATAAAACTATAAAACATCACATTATTAATTGTAATGATGCAGTACATGTAACTATCACTAAGTGATTTATTATTCATTGTGCTAGAGACTGATTATGCTTAGCCTAAAATGACGTGGTAGATTGACTTTGACAGCTATACCCCTGGAGCATGGATGGAGAAGGTAGGTGGCATGCAATTGACTGATTATGATGTTCCAAAGACAACCTCACTCATATTAATTGGTCCAAAAGGATCTGGAAAAAGCAGTCTTGTAAATAGAATCTCCAAGGTGTTTGAAGAAGACAAGTTTGCATCAGAAAGAGCACAAGTATCATGTATAATTCTTTAACATTTGACATTAATGTTAGATGTAAATCATGAAATGATGCCGTCTTTTATGTTCTTTGAATAAGGGATGAATTTAGTCATTAATTTATATAGTTTCAATCTCTCTATGTGTTCTCTTGTGCCAGATTCATCTGTTGGGGATGGGACCTACTTCCTTCAGGAATATATGATTCCAAAAAGCTCCACATCGTTTTGTCTTTATGACACACGCAGTTTATCTGATGATCCATCTAATAATGATGAAATATTAAAGCTTTGGATGACAAAGGGTGTTCGTCATGGGGATCCTGTTATCAGGTCTGACATTTGAAAATCTTGTATCCTTTTATTTTTGTGGCTCACTATTTGTCTACTTTTAGATTACTTCACTTCTGCAAATTTCTTATCAGGAATTCCGATAGTCCAAGTTTAAGAACCAGTATGAAGTGCAAAGATCGCTGGAATCGTTTTCTTTCCAGTGAGATCAGAATGGTCAATTTTGTCATATTTGTTGTTAATGGGATTTCAGTTCTGAAATCAATGGATAGTAATGATGATTCAGAGACAAAGTATAGCCAGACACTTGCTAGAGCATTCAGCTGTCCATATGTATCATTCAAAGGTAATAGGATCCTTGATTTCTTTCCCCTGGTAACATTTTTATACTTTATGCAAATATTTAACGTTTCTAACTTGTCAGGCACTTGTTTTTCCCTCTATATTTCAAAAATTGGTAATTATGGTAATATGAGGGAGAAAAACGTTAGAGGGCTGACTGAATATATGGGTGTTTGTGTGTGTATATATAACTGGCCAACGAAACATATATAATAGAAATGGGAAATCTTATTACACATCTCCTCTAGAAAGAAAAAGGCCCAAACATCAGGTATTGAAGACAAGGCTAACATCCCATGAAGCAGAAAGAGTAAGACTCTTACTAAAGTTCTTGATGAAGGGATACAAGATCAGATGAAGGGCCACAAAGCAGAATCCGTTTTATACAAGGAGCAGCTTTTTTGATGGGTTTTAGATATGGGATCCACAAGTCTTTTGAGCATGTCCACATTGGATTGTATTCACCTCCAAGAGGAGAATAAATGGGTTTTTGGTCAACTTTGAGCCAAAATAAATATGGGATCCACACTTATTTTGACACAGGTCCACATGGGGATGTGTTCACTTCCATGAGGAGAATAACACTGTAAGGTTTTTTTGCTCAAAACTATTAAGGAGTGAAAGAGAAATTGAATTAACAAAATGTCCACTTGAACAATGGTTGAGGTTAGTGAAGAAGCTTGATCCCACATAGATTATTTTTTTAAAACCTTAGTGTGTTTTTATACTCCTTTCTTGGACATAAGCATAGGCCCCTAGGAGCACTGCAGTTTTATGGAAGGGGGAGGACCTAGCCATTGATCTTTCTAACATGTCCTCATTAAATTTTGCTACCAAACTTTTTGCTTATTGCTGTTAGAATATCCAATTGATGGTCTAATTTTCCATTTAAGTGTGAAACTTTTCAAGCTTTATTGCTGTTAGAATATTGTGTCTATTCATTGATCTTTCTAAGTCATGAATAAATGTGTCAAGACCCCCCTAACTATAATGGATCGTAGATCTGCACACAGAGTGGTCCAGTTGACATTCTAATCTTCCATTGAAGTACTTATAGGCACACGCACATCCAATGGCTCCCAAATTTTGTATGAGGCTCTTACTAGCTGCCATGTAGGTGGGGGAACCTTGATTGTTCAGAAATGAGCTCAAATGTACTTGTAACACATGCTTGGGTTGATTAAAGCACATGTTTTGTAGTTAGTTCAAAATTTAGTTACAACTTACAACCAGTTTCAGTTAGTGCACACGTTTGTATATTCTTGTAAGCATTTGCTCATTTAGTTAGCCAATAAGAATAAGGAAAGAGTTGTATATTTAGGTACAATTAATTACAGTTAGTGCGCATGTTTGTATATTCTTGTAAGCACATGCCCATTGGGTTAGCCTATAAAAATAAGGAAAGAGTTGTATAAATAGATCAATGTACTCATCATTTGTCATCATGAAGATGAATCCTTTTGTTGCTTAGTTTCTTAATTTTCTTTAGCCTTTCTATTTCTCTTGGAGGTAGAGACTCCCTTTAAGTATTCTCATTCTTGGAGGTGGTGACTCTTTCAAAATAGTCACATTTCATATAAACCATTAACATTTTATGCAACCCATCACAAAACTGAAACTTTTGAGTTCTTTCCCTCAAACCCTCGACACTTCTCATTTCAAGAACTCATTTGAAACACTTAAATTACCCTGACTCTAAAACCATAGCTGAAACCCTAAAGACCCTAAACACCAAACCCTAGCATTCTCACCAAAGAACCAACTTGTCACAATAAAGAATCGTAACCCTGAATCGGGTTCCTAACAAAATGTGTCTTTTGCCTTCGTGACTGTTCTGAACAGCTATAATTTTATCTTTAAATATATGTCTCTCTTGCATTTAGTCAGTTACTTATTTCATCCTCTGTCCATACTAAGTCTGTCAGAGAGAGTAAAACATGGTACTTGGTTGTTTTTAGTTCGTGAGGCACACAGATTGTGGTGCTATTTTATGTGTGGACGGAGAGACAGAAGATGCAACAAATCCTAAAAAGTCAACATTGATGGAAGTTTACTTTGTAGGATACAGTTTTTCTATCCAACATAGAGGTAAAATGTATAGCAGTAATAGAGGCATTAAAATAAGTAGTTTGGTTTAGAAGACTGTTGTTTAGTGAGCTTGGTTTCAAATTTCAAACATGACAATGGCATTACATTGTATTAGTTAGAGCACAATTTACTTGCAATCAAGTATATGTGCAAGAATAAATCATATTGATGTGTGGTATCATATCACAAGATTAGAGAGTGAATTTCTTAGGGGAATATATCTCTTTTGAAAATCCAAACTAACAAAAATGTCTGTAACATGTTCACAAAGCCAGTTCCTAGGATAAGTCATAAATTTAAGCGTTGCTTGGACTTAATTGATGTTTGTAGTCTATGATAGCCCTTATGGGCTTTGTTGAAGGCAATGTGGAACTTTTGTTATGTAGCTTGATTCTATTCAAGCTAAGGTGGAGATTTTTTGCCTGTGGCTTGGGTTGCCATCAAGTCAGTCATGACTTGACTGAGTTTAACTTGCAACAGGATTCCTCATTAGCTGATTTTTGGAGCCTTTTTTGGTGTGTGGCACACTCTATTAACCCTAGCCAACTTATGTTATATATGCTCGGCCTCTCATTGTTTATAATGGGGAAAGAGAAAGTCGTGGCATAAATCAACCCTTTTGCGCAAGAATCTCTGATATTTGTTATTTGTGAGAGTTTTTTAGGCGTATCTGGGGTTAGGGTTTCTTGAGAGAGCATATGTGCCACTATTGTAATCTCCATGTTTTTCTTAGTGAAAAATTTTCCTCGTCACAGCCCATGGATGTAGGCAATTTTTTGAACCACATAAATTCTTGTGTTGTACATGTGCATGTTAATTTATTTTTTTCTTTATTGTTATTGGTTTGAATCTGGGAGTGCATCGCACAACAGTTACGGCTGAATGGGTCTTTTTTGTGAGAGACTGTAGCTTAGAAAAGTTAACTTAATCAACACCAAATATTATACAGTTTTGGTGCATTAATGGAGAGAAGCTATCGCCGTCTGTAAGCTAAGATTGTTGCAGCCTTATTAGAAAAGATATATACTCTGTTGGGAAGGCCAAGACCTGCCGTATGGACCCTAGAACGATTGTGAAAATGTTTTTGGCCTGGATAGTCTGTCTAGATCAGACTGTTGGTCTTTTAATAGTCGTAACCGTGTGGTGCTTACTGTTTATCTTCATTGGAAATAAAACATAACACGTTGTAATGCATGGTGAGCAGAACCAGTAATTATTGGGTAATAATGGCTGAACCTTTCCTATTTTCCTTACAGATGACAAGCCTGTTGTTGTTGTTACGCATGGTGATCTACTTTCACTTTCAGACCGTGCTCGCATCCGTGTCCATTTGGGAGAGTTGCTTGGTATTCCCCCTGCAAAACAGATTTTTGACATTGCAGGTGACAGTTTTAGTTATCTTGTTCCTTTTCGTGCTGTCAAATAAGGTTGGTATTAAATCAATTAATAGTTTATTATTCCTTTTGTGGCTGCAGAAAGCTGTGATCCAGTTACTGAGTTGACAATAACTGACATGTTATGCTTTTGTCTGGAGCATGCTGATAAAAATCTTCCTCGTAAGAGCTGGATAACAAAAAAGGTGTGCTTGTTCTTTCTATATTTACCCGCGAGAGATTTAGTCATTTTTGTGGTATTTGGTTTTTTTTCTTATCTTATCTTCAAAGTGGCAGTGTATATAATGTGGCATGAATTCCTTATGCTTCTACATCTTGGGAAACTATTAATTACTAGCAGTCTCACTATCTCTGCATTGAGATTTTCGGGTTTATTAGCACTTAATTTACTAAGTTCATGGGAAGTCTAGTATGTTTTATATGACACCACACTTCACAAAACGTTCTATACCCTATATGATTCTGATGTGATTCCTGAACAACTTACTCAAATTCTGAAATTCCGAGTGATGTGCTCTCTAATTCTTTTTTCATCTCTTTGTTCTATTCCATTTTCCATATTTTATTTCTGGCTATGTAATGCATTGCCACTTGAAATGTCTCCAAACTTCATGTAGACCACGGCTTCCTCTTGGCTATCTGTTCCTTTTTAGGTAGTTGTAGTCTGAGCAGTGCAAAAATACTTTCATTCTGGATTATCATTATGCTACTGACCAGTGAGTTTTTGAAGCTGTTTTGCAATTTAGAAGCACTTCATTGAGAGAGTGATTGAATGTAAATGTCAATTCCTTCCCTTCCACCCCACATGGGGTGGCTTTGGCAAATGTACTGGGAAATTGGACCCTTTCATCTGTAAAACATACCCAAATCAACTTCATAACTGCTGGCTTGAAATGTAGAATACTTACAATGTGGTCATTGGTACTGAGAAGAGTGATGTTTTATGATATAAAAACTTCCATTTCTGTTTAAATTTAGCATGATGAACTTGTCAGATGAAAACTATGCAAAC
Organism: Quercus parvula; assembly: GCA_030820535.1. Lineage (NCBI taxonomy): Eukaryota > Viridiplantae > Streptophyta > Magnoliopsida > Fagales > Fagaceae > Quercus > Quercus parvula. The sequence goes on along the minus strand of JAUAME010000008.1, from coordinate 3,894,711 downwards.
AAATCTACTAATATTCTGAGTTTAGCCTTCCCTCATACTGGCCCAAATTCTGCAGCAGGAAGTTCATTGTGTCAAGGCATGGCTACACGTCACTTTCCATTATCCCATTACACTGCCTTCATTAATTGAACATAACAATTTAGTCGTTATAAACTTGTAATGATCAAACTTGTACATTCTGAGAGGCAGGGTACGATGTTCAAAGGATCCTGTGAGGTTGAGTAGTTTATAGTTGGTGTAAAATAGGTTGAGCTGAGGCAAGTCAACTTTGTGTTAGTCAAGGTTGCTTAGTTAAATTTTAATTAAACTTGAACTTTGGTGCATCTTGAGGCTTGATTCAATTATTACAGTGAAGGTCTAGTGCAAACTTTCTCATTAGCCTGCTTGGGTGATTGACTAGTAAAAATTGAAGATCCTAGACTGCCATTCAACGCTGGACCAAGGGTACAGCATGGCAATTTAGGTTTAGTTCATTTTAGTCATGTTAGGAGTATATCGAAGTTTCTATCGTAGCTAAGTGTCTTGGGAAGTCCAGTGTCTCAGTAAGGTATTGTAATAGGAAGCTGGGGTTTTTTAAATGGTCTAAAACTGAAACTAACCTTGCTAAGGAAGATTTTTTAAATTTGACCATTTTTCAGTTGCCGGTGGAGGTGTGTAGAAAATCATTCTCTGTTGCTTTTTCTGGTTTAGATTCAAAATCATGTCATATTCTGGCTTCCATATTGAATACACAGTCAATTAGGTTGACTGCAGCAAATATTTGGATAGCTTTGAGACTGACATTGCTTCAGATTGATTTGCCTAGCTTTTAAACTAGTTCTGTCAATAGAATTATCGATTCTAGTCTTTAGTGTGCATTATGGTTTTAGTCCGATCTCAATGTGTAACAGCTTAATTTTGTTATCATTATTAGTGATTTATTCTAGCAATTCAATCTGAAGGGCCTAAATTGTTTCTTGAGAATCATGGAAAACACAAGCATGCACATGCACACTACACAGAGAGAAAGTTAATGTTGTCTAGTTGGTATAAATAAAGAGCATGAAATGGGACCAATAACAAATTTAGTTGATATAGTTATATAAATGGTCCTGTTGGCCACAGGATGTATACTGATTGTGATAAGTTATATGCAGGTTCCAACTGTACCTCTATCTACATATATATTGCTCTTAATCACCCTGGGAATCGTTATCATCTCAGCTTATGTGCACCATGCTCATATTCCTCATGTCAAAGGAGCAAAGCCTCATGCAAAACTTCACAAAGCTTCTCCTAAACTTGACATACATTGGCATAAAATTAGGCACTTGTGGTTGGAATAGAATATTGTAGTTTTTATTTCAGAGTTTGATTTCTAAGTACATTGTTACACAAACATGCAAGTGAGTACTTCCATGTACAGTATAATATATATACAAATAAAGTATGGTTCGGTTCAATATTTCTAAATGAATATTTTTATTGTCTGGTTATATGTCTTTGCAAACTGATCTTCATGGTGGTATCAATTGGCCCTAGCTGATGATAATGATGACAATCACCTGGCAAACAGACCATTTAAATTGTGATGGCTACAAAATTGTCTTTGCAAACAGACACGCTATTCCAACAAATAAATTTGTCAAAGAACTTATAGTGGTATATAGAATTGATAAGAATTATATTAAATGTGTGTGTGTATATAGGGAAATGTTAACAAGCATCGTGCAGTGCTTGTTAAGAATTTCCCTTTTTGGGTTTCCCTTATAAAAAAGGAAAATGGTTGTCAAAAAATATACCAAAAGAGATAAAAAAATTGCCAAAAGCTGTCAAAAGCTGCCCAAAAATCTGAAAAGCTGTCCAAATATGTGTTGTTAAAGGGCACCTTATGGTGCTTGTTAACCCAACCTGTATATATAGATATATATATATATATATCCATTATGGGTTTGCTTTGACCTTGGGATAACGTAAGTGTACATTATGCAAGGCTTTGTGTCCAAATTGACATAAGCCAACTTCTAGTCACATCACAAGAATCCATATTGGTGCAGCATGAAAGTTTTACCTCCTTGTGCTTTTAGTATGGCTGTGTTGGCATAAAGCTATGAGTTTCAGAAACAAACAATAAACTCTTTTGAAATCTATCACTAAAAGTCTAAAATGACATGCTCCGTACAACATGTTGCACTGGTTGTTACCAACGCTTCTGAGAGATAAGCTTCATGCATTGGACCACTTTTTTTGGGGGGATTAATGGGATCTTGTGATCATGCATACATTATTTTTCCTTCACGCCTAACTCTAATATTCTCGGCTTTGATACCAACTGTTATGAACACATTTTCATTGATTGCTTTGAGGAAACGAAGGCCTCAAAGTTCGATATAATGGACTATTTCCAGGGAGTCCAAACCAAGGGCAGTGATAGGTTGTCTCCAAAAAAAAAAAGAAAAAGAAAAAAAAGCCCAAAAAACAAATCAATTCAACACCAACTTTTATCTTAGCCTTCTTAAACCAAAAAAGAAAAAAAAAAAATCTGACAACGAATTAATCTGATCTAAAATCTATTTTAAAAAAATTAACAACGAAAATTAGTAATTTTTTTATTTTAAATCTTAAAAAAAAGAAAGACAATTAAGTGGGCAATAGAGTGTGAACACTAGAAGACAATTAGGTGTGAGGTAGTGAAAGTGGTAAGTGAAGACTATTTTTTTTTTTTTTAAATGATTGTATTATTGTGTTGAATTTTTAATAGAGTAATGCAAAAGACACAAGAAAAATTCTTCTTAATAAATTACAAAGACCAATAAGTTGTCAAAGTTGAGTTGAATTGTTAAATAAAATAATTGAAATTAGTAAAAACAAAAACTAATAAATAATAAATTAAAGTATCTAAGCAATAATAATTAAAATTTACTTAACAACAATAATTAATAACTTGATTATAGTTAGAGACTATAGATGATTTCCAAGATTTAATCTTAGCAACAATAATTAATGTATTCATTATACTAAGAAACAACATGTCCAATGAACTTATAGTTTTCCTTTATTCTCTTGCTAGTACTATGGATAAATTTTTGATAAAGAAATCACGTGTATTATAAGATATCTCCTACCTAAGGTTCATCTCTTCTAAAAGAATTCACATTGATTTGAAAAATCTTTTTTCGAATCATGGGTTATGAGAAAACATCTCATCTTATCATTATAATTATCAAGATGAAATAAGAAAATATTATTTACAATGAGGTACTTATTAATCTTTTTAATACGAAATTGAATAGCCTTCTAAAAAATATTCTTAGAGCTGCCACTACGAAACCTCCACAACACACTACTGCTGTCACATAATAAAAATGCATACAATTTTATTGATCAATACTTCTTATACATTTTCATCCAAAAAAAAAAAAAAACCTTCTTATACATATTTTTTATTTTTTATTTTTGAGAAACAAACACACACACACAAGGGAGAGGGAAATAGATTCTAACACAAAGACACACTATAACTCCACTCAAAAGACATGATAACTTTTAAGGGAAGGTGGGACAATTACCCATTATAGCACTACAAGGTACAAGTCTTGAAAAATGTGCTTCTTATAGAAGTTATTTCTTGGAACTCTCTTTTTAGTCTCCATTATTAACTTCTTTTATTCTTGTTGCCATCATTTTGTCTATTATTTCCTTTTGGCCACCTATTGGCCTTTTGGATTACTTTGTTTTCCACCGTCATTGATTGTTGACTTTTTTTGGTCTTCTTTGCCATCATTTTGTTTTTGGTCATGAGAACCATTATTCGCTTTTTGAATTACTTTTGAGGTTGGATGCAATTGAAAAATGCACTTCTTTGTGTTTTGCTTTCGCTCTTTGATGCCTTTGTTGGTTTTAGAATCATTTTAGATGGATGCTGGGTGTGTCTATGGAGAGACAATTCTGAAAATGTTAGTGGCCTTTGGCTTGCAGGTTTTTTATGCAGGCACAATGTTTCAAAAACGTTCAATACAATGTGGTTTCTTTCTTCTAAATTAAATACTCGTGCACAGCTGAAATTCAGTAATAGTGAGATAACAAATTAATGACATCACTTAATTTTCTTCTATTAAACTGGTGTAAAATCATTTTTGCCAAACAACATTTTTAGAGAGAGTTGAAGAAATTGTTCTTCATGGACAGTTGGAAACAATGACATGCCCTCAAAATTTTCTTTCCAAGGGTTTATGCTACAAACATTAGAATGGGGGAGGAACTTTTAAGATCCTCGTAATCATATCATTTCCAATTAAAGTGCAATTATTTGCACCCCTAACACAAAACTTGAGCAAGACAATAGACTGTCTTCAAATCATCTTTGAGAAGATACATCAAAATCAATCCCTGTCCTGCCTGCACCACTACCAAGTGCAAAAACCAGCAAGAAAAGCAAAGAAATGAGAGGAACTATAACTGAGACAAGTAACCCACAAGAGGAGTTTGATTTAGAATCATCATCCTCAAGTAGTGAAAGTGCTTGGAATGCTCTGCAAAAACTTAGCCCTTGCAGCAGGGTCAGTTGAAAATCGACCCAATGCAGCAATAGTAGCTGTACTACTACCAAACTTCTCAATCCCTCTAGATATCATACAGGTGTGGTTAGCCTCCACAACTACCATTACATCTCCGCCTAACAATGATGAAACAGTCTCTGCAATCTGCCTGGTGAGTCTTTCCTGTACTTGGAGCTTGAAACCATAAAAATGCACTATTGACTGTAACAAGGATTTTCCAATGGGATTAAATCCTTCACTACAAAAATATCCTACATGGACGACACCATGAAAAGGAAGTAAATGATGCTCACATTGAGACCAGAATGACAAGTTTAGCTCAGAATGGATCTGTTTTTCACTCTGGGTGACTTCCCCATTGGGTTTTAGCAAATCCATCCTACCACAAACAAAGCCATTTAGCTTCATCTCCAATTTACTATTTTGGAAGTTCATCAGCCACTTCAAAAATCGGCAAGGAGTTCCTAAAAGCTCTTTCCTCAATGGGTCCTCACCCAAAGACCTGAGAATTGAAGCTACTGCAGCATCCATCCCTGGGTTGGCCGGTTCATTGTTGGAGGAAGTTTTCTCACCTGAGAAAGATTGGGATGGGCACCAAAATTGATCACTTGAGTCTCTCCGACGAGCTTTTTCCACATTTATGCCTCTAAATTGAAGAAGATTCAAAAAATCAATCCACGCTTCGGCATTATCATTTTCAAAAACCCCAGAACCTGAACGAACCAGAACCTTTACCCAACTTTGGTTATTTGAGTCAATAAAGACAGATTCCAAGTTAGGGAAGTGGATGTGAAAACATTGGAGAATGACAGCAACACCTGCTGGGTTAATCCCATGGTGCAAAGCTGAACAAACTTCATCTGCTAGACGCTGAGGTTCTTGGAGTCGTTTTGCAAATACATCAGCTACTCGGGAAAGCTTGCTTAAGCCTACAACTCGTTGACCAGAAGGGACATAACCCACATGACACTTGACCTGGAATGGAAGCATGCATGACTCACAATATGAGAAGAGGTCAAGATCTCGAACAATCACGAGTCCACCTGCACCTCCAGCATGACCAACCCCATTATCCAGACCAGCTTCAGGGAATAAAGCACCCTGGACAATTTCCTTTACCTTTTGTGTATAACCTGAGAGTATTGGAAAAGAGCACAGTAGTTCAGTTTCATGCATCTCAGAGTTGAACAATATGCAATCACTCATTAAACAACCAAATGCAAATTTGGTAAGCAATATAATGTTGGTGATGTTATTCAATAACAAAATGTCAGTTTAATTGTAACTAGTATTGTGCTTTATGCCATGAAAAATGAAAATAATCTTATTGTTTTCAAATGGCATGCCTGCATTCATTGAGTATTCAACACAAGCATGAAAAAAAACACAGATTCCTATAGCCATCATAGATAGTCAATATCTTCCCTTATCCAACACACAAAGATCGTAATTATTTTGGAATCAAAATGCAAAAGTTAATTTATTAGCATAAGATACTGGCAGTATAATATCGATTGACTTTATCGCATACCATGGATTGTTGACAATATTTTTAATAGTAAACGTCATCTTCCCAACAATCCCAAATACAAACCGAAGAAAACCCACCAAAATCAGCCAAACAATCAAAAGGACAAGAATGAACCATATTCTATTGGCACATTACATCTAATAATAATACAACAAAATGACTAGATCCAAGAACAGTTTTTTTTTTTTTAATTAATTAATTTATTTTTTGATAATTCAATAGTTACAACATGGGAGGGGTAATTTGAACTCAGGATGTCTCTATTAAAAACACCAGAAAATGACTGTTGAGGTACAAGGCTTTTGACAAGAACAGTTATAGAACTGAGCAAATTAAAACTATCTTTACAACAAGAATAGCTAATAATCAATGGTGAAAATAGACTACAGAGGCAGTTAGATTTAACAAAGTGAAGGTTAAAAAAAGCACCTTTGGTTCCTTCACGAAGTGCCTTGGCAACACGAAAAGGGGTCTTCTTGAGACCTTCTCTATTAACATCCTCTCCTAAACCATGCAATAGAACTCTGACAGCATCTTCAATGGCTATAGTCTCTGGCTCTTCCTCAAATCCCAGGTCAATGAAACCCAGTTTCACTCCATTCTCAAGCTCCAAATCCAAGGGCCCTTCATCCAAAGCGCCCATTGACACCACAAATAACACTGACCCAGATCCCGAATTCGAAGCAAAATTCAAAATTTAAGGCACCCAGATGAAGAAAACGAGAGCAAATCACAAACCCCAATCGATAAATCAGTAAGAATATTCAAAAAATGTTAAGCCCTTCCAATAAAAAAGGAAGGAGAACCAATACAGAATCAATAGAGAATATCCAAAAAAAATTCATGCAAAAATAAAAAAGAATAGCAAAACGCAAATGGGTCTCATGGATTAATCCGAGTTTTAAGAGAGAGAGAGAGAGAGAGAGAGAGGCTACGAAATGTAGATGTGAAGAGAAATATAGGGTTGCCGTTGTTTTTTGGAATGTGTGGGTTCTTAGGTATTCCTCATCGTGAAGTGGGCCCCACTTTCACCAACATGTAAAAAAAACAAAACAAAACAAAACTAGAGAGAGGTGTGTTGTGTTCTTGCACGAGAGCTCGAGGATCTGGGTTGATGATGGTTTCACTTAAATAAGGAAAAAAAAAAGGAGTCCCAAGTTGCACCAAATTGTTGCACACGTTTTTTTCTTTTTTGTGTGTGATTTCGTGGTCCGGTCAAACACCAATATCTCAAATGTTGTGAAATGGATGAGAGGTGAAAAATTCATAGAATTTTTGTGCGTAACTAACAAAACTACCAATATAATAATGGGAAAAGTTAATGAATCAATGGTGTAAAAGTTGAAGGACCTGAGGTGATGGTGTGCAAAGAGATTTGGAGGTGGGTGGGATTGAGAAATGAGCAGCCAAATGGGAGTGGGGGACCAAAACCACAGCTCAACAACCAAGAAGAAATCAGAAGGATTGAGTCAAAAATCAAAATGGAGGTTGGCTGGAGAGAGAAAGGTACATTCCACCAACCCACATTACCTGAATATGCCGGATCTATAATTCTATATACTCTACCTATCTATCTATCTATCTATCTATCTATATATATATATATATATATATATGTAATGTTGCATGATGTTTTAAGGCATTTGTTAATAAATTATTTTTAAAAATATTTTAATATCATTTTTATGAAAAAAATATAAAAAGTTATTAATAAAGTTGATAATTTATTTTTTGAGTAATCATAGAACCACAATTTTTACTACAACTTACTCACGCGGTATATTGTGAGTGGTGATTGTGAGTGATGCCACCATTCACGACTTGACACGTGAACAAATTGTGACAAAAGTTGTAGTCCTAATATTTTTCTTTTTCTTTTTTTATAAAATTAAAAAAATAGTTTTTAAACTAATGCTTCAAGTATCCATTAACTGATAATATATATGTATATATATATATGGGTTTATTTTGAGAAAGTTTCTATGAAGAATTGAAAAAGCTGTCAATACAATTAATTACTTTTTCATTTTTCTATAAAAAATGTTCTAAAATAGTTTATTAATATATGCTTTAAGGGTACACATTAATAAATATCTCTATATATATATATTTTTTAGAGATGGATTTACCATATATTTATGTACTTTTTATTATTTTGAGTGAAAAAGATAGGTTGGTGTGCCTTTATTCTGCTCACTATATGGTCGATGTGCTTTTTCTTTTGCTTGTGGTCAATGTGCTTTGCCTTTTTCTCTTGTCCTTGATAGGCAAAGGCAATTAAAGACTCCTTTAAATATCAAGTGTGGATATTTTTTTCTTCATATTGAGACCAGGGTTATTTATTTTTTTTTTTTTTGGTAATCGGGGAATAAGACAAAGCTAGCAACTACATAGCCCCAAGGCTAGAGTTAGAATATGTCCTATTACAGCCTAGACCGGAAAGGTCATAAAATATAGGCGGAGTGTTTAAAAGAGCAAAAGGTTGCTGGAGGTGAAGTGTCATTCTTGCAAGTTGGTCAGCACAAGCATTTGCTTCTCTAAAGCAATGTTTCAGCTTCCACCTGGGGGATCCGGTGCATTAAGTTCCTGCAATCATCAACCAAAGGGGCATAGTTAGCAAAGGAGCCTTGCTACTGTTCAGGAGGTCCATTACTGATTTAGCATCAAGTTCTATCTCAACATTAGGCAATTGGAGTTGAATACATAGGGACAACCCATCCCTTACTGCCCACACCTTAGCGTGTAGACTATTTGCCCACCCAATGGCCCTGCAGAAACCTTTAACTCATCTGCCATGGTGATCTCTAATGAGTCCACCACCCCCTGCTAGACCCGGATAGCCTAAGGCAGAACCATCAGAGTTAAGTTTATGCCAGTGGGGTTGAGGGGTTCTCCAGAAGATTGTGATAGGGATATTCAGGTTGGGGTTAGGGGACTTACGAGCAATGCAAGTAAACTCAGTTGCCATGAAGTTGACTTGTTCAATCAAATGGGGGTTTGGTTAGGATTGTTGGAAAGTCCTTTTATTTATTTGGAGCCAAAGCTTCCAAATTGCAAAGAGGAAGAAGGTACCCCAGGTGTAAGGTTTAGTGGGAATGGGGTTATGGTCAGTGGCATTCAGATGTAGCCATTAATCGAGGGGTATAGTGAAAAAAAAGTGGTGTTGGTCCGAGCTTGGTCAGTAGTTAACTAGAAGTTTCTAGCAAAAAGGCAGTCCCTAAGGACGTGTGAGCAAGTCTCATCTGTATTGGGACATGTAAGGCAGCAAGGAGTGTCAGATATGCATCTGTGGTGGAGTGTAGCATTGACAATGAGGCTATTGTGTAAGCATTTCCATAGGTAAGGCAGAGTGTCGAGTTTCCACAGCCACTTTCCCTCAAAGACAAAATGGGGTCTATCTTCATCTAGAGCTAACTTATAGGCATGGTTCGAATCAAAGTTGCCTTTAGCATTTCCATCCTAGCTCAGTATATCAGTGCAATACAAGGCTTTCTTAATGAGAATTGCTTTGAAGGGAAGGAGCAAATGTGTAGGTATTACAAGGGAAAGGTATGGGATGTCCCACTACCCGTTTCTAATGGCATCCTTAACCATTAAACCATTTTCCTCAAGGGTGAGGGGTCCTTGTATCAGAGATTGAAGGGAACCTAGCTTAGACCATTTGTCATACCAAAAGGATAAAGTGCTGTTGTTGCCCATAATCCAATAAGAACCTTTATCACATAGGTTTTCACTCTTTGTAATGGTAGACCAAGTTCTAGAGCAGCCTTGCTTCCTTGGATTGCCATTCCTCCAATATTTCTCCCTTAAACATTCAGCCCATAGATCACCTTTGCTATTTTTAAACCTTTAGCAAAGTTTGGTGGTTAAGGCAAGATTTCTTTACTTGGCAGCCTTCACTCCTAGCCCTCCTTCATTTTTGTTTCTAGTGACCTTTTGCCAATTAACAAGGTGAAACTTCTTTTTCTCATTAGTAGAGCCCCAGATGAAATTCCTGTTTACCTTATTAAGGGCATTATGGATTCTACTAGGTAAGAGGGCCCCTTGCATGACGTGACTGGGTATAGCAGAGGTAACAGAGGTGGCTAACACCAACCTACCAGCCATGGATAATAGGTTTGTTTTCCATCCCGTGAGCTTCTTTTGGACTCTATCCACAATGAAATCAAAATCATGCCCATTTGAACCTACCTCTAGAGGGGAAAAAAGGATCCAACTTCCCACCATTGAGGAGAACAGATATTGAAGTAGTGGAGATGCAACTGAGAATAAGTTTCGAAAGTAGAGGGGGAACTTTGAAAAGGGTGAGCATATCTCTAACAAAGTTCCAATCCAACCTATCATAGGCATTTTCAAGGTCAATCTTTATAGCCATGTAGCCAACATTACCTTTTTTTAAACCTAAGTGTGCACTAACTCCTGAACAATTATCATGTTATCCATTCCTCTTTTCCCATGGACAAAGGTAGATTGGAGAGGAGATATAATCTGATCAAGGAAAGGTCTAAGTTTCATAACAATGAGCTTTGTGATAATTTTATAGGTAGTGTTACAAAGGCTAATGGGTCTTAAGTTATTGATACCTTTAGGGCTTTGGCATTTGGGAGTGAGCACCACCAGAGTTTGGTTTAGATAATCATGTATGGTACCAGATTGGAAAGCTTCACGAACAAATTTATAGACAGAATCTCCAATTGTGGGCTAACTATTTTGGAAGAAACTTGCGTGCAAACCATCCGGTCAAGGGGCTTTGGTATTGGGGTTTATGCCCTAAAATCCAATTTATTAGCATGTCATAAATAATTAAATTGTTTAATTATATGAGACTATCTATAAATGAATTAATGAGACATTATCACAGTCCATGAGACGCATTGTATGTGATTTAGTCACAGAAGATGTAAATCACAAGTTCCTTGTAAACTCAAAACATAGTTCGTAGTCGGTAATGAAATTGGGCGTTTCATCTGCGAAGACTATAACATATCAACTAAGATGATTTGTTTTGATCATGAAAGTGGAGACTTCTAGTTGGTATATTGATATGTTTTAAGAGTTAAGACATATTGAATTGGACGTTGTGAGATTTATTATTCTCCTAACGACTGTCAAATGAATAATAAATCTCACGACTTCTATTTACATCAACTCTAAATCCTGAGAGAATAATAGACCTGATTATGAGGTGTAGGTTGCTTTGATATATCAGGAGTGAGATCTATAAGACATGATCAAAACCTCAGTATGTTGGGAAATCGCATTTAATGTTAATGAAACATATATTCTCAAGATGAAATTCATAATCTCTTAACGGAGATATAAAATATTCCCTTAAGATAAGTTTAATAAGTTTGGTTATTCAAAGTGTTGGGCCCAACTACTTTAGTAAAGAGTTACTAAAGTATATATTTATGAAATTGGATTTCATAAATATATGATGAATAACATAAAGGATTAAACCGGGTACTCAAGAATTAAGATATAGTAATCTTCAAAGTGGCAGTCTACATTCATGACTTTGTATTACTACGAATATTTTATGAAGAGGTTGCATGTACAATAAAGTCTTGGGATATAATTCATAGATAAGGCCTAGAGTGCAACTATATTTATATAGTGGTATTAAATATAGTTAATGGTAACTTTGGACTTGTCAAGAGTTGACAGAAAAACTCAAGACCCATTGGAGTTAGTGTCTTATTGGTCCTTTTTGGTCCTACTCCAAGCCACATACTAAATCCCAATTGGAAAGGCCTAATAGGCCAGCTCAATTAGATAATCAGTTAGATATAAAGGGAGAAACATACAGAATTTTATAAGTGATACATCATTGTGAAATGGTGTGTATGTGTGAGTAAAGCCTCTCAATTATTCTCCCTTGGAAACTAATTGAGAAACCACACTTCTTGGGCGTAAAGTGGAATTGGAGTGAAGATTAAAAGTGTTCTCAAGTACTTATAATATTTTGTTTTGAATCTCACTGCACCAAGGTATGCTATCTTGTTCTTAAATTCTGAAATTTACATAGTGCATGTTATCAATCTTGAATGAAATAGATCCATGTTTTATTGCTTCTGCTATGTGTTTTGTATGAGATACAAAACCAGATTTTCCAACATTTTGAAGGTTTGATGGACCAAAGGGTAGCCTTAATCTCAGGGGTAGAGATGGGGGAGGATAAGGAATTAATGGCATCCTGGGAGAGACAGGAAGTCCAGGTGGGTATATATCAGCAAAACCTGTCAGATTTGACTTGTTCAATGGAAAAGAGTTTGAAGAAACCATCTTTAATAACGTTAGCAATAGCTCCAGGATCCTCAACCCAATTCCCAACATTATCTTTGATGCAAACAATCTTGTTCTTGCCTCTCTTCACCATAGTAAAGGTATGGAGAAAGGCAATATTCCTATCACCTTAGATGATCCAATTGTATCTAGATTTAGTGCTCCAGTATTCATCCTCAAGATTAAGGACTTGACTATATTCTGTAGTTAGCTGTCTTTCAAGGTTAATCAGGAATTGGTTGGGGTTAGAAGCTAGGGCAGATTGAATACCTTTAATCCTAGCCTTAAGCCTAGCCTTTTTATTGAAAATGTTACCAAAAAACCTTCTTATTCTAAACCTAAGCAGCTTCCATGAGATGAAGAATATTGGCCTCAAGAGGCAGAGAGTTGTTCCAAGAGCTTTGAACAAGGTTCTTGAAAAGAGGGTGTGAAAGCAAAATAGGTTGAGACTTAAAAGGCCTAGTGAAGGGGTGGGAGGGAGGGGGTTTAAGGGATAAAAGAATAGGGCAATGGTTCAAGTGAAGCCTTGTGAGGAGTTGGACAAAGGCTTCAGGATATAGGGCTTTCTAGCTAGGGTAGGCAAAGCATCTATCAATGCGTTCTTGGATCAGATAAAGGAAATCTCTTTTATTAGCCCACGTGAACCGAGGCCCATGGAAACCTAAGTTAACCATGTCACAAGCATTAAGGCATTCCTAGAATTTAATTGCTCTATAAAGGTTAATGGGCCTTCCACCAAGTTTATCTTCCGTAGATAGAATTTCATTAAAATCACCAAGCAAAAGACAAGGTAATTGGTGTAAAGTAGCCATGAGATCAAGATTATTCCATAAAATTTTTCTTTCTCTATATCTAGGGCTAGCATAAATAGCGAAAATAAGCCAAGACAGGTGGGAGGAGTGTACCTTCACAACAACATGATTTCTTTGTCACATCAAAGGGGAGGCGGTAAATGATTTCTTTGGCCCTATCTCCGCCTACTCTAGTTTCAGTGATGATCATCATCGAAGGAGAATGACAGCTAACGATATTTTCCACCGATTGGTGAAAGTTAGGATTAAGTGCCTCTCGGCAATTCCATAAAATAATATTCATTGATAAATGCATATCAGGGGAGGGGCACTCATCAATAGGCGGTAAAGCCCTCATCTGTTCCATCATGGTCCATCCTAGATCCTTCAGGACCTTCTTGGTATAACCCATCCCTTGTTTGAGAATTAGGACATGTTCCATAACTCCCATTTGACGCTCGCACTGACTGATCACAAGACTGAATATCTGGATTGGGTAGAAAATTTGGATGATCTTCCTTCCCTCCTTGTTGCCCATGATTGAGGTTGTTATGGGCTGATCCATAAGCATCCTTTGTTGCAAAAGCATGTCGGGTTGGTTTAAGTTGCCTAAGACTAGCTCCCTGAATCTTGATGGTAGCCCTCTCCACCCTAGAATATTGCTCTCATTCCTTGAAGGGATGTCTGATAGGAAGGTCCACCAAGGGTTTTCCCAGTTGAACCAAGTTGGGTCTGTGAGAGGAAGGGATCCCAACTCCATGCTGATCGGGGTTAGTGGGAATATGTGCTTCCAAGCCTTCATGAGATCTTCATTGAACCACCCTATGATGTGGGTTGGGCTTGCTTTGATTTCATTAATGGTGATTCTTTCTATTTTGATGATCTTGTGCTTGTAGAAAATTCCCCATTCCTAAGGCTCTTGACTGGTTGATGGTTTTTCCTTTCCCTTTGAGCTTATGGGGTTCTTGCTAAGGGACATGTTTAAGCTTTTTTGGGGGTTGGTGCTGGTTTGGAGGTGGTGGGGGAGTGTTAAGCTGGGGTTGTAGTGTTTCTCCAAAGGTAAACGTGTGTGAGTTAGGGTTACATGGATTAAGTGGGGGTTACAGAGGAGGTGGCCAGATTTTCAACAGAGTCAAAGTCAAGTCCCTTCGAGGTTAGCGGGGTCAGAGGTTGCTGGATCAGATAAAGGAGTGGTGGAGCTTTTCCTTTTGCCTTCCTTAGACTCGCGTGGGGAGTGACAAGCATTAAATGGTTGATGGGTTGAGTGGTCATTGGGCGATAGGGTATTTTGTCTATGAGCTGGGCTATGGGCTTTACTGATTGGTCTAGGTGAAATATTTCTGGGCTTGGCTTTCCTCTTGGAGACAAGAGTCCAAGGGCCATAGGCGTCCTCCGGGGAGGGATCATGGGTTGGCGGGGGAGGAGGTGGGGGGGGGGGGGGGGAGGGGTGAGGTCTCATGCCCCTCAGGTTCTCATACAAGATAAGGACAAGCTTCCTTACGATGTCCAATGCGCCCATAAGAGAAACAGAGGGTGATAAGTTCTTCATAGAGAACAGGTTGAGAATGTTTACCTATTAAAATAGTTTTGGTCAGTAGTGAGTCCAAATTCACTTGGACACAGATGCGAGCAAACCGGCCTCAAGATTTCGAGGCAGTGTGAGTGTCTACTTTTAGCACAGGTCCAATAGCTTGGCCTATCTCAGTGAGGGCTAAAGGATCATAATACTCAATAGGTAAATCTGGGAACCTAGCCCAAACTGCAACAGAAGAGCAATTGGTTGTAGCAGGGTTAAAGTCTGGTTCCCATGGTTGAATGGAGAGGAATTGATCTCCAATGAACCATGGGCCTCCTTTAAGCACATTGTCATAGTTCGCAGCAAGACTGAGGCGAATAAGAAAAAACCCCCTGCTAAGATCAATACATTCAAGCCTTCTCAAAGGCTTCCAGAGGGCCACGATTTTTGAGTGGAGATAATGGAAACCCACTCTTTTTCCAAAGCATGAGTCCATTTTCCACGGATATGGGAGATGGTG
Organism: Quercus parvula; assembly: GCA_030820535.1. NCBI lineage: Eukaryota > Viridiplantae > Streptophyta > Magnoliopsida > Fagales > Fagaceae > Quercus > Quercus parvula. The sequence goes on along the minus strand of JAUAME010000008.1, from coordinate 3,879,530 downwards.
TTGTTAGAAAGCTTAATAGAGATGATCCCTTCTGAGATCTCTTTCATCTTCGTGTCTAAGTCTGTATCAGCACAGACATCCTCAAAGGTACAGTTATGGATGTTGAAAACTTGGGCATATGCACCCGGGATATCCCCAAGGAGTTTGTCTTTGAAAGTGCCTTCCTTGAAGCTAGGCACATTGGTGGAGGGATGGTTCTCTTTAACCTTCTTGGTACTTCTCTTCAATTCAGCTTCTTCTTCATTGGAGTGCACAGAGTTCCTAGAGAGCTCTGCCATTTTTAATTTAGACCAGGTTTATTATATCAAGCAATTATTACATTTAAATGTTTAAATGAGGTATAAAAATTAATAGAATAAAAAAAATAAAATTAATTAAAATTTTTAATTAAAGTCAAATGCATTATAAATATCACCTGACAAGTTATAATTAGCAAAAGTTTAAATATCAAATTCTTTAATGTGTTACTAATTTAGGACATTTAAATATGGAGTACTTTATTCTGTCATTAAATTATTTCTATAAAAGAGAGTTTAAATGTAGAGTAATGCTACAGACACAAATTATTTTACAACATTTTTACAAACTGTTGATGTGATTTTAGTAATTTTCAAATAATTATTGGTAAACATAAATGTGATATTAGTAGTGGACCCATATTAGAACTAATAAGAATTTACTACACCAAAGTTTGTAAAAATATAATAAAATAGTTTGTAACTGTAGCATTACTCTTAAATATATCATGTGTCAGTGCATTTAAATGTAAATGCATTTATTACATTATTAATTCATTTTTTTATATTAAATTTAGGGTAAATTATGTATTTGGTCCCTATTCTTTACACCGTATTTTAATTTAGTCTCTAACATTTTAATTGTATTAATTTGGTCCATAATCTTTTAGTGTTGTGTCAATCTAGTCCTTACCTTTATCTCTTAGATGGAAATTACTGATGCAGCTAACAACCAAAATAAAAAATTAGTTTCTATTGATGTGGCAATAATATATATATATATATATATATATATATATATATATATATATATATATATATATATATATATATATATTTTGTGGCAATTTGCCACGTTAGCAATTTTCATCTAAAAGATAATTGCAGAGAATAAATTGACATGACACTAAAATGTTAGAGACCAAATTGGCACAATTGAATGTTATGGACCAAATATGTAGTTTACCCTAAAATTTATTTCTTAATGCAATTTGAAGCAATTTTATTTGTTTTTCACAATTATGTCATGTGTTCACGTTTAACTTAAAAGACTATATATATATATATATATATATATATATTTGGAGTTTATAATGCTTAAAACCTACGTCGTTTTACTAATGCTAGTGGTGTTCACCAAAACGCACAACTGCACCCAAATCGACTAAAATCAATGGTCAAATGGCTAAATTGCAGCATACCTCAAGTGACAGTAAACCACACTGCATTGCACTAAACGATGTGGTGTAGTGTGCATTTTTGTGATAAGAAAATTGCACAAAACCGCACCGCACCGCATCCATACATATATATGTGTGTATATATATTTATTTTATATTAAATATATATATTAAATATTTTAATATTATATGAAGTAAGTGGCTAGCCTAGCGTTAGAGCATTCCAATTTCATGTTAAAAATGTTTCATTTTGGTTAAATACAAAATCAAAACTTCAAAACCTCATTTACTTCTCCATTTCACACTCTCACTCTTCTCTACTGATACACTCTCACTCATAGGCATGACTAGCAATGTATATGGTACACTGCTATGGACTTTATGGTTGTTGCTTGTTAAGCATTTTTGTATTATATGTTATATTTACTTAACATGTATAATTGTGTATGGTTTACTATTGTGGATTTTTTTTTTGTATATATTTGGGGTACTTTTATTTTATTGCCAATTTGTCATGGATTTTTTTATTTGTCTTATATATATATATTATATATTTGTGTTACTTGTTTAGTTACATAGGTTTTTTTTTTTTTTTTTTTAATAAAAAAAAAACTTATTGTCATATTTTCATGCCTATTAATAGTAAACAAGTAATTGGCTTTGACATCTTGAAAAATATGCCAATTTAAAACCGACCAAACTACAACTTGTACACTGCATCACACCGCATATGTGATTGCAAAAATGAGGTTTGGTGCGGTGATGGTTTTGTCCAAACCACACCGGAAAGTGCAATACTAAAAATAGTCCAAAACTTCATTGAATTGCACTGTGAATACTCCTAATTGGAGAAAATATAATATGCATTGGATGCATGTTTCCTCCCTCTCACATGGAGGTGGACCCCACACTAATAATTGGCTTGACATCTTGAAAAATATACCAGTTCAAAACTGACCAAACTACACCTTGTACACTGCACTGCATATTTAATTGCAAAAATGAGGTGTGGTGCGGTGATAGTTTTGGCCAAACCACACCGGAAAGTGCAATACTAAAAATATTCCAAAATTGCACTGAACCACACAGTGAACACCCTTAACTGGAGAAAATACAACATGCATCGGATGCATGTTTCTTCCCTCTCACTTTAGAGTCTTACAAAATGATGTCATTATGTAAATTATGTAAAGCAGAAGCTCACATTAGAGGTTCTCGTATGTTTGGAGCCTCCAATGTTTTGACAGAGATTCCCTAATTTGCTTAAAGCCAGGTACACTAAAATGCCACAAAGGAAGTTCCAATTCGTAATTATTATAATATCAAATGACTTATTGTGTCCTTAAATTAGGACATTAAAATGCTTTCTTGTATCATTAGATTATTGAGTTTATAATGCTTAAAACCTACATTGATGTATTGATGTACATTGATTAGGATATTGTGCAACACCTCTTTTGAGTTGATTAGGATCTTGAGAATAATCTTTTTTCTTGAAGATTGGAATATTGGTATCACTTTTAAATAGTTAAATTTAAGGGTTTTGAGGGATAGAATGTCATGATTGACGGAAATGATCAACAATCTATTGGAAATCTATATGCATCTCATACATATTATATGCGACAGAATAAAAGCTAGGATCTACTTTATATTTTGCAAGAACACATGCTAACTTAATTCTAAAAATTTTACTGAAAAGTAAAAGACAAACAAACTTTGATACAACAAACGTAAAAGCAAAACCAAAATTCTAGCCAATAATGTCCTTGAATCCTCCTTAATCGTCACCTGATGACTATAAACTTGGTTGAGAGTGTGGGCTCTCCTTGTTAAAATTTAGCCCTAGTCGTGCATCGATACCCTCCTGCTACAGAAGATGGATGCAGACCTTGTAGACACTTGAGATTTTTTCTTTTCCCATCTCTAGGCGAGGAAGAAAGGGGGAAAAAACCACGACTCCCCACATTGGAAGAGAGGGTATACATGTTGCTATTTTTATTCAAAGAACAACAATGACACTACTCTCTTTTAGCCTTTTGCTTGGCGACGTGTGATGACATGCGTGTTTGTGAGTGAGTGGGCCTCTTTACTTTTAATTTTAAGAGTTACCACCAACCATTGATTTATTGTAGGTGTGATTGTTAACCAATTTTTCTAATTCATTTTGGTTACCTAATTAACTAAAAGCCAATTCTAAGGGCTCCTAAGTTAATTGAGGTCACAAAGGTCTTAAACAAAAACTTTTTAGACTCAGAAGCTCAGTTATGTGTGAGGAAAATGTTAGATACCTCACACAACTTATTCAAATGATAGTAGCTTACTTTAATTTAATCACAACACTCACATTTCGGAATATAATTTGAATACTTAGGCATTTATTTTTTAAAATATTTTTTGTACAAATAATAAATATACATATCAATAGCAAAAACGTGACAGGTCCTAATGTCTCATAGGACGGAATTTGCCATGCCAGCTCCTTATATTTCACATTGTTACCTAAGAAACCCTTAAATCAATCTTTTCTTCTTGCCATACTTAAATCCCTTGAAAAAGTTACATATTTTGTTCTAAATTGGCCATATATTATGACACTAGTGCACCACCAATTCTATGGGGGAAACCCAAGGATGAGATCATTTCTGCATAGCACAAGCCTTACTTTTGCAATTCAAAAGATACAGAAGGAATCTAAAGCTCACTAAAATGTTTACAACCGTTTACCACTATTATATTTACTAAATTAAATTAAAATTTAAGCTCCACAAACCATAATCCTTGTGAACGACAGATGACAAAGATCAAGATAGTTAAATGAAATGCAACATGGATCTAACTCACTTCATACCATCTCGCTAGTCAATCCCCTACGAACGTACTCAAACTCAAGCAATAATTCAAAATATGGTCCGATTAATGTATGTCTTTAGGGCACACATTAATCAACTATTTTAGGAAACTTCTTCAAAAATTGAAAAATTTGACAAAAAAATTAATAACTTTTTCATTTTTTCATAAAAATTTTTCTAAAATAATTTTATTAATATAGGCATACATTAGTAAAATCCTTCAAAATATGAATTCCCACGTCCCTAGAATTCCAAAAATCCTATTTCAAATTTTTAATATTTCATTCCCGTGAGAGTTTAAAGGGGCAAAAAAGAATTCAATTAATGAATGCCCTATAGGCATAAGTCAAAAGTGCATTTATTGCTTTGACCAACCTTGAAAATGCAAGGAAAAAAAACCTAAATATGATGAGTTGCTTAAAAAAAAAAAAAAAAAAAAAGGGCGTAAATGTACTTTTAGTTTCTACATTTTAGGATCATTTCTATTTTGATCCCTACATTTTTATTTTACTATTTTTAGTCTCTAAAATGAAAAATGCATTCTATTTTGGTCTTTACTGTCACTCACTTAACGGAAGAATCATACGTGGCAAACGGAATGCACTGTTAGCACAGTAAATGCTAATGTGTCTATTAAAATACTATTAAAAAAAAGGAAAAAAATAGAATTAAAAATGCCACGTCAACTTAGAAATTTAAAAATTAATTTATCAATATTAATAAAATAAAAAAAAGGAAAAAACAATACTAAAAATAAAAAACACACGAATTCAGATCTAAACCCAGAAAATCAAACAAACTCGGAAAATAAAACAAACTCGGAAAATCATACAAACCCAGAAAAACAAACAAAACCAAAAAATCATACAAACCCATCAAGAACAAACAAGAGCACAAACCCAAAAAAATCATACAAATCTAGAAAATCAAACACGGAAAAATCATAAAAGAATATTGTGAAAAACTTAATCAATCCATATATATGCACAAACCAAATCATCCAAAAGAAAAAATAGATTTAAATCCAAAATTTAATTAATACAATCATTAACAAAATCCCCACAAAATTGAACAAACTCAGCTCAATCCCTCAGCCATACCAACAACAACAAACACAACTCCCACCCAAACAAAATACGCACAAAACCATTAACCTAGCACACCTCAAACTCTTTCACTCAGTAAACTCCCTTGACCGAATCTTAAGCCCTCATCAGCAAACTAGATTTGAACAAGGTGAAAACCCCCACTCAAATCAACAAAAATCTTCACCCATAAACCCACCATTGGAGTGCGCTGCCACCTATCTTCATCAAAATCTCCACCACTGAACTGAGAGATAGAGAGATTAAATAGAGAAAGAGCCACTGATTTGAGACAAAAACCACCTACTGATCCAAAAGCACCCACTGATCTGAGGTAGAAACCCACCGATTTGAGGCAGAGACCCACCGATCTAAAAGAGAGACCTACTGCTTTGAGAGAGACAGTGATCTGAGATAAAGAAAGAGAAACCTAATTGAGATTGAGAAAGATTTGGGGTTTTCAGCTAAGAGATTGAGAGAGAGTTTGAGCAAGATATTTTGAGCTTAGAAAGGAGAGCTCAGGGAAGAACATGAACAATCATGTTCTAGGGAAGAACATGTCTTCCAAAAATATAATGAAAAGAATATTTTATTTTATTTTATAAAAAATAATAAGTTTATTTTAATTATTTTATTTTATTTTTTCTGATTTGGATTTTTTTTATATATATTTAAACTGCTGATCTGTCATTTATTAATTGCCAAATAATTTTATTATTATTATTTTAATAGCCACGTCAGCATAAAGTGTGTCAGTACTCTACTCTGTTTGTCACGTAGGATTCTTCCGTTAAGTGAGTGACGGTAAGGACCAAAATGGAACGCGTTTTTCATTTTAGGGACTAAAAACGGTAAAATAGAAATGTAGGGACCAAAATAAAAATGACCTCAAAATGTAGGGACCAAAAATGCATTTACGCCTTTAAAAAAAAAAACTCTCTTTTAAGAATTGGACAAAATACCCTCCTTCATTTTTTTTCTCTCACATCAATGAGAACATACCCACCTAGAGGCCAAAATGGCCAAATGCCACTATTTGAAAAAAAATATGTAGTGCTATATCATTGTGTCAGCTGGAGTTTGACATGGAACTTGAGTTTCAAAAACTCGAGTACCATGTAAGTAACACACCATTCCCAATTCCCACATCCCATAACACTCACACCGCCACACATTATTTACTTAAAAAAAAAAAAACAAAAATCTCTTTTCACACATTACATCAGTGTACTTTGCATGCCTTTGTAACTCTTTTATCTAAGATATTGGAAAGGGAAACTATTCAAATGGAGTTGGCAGTGGTGCTAGACATGGGGCAGAGGGATGTAGCTTTCTATCTACATCAGCGTACTTTCTAAACCAAAATACAATAAATACCTGAGAACCACTTGGGGATTCTCTTTGTTTCTTCTTCTTCATTTGCATATTCGTTAGGTGCGAGGAAGACAATAACCGGAAGTCTTCTAAGAGCAAAGTCAGTCAATAAAACTATGTAAACAGGAAATTTTAAGGGCTTGTTTGGTAATCCTACTTAGCACACATTTTTCATATTTTAAATACATTTACACACATTTCATCACACTTCACTCACACGTATATCAAAAACACCCAATATACCTTTATTTGCAAGCAACTCGAGTTCCAAGTGCCATGTTGGCCATATTATATGGAACTTGGGTTCCAAAAACTCGAGTAACGTGCCAAACTCGATTTTGTGAAACTCGAGTTTTAAAAGTGTGGTGGATTGCTAAATATTTCTTAAATAGTGGTAAAACACTACATATTTTGCCAAATAGTGGTATTTGGCCATTTTAGCCCCCCACCTAGAGATAAGTCCCAAACCCAAACAACATCCTCTGCTAGTAGAAAACCTTACCACAAAATTAACAATAAATCTTTGATTCACGTATACTTCAACTGCTCCATCAACTTCAACAGGAGTGGCCACCATTACCATGTTGCGTTTTTTGCTCCAATAGCCTTAACACCTCACTCTTTATGTGTGACTTCTATTGCTTTGTTACTGCGAAACCACCTCAAAAATATCAAATGCTTCGTTTTACATACAAAGAAGCATGGAAATATACATACATGTAAGACTATAACACCCATTGGCAAAGGGAGGGGGGAGGGGCAGAGACCCGCCTTAGGTTTTGAAAAAAACCCTTACTTCTTACAATTTCTATAAAAAATAAAAAATATATACTAAATTTTACACATTGGCCCTCCTTAAGAAAATAGTATAGCTTCGCCACCAATGACATCGTCATCATCCATTTGCTGCTTTCTATAGCAAGCCCAGGGTAGATAAAGTGAAACTTTCCAAACTATTGGTAGGCAAAGTGTAACAATTCTAAACAATAAGTAGGTCAAGTGTAATTATCCCTTAATACTATTGCTCATCAAAACTCAAGTGATAGTTTAGTAGTAATAATATTCTTTTATTCAGCAAAAAAAAAAAAAAAAAAAAAAAATCTTTTTGATATTCTAATCTTTTTAATATCAATTATTTAAATTGATACTATTATGAAATTATTTGGAGTCAAACATTATGGGGACAAGGTCCCAAATTTGTATACTGGGCCTTAGATCCTATTTGATAACATGGATATGTCCGAGGAGAAGAAAACGATCAGATAAGCCCTGGAATGGAGGACCACATAAAGAAAAAGGTGGAAGGTTACAGTCCGAGAAGGTTATACTACTCGGATAAGATGAATGTTGGTTAAGCAAGTACTTAAATACCTTAACCGACCTTCTAAGAACTTCCAGCGGTAAGGATGAACTTCAAGAGTGTACGAAGGGGATAAGAATGCAGAAATATTTAAGAGAAAAGCTGTTACCACCGCATTCAATGCACTGCAGTAACTTTTTTGGCCGCATTTATGTGTAGAAGACCCCTGAACAGTGTAGTCTCAACCACTACAGCTCACAGAGAGTTAGAGAAGATGCCTGATGGGACATGTACTCGAGTGAAGGTTTGAATGGCTGACAAGTGTGCGATCAAGATGGTCTAAAAGGAGATTATATAATGAAAAAGACTCCCTATGGGAAGGGGGGGGGAAGAAAAATTAAGAGGGAAGAGAGAAAAAGAATTACTGTAGTATCAACTTTGATAAACAGTGAATTCAATAATAATTCATCTCCTCGGACAATGATTTCCTCAAGTTTTATATCTATTTCTATGCTTGTTTATAGTGGAGATCCTTATTAGCCGTTATTCCATTCGTCAAGAGCCTAGCTTTTTTACCCACTCTCTATAAATTTATTGTATTGGGCTCATTGGACTTGTATCCCAATCATATTGGGTTTGGGCTTAAAAATAGTGACCCAACAATTGGCGCCGTCTGTGGGAATTGCTTGTATTCCAGCATAGTTTAACGGTTATGACGAGATTAGGTCCGCATCAAACTAGTCCGCACCAGGCGGAATCAGCCAACGTTTGTCAACAGGATGAACTTCTCAATCTTGAACATTAAAGAGATCGAGAAGATTATCAAGAAGGCAGCATGCACGATGTTCATACGAATGGGAGTGGTTTTCGAAGGAAAAGTCATGTAGCTCATGAGCAAGGTGATGAAAAAGCCATGCAACGAGAGATTGATGATTTGAAACAGCAACTCCGTCGGGCAAAACAGAAGCAGTACCCCTCCAACTCTGATGTCTCTTCCAATGATGAAGAAGATACTGTATACAGGCAACGCTTTAGAACTCCACCAAGCGAATCTTTCTCTTGTGAGGATGAGCATTTTCACCAAAGGAAACACAAGAGCCCTTCTCACAAAGGAGTAGAGAATGATGTTATGAAAAAGGCATTGAGCCAAATCTCGAAGTCACCCTTTACACGGGGAATAGAAAAGGCGAAACTTCCCAGACGCTTCCATCAGCCAATGTTCACCATGTATAATGGTCGAACGGATCCTGTAGAACACGTAAGTCAGTTCAAACAGAAGATGACTGTCCATTCTTAGGACAAGGCTTTGTTGTGTAGAGTATTTCCATCTAGTTTGGGACTGATGCCGATAAGATGGTTTGATGGGCTAAAGACAAATTCCATCAGTTCCTTCGGAAAACTCACCCAATCATTCTGTTCCCGATTCATTACATGCAGTAGGGTTCCTCAACCTTTAGACTCTTTACTGTCCATGTCAATGAGGGAAGGAGAATCCGTGAAGGCGTATGCTGAAAGGTACTGGGAGATGTTTAACGAAATTGATGGCGACTTTAATGAGGTTGCCATTAGAACTTTCAAGGTTGGTCTCCCATCCGAGCACAGTTTGAGAAAATCTTTGACAGGTAAGCCTGTCACCAGTTTACGCCAGCTAATGGACCGAGTTGATAAGTACAAGAAGATTGAAGATGATCAACAACAAGGAAATGGGAAGACTAAGGTTATCCCTCAGGAGAGGAGAGATTTTAGGTCGAACCGGTACAATAACAATCGCCCGAGAAGGAATTATGTGGGACAATCAGGGTCTGTTAATACCTAGGCAGTTAATACAGTGTTCCGAGAACCTGTCCGTCAAGTTCTGAAGAAGATTAAGAACGAACCATTTTTCAAGTGGCCAAATAAAATGACTGGAGACCCCATAAAGCGCAATCAAAACATCTATTGCCACTATCATCAGGAACAATGACATACTACCGAGGACTGCATAAATATATGGGATCACCTGGATCAACTTGTTGGGGAAGGCAAACTAAAATCACTTTTACATCATTCTAGTTGTAAGGGGAACCAGACGAATTCAAACTCCAAGAAGAATGCCACCTATGGACCCCTTTTGGGGACGATCAATGTCATCTTTGCTGCTCTTAGGAGAACCGGATCTTGCCCTTCCAGGGTGATGTCAGTGGCTCGATTATCATCCGATGAGGGTGTTTTAGATCCAAAAAGGGCCAAAATACTAATTCAGCCAACTTTAGGCTTCTCAAACGAGGATAAAACTGGAACCATCTAACCCCACGATGATGCCTTGGTGGTTACGCTCAAAATAGGAGGATATGATGTGAGACGGGTGCTGATGGATCAGGGTAGCATTGTCGAAATTATGTACCCTGATTTATACAAGGGGCTAAATCTGAAGTTCGAGGACTTAACGGCCTATGCATCCCCCTTAATAAGCTTCGAGGGGAAAACCGTCATTTCGAAAGGCTAGATCAGACTACCTATACAAACTGACTCAGAGGTAGTGGAGGTGAATTTCATTGTGGTAGATTCATATTTCCTTTATATAGCCATTGTGGCCAGACCTTGGCTTCATGCTTTGGGGGTTGTCTCCTCTACCCTGCATCAAAAGGTGAAATATCCCTCTGAGGGCCTAGTTAGAGAGATTTTGGGTAATCAATTTATTGCTAGACAATGCATGGTGGTGGCTATCTTGCACAAACTTGAGGTTGTGTCCTCGGATCCTGCTGAAAGACCCTCATAGCAATTAAGAACCTTGGCTTCATCAGGGGGAGGGCCAACCGAGGGGGCGAGCTACGAAGACTTAGAAAGAGTGATGATTGACATTGATCCAGAGAAATTTTTTCAAGTTGGGGCGCAATTGCCAACCTTTGAAAAGCAGGCACTAATCGAATTCCTCCGAGACAATGTCGACGTATTTTCCTGGGACGCTTGTGAAGCCCCTAGAATTGATCTTGACTTTATCTGTCATCATTTGAATGTCAACCCTTCTATAATTCCTAGAAAACAACCATCTAGACGCTCATCCAGAGATCATTATGAAGTTGTTAAGGAAGAAGTAACTAAACTGAAGCAAGAAGGGGCTATCAATGAGGTCTTTTATCCTGAGTGGTTGGCTAACACCGTGGTGGTAAAGAAGAAGAATGGGAAGTAGAGGGTATGTGTGGACTTCACAGACCTAAACAAAGCCTGTCCAAAAGATCCTTTCCCCCTTCCTAGGATAGATCAATTGGTGGATGTAACTGTAGGTCATCCTCAGATGAGTTTCCTTGATACTTTCCAAGGATACCATCAAATACCACTAGCCTTTGATGATCAGGAGAAAACGTCTTTTGTCACCCCCGTAGGGAATTATCATTACAAGGTGATGCCTTTTGGCTTGAAAAATGCTGGATCTACGTATCAAAGGATGATGACCAAGATGTTCGAAGCACAAATGGGCAAAAATATTGAAGTGTATATAAATGACATGGTGGTAAAAGCAAAATGGTGTCCGAGCATATAGGGGACCTTACAAACATATTCAAAATCCTGAGGGGATACAAGCTCTGTCTTAATGCCTCCAAATGCTCTTTTGGGGTAGGATCGGGAAAGTTCCTTGGTTATATGGTGACTCATCGGGGAATCGAGGTAAATTCAGATCAGGTTAAAGCTATAAATAATTTACAACCTCCTCGGAACCCCAAAGAGATTCAAAGGTTGACTGGAATGACGACAGCCTTAAATCGATTTATTTCACGGTCGGTGGACAGGTGTAGGCCTTTCTTCCTGTTGATGAATAAATGGAAAGGTTTCGAATGGACTGAAGAATGTGTTCAAGCTTTTTAACAACTTAAAGATTATCTATCTCGTCCACCTATTATGTCAAGTCCTGAAACAGATGAAGTACTATTTGCTTACATTGCTGTAGCTCCTCATGCTGTGAGTTTGGTGTTGATCCGAGTTGATGATGGCAAACAATGACCAGTCTATTACGTGAGTAAATCCTTGCATGATGTTGAAATTCGCTATTTACCTTTGGAAAAAGCAATCTTGGCAGTGGTGCATGGTATGCAAAAGTTGCCCCATTATTTCCAAGCGCATACGGTGGTTGTCCTGACCCAGCTTCCACTCAAAGTCATACTTCGAAGTGCTGATTACACTGGGAGGATAGCGAAGTGAGGCACGATCTTGGGTGCTTTTGACATTAAATACATGCCACGTACCTTAGTTAAAGGCCAATTCCTCGCGGATTTGGTCGCTGAATTCACCGAGACCCCAGTAGAAAATGAATCAAATGAACATTGCATGGATGAAAAATCAGTTGGCCAAATTGCTATACACGAACCGTTGTAGTGGAAGGAGTACGTGGATGGGGCAGTGAATCAGAAAGGATCTGGTGTGGGGCTAGTCTTGATCTCACCTTAAAAGCTCATCATGGAAAAATCATTGAGGCTATGTTTTTCAGCTACGAATAATGAAGCCGAGTACGAAGCTTTGCTAGAAGGAATGTCTATGGTTCATAAGATGGGGGGAAAATTAGTTTCAATATTTTCAGATTCAAGATTGGTCGTCAGCCAGGTGAAGAGTGAATTAGAAGCAAATGACGAAAGAATGCGAGGATATTTGACTCAAGTCTAGCATTTGTAGAAGAACTTTGAATCATTCGATCTACGACACCTCCCTAGAGGTGGAAATACTCATGTTGATTCCTTAGCCACGCTGGTAACCTCCTCGGCTCAAAATCTGCTTCGTATTATTCTAGTAGAAGATCTTGGTAGACCTTCAGGAGAGAAAGGGAAGATGGTTTGCGTTCCCCATGTCAGAGTAGGGCCCAGCTGGATGGACCCCATCATTCAATTCCTTAGTAAAGAAGTTTTACCAGAAGACAAATCAGATGCCGAAAAGATATGTCGGAAGGCTCCTCGGTTTTGGCTATCTGAGGACCAGAAATTGTATAAACGATCTTTCTCGGGGCCATACCTATTATGCATACACCCTGAAGCATCAGAATTAATTCTCAAGGAATTACATGAGGGAATTTGTGGAAGCCATACAGGAGGGAGGTCTTTAGCTCATAGGGCCATTACTTAAGGTTATTGGTGACCAAATATGCAAAAGGAAGCATTAGAGTATGCGAAGAAATGCGATCAGTGTCAAAGATTTGTACCAAACACACACCAACCGGGAGGATTTCTAAATCCCCTCTCCAGTCCTTAGCCCTTTGCACAATGGGGCTTAGATATTGTTGGCCCATTTCCTAAAGCAGCAGGAAATAAGAAGTATTTGCTGATCGGCACAAATTATTTCACCAAATGGGTCGAAGCTGAGCCTCTGGCGAATATCCGAGATGTGGACGCAAAGAAGTTTCTCTGGAAAAATATTATCACTTGCTTTGGGGTACCCAACACCCTCATCTCAGATAATGGACTTCAGTTCGACAACAAATCCTTTAGGAGATACTGTGGTGAGTTGGGAATTACAAACAAGTACTCCACTTTGGCATACCCTCAAGGGAATGGACAAGTTGAACCTGTTAACAAGGTCATAGTAAACGGACTTAAGAAAAGCTTGGATGATGCAAAGGGAAGAAAAATTAAGAGGGAAGAGAGAAAAAGAATTACTGTAGCATCAACTTTGATAAACAGTGAATTCAATAATAATTCATCTCCTCGGATAACGATTTCCTCAAGTTTTATATCTATTTCTATGCTTGTTTATAGTGAAGATCCTTATTAGCCGTTATTCCATTCGTCAAGAGCCTAACTTTTTCACCAACTTTCTATAAATTTATTGTATTGGGCTCATTGGGCTTGTATCCCAATCATATTGGGTTTGGGCTTAAAGATAGTGACCCTACACACATTTTTATTAAAATTGTGTTTTGAAAACATAATGATAAAAAAGAGAACAAATTTTAAAATAGTTTCAAAATTGTGTTGTTAAAATAATTATTATGAAAATAATATTATTTTACAAATTCTACTCTAATTTCCAACTCCACAGCCACTATCTACTTATCGGAAAAAAAAAGAAAAAAAAAGAGAGAAAATACTCCATGCTCCGTCTTTTTTTTTTTTTTTTTTTGTTTCACTATCTACTTAGTGAAAATGATCATGCATCTTCAATAAACTCTTGTAAGAAAATTTTAGAACCCAAATTGTAATTGTAGTGTCTTTCCAAAAAGTCCTCAAAACCCTGAAAACTGTGAAAAAAAGTCATCGTCCAAACCTTTCCTTAAACCCTACACCTTACCAAGAAATAACACAAATCATCGGATTTTTTTAGAAAATAACTACAAAATCCAAACAATATCATAAGTTAGGAAACGTTCCAAACTAATTTGATTTCTAGCAATTCGAGTTTAAAGGACTCGATTTATGGTTTGTTAGAATGGCCACATAGGCCAGAAATCGAGTCCATCGGACTCGGTTTCTAAGCAAAGAAATCGAGTCTACTGAACTTGATTTTCATGCATGGAAACCGAGCCCAGCGGACTCGATTTAGCAACGCAGGGGTGAGATTCCAGCAACCCAGAAAATTCAAAAACGAAGAAGAAAGAAGCAACGAATGAACCCAGGTGCCGATTCTGACCAAACCCAGCCGGTGAAAGCTTCAGGCAATGCAAAACGCCTCATCGGACGTGTCTCGCCGCCGCGACGATGCAAAAACGATGAAACCCAGGCGCCGATCGGACGTGTCTCTCTGCGTTTTGCATCGCCTGAAGCTTTCGCCGGCAGGGTTTGGTCAGAATCGGCACCTGGGTTCATTCGTTGCTTCTTTCTTCTTCGTTTTTGAATTTTCTGGGTTGCTGGAATCTCACCCCTGCGTTGCTAAATCGAGTCCGCTGGGCTCGGTTTCCATGCATGAAAATCGAGTCCGTTGAGCTCGGTTTCCATGCATGAAAACCGAGTCCGATGGACTCGATTTCTGGCCTACGTGGCCAGTCTCACAAACCATAAATCGAGTCCTTTAAACTCGAATTGCTAGAAACCAAATTAGTTTGGAACGTTTCCTAACTAATGATATTGTTTGGGTTTTGTAGTTATTTTCTAAAAAAATCCCAAATCATCTCTAAAACCCAAAACCCTTCTTCACCTTCCAAACCCAAACCACTCAAACTCAACACCACCACCACCACCACCACCACTTTCCTCTCCAATCTCAACCCGACCACACTCCTCCATGTTCTCACAGACCCAGATCTTAAATCCTCTAAATGCTTACGTTTCTTCAACTTTCTCCTCCACAACCCATCTCTCTTGTCCTTCAAGCCTGACTTGCAAGCCCACTTGACACTGATTTGCAGGCTTGTTAGAGAAAGAAGGTTCTCAGATGCTGAGGAAATGATCAAATTTTTCTTGGACTGGAAATCCCAGGTACCCATTTTCTGTTTTTGCTGCTACAGTTGGGAATTGTTGCAAATGATGAAAAAGTTATAGCCAAGTTTTTCAACTCTATGCTTAAGGTTTATTCGGATTGTAAAGTGTTTGACTTAGTTTCGCGGGTTTTCGATTATATGAAGGATAATGGAATTGAGATTGATGAGAGGACTTGTACTGTTCATTTACTTGCACTTAAAAAAAAGTTATGATTGTTTGCAATTTTTTTGATAAGTGATTGTTTGCAATTGGTTTTGGACTTCTTTTATCAAGTGGTTGAATCGGGTATTGAGGTTTCTGTGTATTCTTTGTCAGTGGTGGTGGATGGGTTGTGTTGGAGTGGAGAGGTCAAGAGGGGTAGGGAGTTGGTGGAGGAGATGATTGGTAGAGGAATTAAGCCCAATGTTGTTACATTCAGTGTAATGGTGAATGCTTGTGCCAAGAGATGGAATTTTGAGGAGCTGGAATTGGTTTTGCTTTTGATTGAGAAGGAAGGAGTGGCATTCAGTGACCATACATATAAAGTTTTGATTGATGGGTTCACGAGTTCTGGCAAGATTGACGAAGCTAAAAAGTTGGTTTTGGAAATGCATGATAAAGGTTTAAAGGTGGCTACTCATCTGTACGATTTGGTTATTAATGGGTATAGTAGATTGGGGTTTAAGGATGGTGCAGAGTCGATGTATGGTGAAGTGACTGATAGAAGTATTTTTCCAAACACTGATACATATTCCGCTCTGATAAGTGGTCTTTGCAAGGCTGGAGAAATGGGGCTAGCAATGACATATGTGAATATGATGCAGCATAAAGGGATAGAACTAGATGATGTTATGTTTAATTCTTTGTTTGATGGTTTTTGTAATAAAGGGATGGTCGATGAAGCTTTTGACGTGCAAGTTATGATGGAGAAGAAAGGATTTGCTGCTGATTTAACTGTGTTTGACAAGATAGTGAATGGGCTATGTAAGTTGAACCGGATTGAGGAAGCAAAGAGGCTGCTGAACGTGATCGTTAAAAGAGGTGCAACCTCAAAAATTACGAGTTTCACTACTTCATTTGATATATGAAGTATACAGGGGCTTTTTGGTGGAAGGGAAGGGCTGTTTAGAGGATGGAGCAATGGGCATGAGTTCTAATATAATCATACTTTGATAGATGTGTATTGAAGAGGAGGAACATAAAATGTAGCCTAGACGCTTGTAGATGAGATGAAAGTCATGGATTTTAGGCAGGACTGGACTCATATTCTTAAATACCAGTTACTGGAAACTCTTTTGTTGTGAAAGGAAAATGATTCACTAAACTATTCTGTGATATGGTCTCCAAGATGAGAATGGATACAAAACAAAGTTTTCAGGCTTGTCAACGGACTGGCAGTCAGATGAAGCATTGGACATCCCAGAGCTAGCTGGTTCACCCTGAAATGCATTGAGGTGCAATGGTTGACTGGACATGTATGATGAGATAGAATCGAATTGCTGAAAGTGACAGGACCTTATTACATTCCTTTATCTTGGGTTTCACTCTGCCAATATTTGACGGCTGTGAACAAGAGAAGCATATCCTTCTGGGAGTCATAGTGTGAGCTATTGTACCTATTGGATAAGCAAGAATAATGGTATAAATCTATCCTTAATAATTATAAAACCGAAGATTCATGTTGGACTTCGTCATTAAATACACTATGCTAGAAGCAATCATTACTTTTAGTAGGTACTTATCTTTGGAACCTGTTTTGTGTGTAATGCTGCCAAATCTTTGTTGATGGCAAGGCTACACATTATTTAAATGTACATATTTTGTTGCAAATTTAGTCATTCAACCATTGTCGTCTTTGTCAAATTTAGTTTTTGGAAATGGATGGCATACATGATCAACCTCTTTGATGTTTACATAACTTTGCGTCTTTACTTTTTCTTGCTTTGATTTAGCTTTTTCCTAACCTTCTCTAAGTTATCAATGATGGTTTAGCTTAAATATATTTTGAACATTTTTCTAGTGGAATTTCTTGCTCCATGCATTAATATACTGTATAAATTAATTTAACTGCAAATTAATCGTAATTTTAACTCATGATTGACTTTTGACTCTAATAGAGTAAATTTTCAGTATCATGTGCTTGCCTCTGGTCTGATTTCCCAAATCCTGTTCGAGGAAAGTAGAAATAAATTGCTAGAACCTCAATTTCCTAAATCCTATTCCTGGAACATAGAAAGTAACTAGAGTCACAAGCTTTAGGTGGTTGTTAACTTCGTAGAATTTTGGATTGGGTTTTCTTAGATTTTGCTTAACCTCTGATGAAAGATTTGAGGCATGCTTTGAGTCCACCATGAGATAACTCCAACTAATTACCTTGTCCCTTGATTATTTGCCTTTATAGTGACTAAAGAACAATTATCAGTCGGGTGGACTATTTTCCTATGCAGTTTGGTTCAAGTGTTACTTATTAGTAGTATTGTGGCATTTTTTTTTCCTCTCTCTCTCTCTCTCTCTCTGTTGATCAAATTGTGCTTTTACATATAGAGAGTACACTGAGAAGCTTCTTGATAAATATTACCACCTGAAAACATAAGGGCTTGAATATTTGCCTGAATAGTTGCCATTCGTAAATAAATGTTCTTGCATGTTAGGGAGAACTATAAAATGACTTATAATATATGGTATTTCCTTTTCCATGTCAAAAATTCATTTCTTTCTGTGGAAGATTTATAATAGTTTTTGTTATCTTGCAAAATTGCTACGGTTAAATTATTAATAACGTCATCTCCTATTTATAAGTATTTCATGCATTTATGCAAAGTTTTCTTGCTAAACTATAAGTAGGAAGAACCTTTTGAGAATTTTTTTGGGTATATTCTTACTTAAATTTGAGGTCTGCCATATTCCAACATTGTTCTGTTTTAGTAGTTGATTCCTCCTTGATGTTAGAACTTACAATGTTTCATGAGATAGAATGCAAGCAAGCATTATCTATGGTCCTTTCTCAAACAAAACAGCAAATGCAGAAAGATGATGAGGAGTGAGGTCTAAACCAATATATGCATTTCTAAAATCTATCCATGCATTTATGAGGAGTTGATTGGCTAAATCTAGAAACTTAAGAATATGTTGGAGTTCCTCATAGAAACTTTGTTTGTTTCTTAAAAATAATAAATTGTTTGATGTTTGTTCCCCTACTTATTGCACAAAGCTAAACTGAATAAACAATTCCTCATTTTTTCTTCTTTATGATATGTATTTTTTTTTTCTCATGGCAGCATTGGAACCAAATTGAAGTGAGTGCAAAGAAGATATCCAAACCCCAACCTCTCCTACTCGCTAAATGTTTTTCCAGGAGAAACCCCGAGGTGAGTTTTTATTTATATATTTATTTTTGAAATGACCACAAAATTGATAACAGTATATTTTGTCAAATTATTACCTATATAAAAAAAATTGTCAAAATTATTAGTATGAATCAAGCAACTGTAGTATGCAATTTTAGTAGATGAATTGAAGTTGGAAAAAGAGTAGGGAATTATAATCTGGTTTGTAGGACATACTTGAGTTTATTTCATCTTGAATCTTATTGTTATATTCTAAGAGAATGGCTGCTCCCATAACAAAGAAAACATTCGACCACTCCTTCAATTGCTGACTTCCTGATTTTGTAACCACTGTAGATCCCCCTCATTGTTTTTAACTTTGGAAGCTCTAGCTACAGCCAGCTGCATATCTAATGAGGAGATTGTTTTGTCCAATGTCTTGAAAGTATCGAGACATGAATATGCCATATAAATCAATTACATGATATAGGAAGGTAAACAATTGCAACATGGAAGATATTGCTTGGATTCTTTGAAATATTACTGAATATAGAAAGTTAAATGATTATATCATGTATTTGTGAAACTTGAGAAAAAAGCAACCGGCAATGGTGAGAAGAATATTATCTAGAGATGTCAATAAAGATAGTAAAGCTTCTGAGGCAATATTCTTAAGATTTGCCTTGTTCTAATATTGTCTATGGGATGAAGAGCTCTTGATTGATTAAACGTGTAGAATCGAGTCTGATGTGGCTATGGTGCTTTTGTATATTCTTGAGACAATGGATGACATGGTGTTCTGAAAAGAAGGTGAATTAGAATGGGGAGTGGAGTTGTGTAGTGAGGCTGATTTACAATTTATTGTTGTGCGCATAATTAGTCATTTTTGGTTGTGTGTAGTTATGATCTTGGATTTTTATTTTTATTGATTGTTTCTTCATTCATTTAGGTTATATAATTCTCTCTCTCGAACACACCAATTCTGCTATTTCAGATCTAAGTTGCCAAGTAGTTGCACTCTTCTATCTGAAATCCACCATGGCACCATAAGGCCCATATAAGTTGCCCATCTCCCTCTTTGTTCAGTACTTTTTTTTTTCCTTCTCACATATATGTCAATCATTATCTAATCAGGTAGATGAGAGGCATGACATCAGGCAAGTGTAAGTCGAACTTAAAGCCTAGTGTGAGATTGAAACTATAAAGTCCAACTATTCCAAGTGTTCCAATAATGATGGCCACTTCTAGAGAATAGATAAATATCACATAATGTAGCTTTTATTTAGAACTTTTGTCTACTTCCATGGGGAATACCATTTTGAATGGCTTATTATTATTTTTTGGTTACGTTTATTCTGATGGAAACTCATGTTCTGTAAAATTGTCAAGCTTAGTTACAGGGCACTAATTACCTTTCTTGAAGCTCATGAAGATGCCTTTCTTGAATTTCCTACTATTTCATTAGTGTTCGTAATGATGTTCTGTTAGATCTCATGAAGGCTTCATTACTGAACTTTTGAAAAAACTAGATAAGATCTGGTTTAGATTCTAATTAAGGCACTTTGAAAAAGTAATAAGGAGGAGAAATGTCAACAAATTTTCTGTTGCTCCATATGGTGAAGATCTAAACTCTATCGAAACAAGTAGTTTGAGACAAACATAATTAAATTTTACACTTATCCATGAAAAATTTGCAACCTTCCAAATGGGGACTCTAACCAAACTAATGAATTGACTAATGAAAAATTTGTTGTGAGTTGACTTGATATTACAACTCTAACTAATGAATAAGTTTAGTTATTTTATTATAACACATTTTATTCACAATAATAAAGATTACCATCCCTGTTGTAATCTACATTTAGTGCACCAAATGTGCCCTAATGAATATTGGTGTCCATTTAAATTTATTTATTCCATGAAATGTCTTTCTTTTGACTCAAGATATTTACTTGGGGTTTAAAATAAAAACCTTGACAACTGGAAATACCCAGTCTCTTTGTTTTCCACCAAAAAAGATAGATAAACAAATACAATATCTCTGAAAGGAAGAAGTGCCATAGAAATTTGTTACTAAATAGAACTCCTCACCAAATGGAACCGTTCTTTTGAACTCAAACAAAGTTAACAAACATTCCCTCTTGCTCCATATAAATCCTCCACAAACATTCTTTCTTCAAAGTGAAATGCAGCCCAACGATTCTCAACCACACCCTTTGGGCAAACCTATACCTTCTCTATTTACTCGAAGAATTAAGGGGGTTGGTTTAAAGGCACAATCTTTGTAACCTCATTGTATACACACGGATTGGGGAGTTCCTATTTTGAAGGCTGCAACTTTTTTCTTAACCACGGCAATTCATTGGCATTGTCCTCTTCCGCCTTGCCACTGCCAAACATACAAGCAGTTATTCCCACTACTCCTTGGGTTACTCAGCTTATTCTTGCAATGGCAATCATCATTTTATACAAGGTTGGAGATTTTGATTACGGATTTGCTCCAATTGTTTAGATTTAACATGTGTGTCACTTGTAAAACTAGTTAATATTTAAGAATGAAATCGACTTATTTTAACAAGTTGATGTACTAAATTAAACAATTTTTGAGGGAATAATATCAAAATTTACCCAATTGCTGATATAAATTCAAGAAAAAAGATACACTGAAAGTTATACCATTTTTTTTTTCACACCTTGTGTTTTTGCCTTGTGGTTGGCCCAATCGAGTGCTATCTCAAGTCAACGATACTTTGGTACACAATAACATTTACATCCAATTTCAAACTTATTGGGTATGATTCCTGAAAAAAAAAAAAAATATAGGTGCATTTAAAAATGTTGGGAAGAGAATATCCAGCACTCCTTAGAGTCGAGCCATAAGCATGTTGTACAAGTGCAATGGGAGTGAGATGCCAAAATTTTTGTGAACTTTTCTGTATTTGTGGCCGGACGGGTAAATAAAGAGCAATGTTATATATACAAAATTTCACAATATTTTTTTTTACATCAGTTAAGTTCACAAATTTTTATTAATTTTAATTAGAGTCCATCTCGACATTATTTTTGGGCATCACCCGAAAATTTTCTTTCCTTCCCATCTTATCAAACAACACAGAAGCCTTTTTTTTTTTTTTTTTTTCATTATTTTCCAAGGACCCTAAATCCTCTTCCATCCCTAACCAAACATAAAGAGCAGAAGTCAAATTTTTATCGAAACATACTTTCTTGTAAAGAAAGAGCAGAAGTCATATATATATATATATATATTTTTTTTTTTGTGTCTGATAGATTTTCTTGTAAAAATAGAGCTGTCCTCTGTAGACTAATTTATTTTTGGGTTGGGATACAAATACAATCATACAGATACAACACCAACGCAACACTAGTCCTTACAGTTACAGAAGTACTTTACAGTCATGGATCCTACTCCTACACATAGATGCACGGTTCAGCGGCCATTCTTTCTTCTTCATCCCACGCACCATCACCACCACCACGACCACCACCTCTGCCACCACCATCACCACCACTTCTTATGTTTCTGTCCCCACCATCCCCAACACCACCACCACCACCACCACCACCACTTTAATGGTCACCCCCATCTATACCCCACTCATATTTCATCTTTTCCTCGAAACCCAGAAGCTTCAAATCCTGTTCCTCTGCCAAACCATTCCAATTTGGAGACTTCTGCTTCTGGCTGCGAACAATCTTATGCCACTGCCAATCTGTAAGTTTTGCTCCAACCCACTTCTACTCCTCTCAATATAATGATATATATATGTTTGTATTTTATTGTATTCATGCCATCATACTCAAAACTCTTTCAAGTAACACCATAAGCTTCTCATAAAAAAAAAAAAACAAAAGGTCTTATGAGAAAGAAATTTCATTACGTTTGGGAGTTAAATTTGGGGTGGGTTTTGTCATGGAACATTAGATAATTTGCCACTGACTGAGTTTGAAATTTTTTGGACTGATGGGTATATTTAGATGATTGAAAATTGACAATGTGGTGTTTGGACAGCCTGATTCAGGTAACTACTCTATAGTCTATACACCGAAATGAGGACTCAGTTTTAGTGTCTGGCAACAAACCTTTAAGTTTAGTTGCTTATGTAAAGTTATTTAAAACTCACACCTTTTCTAGGGTAATTACTAGGTTATCCCGGAGCTCTCCGACCATAAATGTCAGAGAAGGGAACACCACTTTACCGTGCTCCTAGAGCACTTGATAATTTTCCATTTTTCTAGGTACATCTATGCTTTAACTAATTTTCAGCAAAAAAAAACTACAACCAAACGCACTTAACGAGGTCAATTGATGAATTTTTTATGAGGCCTTTGTTGTAAGTTTTTTATTTTTTAGTTGGTATGTGATCCACACTATTGTTCTTGTGGATGGAGGAAGTGCCATTTGAGCCAAAGCTAATTTGCCCTTGTTGTAAGTCTTTTCCAAACAACTAAAACTTGTATTAGTTCCTGTAAGAGAGCTTATGATTTTGAACTTGAATGACTATCAATGAGACTTAATAACACTTCTCCTGCTTCTCAATTAAATTTCCATGTTTGTTTGCTTGTCATGAAATTGAAAGTTTGGCTCTTCGGATTTCTCATTATCTTGGGTGTTGAAAAACTAAAACCACAATTTGAGAAAGCCTATTACAACTGTTTGGCCTACTTGGTTTAGTTTTTTCAAACTTATCTGAGATTTATTTTTTTAAATTTTTTTATTTTTTGGAATTTATTTGTTAATTAGACTGTGTTACCCCTTTTTTCTGTTTTATATGAACAACAATAACCACCAAACCTTAGTCCCAAGATTTGGGTATGGCAAAATATGGATTCTCAACAAATTAGTAAAGATTGGCCACATGTATTCTTTTCCACCATTTTATTCAATCCGAAGTCACACTCTTTGTTACTTCCTTAATTGACTTTTTTTTTTTGGCTACTTTTTAATATGAAATGTGACAAAAGTCTTCAATATTGTATTGCTTATTATTTTTTCAATGTCAGTGATGCTCAACCTCTCTCATTGGCACGAACACTTTCATTTTTCTGTTCTACACCAAAAGCATCCTACTTTAAAACACTAATTTCACATTATTTATTCTCATCCAAGTTAGCCTTTCTTGATTTGTTAAAATAGGATGTTACAAGAACAGGAGCATGAAGGATTAGAAGAGGAAGATGATGATGAGCCAGTTTTTGTTCTGACTGATGAATGGAGGGAATTCTTTGCAAAATCCGAAGCAAAGAGGAAATTAGGTGGTGGCTTTTCCCCTCCATTTTTTGTATTCTTGGAAATTAGTTTGTTTTAATTTGCATTTATGTCCTGCAGCGAAGAAGCAGGCTAAGAAGAATGGGAAGAAATAAATAGAGAATTTGGAGACATCCTTGAATCGCCTCAAGCATGAGAGGTTGCATTGAGTTCATTTAGCAGCTTTAGAGTTTCTGAAAGAGTGATCAAGAATTACTTTTCTTTTACACATACAGATGATGCAAGCTATCGCTTTGGAGCCGAAGATGCTAGACATAGTATAGAATTTCTTGTTGAAGTCAAATGTTCCATTTCTTGACCTAGATTACCGTGTTATGGATATTTGTTTTCTGTCAAAAGCATAGACATTGAAATTTTGTTCAAGATTTCCAGAACAAATGTATTTTACATTTACAGCTTAATTTTACTGTCACCTTTGTGACTACTTTGTGGCAGAAGTTCTGATTTGTATTAGCTAGTCATATCAGCTAGTCATATTTATATTATAGCCTCATTCCTGATTTCATTGATCAAAACTACAAATGAGGAAAATAATATTGATCAATGAATAATGCTGCAAAACAGTCATAATATATGACGATCTCCTAATAACTCTCTCTTTTTTATTTATTTTTAATTCTACTCTAGCCCAACAGGCTGAAATGATAGGATTGATAGCTAGCAAGCCCACAACAATAAAAATGCGGTAAAAAAGAAGTAAATGGGCTGAGGAAACCCAAAGAATGAAGTAGTAAGCCTATGAGAATAAAGAGAGGTAAAGAAGAGGTAAATGGGATAGGGAAGCTCGGGAAATGAATTAGCAAACTCAATGGTCGTCCTAAAGGCCAATAATCCCAAGAAGTAATAAGAGGTAAGGATGTGGTAATTAGGCCAAGGAAGCCCAAAGGATCTAGCAAAAGGCCCATGAGAGTAAATGAGGTAAAGAGGAAGTAAATAGGCCGAGGAAACCCAAGGAATGAAATAATGAAAAGGGTTGGCACAACAGGAATGTTGGCCAACAAAGCCTTAAAGAGGTAAATATGTGAAAAGTGGGCCTAGGAAGCCCTAAGCAAAAGATTGACAAAGAAGTGAGTTGGCATGGCAGGAATGTCAGCCCACAAGTTCACGGGGTAACATAAAGTAAAAGAGAGAGTAAAGCCATAGCAGGCACGATGAAGTGATATGGTAAGATCAATAGCCAAGAGGTCCACGAACACAAGAAAGAAAAACATGGGCTCGGCGAGACGATGAGGGCCTTTGCCCAAGCAACGCCCAGTCCAAAGAAGGGATGAAAGGCAGGGAACATGAGCTCAAAAACCCACACATCCTTCACGCCACAAGAGATAAACACCAACCAGAATGTACAACATAATCAAACAAACATGGAGGAAGTAGAAATGATGTGAAGGCTAGAAAGAAACAAATTTAGACGGAGTGGAGCATGTACAAAGGGCCAAGGCACCACCCATTTGTACCCAACCAATACATGGGAGGTGGGCCATGGGTCAAGGTATTCAGAGGGTGTGGTTTGGTGGTGGGGAGAAAGAGGGGGTTTATTTTAGGGTTCCCGCTCAAACTTCTTTGGAACCACTTGATGCATGCCATAGAGGTAGGTAATAGAGAAGCTTGATCCTTATCCAGATGAGGGATGTGAAAAAACAGAGAGAGGTAGGGAACAAGACAAGTAATTTTGTCTGGGAATGGATAGTGGTGCAACCAACACATTTAGAGCAATGGTAGTGGCTGAGTAGCTGGCAGGCCAATAGGCAGTCTTGGAAGGACACCCATAAGGAGCCAAAAGTAGTTAAGGGGTAAAAATGGTAAATCTCACCATGACAAATAGTATAAAAGGCGGTAGTTGTGAACAGTAAAGGGGGATGGAAGGAACGAAAGAAGAGGAGGTAGAACAAGGAAGAAAAGAGAGAAAAGAAAATTAAATACAAAAATCAGAGAGACATGAGTGGTAGGAATAGAGGCATGCATCAATAGATTACATTTTTCTCTCCCTCTTGACAGACCCACTCTCTAAGAGATTGAGGATTGAAGCTTAAACCATTTAGGTCATTTTCCCAAAGTGCGTAACTTCTATGGCAGAAGCCTCTTTGAGGTTACTCACATTGGGGATCGATTCATTTCTTGGACTTCCATCTGCTAAGAAGCTAAGCTTACTTTTCTAGTAGACAAGTTTTTCTTTTATGCTTGTTAGGTGATTAGTTTACCGTTCAGTTATTAAACTTTTTACTATAGTGTTATTGTCACTGTTGTATTATTTTGCCATAACTTTATTAGGCCACTTTCCCTTATTTAGGTGTTAACATTATTTGTTTAGTATTATAGTTATTCTATCATACTGTATTCCTACTATAACATCTGTAACAGTTGTTTTTGCTGTGGGCACACCGTACACTTAATACCTTTGCTAGGATGCATCTATACTGGGATGACTTGACTTGTGCACAAATTGGCCTAAAGTGTATTTCATTTAGGCTAGCACAAACTCTCTTACCTTAGACCCACGGGCCGCAGTGCAGCAAGAGAGACCAAAGCCCAACAACACAAAAAGGCCCACCACAGGTTCATGCAAAGGGAAAGAAGGGAATGAGGATTTAGAGACCAACGAAGCCATTAGGAACACCATTAATGGTAGTAAGCAAAGGAAAAGATGGAAAAAAAAGAAAGAAAAACATAATAATAATAATAATAATAATTATAATGAGTTAAATATTTTTCCCCTCAATATGGAGTGCTTTGACAAATTGAAATTCCGTTGCTTAATTAAGGTAGTACTTAATGGTCCCTTAACATTGTATTGACAAAATGCCTTAATCGAAAGATTATATAACGTATACAAATTTTAAAACTTTAAAGGGCAAGATCTAAATTACCATCTCAAATATGTAATTTTCAATTTAGTAAATTTAAAAAATAAAAATAAAAATAAAAATGATGATGCCACTTTGTCCTAAAGAATCTAGCCATTTACATTCCAATAAATCTAAAGACACGATTAATTTCACAATTGTTGATGTGGTAGTTTATGATTGGTGTATAATAGAAGTGATGTTAACAATGGTTCCATGTGAAAATGATGTATTACAAATCACCCACCTCAACCGGTTAAGAAAAAAGTTGTAAAATTTTGTGCATGTGTGACTTCAGTTTGTTTTTCTGAACAAAAAAATTCCACAATGAGGAATTTAAAAGATAAAATAAGGGTAAATTCCATTAACATACCTTAAGAATTGGGATACTACGAATCATGTCCAAGACTTTTCAAAACTGACTAATTTGGTACCTAAAAGCCAACTTAGTCCCTAAGATAGTTGAGAAAAAATGATTAATTGGCCTAATAGTATTTAGGGACTAAGTTGGCTTTTGGGACTAAATTTGTCAGTTTTGAAAAGTCTTAGACCTAGTTGACATTAACTCAGACTTCAAAGTATATTAATGGAATTTACCGGTAAATAAAGTACAATAAAAGACAAAGGAACATAATCCTCGGTACCAACTAAAGTTCCTAAACCGATTCATTGTCTGTATGCAACTTGTTTGCTAAAAAGCTAATAAATGACTTTTTGTGTTTGGGTTCTTTATATCATAATTTTAGTAATAATAATGTTTTAAACTGGGTTTATAATACATTATATATTCAGAGTACAACTACAAAAGGGTCTAACTTTTTTAGTTGTAGACTGGGGTTATAAATAACAGACACTAGATACACATAACCAATGTGGGATAAACATTTCTATTTTTTCTAATAAACAATAATATTTATTAATATACACAAAAAATAGTACTCCTTCTATCCCACTTTTTTTGTACTATTTGAAAAGTTAAACTTTTTTTTGAAGAGAACATCATTTATTGTCTTGTCTACCTTTTAAAAATGTATAAGTTTCCAAAACTACCCTTAAAAAAATGTATCAAAAAATTGAATTAGTAAATTAATAGGGGTGTAATAGGAACATTAGTAAATTAATAACTTTTATTTTTAGAAATAAGACTATTTTGGAACATCTCAAAATAGAATAGAGGACAAAAAAAGTAAGATGGAGGAAGTAATATTTATTAGAACACATATAAAAATAGTAGTTATGTATGAAGTTTGAACTTAAGGCAAAATGTGTACGGGAATTTATGGCTTCCAATGGGTGAAAATAGCCAAATACCACGTTTTGACAAAATTTGTGGCAAACTAGCATTGTTTCGAAAATATTTAGCAAACTACCACTTTTTTAGTACTCGAGTTTCACAAAATCGAGTTCTAAATAGTACTCGAGTTCAGTGAACTTGAGTTTTTAGTTAGTCGCCAGCATGACACTACTGACTTGGAATTTGTGTAATTAAAAAAATAACGTGGTACTCGATATTATTAAAATCGAGTACTTCTTTATAGTACTCGAGCTTCATACAGTTGAGTACCTTACTTTTTTTTTTTTTTCTTTTTAATCTCCCGTAGGAACTCACTCTTGCATCATCTCTCAAATTCACCGCCTATTTATAGCCAAAGTTTAGCCGAAATATCAATAGTTACACCAACATGAAACTTGTCAAGTCAAAGAAAATGGCAAGCATTTATGGCCAAAGTGTCATCCATTTCAGCCAAAAGAAAAGAAGTATGAATTTGGTTTGCATGTCAGGTGTTGTTCCTGGCTATCTTCTTTGACAATTCATGAAGAACATTTAATGCAAGCTCTTGCATTTCTTCATGCATGAAATTTCTTGATTATCATGCATCTTCCTGACATGGGCATGCAAGCCATTTAATGGTTTGTTGGCTAATGTCAAGCCGCTAAGTTTGACTATATATTCAAGCCATTCCAACAGAAACAAAAAGTAGAAAAAGAGTAAAAAAAAAAAAAAAAAAAAAAAAAACAAGGTATTCGACTGTACTAAGCTCGAGTACTATAAAGAGATACAC
Source organism: Quercus parvula (assembly GCA_030820535.1). Lineage (NCBI taxonomy): Eukaryota > Viridiplantae > Streptophyta > Magnoliopsida > Fagales > Fagaceae > Quercus > Quercus parvula. Next base: position 3,850,631 of record JAUAME010000008.1, on the reverse strand, counting down.
AATTTCACTAATATCAAGTACCACATTATTATTTTTTTTTAATTCTAGGTCAGCAGTGCCATACTGGCGACTCACTAGGAACTCGACTTCACTGAACTCGAGTACTATTTAGAACTTGATTTTGTGAAACTCGAGTATTAAAAAAGTGATAGATTGCTAAATATTTCCGAAATAGTGCTAATTTGCCACAAATTTTGCCAAAACGTGATATTTGGCTATTTTCATAGCTTCTAATGTGACAGTGATTGTGATATAAAATGTCCAAGGGTTCAAAGTTGGCACTCGTTGGTATCTATAAATTGCATGGAACACGAGGAGAAAGTGAGGAAAATCTTGATTTATAATAATTTTTTAAGGAAAAAAAAAGAAGAAGCTCATGGCGTATATTTTTATAATGTGTAATAATAATTTTAGAAACGTGTACAATTTAATTTTAGAAACATGTACGTACGTGTACAATTTAATTAATTTTAGATAAATGAAATAATAGTATCATTTTTATTGATTAAAAAGTCGAACGTGTTCCAAACATTTACCGTAAAAATAAAACTCATAGCATATTTTTCTTCTAATTAATATAAATATATATAACTGAAACCCTTAACTTTTTGTTAACCTTTTTAAAGCTTGCCACATCATTATCATTATCTCTATATAATATAAAAAAAAACTTAAAAATAATTCCTAATTACTTATCTTTGACTTACTTTAGAATTTAAAAAAAAAAGACTCACTTTAGGTTTCAAAAAAAGAACAAAGAAGAAGAAGAAAGACTCACGTAAAAAAAAAAAAAAACTTTAGGATTAAGAAAAAGAGAGAGAGAGAGACTCCTGTTAGGACTCTCTCTTCCCCCTTCAAAACCCTGAACTTAACTTCACTTTAGGATTCAAAAAAAGAAAAAAAGAAAAAAGAAGAGACTCATGTAAAAAAAAAAAAAAACGTTAGGATTGAGAAAAAGAGAGAGAGAGAGAGACTCCTGTTAGGACTCTCTTCCCTCCTCAAAACCCTAGCAATTACCACCTCGAAACCCTAAACTTAACTTGGCAAGACAATGTTCTTTCTTTTTTATATGCTTTCATATGTGCCTGAGATTTTCTTTCTATCTTATTCTTTTGTAATGTTTAGAATTGATTTTTTTTTTTTTTTTTTTTTTTTAGTATTTGGGTTAAGCTCCATATTTATATTGACATTTTTGGGTTGAAATTTCTAATAATTAATTTATATTGTATATGGCAGATGAAGCATCTCTATTATTTGGAGAAAAATCAAAACAGCAAACTATATCTTCTAGCCTAGGGAATAGTAAATTTTAATTTGGTATATATATTATATATAATTTTTTTTTTGAATTTGAAGGGTTTTGAAGTAGAATTTGGGGATTCTATAAAATTTGGAAGTTTTAAGCCTTGAGGTTTTTGGTATTTGCATCTCAGTAAGTTGATCTTAATTCTTCACCTTATATGCTTTTGCTTTATTAAGAATTTTTATTTGGGTTCATGTGATTTTTTGTTTTCTTAATTAAAGCTATGATTTTTGGTTGATTACTTATTTGTTTGGATTAATTTCAATTAATTATTTGTTTGAATTCAACATAAAAGATAATGGAATTAGGTGTTATAATTTTGATATTGTTTGATGTTTTGAATTGTTTATATTGTTATTACTATGACTAAATAAGATTGAGAAAACATATTGCTGCTCAAATTTGAAGTTTGGTGTGTCTTCCTCATATTATGGTCTTTATTTATATCTTTGTAGTTTATATTAATTTTGAATGTGTGTATATATATAACTTTTGGGAGTTTTGCTTTATTAGTTTAAGAATTTTAAATTACTTTGTCTGTTTTGGTAACTATGCACCTGCAGTGAGATGTTGACAACATAAGCATATATGTATGGTATTAATATTTTATAAAAATATCTCTTACAACCCAATAATGTTCTATGTTAGATAACACTTCTAAACTATAGACAAACATAGAAGTTAAATATTTCTTCCCATTGTATTTTATTTAATTATGACAGTTCATTTTTTAAAAAAAAATGCTAAATAGCGAAATGTCTATAATATGCATATTATTGACCCAATTTTCTATTTCTAAATTTCTTAGATTTTATTATATAAATAACTTTTTCATGCACTGCACAGGTTAGCGACTAATATATGTATATGAATATATATATATATATATATATATATATATATATATATATATTTATTCTTATATCCCTAACTCTTTGAATGCAAAATAAAAAAAAAAGAGTTTGTTTTTGGAAAAGACAAGGAGAGTTTTTATTAAATAGATTCACTTATATATTTTTATGATTATATACTTTAAATATTCCTAAAGTTAATGAGTTATTTTTTAGAAAAATTAAATACTGTGAGGAAAAAAAGCATTAGACATTAGTTTAAAATTTAAATTAGTGTTTATAATTTTTTTAAGGGAAGAGAGAGGGGGGGGGGGGGGGTTGGGTTTGGTATACTCTTAACTCAATTCTTCTCTCTTATATACTGTGTGGATTAATGGCTGTACATTTTTAATTATGACAGTTCATTTTTTTAAAATGGTAAATAGTGAAATGTTTATAATATGCATATTATTGACCCAATTTTCTATTTCTAAATTTCTTAGATTTTATTATATAAATAACTTTTTCATGCATTGTACAGGTTAGCGACTAATATATATATATATATATATATATATATATATATATATATATATATATATATATATATATATATATATTCTTATATCCCTAACTCTTTGAATGCAAAATAAAAAAAAAAGGGTTTGTTTTTGGAAAAGACAAAGAGAGTTTTTATTAAATAGATTCACTTATATATTTTTATAACTATATTCTTTCAATATTCCTAAAGTTAATGAGTTATTTTTTTTAGAAAAATTAAATATTGAGTGGAAAAAAAACATTAGACATTAGTTTAAAATTTAAATTAGTGTTTATAATTTTTTTAAGGGGAGAGAGAAGGGGGGGGGGGGGGGTTGGGTTTGGTATACTCTTAACTCAATTCTCCTCTCTTATATACTGTGTGGATTAATGGCTGTACATTTTTTTTTTTTGGAGTGTAAACCACTGAAATTGGAAAAGTTGTTAATTTTTTTTTTTTTCGAAACTGAAACTTGAATTTCATTAAACTGAAATGGAAACACAACAGAGCACAACACAAAGAGAAAGAAAAACAGAGCAGGGCTAACACGTAGCTCTATCTAACAGTAACGCCTGCCGAATAAAAGGCGGCTCAATTCCTACCCATTGTTGAGAAATACCCGAAGACTTAGAAAACTGAGCCAACTCATGCGCTGCTCTGTTGTAGTCCCTTTTCAGATGTTGCAATTTCCAGCTCCTAAAGGAACGCAGCAGATCTAAAGAACCATGAATGACCATCCCAAACTCGCCATTGTCATTGCTTTGATTAATAGCATCAACCACCACACAAGCATCGGACTCCACAATAATTTGTTGAAGCTCCATCTCCCTAGCCAATCGAATCCCCTCCTCCACTGCCAAGGCTTCAGTAACAGCCGCCCCATAATCTCCATTCAGAACTCTGCAAGCCGCAGCAACAACCAGCCCCCTGCAATCTCGAATAACCACTCCCACTGTGGATCTACCTCCATTTCCAGCCATGGCACTATCAACATTTATTTTATAAACATCCGGAGGAGACGCTGCCCACCCAACATCAGCGCCAAGTTGTTGCTGAACCATACAAAACAGAGCAGCTTTTTTGAAGTCCACATGAGTACGAACCGCCAAATTCCAGATTTGAGAATGAGGGCTGCATATGGATTCATGAACCACTTGATTTTTGTTGTACCAAACAGCCCACGCTGTAACAAAGAAGGTCTCAAGGTCATTAGGGAAACCGTCATCTAATATTTCTAGTGCTAAATCCACAAAACTCTTATTCACAGCCAACAGATTAATTGAACAGTTCTGCCAATTCCACCAAACCTTGCTAATTTTATTACAAAAGATTAAGGCGTGGCTAGTACTCTCAACAACCTTCCCACACAATGGACAGTTAGCCCCCACATTTAGGCCCCTTTTTACCAAGTTCAGTCTAGTGGGCAGCCCATCAATACAAGCCCTCCACGCAAAAATTCTGACTTTGGCAGGAAGCTTAAGTTGCCAAACCTTCTTCCATAGTCGAGTCCTAGGATCCCCACTTGAGCTCTCACCCTCCTCCGAACAATCCACAATAGGCAGCGCAATATAATATGCACTCCTAACAGTAAATACTCCACGCTTGTTTCCTAACCAAATTATGCTATCATCCGGCAAATTATAGCTGAGGGGAATGTTAATGATGGACTCAGCTTCAAAAGGAAGAAAGAACCTCTTAACCATCTCCACCTTCCAATGCCTTGTTTCTTCATCAATTAGCGAGGATACCATCGGAAAATCTCCAATGTCTTGTTGGGGGGAGCAAACTTTGTAAGTAGTTGGGTTAGGCAGCCATTTGTCTTCCCAGATGTAGATCAACTTCCCATTTCCAACCCTCCACCTTATACCCCTCCGAATAACCTCCAAACTATTAAAAATGCTTCTCCATGCATAAGAAGGGCTGCATCCAAGCTTTGCACTCAAGATATCACTAAAAGGAAAGTATTTGGCCTTATAAATTCTTGCAATCAAAGAGTTTGGGTTCTTTAAAATCCACCACGCCTGTTTTGCGAGCATTGCTAAATTAAAGGCTTGTAGGTTTCGAAAACCCATCCCACCATCAAATTTTGATTTACACATTTTCCTCCAGCTAACCCAAGCCATTTTTGCTTCTTGATCTCTTTGACCCCACCAAAAGTTCCTTTCCATTCTTTCTAGATCTTCACAAAGTCCTTTTGGGAGTTGGAAGCAACTCATAGTATAGGTAGGAATTGCCTGCGTGACAGCTTTAATCAACACTTCTTTTCCCCCTACAGAAAGCATTTTTTCTTTCCAACCAGAGAGCTTTTTCCCCATTTTCTCCTTAATTTCAGCAAAAACCTGATTCTTTGACTTTCCAATCACCGATGGGAGCCCAAGATATTTTCCTTGCCTTAATTCATCCATTGGCCCTAGAATTTCCAGAACCTCTCTTCTTGTTTCAATCAGGGTATTATGGCTAAAGGTCACCGAAGACTTGTCCATATTGATCTTTTTCCCCGATGCTGCCTCAAATAGCTTCAGAACTTCAACGAACTTGCTGACCTCCGCACTTTCAGCCTTGCAGAAAAATAGGTTGTCATCCGCAAAAAATAAATGCGTGACTCTAGGGCAGCCCCTGCATATGGACACTCCATTGAGTAGATTCCTATTGCTTGCATCAGAAATAAGAGCCGAGAAAGCTTCCATACAGAGGAGGAACAGATAGGAAGATAAGGGATCTCCTTGTCGAAGCCCCCTAGTCGGAGAAATACGACCATGAGCTTCTCCATTGATCAACACCGAATATGTAACTGTTGTTATACATTTCTTCACCCATCCTACCCATATCTCATGGAAACCCAACCTCCTCATTACCATCTCAATAAAATTCCACTCTACTCTGTCGTAGGCCTTGCTCATATCCAGCTTGATTGCCATAAAGCCATCTTTCCCACTCTTCTTATGATCCAAGTAGTGCATTAATTCAAAAGCAATAAGAACATTGTCTGTAATTAACCTCTTAGGAAGAAAGGCGCTTGGATTTTCAGATATTATTTGGGGTAGCACTGACTTAAGGCGGTTTGCAAGAACTTTAGAGATCAATTTATATGCAACATTACTGAGGCTAATTGGGCGAAAGTCCTTCATCTTACTGGGCATATTAACTTTTGGCACTAATGTAATATAAGTATCATTAATATCATGTAAAGAAGCATTTGAATTTAAAACATTCAACACCATATTCGTTACATCAATACCAACAATGTCCCAATATTTTTGGTAAAAGATAGCAGACATACCATCAGGCCCAGGTGCTTTGGTAGGATGCATTTGTCGAAGAGCAGTTCGGACTTCCTCAGCAGAAAAATCCTTGATAAGATCATGATTCATCTCCTCAGAAACCTTGGTCGGAATTAAGTTTGTAACCTCTTCCAAACGGGACGGGTTTGAGGAGGAATAAATGTCTTCAAAATAACTGAGAACCGTTCTGACTATATCCTCTTTGCTATCACACCAAAAACCTTCGTCATTCCATAATCCAACTATAGCATTCTTTCGTCTTCGTTTAGAGGCACGATGATGAAAATATTTAGTATTACAATCGCCCTCACCCAGCCATTGAACTCTTGATCTCTGCTGCCACCAAACCTCCTCATCATCAAGCATGAGATTAATTTCTTTTCTTAACTCATTGATTTCAGCCCCATTTTGAAGAGCTGTGTCATTTCTTAATAGTACACCAAGCCTTTCTTTCTTTTCCTGAATCTTCTTCGGAATCTGCCAGAAAACAGAGCTCCCCCACTTAGCAAGCCTATCCGCACAAACCTTAAGTCCAGCACTAAAGCTACTTGGAGCATGGGAAATAGTGTTTGAATTCCAAACCTCCTTGATCAATTCCTTGCAGTCAGCCCGCCTTGTCCAAATAGCCTCAAAGAAAAATCTACGTTTTCCACGCTTTTGAAAGGAAACAGAGTCGGCCAGCAACAGGGGACAGTGATCCGAAGTGGTTTCGTCTAAATGCTGAACTCTTACGTTTGAGAAGTGCTCAATCCAATCCAAAGTTGCAAAAGCTCTATCCAACCTCAAATAGATTCTATCACTCCCTTCTTGTTGATTGCACCATGTAAAATCAAAACCCGAGAATCCCAAATCCTTGAAACCACACTTATGAATAATATTTCGGAACGCATCCATTTGACGTTGGGGTCTCGGAGCTCCCCCACGTTTTTCATCAGCTGAAGTGATTTCATTGAAATCGCCAAAACATAACCAAGGCAAATTAAATTGAAGATTAAGAGTATCAAGATACCTCCATGATTCTTTTCTTTGATGAGTCTCCGGATGCCCATAAAAGCCAGTCAATCTCCACTTGAATCCAGACTGCTCCTCCGCCACCACTGCATCAATATGGTGTCTTGAGTAGCTCTTGATATCCAAATTAACATCCTTCCTCCAAAACAAAGCCAAACCGCCACTTTTCCTTTGACTTTGAACATACAAACCATTAACAAAACCCAACTTCATTTTGATCCTCTTCATACCTGCTATTCTCATTTTCGTTTTCGACAAGAACACAACTTCGGGATCCCACCGCCGCACAATATTGCGCAGCGCTCCAACTGACCGGGGGTTACCAAACCCCCGGCAGTTCCACCCTAAGGCTATCATGGCTCTCGGCAGTGCTGCTCAGTAGTCACTGCCGTTCCCATAGTATTTTTCTTCTATTTCCTTTTAGCCTTTCTATTCTCCTCTGTTTCAAGACTTTCTAAATCCCCCGCCCTTTTAATTCTGCTGCTATTTTCCTGGTCCAACACCACATTCTCTGTACACGGGCCTTTCTCCCTAGCAAGCCTTTTCCAACTACCTATGGTCTTGGGCTCCTTGTTTTTCCTTTTGCAGCCCATATCTAAAAATCCATCCTCTTTAAACTTAGTAAAATCTATGCTGGGCTTAACTGGGTTTGAATCCTTTCATGGACTATGGCTAATGATTTTTGTTGATATTAAGCTTTCTAGGTCATTTGGTGAGGACATCGACATGTCAGATCCAAAAGTTAAACTTCCAGCACTTCTGATTATGGGTGAAAGGGATTACTTGAGACCAAATTGTGTAAAAGACGTGAAAAAGGACTGTTGAGTTTGGACTTGAAAGAGGGCATTTAGGTCTTTTGTCTTGGTATTATTTAATCAATAGTCATGTGCTAGTTACGTAATTGAGTTTTTCATCCAATATGACAGAAAATTTAACTTTGGGGTGTAAAGTGTAACAAATACCATGGTTTATGGTGTAAAATATGCATTTGAAAAGTTTAGAGTACAAAATATAATATGGAATATAGTTTAAGGTGATAAAATGTAATTTTCTCCATAATTCTAGACAGATGATGGATAAATAATTCTAGCGAGTAGATGTACCAAAAACTGTTTTTGATTTCTTTTGAGGGAAAACTGTTTTTGATTTCGATGGAGTAACTTGACACTTGTTGACAAAGTTGCTTATATTTTTTGCTAAATCCAAATTTCGCTAAGCAAAAGAACAAGCAACAAAATCAATCTTCCAAGCATCCCTAACAGATTAATTACAACCAAATTAAAGGCCTATTAACACCACCTAAGGAGCATTTTGCCATTGATAATTTTGACAAAGTTGCTTATATAATTTGTTTGTTGCATACAAACTTCCATTTTCGACAATGTGATAATTTAATTAGTACGAAAAATTGTCTCCTCCTATCGAAATTATTGGTGCTTGAAGAAGACTGGAGAGCCAACGAGATATTAGCTTCGTGCCCAGACAGAAATATGACATGACAAGAAAGGACCTTTATTTATTTATTTTTTTTTATGAACAACAAGAAAAGAATGTGAAACACGTGGAAGATTGTTAACCTTAGGTTATAAGAGCGAATTTCCACCACTAGTTTATCTTCACGGGAAGAAAGTGACAGGTGTTTGGATCTCAATGTGCCATATAAGAATCTACGAAACAATGTGAAACACGAGGAAGATTATCAACCTTAGGTTATAAGAGCGAATTTCCACCACTCAAATAGTAAGTGTTTGTGTTGAGTTTATCTTCATGGGAGGAAACTGACAGGTATTTGGATTGCTCAGTTTTGTAAGTCACTACCGGCGGCGGTTTCAGGATTTTTTTTCAAGTTCAATAATATTGTAATTTTTGTGTATTAAAAGTGGTGTAATTTTTTACTCATACAAAAGGAAAGTGCAGGAAAAACAAGTTTATTCTGTGCCAATTGCAAAGTAAGCTAGAATTTTGAGAGAATGCTTATTTATTTTTAAGAATGAAGCAGCAATTTTAAGAGTAAAGTCATTAATACAATACTTTCATAACAAAATTTAGGTAGTAAATTGTTAAAGATATGTAAAAAAATAATGTTATTTGTGGGTGTAGATAAAAACTAAAACTTGTCATTTAACCTTTATTGTAAAATTATTGTGAAAATAATATTGTGAAAATAATATTAAGATGATCATATTCAAGCTTATTTTAGCTAGGGTTAAACAAAATTTAGAGTTAGGGTGTTTAAAATTTTATTTTATTCGTTAAAACAATTTTATTTATTTATTTTAAATTTATGGATAATTTTTGTTTTTTGGCCAGGTCAGGGGTTCATTTCAACCCCTTGAGTTGGCTGTAGAGCAGCCCACGCTTAATACTGAGTTTTCATCACTCAAAAATCGTGAACCTCGCCACAATTAAACTTGTTTGGACTTGTTCACTAACTCAATTTCTTTCTCTTATACCTCAAAAAAATAAGTTTGACTAAAGAAAATTGAGAACATCGTTTTGCTGTTTTCGGATTATAAAAAATTAGTTAGGATGCCATTTTTGTAATTATCATGAACTGTATGGGATCCGCTTCTATGTTTTGTTTACATCGAGTCAGCCCCTTTACTCTCTTACTCTCTTCAACGACTTTTGGTGGTATTGACCTCAACTCCACGAACTTAATTTTTTTTTTTTTTCTCAATCATTAAAAAAATTTTAGGGCATGGGAAAATGAGAGCGAGAATGATATAAAATGTGTTATAGTCTATGACTCTGAGTATATGATCTATGTACATTGTGTTCAAAATTGAGCAAACAACTCCATGTGAGATACTTATAATTTTGTCTATTATAATGCTTTATTTAATAAATACATTTATTATATATCAATAACCAATCATTTTCAAATTTAGATAGACATTAGGATCGAGGTTAAAAATTATTAATATATATGACATGGGTGTTTCTTGATAGTTTAAGATCTACTTCGAAAAATGTTATATCTATATCTAAATTAAAGCTAAGCATATAGAAAAGATAAGGTATCTAACATTCTAACTAAGGACCAAAATAGGATGAAAATCGAAGACAGACTTTGATTTCCTAAAATTGTGTTTGTCATAATGAAATGAGAAAAGAAAGGGGTATGGTTGGACAGTGTATGTTGAATACTTTCTAAATTTGTTTTGGACTGTTATTTTCAAGTGGTTTAGTAATTTTTAAATGATTAAGTGCTTAAATGTTGCCTGTGTTTTGAATTTTACTCCTTTCATGGTCGGCAGAAGTTTTTTTTTGATGGAAGACACAGTCGGCAGAAGTTAATTGAACAAAGTTTGAAAACATCATGCATTGGAGACTATATAAGATTTCAAATGACCCTTAGAAGACATCATGCATTGGAGACTATATAAGATTTCAAAAATAGACAACAAATGGTCACAAGGCTTTCCAAGCAGGAAATATATTTAAGTTGGAGCTGACTTAGCACAGTGAAGAAACAACATCATTTTAAATAAATAAAGTTGTCTACTACGACCATTCACTCAGTCATGGTAATAACGGATTTCTACAAAATATACTCTGATCACTTGACATAATCATATGACGCAGAGCTTGATGTAAATTAGAAAGAATTTTCACCATTCTGGTTCAGTGCAGCCAGTCTACTTTGACATCTTATATGAATTTAATTATAAACTTACACAATCTAACATGATATATATATATATATATATACTCAAATCAAGCCTCATACTCACAAGTTTGTTCAAAAATATATGTTTGAGGCTTTGAACTTAGCTTTATTAATAGTTGAGCCCAAAACTATGTTTGAACTTGTCTACCATTTTTAGTTTTTTACATGAATGGGACGTGAATTACCAAGTTTGTCTTTACATAATTTAGTTACTTGGAGAATGATAATATGGGTTATATCTCTTTTTGGAAGATATAGCATAGCATTTGTAATCCACTTTCCTTTGCAAAAGAAACAAGATAAATATTATAAACGTTTTTTTTTTTTTTTTTTTTTTTTTGTTGAGAAAGTAAATGTTACAGTATAAACTTAAATGTGTTTTATATGTGAAATTTCTTGTAATCTTTTTTATAGCCCAGATCAACCAAATATAGGTCTAATGTTTAATGAGTTACCTATAACATTATTTATGACAACTCATGAAAAACACACTTAATATACAGAATGCTACCTTTTAATACAAAAAACAAAATCTTTTAATAGAAAAAATAAAATATTTAACAATAAAATTAACAATCTCAATTCAAATGAAATGAAGAGGATTCCATAAGCTTGCGTTGAATCTCACATCAAGTTTATACTACATTGATCTAGCCAATATAAGAATATATAATAAAGTTCCAAATTCAACTTGACTAATTCTTTTAGGTTGTGTTTGGATAGCTATTTTTTGCCAACTTATTATACTATTTAACTTATTTTTGTTATTATTCATGGGTTTCACTGCACTATTTAATACTATTCATAGATCCTATTGTACTATTTCAGCTAATTTTTATCTTTATTTACAGTACTTTTAATAAAAAATTTACAGTTTCAGCAAAATAAGCAGATCCCAAACACATTCTTAGTGTATAATATAGATTTATTAAGTGATTTTCTTGGGTTGTCACAAATAAATTAACATCAAATAGTTTTTTTTTTGGTTGTTGTCTTTTTGGCATATAGCGAAGCTGTGGTTGGCCCTTCGCTTGGGTTGGATTGTGATACTGGTACTATAAATACACTACCCACTCTCACACAACTTGCCATCCCAACTTCTTAAGACCACCATGGAGTTTTTTTATCATATCCTAACTATTTTAGGGCTTTTTACTTTGACAGTAATCTTTATTGCCTTAAACAAAAAATCAAATACCAAGAGGGGTTACACCAAATGCATTGAAATCCCTGAACCCTCTGGGGCATTACCAATCATTGGCCACCTTCATCTTCTAGGAGGCCAAGAGCCAATGGCCAAAATTCTTGGAGCCATTGCCGACAAATATGGCTCGTTCTTCTCACTCAAAATGGGTATCCATCGAATGTTGGTGGTGAGTAGTTGTGAGATGGTAAAGGAATTCCTAGCTACCCACGACAAAAATTTTGCTACAAGGGCCAGCATAGCAGTTGGAAAACATTTGTTTTACAACAATGCTATATTTGCACTTGCTCCTTATGGTCAATATTGGCGTGATGTGAGAAAGATGGCTACCCTTGAGCTTCTCTCGAGCCATAGGCTTGAAAAGCTCAAGCATGTTCGATTCTCAGAAGTGGAGTCTTTGATCAAAAACTTGCACTCGCTTTGTACAAACAACAAGGTGGTGACTCTTAGTGAGTTGTTCGACCACATGACCTTCAATATCAGCCTTCGGATAATTGTTGGTAAGCGATTTTCTACCACCACATATGGTGAAGAAAAGAGTGAGGCATGCCGTTTCCGAAGTGCCATAAAAGAGGCTCTTTATCTTAGTGGCGTGTTTGTGTTGTCTGATGCTTTTCCACATCTTGAATGGATGGACCATAGAGGTCATGTGAGTTCCATGAAGAGGACTGCTAAGGAACTTGACTCGGTGCTTGATATTTGGCTTGCTGAACATCTTCAGAAACGACAAGAGCAGAAGAGTGACGGTGAAAGCGATTTCATGGACGTGATGCTATCAAGCTTTCCAGAGGATGTTGAGATTTCGGGGCATACCCGGGACATTATCGTCAAGGCAACAGCACTGGTACGTTGTTATTATAAACTTTTTAAAAATGTAATAATAAGTAATGGGAAAGATTTTTGTACATACTAGTATGCAATAATTGTTGCATAATTGAGTTATGTGGCAGTAAAAAAAGACAAGCAACATGACATTGCTCAATTTTGAACCTAGAAGAGAGAATTATAAAAATTTAATCCTATTAAGTATCATCTCAAATTTTGAAGTGAGCTCAGAGTGATTCATTTATGGATAAAATCACTGTTTTGTGAGAAGGACTTTTTGAAAGTCACTCATTGAAAATACCACTCCATAGAGAAATAGTTTTATTTTGTGAGCCTAGCGGGCCACCATTCAATTATTTTTTTTTTGGTTTTTTTGAGAAAACTTTCTATAGTTTAGGGTCTGTTTAGATTGAGGGAAAGAGATAGAGAATAGAGTAGAGTTGACTGAAAATAAACTAATTTCAAGCAAATTCTACTCTACTTCATCTCTCTCCTCTTTAATCTAAACAAACCATGTGTTGGCTTCTTCTTGGATGGGCCTACATATTCTTTCATTAAATGTTGGGTTTGTTTTTATATGGGCTAAACATATACTAATTTTTTTAAAATTAACTTTTTAATAATTAAATTGGTCAAAATGTATTACCATTTTTCAAAAAAGATGTACATATGGAGCTGTCTCGTTTTTGTCTCCCATCAATTTGGGAAACAAAGGAAAAAAATGGTAACTGATCTTACATCTCCCGTTTTCATCTCCATTTTCCTTCCGTTTTGAACGGATCAAAATATTTAGGCCTCTTTCCATGCTCTTCATTTTCCTCCATACTAAACGGCTAAAAAAGTCACTCTCTCACCAATTTTTTCTCCTCATTTTCCATCATCCCAAAATCCACTCAACCAAACATAATATTATTATCCTACTTGATATAAGCTAATAAAAGAATAACAAAAACAAAGTCTCAGTCCAAAAATTTGAGTGGACTATAGAATATATTATTGAACATAGAAAAAGGACACTTAAAAATTTATATGATAGGTGGCATTATATTCAAATATGCCCCTGACCTTTCAATTCAGGTTTGTTTGGTTTTTCTGGTCCCTAAGGCTAAGAATGCACGTGATTTGTATTTTTTTTTTCAGGTATAATTTGAAAGTTGTGAGTACGAGATTTAAACCTTAGACGTCATTATTGTTAGCATTAGGAGATGTTAATTAAACTATAAAAGTCTTGGCACAAATTGTACTTATATTATTAGAAAATAAGCACTTAGTAATTGATTTCTTTTGAGAAATTTGGTGGTTATTATGAAAGGGTGCATTATAAATGATAATTAACAAAAATTTTAAATGAAGAGATAGCCTTTCTCTAGTACTAGCTAACTACCACCGCCCCCTTAGTTTATTTCTATGTTTTTGTCCGTTACATTAAATGATCAAAATTTTCTAATAGTTCAAATTTTTGGAATAATTAGCAATTTATCATAGTATCAAAAGATGATGTTATCTATTCAAATTCTATCTCCACCTTATCTTTCATTTAAAAAATTACCATGTGTGGGGCACATTTAATAAGACAATTTAGGCTCATACATAGGGAGTGTATTAAATTCATTATTTTCTAATAATTCAAGATTTTTGGACAACTGATAATTTATTGTTGTGTACGCGTGTGTTTTTTTGGCAGATTCTCCTCCTTACAGGAGCAGGAAGCACATCTACTACACTAACATGGGCAATCTCCTTGCTTTTAAACCACCCAAGTGTGCTAAAGGCTGCCCAAGAAGAGCTAGACATGCATGTAGGGAAAGATAAATGGGTGGAAGAATCTGATATCAAGAACTTAAAATACCTCCATGCCATTGTTAAGGAAACCTTGCGTTTGTATCCACCGGGTCCCCTCACAGGAATACGTGAGGCCATGGAAGATTGTACTGTTGGTGGCTATTTTGTTCCAAAGGGCACTCGTTTGCTTGTTAACATATGGAAGTTGCAACGAGACCCACGTGTGTGGTCGAACCCATCTGAATTCCAACCAGAGAGATTCATGACAACTCATGCAAACATTGATGTTAGGGGTCAAAATTTTGAGTATATTCCATTTAGTTCTGGAAGAAGGTCATGCCCTGCAATTACATATGGCATGCAAGTAGTTCACTTGGCACTAGCTCGTGTGCTTCAAGGATTTGATATCACAACCATGGCAAGTGTGAAGGTGGACATGCATGAAGGACCAGGAATTGCCTTACCTAAGGTCAATCCACTTGACGTTGTACTCAAGCCTCGCCTTCCCATGGAGAGTTATTAATGGGTGAGAAGCTAATACTTCAATCTCAAGATTATTACGCAAAATGTACTCGTTTTAGGGAGAATTATTATATACTCCTAGAATAAAGTGACGTGGTATTCTATTTCTTTACATGTTAATACTTGTCTTAATTAGTGGTATTGTTAAATAACAATTGGCTTATTATTGTGGTTTAGCATCTACTCTTTTTTTAAAATATCATATTTTTGATATTAGTAATAGTTTCAATATGCATGCAACATTCCTCATCAAATGTTTCAACTCATAATAAGGGATTTAAATAAATTCTTTGACTTAATAAATACTCGTATCACATATCCTTAAAGTTGAAAGAACATATAAAGAGCTTAAAGCTGAAAACTTAGGTGCTCACAATATCTAAGCCCAATGATTAGAGCTTATTATTATTAATTCCACCTTGGCATAAACTTATTGAGTAATGTTATAGATGCAAACTATTTTACAATATTTTTACAAAATATTGATGTGACAAATTCTTATTGGTTCTCATTTGGGCTCACCATTACTATCATATTTTTATTTATCAATAACCATACACCATATTAGCTGTTTGTAAAATAGTTTGTGACTTCAGCATTTTTCATACTTATTCATGCATCTCATAGCCAAAGCTCTTAAAAATCAAGGAAATCCTAATGGAGGATTTTAAAACAGAACATGCTGTGGACGACTAAATTCCTCGGATCGAAATAAGTCAAACAAGTAAAATAGTTTCACAAATGCGAATTTGTATTGATGATTGTGTGTGGTACAATTCTCTGTGATTACAAAAGAGTGATCCTCTGATTCAATCTCCTTAAAAGACTTGTTGATTGGATTTGTAGTAATGTGATTTTGATATGAACACAAGATATCCTTCAATTTGGTTGAGGGATGGATCGAAGATTGTTGAAATGGAATTGCAATGAATCTCTGGCTATAAGCTTGTTAGAAATTCTTTGTTCTTCGTGTTCTTTGTGTTCTTCGTGTTCTTGGTGCGTTCTTCGTCTTTGAAGATTTGTGGTGGAAGTTCTTCGGTGCTTTAGAGGCTTGAATCCGTAGAGCTTCACTGATTTGTGATTTGTGATGTTTCTGGAGGCTTTTGAGCTTGATTCCAGTGAACTTTGAGATCTAGGCAGATAGTTTAGATGATTCTGCTTCGAATGTTCTTCGTATTTGAAGGTTTTTGGTGGAAGTTCTTCGAGGCTTTGGAGGCTTGAATCCGTAGAGCTTCACCAATTTGTAGTTTGTTGAGGTTTCTGGAGGCTTTTGAGCTTGATTCCAGTGACCTTTGAGATCTAGGAAGATGATTTGGATAATTTCTCTTCGAATGTTCTTTGTATTCGAAGTTGAAGTTCTTGAAGTTCTTGGAGACTTGATTTTTGCAGAGCTTTTGTACTTCTGAATCTTCTCTTCTCAAATGCTTTAGGAAGGCTTCTATTTATAGGAGTTTGGGGGTGGGTGAGCGACACGTGGCGAAGTCCGATTGGTGACACATGTCACCACCTAATTGGTCCGCCTATGTCATCGCTTACACGTGCGAGGATTGCTTGTGTCATTGCTTACACGTGCGAGCTTGCTTGTGTCATCGCTTACACGTGCGAGCTTGCTTGTGTCATCGCTTACACGTGCTGAGGTGTGATTGGTTCTTGCATGACACTTGGCAAATTTCTGTTGGTTTCTGAGTAGTGATAGTAAAACCTAGTAGCAATACGTGGTGCTTTGTAATTGGTTGTATTTTGTGGACTCAGTAGTATGATGTGTCAGCTTGTGATAGGTCGGGAATTTTTCCCTCTCTACAAATGCCCCCTCAAGACTCGTTCACGCACACAGTTTTGGAGTGTAGTGTGGGAATGAGTTTCGAAAACTGGTTTTTTTTTTTTTTTACACACTTGACTCTTTAAGTGAAGTAGTTGAAGGTGGTGGAGCTTTCAGCATGATGAGATAATTTCCGAAAAGTAGATCCACCCACATGAAAGGCTTTGGTAAGACCGAAAAGGGGTCTGCGAGTATTTGAATGTACTTGCATGACCGGACCTTCTCAGTATAGGTTAAGTTGAAGTAATTTCAGAAGAGTATTCTGGATTGTTGGTGGCGATCACAAGGTGTAGAAGATGGGGAAGAAGTGAAGATGTTGGTTGGGCACAGCATGCAGAGTCGTGGGGCTAGCCTCATTTTTCTTTTTCTTTCTTTTTCTTTTTTTCTTTTAACCCCTGGTGAAGTAATTTCAGAAAAGTATACTTCGGATTACGGCGAGGCCATGTGGGAATGTGATTGAATGTGCTTGTATCGTCGCATCATTCAAGTTAAGTTGAGGTAGTTTCAGAAGCTTACGGATTCTGGGGGTGCTGGTGTCGGTGATGAAGATGACGGGGATGAAGCAAAGCAAATGGGTGAAACATACGCCTCGATGGTGCTGGCCCTGTATGTTGGGGACCCTCTGGTGTAGATGTGCCTGGGAAGTACACCTTTGGATCTAGGACTGACTGCATACTAAATGAGGTCCGATGGCAAGTTGTAAAATGTGCTTGCGTGATGGGACCGTGCTGACGGACGTTAAGTTGAAGTAATTTCAGAAGAATACCTTCTGAAATACCTCAAGCTGGATTTAAGTTGGAGTAATTTCAGAAAATGTGTTTTGAGGTACCAGCAACGATGACCTTTGGGTCCCCTGCTTGTGGGAACATAGAATGAAACTTTGGCGACCATTTACCGACACCAAAGGTTGAATTCTGATGAGCTGGTCCCTTGGATATCATTATAAGTGTTGGATGAAAGACAATTTGTAGGATACCCCAACACTTTTTACCATCTTCTCCTACTGCCACTTGTTGGAAAAGCACAGAAAAAAGAAAGATGGAGCTAACTTGTGATTCTGGTCTTAGAAACCAGCCAAGTTGGTGTTTGTTCCAAACCACTGCTTCCGCTGGGAGACCAAGCAATTGGAAAGAGACTACTGGAGACCTTAGGTTAGGAACAGGTGTCTCTGCTGGACTTGGATTTCTTGGCCAACCAAATCCACGGAAGCATGGGAGGTCGATGCAGACCTTGTTATGAGTAATTTTATGGACAAAGGTAGTCGTTAAGTGGAGAAACAAAATTTGTGTGGATCTCAAAACTACAATGACACTGTGAAAAGGGTTTCTACTGAACCATGAGAGGGTTGATTTCAAACTGATTATGAAGCAATTTTGGTTGCTAAGTGTTGAAAATGATAAGGCCATAGTGAGAAATGGCTGTGAGAAAGAGGACTTGAAAATTTGAAAGAAGCAAATCTTCATTTCATGATTCAATGTGTTTTTTTTTTTTTTTTTTTTTTCTTTTTTTTTTGGATGAGTTCTTGATGAATCCGGCCCCTCTATTTATAGTGGAGAGACGAAGAATGGTGGTTGTGCAATCGAGAATGGCGGTTGAGAATTTTTGGTGAGATTGGTGGCTGGGAATGGTAGATGAGAATGGTAGGCACCGAACGAGAATGGTAGGTGGGAGACTGGTAGGCACCGAACGAGAATGGTAAGTTGAATTAGTGACCCAGTGTAATTTCAAGTTCAAGACACATTTGTGAGAGTTTATTTGTACTTTGGAAGGGAAGCCTTTGATAAAGTCTGGAGAATAACCTTGAGGGAATCCAAATTAAGTGAATGAATCTCAAATCTTGATCTTGGGAGCTTAACTTTTGGATACTGTTGGTACTTCGGGGAAGTGGGTCACATAGGTGGTTTCCAAGTCCAAAACAAATAAGTGGGTTTCACAATCAGAACCCACATGAAAATCTGAATAGGACAAGTTTTGCTCGAACATTTTGATTCTTGGTCAAAGTTCACATTAAAACCAACAGTTGTAGAATCACACTATTTGAGCAATTTCGGATTCTCAAATGAAGAAATAAACCCCAAAAATGGAATCTACGCGAAAATTTGGGCAAGATAGGTACTTCTTGAAAATTTTGACTTTTTGGTCAATATTTGTGTAAAAGTCAACTTTTGGAAACTGGACATTTACGCAATTTCTGAGTTTCGAATGAAGAAACGGGTCCCAAAATCGGAATGTACTCGAAAAATTGAGTGGGACAAGTCCATTTTGAAAATTTTGACTTTTTGGTCAAGGTCAAGGGTCCACTTGGTCAAAGCATTTTTTTCTCTCACCTTTTTCTTATTTAAAATTTTTTTTTTTTTTTTTTTTTGGCAGGCGGTTCGGACCGGGTCAGGATGCGGGTCGGTCCGGGTCAAACCAGGTCAGACCTTAGTGGGTGGTGATGTCATGGATGACGTCACTGCTTTGGACGCGTGTGGCACGTGTGGCACGTGTGCACGTGTGGCACGTGTGGCACGTGCGTGCTGTGGGCTCTTCCGTATGGCGCGTGTACGCGCGTGAGATTTGATGGAGGCGCGTGTACGATGTGGCGAACGTTCTGGCGGCGCGTGGTGGCGCGTGACTTGTTTTCTGGACCTTAAATTTTCAGGTTTTGTAGTTCTAAGGCCGTACAAGACTCCTGTAGGGTCAGTTTTGTAAAATTATGAGCATGTTTGCACAAATCTGAAGGACTAGGCCGTGGGTCGTCGCGAGTCCGGGGAGGCGCGTGGAGGCGCGTACGGCCGTTATCGGACTTGCAATTTTCAGGTTTGGTGGATCGAAGGCCGTTGGATCTAGTGGTGGTTTCTGTTTTCTGAATTGGTGGCCCGATTTGCACAGTTTTGAAGGATTAAACCGTTGGTCATCGCGAATTTGTGGCTGTGCGTGGTGGTGCGTGGTGGCTCCCTTGCTGAAAATCTTTTTGGGTTTTGTGCATCAAAATCCTTAGAAGGTTTCTGTGGGTTGATTTTTTTGTGAAATCTTGTCAGAAACTTTAGAAATCTGGAATGGGAGACCGCATGCATTGTTGGACTTGTTGCCACCTTGGTCTATTTTGGCGATGGCCATTCTGACAGTGTTTGACATTGGTAAAGCTGCAAGTGTCTCTGTTGTGATGTCGGCTTTGTCTTTCATCCAGGTGGAAGGTTTGGTGCAGTTTTCTTTGACTTTTGAGTTGCAAAATCTGACTTTAAACATTATTTGTTTGGTGGCAGTATTTAAGGACTTGCCAGCTCACCTTTTTCTTTTTGTCTGTTACCGAAGAAGTTTTCTATATAAAGCCACTCGGAGCATCCACTCACCTGTACAAGCAATCTCCAGGGCATAGCATGATACATAGAGAAGTTATGCCCTTTTTTTTTTTTTTTTTTTTTTTTTTTTTTGTCACATGCTTGGTTTGTACTAACTTTTTTTTTTTTTTTTTTTTTTTTTTTTTTTTGACAGGTTAAAGATTAAAATTGAAGCTTTCTCTCTTTGTTCTTTTTTTTTTTTTTTTTTTTTTAGACGTGCCATGAGATTTTCTTCTAACAAGTTCTTTGTTGTTGCTTGTTCTTGTTATGCAGCATGTTTCTCTTGGCAATTAAGCTACACCAACACTTATCTTTTCAACGCAGCCGTTTCAAGAGTTTTTGCAACGTAGCCACATCGTGAGCCTTTACCATGAAGCCGTGCTAGCCTTTGTCCTTGTATTGAAGCTATGCCAACATTCATCTTTGCCATAAAGTAATATTTGCATTTGCATCCGCTATGAAGTCGCACCATCATTTGCCTTTGTAATGAAGCTGCACTAGCACTTTTCTTTTGCCATAAAGCTGCCTCGACATTCTATTTGTATTGAGGCCACATCTACACTTCATTCATACCGAAGCTGTGCCAATATCCATTTTTTCCATGAAGCCACAACAACATTCAATTTGCATCGAAGCCATGCCAACGTTCATTTTTGTCATAAAGCTACGTCAACACTTCATTCGCACTGAAGCCATGAAGCTATGTCAACAATTCATTTTTGCTATGAAGCCACGACAACATTCCACATTAGCACTTGCACTCGCATTGAAGTTGCACCAATATTTGCACCGAGCCACATCAAAACTTCATTTGCATCAAAGCCATGCCAACATCCATCTTTTCCATGAAGCCACGACAACACTTCATTTGTATTGAAGCCGTGCCAACATTCATGAAGCCATGTCAAAGCTCCATTTGCACCAATGCCGTGTCGACATTCATGAAGCCATGAAGTCACGTCAACACTTCATTTTTGCCATGAAGCTACGTCAACATTTCATTCGTACCGAAGCCATGCCAACATTCATGAAGCCACGTCAAAATTTCATTTGCACCGAAGCTATGCCAACGTCCATCTTTGCCATGAAGCCACGACAACACTTCATTTGCATCGAAGCCATGAAGCTATGTCAACAATTCATTTTTGCCATGAAGTCATGATAACACTCCACATTAGCACTTGCACTCGCATTAAAGTTGCATCAATATTTGCACTGAGCCACGTCAAAACTTCATTTGCACCGAAGCTATGCCAACATCCATCTTTGCCATGAAGCCACGACAACACTTCATTTATATTGAAGTCATGCCAACATCCATCTTTTCCATGAAGCCACGACAACACTTCATTTGTATTGAAGTCATGCCAACATCCATCTTTTCCATGAAGCCACGACAACACTTCATTTGTATTGAAGTCATGCCAACATTCATGAAGCGACATCAATACTTTATCTGCACCAAAGCTATGCTGACATCCATCTTTGCCATAAAGTCATGACAACACTCCACATTAGCACAAATTTTCAGAGGCAACATAGCTCAGACATCGAGAGTGTATAGTACTTTGAAGACGCCAGAGTATGCTGCGAAGACTTTGAAGATGTCGAAACATGCCATCAAGAATCTTGACATCGTACGAACATGCCCATAGAGGAGAGATGATGCAACATCGACTTCGGATATATAATCTATCATCATTCTGGAGGAAGTTGACATCGTTCAGATTTCAGAGACATGATGTGAAACGACACCACTCAGAAGGGAGATGATGTGGTTCAACAGATTTTTTTTTTTTTTTTTTTTTGATGATTTCTTTTTTTTTTTTTGATGATTTTTGTTTTCTTTTGCTTTTTTTTTTTTTTTGTATTTTTTTTTGTATTTTTTTTTGTTTTTTTTTTTTTTTTATTTTTTATTTTTTATTTTTATTTTAAGTGCATGACTGAACTCAGCAAAAGATACTAAGTTGCCAACGTACTCTCGAAAGGGATCAAGTCATCACGTAGTTCAAAAGTTTTCTTCTTTTTTTTTTTTTTTTGATAAATTTTTTTAGTGCGTGACTGAACTCCGCAAAAAGATACTAAGTTGCCTACGTACCCTTGAAAGGGATCAAGTCATCACGTAGTTCAAAAGTTTTTTTTTTTTTGATAACTTTTTTTTTTTTATGTGTTTTTTGCAAAAAGGAGGGCTCAATGTGTAATAGTGGGTATCACCACTGATCGAACCCGAGACGGCCTCAAGGGTGACATGGGCATCCAACCACTACGCCACACTAGCAATTGGTGACATAGAGTGGGATTAATTTCTCCTTATTGATACGCTTTCAAGGGTAATGGGAAGACATCATGTACTCTTGCAGCGTTATAGTGGGTAGTTTAAGCTCTTACCGAGGAGCAATTCTTGATTTTCAAGCATAGAAGTGTTTAAGGAACTTCCCATTGATGGGGCCGATCCTTATGCCATCATTGTCAATCAATTTGTAAGCTTGGTTGGTGTTTGCCCCCTGCTTGAGAATTGGAAGTACATCACAAGCAACTGTCACATGGTTTGACCCGACAACTTCATTCAAGTTTAGATCAATCTTGTTTTCTTTGGCAAGCTTTATGATTTGTTCTTTGAAGACGAAGCATTTTTGGATTGGGTGGCCAATGATGCGGTGATATTTGCAGTAGTTAGGGTCATCAACTTTCCCCATGTCTTCTGGTCGCCTGCATTCTGGCAATTCAATCAACTTCATTTGCAATAGTTGTTCAAAGATGTTTGGCACATCTTCATTGGGGAATGGATATACTTTTTGCTCACGTTCCTTAAAGGTCAAACGACGCACCTCGTTCTTTTGCCATCCTTCAAGTCGTTTTTCATTTGCATTTGCTCCTTTTCTTGGAATCTTGACTTTGGTAGTGTTAACAATCATTGGGTTTTTGAGGTTGACTTTTGCATTCTTGTCATTCCTCCTTACTTCATTTTTGCTTTCCTCAAGTATGGAAGGGTTTGTACTTCCATGGCTAGAGATACTCAATTCCATGTCATGCGCACGAGTTGCTAACTCTTCAAATGTTCGGGGCTTTATCCCTTGAAGGATGTAAAGAAGTCCCCAATGCATGCCTTGGATGCACATTTCTACAGCAGATATTTCAGAAAGTCTATCCTTGCAATCTAGACTCAAAGAACGCCACCGATTGATATAATCAACGACGGGCTCATCCTTCCACTGTTTAGTATTGGTAAGCTCCATCATGCCTACTGTGCGCCTTGTGCTGTAGAATCGGTTGAGAAAGTCCCTTTCAAGTTGTTCCCAACTATTAATTGACTCGGATTCTAAGTCTGTATACCAATCAAAGGCATTTCCCTTGAGCGAACGAACAAATTGCTTTACAAGGAGGCCTCCTTGAGTCCCTGCGTTCTCACAAGTTTCTACAAAGTGAGCAATGTGTTGCTTAGGATTTCCTTTGCCATCAAACTGCAAGAACTTGGGGGGTTGATACCCATTTGGCATTCTCATGTTGTCGATGCGCTTTGTGTAGGGTTTTGAATATGTGAGAGAACTCGTAGAAGAACCTCCATATTGTGCTCGTATGGTATTTGTTATCATGTCTTGTAATTGTTGGACTGACAACGAAGCCATCGAAGCAGATTGTTCTTGTTGGGGAGTGTTTTCAATTTCTCTCCCTTCGTCATCCTTCGCAGATGTGAATTTATGACCATGGCTTGATTCACCAAGATCTTGAACTTCGAGTTTGTTCATTAAAGTTGCAATTTGGAGGTCCTTATCTTCAAGTGCTTTTGTGAGAAGGACGACCCTTTGCTGCATTTCAGCCATCTTTTCTTCCATGGTAGAGGTGTTAGTCATCATGACTGACACAACTTCCCAAGATGATGGAGAAGAAAGCGATTTGAAGTGAGCACGTGAAATCTCATTTTTTGGGTTCCCTTTAATGGGAAAGAGATCGCGCGACCAACTTCTTGTGTAGGAAGAAGGGGATTTGCCCCCATACTTGAGGTGTTCCAAGGTGGAGATATCCTTGTTGATGACCTTGTTTCTTGTGAGAGGGTCTAAGGAGATGATTGTCTGGACCTTGGCTTCCTTGGTTGATTGAGCTTGAAGTTGATTATGAGTTTTAGGCTGGCTACAATTGATTGCACCAATGCAATTGTTGGTGGTAGCCGTACCAAGTTTAGTTGAAGTAGCTATTGTTGAAGCTTGAATGTTCTTGCTAGAGGCCATTGAAGTTGATAGCAAGATGATGAGGATTTCTTTCTTTGAAGGAGAATGAGATGAGAGGCAGAGATGTCCCACCGGGCGTGCCAGAATTTGTGGACGACTAAATTCCTCGGATCGAAATAAGTCAAACAAGTAAAATAGTTTCACAAATGCGAATTTGTATTGATGATTGTGTGTGGTACAATTCTCTGTGATTACAAAAGAGTGATCCTCTGATTCAATCTCCTTAAAAGACTTGTTGATTGGATTTGTAGTAATGTGATTTTGATATGAACACAAGATATCCTTCAATTTGGTTGAGGGATGGATCGAAGATTGTTGAAATGGAATTGCAATGAATCTCTGGCTATAAGCTTGTTAGAAATTCTTTGTTCTTCGTGTTCTTTGTGTTCTTCGTGTTCTTGGTGCGTTCTTCGTCTTTGAAGATTTGTGGTGGAAGTTCTTCGGTGCTTTAGAGGCTTGAATCCGTAGAGCTTCACTGATTTGTGATTTGTGATGTTTCTGGAGGCTTTTGAGCTTGATTCCAGTGAACTTTGAGATCTAGGCAGATAGTTTAGATGATTCTGCTTCGAATGTTCTTCGTATTTGAAGGTTTTTGGTGGAAGTTCTTCGAGGCTTTGGAGGCTTGAATCCGTAGAGCTTCACCAATTTGTAGTTTGTTGAGGTTTCTGGAGGCTTTTGAGCTTGATTCCAGTGACCTTTGAGATCTAGGAAGATGATTTGGATAATTTCTCTTCGAATGTTCTTTGTATTCGAAGTTGAAGTTCTTGAAGTTCTTGGAGACTTGATTTTTGCAGAGCTTTTGTACTTCTGAATCTTCTCTTCTCAAATGCTTTAGGAAGGCTTCTATTTATAGGAGTTTGGGGGTGGGTGAGCGACACGTGGCGAAGTCCGATTGGTGACACATGTCACCACCTAATTGGTCCGCCTATGTCATCGCTTACACGTGCGAGGATTGCTTGTGTCATTGCTTACACGTGCGAGCTTGCTTGTGTCATCGCTTACACGTGCGAGCTTGCTTGTGTCATCGCTTACACGTGCTGAGGTGTGATTGGTTCTTGCATGACATTTGGCAAATTTCTGTTGGTTTCTGAGTAGTGATAGTAAAACCTAGTAGCAATACGTGGTGCTTTGTAATTGGTTGTATTTTGTGGACTCAGTAGTATGATGTGTCAGCTTGTGATAGGTCGGGAATTTTTCCCTCTCTACACATGCACACATCAAAAACATGATGCACATAACCAAAGAGAAGCCAGCATAACAAGGTAACTAAAATCTTTTAGGAAGCAAGTATTACATAAGCACAGGGTAGTTAAAGCATGTATTTCTTTAGGTACAAAACAATTGAATCAAGGCATGAAAAAATTAATACAAGTGGTACACATATCCACATGCCAGCAATTTACTAGCAAGTGGGTCCAAAACACATACTACATTTTGGATGAGACCAAAAGTTCATATCCATATCACAAGTGGAGGCCAAAAAATTCATTCCCAAATGCTTAGATGACAAAGTTGAAGGAGTTTGGAATGTATGACACAGCACTTATAAAAGAAAAATAGCTACGAGACACGCGAATCCAAGCAAAAAAAAAAAAAGAAAAAAAAGAAGGAGAAGATAAATTACAAAATTAATCCTTATCTTTTATGTTATATTTCAATTTGATTTCTAACTTTTTAATTATGTCAAATTGATCCTAAATTTTTAGTATTGTGTCAAAATGGTCTTAACCGTGTTAATTGATAGATAAAAAATACTGACATGTCTAAACTCAAAATAAAATATTATTCTCATTCTATGTGTACTGTCACGTCAACGTTAAAAAAAAAAAAAAAAAAAATCCTTAATGGCCTCTGTGTTCTTAGTGAACCCATCACCCACACCTCTGAAATCCATGAGATCAAACGCCATAAGTCTCAGCCTGGCATAGGCTTTCCTTGATTAACACCATGACCAAACACGAAAAACCCATCAAAGATATTCCTCTACCAAATGAAAATTGAAGCGCACGCAATGATTCACAGCACGATGAACAATGTTCTGTGCGATGAAAACAATGCTACCAGTACCTCTAGTGATGTAACAGGTTTGATAATTTTCTTTGATTTTCATTTTATGATCATGGCTACTGCCTGGTGCCTTGTGTAATGGCAGGTCAATTTGGTTTTAAGGGAAACAGTGAGAATGGGAGAGTTAGAGAGAGACAATACAATTATACAAACTTTTCGACGAAAATGTACGGAAGCATCTGGAGCATCACCTTATAGCTCTTGGTTGGTCTAACAATTTCTCTTTTTTTTTTTTTTCTTTGTATACTCATTCCAATTTTTAAAGACCCGTGTTTGTACTTGTTTTATTTTGGATTTTAATCTTGTTTACATTGTTTGCTAGTTTGGGTTTAGTTTTACAGTATTGATTTTTTTAAAGAATCTTTACAATATTGATCTCAAGTGGATGTTCGATTCTGAGGTGATTGTATTTGTTTCCTTAGCTTATTTTCTTCTTAAAAGAATCTTACAAAAAACTTTCATTTTAGTCCAATTTGTATTCAATTGATTGGCCTAACTGAAGGAGCTCAAAGAGTTTCTGTCATGGAGTCTGAGGATAGAGAGAAATCGAGAGAGAGAAGGAGACACAGAGAGTATTATAGTAAATTAGAAAATGTTGATATTTATAATTAATGTCACGTGGCAGCTTATGTGGAAGTTATATGGCATAAAAAATAATATTTTAGTTTAACTATTATTCATGTCAATATTTTCTATCTATCACTTAATAGCGGGAACTATTCTGACACAATACTAAAAGGTTAGAAACTAAATTGACACAATTAAAAGGTTAAGAATTAAATTGAGATATGACATAAAGGATAGGGACTAATTTCGTAATTTATCCACACAAAAAAAATATTCACTTAAGAATTCCTCCTAAACTACCGCATACTAAGAGTGTGGTTGTTATTTCATAAATATAAATGCTTATAGGGTGTGGGAGGAAGGGACGAAGTTCAAGTCTCTAAAAGAAAACTTTACATATATTTACACTTACATTAAGATAGAATATAATTTCCATCTTGTATAAAATATCCTTATAAAAATTCTTAAACTTTCTAAAATACTCATATCTTTTAGTTAAATAATTTTAAATTTAAAAACACAAATGGATTAAAAGAGTAATATACTATTTTAAAAAAAGTTCCTAAATTTTAGGTTTTTAAACTACTTTTATCAAGTCCCACGTAGAGAAAGATCCTAAAAATTAGGACACTATCTTTATCTTACTTTTAAACATTATTTCATTAAATCCAAAATAAAAAATAAAAGAGAGCTTAACCACACTCACAAAATGCGTGTGATGTGTCTGGTATAAGATAATGGAGTAACATGTAGAATTCTCTGACTGCTCCTATAACGTAAATGTAGCTCAGGTTTCAAACTAGAACCTAAACATTGCTCAGGTCTTAAACTTCATTCGTTAATCATAGAGATGAAGTGAATTTTCTTCTTCTTTTTTTTTGGTTATGTGGTCTTGATACTCTTCCGCAAATAGCATATATGTCGAGTCAGGCACCATCATTGTACTTTCATACAATTTCAAGATGAGTTCTGTTTCAATTGTGCAGAATTATATAATTGATTTAAGGATAAAGAATAAACTGCACTGCCCTTAAAAAAAAAAAAAAAAAAAGACATAAGAAAAAACCCAAAGACATGATTGGGATGGGAAGACAACTTATTGTCCTTTACAAGTATGACTCTTATTGGGAAATTTAGACCCTGGTTGATAGAATTAACAAGTTTTAAACTCGAGTTGTTAATTAGATATATTATGAATAAAACTTGTTAAAACAAACAAACATCAATATCTTGTCAAAATCATACAGCGGAAAAATAAATAAGACAATATATGATGACCCAGGAAAACCAATAAAACAAACTAGTTTCATTGTAAAAAACTTGGGGGGAAACCTTCTCGAAAAGCAATTCATTATAGTAAAGAGAAGTTTCAGATCTAGTATAAAACATTTGTCCCTAGACTCTACAATCCCCGTAGATGAACTTACAGCAGAAACCTCCTACTGCTTCAGAATCTCTGAACTCTTCAATATATGAATGCCACCCTTTTTGTTACACGGATCTCAGTACGTGACTAAATCCTTTGCACAAATCTTAGTACGTGACTAGTTTCATTGTAAAAAACCTGGGGGGAAACCTTCTCGAAAAGAAATTCACTATAGTAAAGAGAAGTTTCAGATCTAGTACAAAACATTTGTCCCTAAACTCTACAATCCCCATAGATGAACTTACAGCAAAAACCTTCTACTGCTTCAGAACCTCTGAACTTTTCAATATATGAATGCCACCCTTTTTGTTACACAGATCCTAGTACATGACTAACTTCTTTGCACGAATCTCAGTACGTGACTCATTCACCAACTTGAAGAAGATGTTGGCTGCAAATTTCTTCACTTCATCAACAATGAAGATCAAGAAGCACTTGGTTACAAAACCCTAAGGCATCGGTTCACCTTTTGCATATGTTCTTCTTGTATTCTTTTATGTGACGGCCTCTAAAATAAACTTTATATATGTCTAGAGTTGTGAGAAAAGAAACCCTACACAAATACATAAGCATAGGCCGAAAATCAGATCTAAAAATTTGAATTCCAGTAACCTCGATAGATAGTATCTATCGAGCCTCATTAAACCTTGATAGATAGCTATCTGTCAAGTAGCTGTCGAGCTATCTGTCCACAGGTGTCGAGCTATCTGTCTAGCTTTAGTGAACAACATTTCTTCACTTGTTTCTTGGTTCAATCTTCATGGCTTTAATACTAGACTTGAACAATATATTTCTTGAAGTATTAAACACATCTTATATCTACCCAAATACAAATAAAGTGCGTTTTGTCAAATGATTAGTCAATTACACAAAATATGTTCTTAACAATCTCCAACTTTGGCAATCCTGTGACAAAATCACAACAAACAAATGAAATATGAGAGAAGTCATAAATCACTCAACTTATATTCAATTGTTGAATACAATAAAATCTATCCTAACACAAACTCTTGAAAAACTTTGCAAGAGGAGAGTTTATGGCAAGTAGACTTTGACAACTTGTATTTTTGAAACACTTTAAACAAAACTCATCAAAGCATCTTTGTATGAAACAGAAATAATAGATTGCATACAAGAATAAAAAACATGTGTATAAAGATAGAAAAGAAACAACATATGTAAAGGTAGGTAAAGAAGACATACACCATCATAAATATATCAAAGATAAGCACAATGTATGTAAACATGGTCACAAGACCGGTGTACACGAAGAGTGAGGTAAACACTCCCCTAACAAGATGAAATACATCTCCCCCTTACAGAGGCATGTATTTCTCCCCCTAATATATAGAATCTTTAAAAAGAAACCACATATTTCCACAATTTCTCCCCCTTTTTTTCATGATTGACAAAGGGTACAAGAAGTTAGAACGCTTCACTTGAGAAATATGAAGATGATCAAAGGGGCACAAAGAATCCATAAAAATACATGAATGTAATGAAATAAGATGTTAATGGATGGCAAGATAAAAGAAAGATGTAAAACATGTGAAAAACAATGCATGCAAGAGGATTTCGATTGATCGAAAGGTGTCGAGATGCTATTGAGCCAACCTCGATGGATTGAGAAGCTGTTGAGAAGCTATCGAGGATCCAGAAGAAATCTCAATCGATCCACCTAGCTGTTGAGAAGCTATTGAGATTGCGATAAGAAGAAGTTGAAAAACTGATAGATAGCCAGGTGTCGTGGAAGTGTTGAGAAGCTGTCGAGATTGCTTAAAAGTAGTTTTTAAAGAAGGGAAAAACACAGATATGAATGCAATCAAACATGCAACTCAACTAAGAATCCAATTAACATTTTAAGTTCTCAAAATCATCTCTCAACAACAATTTTAAGCACATGGATCCCAACAACACACACGCACACACAACAAGTCTAACCAACTTTATTTTTCAAAAATAAGTCGAGACAGTTTAGTGAGCATACATTAACACGTGTAAACCTTGTGATGACCAAATCACATTGTACTGGTACATGTACCAAGAGTAGCAAACAATATTGCGTGTTGTGTGTGAAAAATATTGCAAGATTGCATAAATGTATACATGTTATGATGATTTGATATATGAGAAAATCACTTTAACTCACATACAATCATAACTGTTTGATGGAGACTATCACCTTCGAGGTACATCCTATAACTCCCACATCTCTTAGAATACACGTTTGCAATCATATTTAAAGCATTTTGACTTTTTTTGCTTTTATTTTCTTTGCATATTTTCTTTTTAAGTAAATCGTGCATAAGCATATAAGAGATAGAAAAGAAATACCCAATTATGTTAAGCTTTTGATATTCAAATTTTGCTATGTCGAAGCACACAAATGTCATTGACATTGCACTTTTGTTATGTCGAAACATACTTATGTCATTTTATGATTGGCGAGCAACAGTGGTGAGATGGTTATTTATGCCTTTTTTTAAGGATTTTTAGTCATTCTCGTCAAAAAGAGTGATACGAGTGTTAAGTACAAGAGATTATTTAATCTTACTCATCACAAACAAGAGCCATAAAGTTCACTTGTTTAGTTGTGCATAGAGATGCTTATTTAAGTTACAAGAGATACAAAATTTAAAAAATTTTGTTTCAATGGCCACCCAAGGTACATAAATACCAATGTACACAAACATACACTGTTTTTGTATTTATTTGATTTTTTTTCTTTTATTTTGAAAACCAACAAAATAAAGACTAAACAACCAAACAAAAACATACAAAGAACATGAAAGGATGAAAGAAAGATGCATATGCATGAAGGCATGATAGAGAGGTGCAGGTGCATGAAAGCATGATTCCAAAAGAAAATAAGAAATCAATCAAAGAGAGTCCAATTCTAGATAGAAAGAATTAAATCATAGGATAGACAAAAAGATAATTAAGTCTTAACCTCATTTCTCACCCACACAGCACGAGTCTTTGGTTGGCACATGTCCTAGTATGTCTACTAAAGGACATAGAAAAATTAAAATTCTCCTGAAATTGAGTTAAAAAGCTCAAGGCTTTTAATAACTCTCCAAACAAAGGTATAGGTCTTTGAGAGGAAACCTGTGACCGTTTGGACACTTACTTTTAAGGATACAACTTAAAGCAATTAGGACGAATGTGTCTAGAAACACCACAATGGTGACAAACATGAGGTCTAACAATGGATTTATAATTGACCAAATTAGTTTTGGATTTCATATATTTATTACCTTTCTTAGATTGGAGCACAAAGACAGTTTTTGATCCAGAAGCTGTGGAAGAGGAGGGGCCGGAGGAGATAGCATATCCTAAGCCAGCCTTATTAGAACTAGGCTTTTGAGCACTCAAAACATCATCAAGCTTTGCACTAGACATCCTCTCTATTTGAGTTTTAGCTTGACTAAAATCAACCTCAAGATTCTTGACCTCTTCTTCTAATGAGGTGTTCTCCACATCAATTGTCTCAACTAACCTTGTAGTCTCATCTAGTTTGACTAACATATTAGTTTTTTCAATTTTTACCTTATTAAGCTCTTTTCTACAAATGTGAGAAGTCTTTTCAAATTTTATAAATTTAGTGCATAGTTTATCATAGGCTTCTTGAAGGGTCAACTTCTTGGGTACTTCATCATCAAAAAAATCCTCGCTGTCATTAGCATTTTCCACAATCACCTTATCGGTTGAGGCAACAAAGGCCATAACGGGATGACATTCATCCACATACTCATCAGAAGAGTCATTTTCAGTATCACTCCAAGTTGCAACCAACCCTTTATCTTTTAACTCCTTGGTCTTTTCCTTCATGAGATAGTTTGTACACTCTATCCTCATATGACCAAAACCTTTGCACTCATGGCATTGGATGAGGGGTTTCTCATTCTTGCCCTTCCTTGAGGATTTGTGTTTCCTTGGAGGTTTGCCCTTATTCTTTTTCCTAAATTGAAGAAGGTTGATAATCTCATCAGTTATGAAGGTTAGATCCTCATCCTTATCATCATCTTCATCTTCACTTTCATCTTCATCTTCAGAGTCCTCAATCTCTTCCTCTATACCCTTAAGAGCCAAGTTTTTACTCTTTCCACCTTTTCCCATCGAGCCTAATCCCATCTCATAGGTTTGAAGGTTCCCTATAAGTTCAGTCAAAGGAAGTTGATCAATGTCCTTCACTTCTTCAATGACAGTGATCTTGGCATGAAATCTTTTAGGTAAGGACTTAAGGATTTTCCTAACAATTTTGGATTCTGCTATAGATTCTCCAAGGTTGAAGGTAGAATTCACAATATCCTTGAGTTTAGTATAGAACTCATCAAAGGTCTCATCCTCCTCCATCCTTATTTCTTCAAAACTACTAGTGAGCCTTTGAAGCTTCACAATCTTTATTGCCTTGGTATCTTCATAGGTAGTCTCAAGAATGGTCCATGCTTCTATTGAATAATCACGTATATTATGAATCTTCCAAAAAAATTAAAGATTTTGATCATATGATGTAATTTGTATGTCTTACATCGCTAAGTTTATACTAATGAAACAAATATATTTAAGTTTTTACACAATGCATTTAAAAAGTTCAATGAATGTTTAATTAGAAACCAACCAAATACCAAAATACTAGCTCACTTTTTCCTTCAGCAGTAGCTCTTGAACCCTTATCATCACCCACCATTGATAACCAAATGATACAATAGTGATCACACATTCACACTATACACATGTAACTTTTATTTTTTATTTTTAAAAATCTGTAACGGAAGGTATTAGAATTGTTGCTTCATTATCTTCATCAAAATTTGTATTATCAACTTCTGGTTGACACCTTTTACTAACCACTCATCATCTAAAGACAAGTTCTTCAAACCAATTTATTCTTTTGCACTTGATGGTTTAGGTATTTTCTCTTTTATCTTCAAGTTTTACATAACAAATACCAACTCATTCATTTTATTTTTTTATTTTTTTTTGGTTTAAACAATTTTCTCCTTTTTGAGTGTACTTAAAATTGTACCAATTTTAATAGAGAATTCTCAACTGGCGGATAATATACCAAAGTCATTTGGTCTTACTATTACAAATGTACTCCAATTACTTTCACAACTTGGAGGGCTATATGTTAAGCTCAATATTCTTATAGCAAAAATTTTCAATTCAAGAAAGTCATCTCCATATGAGTACCACCACTTAGTTGATACATTTATGAAGTACAAAAACTTAGTCTTGACTTCCTCAAAAAAAAAAAAAAAAAAACTAATTTTTATGTTTTGGTAGGATCGGTAGGATCTCATACGATCCTACAATTTTTATGATCCTTATGCGATTTTAAACGTTTTGGTGAGGTGGGATTTTAA
Source organism: Quercus parvula (assembly GCA_030820535.1). Taxonomy (NCBI): domain Eukaryota; kingdom Viridiplantae; phylum Streptophyta; class Magnoliopsida; order Fagales; family Fagaceae; genus Quercus; species Quercus parvula. The sequence continues at coordinate 3,816,862 of JAUAME010000008.1, read as the reverse complement.
AATTGTGTGATTCTACAATTCAAATCGCGATTTTGACAACCATGCATATAGCATATTTTTCTTCTAATTAATGTCCTAAAAAAACTAACATTGGTGTATATTTAAAATGACTTAACTCTTGGATACACAGCACAAGTTTTAAATCTCTTTAACTCATACTCATTTTTCAATGTGGAATTTACCTACTGTTTTTTCTTTTAAGAATACTAAATATTTTAACACATACACATGGTAAGAGAGGAATAGGTCTTAAAAAAATTGATTAAGAAGGTATCTAGGCTTAATGATTAAGAACAATAACCAAAGGGTAAATGCCATAAATTCAAATTCTATAATATCTATAAAAAAATAAAGCTTTTTATTTGTTTGCTGATGTTGTTGTCATCTCTATCTCTACTGCTTTCTAGTTTCTACACTCTCCTACTCTCATAGTTTCTCTCTCTAATGTGTAGAAGAAAACAATCAATCACAACAAAACTATCACGTCTTGAACCCAACTATAAAGATAGGCACGTGACAACCACCGCATGCTTATAAAGTAAGTACCCTACAAGTGTGCAGGGTCTTTTTAACTACTAAAATTTATCCTCAAAAATTAAATCAAATAAATCCAAAATACCTCAACAATTTCTTTATGAATAGGTTTCCAATAATTTAATAGGAACAAAATCCAAACCTTATGTACCAATTGGCCAATAAATATAAAACTATTAGAAGACCATTCAATCCCAAAATCACTAAACTTCTTTTCTTGCTCACAACACAACATCAAAACTCCCAAAACTTGCTATTCTTCACAATTTGAAACTAGAGGGGAAAAAAGGGAGTGAGTTGACAACTCAATAAGTAACCCAAGTTCTAATAAGTTCTATCAAGCAATAGATCTGTAAAGTATAAGTTGTAATATGTGTTTTCAAAAGTTATAATATACTGTGTGTTTTCAAAATAACTGAAGAAGTTTCATAGTTTTAAAATAATAAGTTGCACATAGATCACATACTTTAATCTTACAAATATATCATAGATGGTTTAAAAAATAGTCAGTTTTCCATATATCAAAAGTTATAACTTACAATAGGTTCCAAAAACACATAAGCAGTTTTAGTGATTCAAAATAGTTCAAATACTTAAACATTTCCAAAATCATATATGTAGTTTTAAGGACTCAAGATAGTTCAAATATTCAAACGTAATTCATATTCTTAACAATCTTATGACTATGGTCACACTATATCCCCGTGACTGGATACCAGAGTGCCAATAAATAATCTCTATTGGCTGGGTACCAGAGTATTAATGAATAACCCCCTTTGGTTTGGGTATCAAAGTACCAATGAATAACCCTCATTCGCTAGGTATCAGAGTACCAATGAATAACCCCCCATTGGCTGGATACCAGAATCAATTCATAGTCAGATTGTCCATAATTATATATATGAAATCATAGTTTCTAACAAAAATATATCTTATTTAAGCATGTATATAAAAATCATATACTCAATATTAAAATATATTTGTAATAATCCTTTACTTGAAATCAGTAATACAATAGAAATAAAAATTCTAACAATTATAAACAATTTTCAATAGTTAAAAATACATTAATATAAGCAAAATAAAAATCAATTAGGATAAGGTTACTAACCTTCAAAAGCCATACCAAAAAGAACTTCTTAACACTTTTTCTAAAATCCTTAGATATTGCCTAAAAACAATTTTACAAGTACTATTTACTCAATAATCAAATAATTTAAAAATGACTTATAACAGTATTCCGCCTGAAGAGAAACTGCTAAAAATATTATCTTACATATTTCAGAACTATCATTAATTTAATAATCCCCTATTTCTTACACCAAACTCACATGGTTAAAATATTTTTGTTTCTTTGCTTTCTGCCACAAATAGTTCCCTAGGAATAAAACCTATAGAACATACTATACTTATAGCCATATAGGGTCTATATGTTTTTTTTTTTTTTTTTCCTTCTACCACCATTAGTTCTTCTGAGACGAGGACAAACTAAGTACTATATCATACAAAAATAAAAACACCAGGACATTTACGAATAAACAACACCATTCTTTTTCTTTTCCCTTTTTTTTCAAAAGCATATGAGTCTATGTTAGACCTCAAAGCATGCCTAGACTACTAGGCTTCTATATATCATCAAGTCTAGTACTTAGGTCACTATTCTTTAAAGAAAAATTGTGCAGAAACTTCACACCTACCAGAAAAATCTAAACACAACATAAAAATATGCAGTTTCTATCACAGTTAATGCAATAAAAGTCTTAGAAAATGTCAGATTTTCGAGATAAGAACAGTTATTCAAAGCATCCACAGTAGTGGAGCTAAAAATTTAATTTTTTAGTTTCACAAAAGTTACTTTATATATTTTACCTACATATATGCTGCAGCAGTGGATCTATTTTAGCTTTCAATATAATAAAATAATATAAACATCACAATAAAATAATATAACCGCTACAACAAAATAATATATCCCACTATCCAAAAAATCATCCACAACACCAACCACAACCACATCTACCATCAGCCATAGCCACAACCACCACCACCACCACCACCATCGGCCACCAGTCCACAGTAGGAAGTAAAAAAAAAAAAAAACTCAAATCTCCAATCTTTTTCCTCAACCCAGACCAAACAAAATCACCAATCACAAAAAAAAAAAAAATAAAATAAAAAATGCGGCACAACCACCACCAATGGACCAACACAACATCACCAACAAACCCACAGCCACCACAAAACAAACCCATAGCCATAAATCACAAATCGGACCCACAAATCACAAATCGAACCCACGCTGATACGACCCACCACCAGCAAAACGACCCACCACCACCACCATCTCCACCGTGACCCCTGAAATCCAGCAACCCAAACGCCGAAACCCACCAAACCCAAATCCAGCTACCCAAATTTCGAAACCACACACTGATCTCAACCCTGATACCAACGCACACAAATCTAAACCTCGACCCAGTGGCGGAGTGGAGGTGAGGGAAGCCATTTCAATCCATGAGGCCGGAGCACAACCACGATCCACGGAAAGCCACTTCGATCTAGGAGGCCGGAGCACAACCACGACCCAGTGGCTGGAGCACAACGTTGAGAGAGTTTGCTTGAAAGAGTTTTGAGAGATGAGATGAGAGCTGAAAGATGGAGTGACTGAGAGAGAGAGGCAAGGTGTGGGTTTTTAATAAAATAATCGGGTTGGTAGAATAAAATAATATTTTTTTTAGCTCTCATGAACAGTGCACATTTATCTATAGATGTGCACTGTAGCAATGAAGCTAAAAATTATAGATTTAGCTCCATTGCTGTGAGTATGTTTTTAGTGTTTAAGGAGCTAAAATTTAGCAATATAGCAATATAGCTACACTGCTACAAATGCTCTTAGTGTCCGAAATAGCAAAGATATAAATCTAAATCCTTCTTCGTTTACAGTATAAAACTCACTAGATATTTAGATAGTTTTACTACTAGTCAAAAATACTTCAAAAAAAAAAAAATACTCACATAAAAATATTATAATTCCATATAAAGTTTAAATTTGACAAAGAACAATATTTCTTAAGCTCTTACTTCAAGTGCGCCGTCAATCTTTCATTATTTGAGCAAACTCAAAAGTCCCTCTCCAAAATATATTTCGTTATACTCTAACTTATTTAGCTTATATATATAGTTAGGGTTTCAACCTAATTTTCTAAAAACTTCCTTAATAATATTAATTATAAAAATTGACCCCACAAAAAAGATGTACTTAAATACCCTTCTTTTTATTTTTTATTTTTTTTCTGGATATTACAAAAACAATACTAGCTTCAAATTTGTAAACAACCATCCACCAAAAAAAAAAAAAAAAAAAAAAAAAAAAAACAATACTAGGTTGGGTGTAATAGCTATCAATTGGCTAGTGATGAGATCAAGGATACTATAGTTACAATATTCAACACAAATTTAATGATGTCATAGTAACAATATGAGAATTTCTATATAAGAAAAACGTGCGATATACATCTAGGCCACCCAAAAAGAATGTCAAAATCAAATATGGTTTATTTGATTATTTCATGCAAGAGAATAAGTATTTGACTTCCTCTCTCTTTCCTCATAATTCTAGACAGATGATGGACAAACAATTATAGTGAGTAGACGTACCAAAAACTGTTTTTGACTTCTTTTTATTTTTTTTTGAGGGAAAACTGTTTTTGATACACTTGTTGACAAAGTTGCTTATGTTTTTTGGCTAAATCCAAATTTCATTAATTAAAAGAACAAGCAACAAAATCAATCTTCCAAGCATCCCTAACAGCAGCTGGGATGGAAGATGAATTACAACCAAATTAAAGGCCTATTAACTACACATAAGGGGCATTTTTACATTGATAATTTTGACAAAGTTGCTTATATAATTTGTTTGTTGCATACAAACTTTCATTTTCGACGATGTGAAAAATTTGACTCGTCTCCTCCTATCGAAATTATTGGTGCTTGAAGAAGATTGGAGAGCCAATGAGATGTGAGCTTCGTGCCTTGACAGAATTCTGACATGACAATGAAGGACCTTAGATATCTCAATGTACCATATAAGACTTTGTGAACAATGTGAAACACGTGGAAGATTATTAACCTTAGGTTATAAGAGCGAATTTCCGCCACTCAAAGTTGAGTTTATCTTCATTGGAAGAATGTGACAGGTGTTTGGTTTGCTCAGTTTTGTAGCTCAATACTGTGAGTTTTCATCACTCAAAAATCGTGATCCTCACCACAATTAAACTTGTTTGGACTTATTCATTAACTCAATTTCTCTCACTTATACCTCAAAAAAGCAAGTCTGAGTAGACAAAATTGAAAATAACATATTGCTGTTTTCGAATAATAAAAAATTAGTTAGGATGACATTTTTGTAATTATCATGAATTGTGTGGGATCCACTTTTTATGTATTGTTCACATCGAGTTAGCCCCTTTACTCTCTTCAACGACTTTTGGTGGTATTGATCTCAACTCCACGAACTTAAATTTTTTTTTTCAATCATTAAAAAAATTTGATGGTATGAGAAAATGAGAGCGAGAATGATATAAAATGTGTTAGTATGTGAATATATGATCTATGTATATCGTATTCAAAATTGAGCAAACAACTCCATGTGAGATACTTACAATTTTGTCTACTATAATGCTTTATTTAAAAATACATTTATTATATATCTGTTGAGTGAACTTTAATTCTTTAATAAAATTAATACTACTCGAAGAAATATCAATAAAATTAGCAAAACGTAGATTTCTAGGTAAATTTGAGTCCCACAATACTATTCACACATTTAAAAATTATTTTACTATAGTATTTTTAGTAATAAATTTTTAGTTTTCAACAAATAAACGGTATCCAAACAGACCAAAAGTATGCTCTGATTACTTGATATGATTGTATGACGTAGAGCTTGATGTAAATTAGAAAGAACCTTCACCATTCTGGTTCAGTGCAGCTAGTTTGCTTTAATATCTTATATGAACTTCATTACAAACTTACACAATTCAACATGAAGCCTCATGCTCACAAGTTTGTTCAAGAATATATGTTTGAGGCTTTGAGCTTAGCTAAATTAATAGTTGAACCCAAACCTATGTTTTAACTAGTTTACCATTTTTAGTTTTTTACATGAATGGGACGTGAATTACCAAGTTTGTCTTTACATAATTTAGTTACTTGAATGAGAATATAGGTTATATCTCATTTTGGAAGATATAGCATAGTGGTTGTATCCAATTTCCTTCGCAAAAGAAACAAGATAAATATTATAAACGTTTTTTTTTTTGTTTTTTGTTTTTTTTGAAAAAGTAAATATTATAAACTTAAATGTGTTTTATAAGTGAAATTTCTTGTAATCTTTTATATAGCCCAGATCAACCAATATAGGTCTAATGTTTACCAAGTTACCTATAATATTATTTATGACAACTCTTGAAAAACACACTTATAACGTACAGAATGCCACCTTGTAATACAAAAAACAAAATCTTTTAATAGAAAAAATAAAATCTTTAACAATAAAATTAACAGTCTCAATAATTCAAATGAAATGAAGAGGATCTATAGCTTGTGTTGAATCTCACATCAAGTTTATACTACATTGATCTAGGCAATATAAGCAAATACAGTAAGTTCCAAATTCAACCTGACTAATTCTTTTAGTGTATAAAAATATAGATTTATTTAATGATTTTCTTGGGTTGTCACAAATAAATTAACATCAAATAGTTTTTTTTTTGTTGTCATTTTGGCATATAGCGAAACTGTGGTTGGCCCTTCGCTTGGGTTGGATTGTGATACTGGTACTATAAATACACTACCCACTCTCACACAACTTGCCATCCCAACTTCTTAAGACCACCATGGAGTTTTTTTATCATATCCTAACTATTTTAGGGCTTTTTACTTTGACAGTAATCTTTATTGCCTTAAACAAAAAATCAAATACCAAGAGGGGTTACACCAAATGCATTGAAATCCCTGAACCCTCTGGGGCATTACCAATCATTGGCCACCTTCATCTTCTAGGAGGCCAAGAGCCAATGGCCAAAATTCTTGGAGCCATTGCCGACAAATATGGCTCGTTCTTCTCACTCAAAATGGGTATCCATCGAATGTTGGTGGTGAGTAGTTGTGAGATGGTAAAGGAATTCCTAGCTACCCACGACAAAAATTTTGCTACAAGGGCCAGCATAGCAGTTGGAAAACATTTGTTTTACAACAATGCTATATTTGCACTTGCTCCTTATGGTCAATATTGGCGTGATGTGAGAAAGATGGCTACCCTTGAGCTTCTCTCGAGCCATAGGCTTGAAAAGCTCAAGCATGTTCGATTCTCAGAAGTGGAGTCTTTGATCAAAAACTTGCACTCGCTTTGTACAAACAACAAGGTGGTGACTCTTAGTGAGTTGTTCGACCACATGACCTTCAATATCAGCCTTCGGATAATTGTTGGTAAGCGATTTTCTACCACCACATATGGTGAAGAAAAGAGTGAGGCATGCCGTTTCCGAAGTGCCATAAAAGAGGCTCTTTATCTTAGTGGCGTGTTTGTGTTGTCTGATGCTTTTCCACATCTTGAATGGATGGACCATAGAGGTCATGTGAGTTCCATGAAGAGGACTGCTAAGGAACTTGACTCGGTGCTTGATATTTGGCTTGCTGAACATCTTCAGAAACGACAAGAGCAGAAGAGTGACGGTGAAAGCGATTTCATGGACGTGATGCTATCAAGCTTTCCAGAGGATGTTGAGATTTCGGGGCATACCCGGGACATTATCGTCAAGGCAACAGCACTGGTACGTTGTTATTATAAACTTTTTAAAAATGTAATAATAAGTAATGGGAAAGATTTTTGTACATACTAGTATGCAATAATTGTTGCATAATTGAGTTATGTGGCAGTAAAAAAAGACAAGCAACATGACATTGCTCAATTTTGAACCTAGAAGAGAGAATTATAAAAATTTAATCCTATTAAGTATCATCTCAAATTTTGAAGTGAGCTCAGAGTGATTCATTTATGGATAAAATCACTGTTTTGTGAGAAGGACTTTTTGAAAGTCACTCATTGAAAATACCACTCCATAGAGAAATAGTTTTATTTTGTGAGCCTAGCGGGCCACCATTCAATTATTTTTTTTTTGGTTTTTTTGAGAAAACTTTCTATAGTTTAGGGTCTGTTTAGATTGAGGGAAAGGGATAGAGAATAGAGTAGAGTTGACTGAAAATAAACTAATTTCAAGCAAATTCTACTCTACTTCATCTCTCTCCTCTTTAATCTAAACAAACCATGTGTTGGCTTCTTCTTGGATGGGCCTACATATTCTTTCATTAAATGTTGGGTTTGTTTTTATATGGGCTAAACATATACTAATTTTTTTAAAATTAACTTTTTAATAATTAAATTGGTCAAAATGTATTACCATTTTTCAAAAAAGATGTACATATGGAGCTGTCTCGTTTTTGTCTCCCATCAATTTGGGAAACAAAGGAAAAAAATGGTAACTGATCTTACATCTCCCGTTTTCATCTCCATTTTCCTTCCGTTTTGAACGGATCAAAATATTTAGGCCTCTTTCCATGCTCTTCATTTTCCTCCATACTAAACGGCTAAAAAAGTCACTCTCTCACCAATTTTTTCTCCTCATTTTCCATCATCCCAAAATCCACTCAACCAAACATAATATTATTATCCTACTTGATATAAGCTAATAAAAGAATAACAAAAACAAAGTCTCAGTCCAAAAATTTGAGTGGACTATAGAATATATTATTGAACATAGAAAAAGGACACTTAAAAATTTATATGATAGGTGGCATTATATTCAAATATGCCCCTGACCTTTCAATTCAGGTTTGTTTGGTTTTTCTGGTCCCTAAGGCTAAGAATGCACGTGATTTGTATTTTTTTTTTCAGGTATAATTTGAAAGTTGTGAGGACGAGATTTAAACCTTAGACGTCATTATTGTTAGCATTAGGAGATGTTAATTAAACTATAAAAGTCTTGGCACAAATTGTACTTATATTATTAGAAAATAAGCACTTAGTAATTGATTTCTTTTGAGAAATTTGGTGGTTATTATGAAAGGGTGCATTATAAATGATAATTAACAAAAATTTTAAATGAAGAGATAGCCTTTCTCTAGTACTAGCTAACTACCACCGCCCCCTTAGTTTATTTCTATGTTTTTGTCCGTTACATTAAATGATCAAAATTTTCTAATAGTTCAAATTTTTGGAATAATTAGCAATTTATCATAGTATCAAAAGATGATGTTATCTATTCAAATTCTATCTCCACCTTATCTTTCATTTAAAAAATTACCATGTGTGGGGCACATTTAATAAGACAATTTAGGCTCATACATAGGGAGTGTATTAAATTCATTATTTTCTAATAATTCAAGATTTTTGGACAACTGATAATTTATTGTTGTGTACGCGTGTGTTTTTTTGGCAGATTCTCCTCCTTACAGGAGCAGGAAGCACATCTACTACACTAACATGGGCAATCTCCTTGCTTTTAAACCACCCAAGTGTGCTAAAGGCTGCCCAAGAAGAGCTAGACATGCATGTAGGGAAAGATAAATGGGTGGAAGAATCTGATATCAAGAACTTAAAATACCTCCATGCCATTGTTAAGGAAACCTTGCGTTTGTATCCACCGGGTCCCCTCACAGGAATACGTGAGGCCATGGAAGATTGTACTGTTGGTGGCTATTTTGTTCCAAAGGGCACTCGTTTGCTTGTTAACATATGGAAGTTGCAACGAGACCCACGTGTGTGGTCGAACCCATCTGAATTCCAACCAGAGAGATTCATGACAACTCATGCAAACATTGATGTTAGGGGTCAAAATTTTGAGTATATTCCATTTAGTTCTGGAAGAAGGTCATGCCCTGCAATTACATATGGCATGCAAGTAGTTCACTTGGCACTAGCTCGTGTGCTTCAAGGATTTGATATCACAACCATGGCAAGTGTGAAGGTGGACATGCATGAAGGACCAGGAATTGCCTTACCTAAGGTCAATCCACTTGACGTTGTACTCAAGCCACTTGACGATGTACATATATAGAGCTTAATAAAGGAGCTCAAACTTAGTCGCTCAAAATATCTAAGCCCGATGATTAGAGCTTATTATTATCAATTCCACCTTAGCATAAACTTATTGAGATTAGTAATAGTTTCAATATGCTTAAATCACATAATTTGGATTTTGAAATCTATTGAAGATATATATTTTTGAAACATGATTGCATGCAACATATCTCATCAAATGTTTCAACTCATAATAAGGGATTTAAATAAATTCTTTGACTTATTAAATACTCATATCACATATCCTTAAAGCTAAAAGAACATATATAGAGCTTAATAAAGGAGCTCAAACTTAGTCGCTCAAAATATCTAAGCCCGATGATTAGAGCTTATTATTATCAATTCCACCTTAGCATAAACTTATTGAGATTAGTAATAGTTTCAATATGCTTAAATCACATAATTTGGATTTTGAAATCTATTGAAGATATATATTTTTGAAACATGATTGCATGCAACATATCTCATCAAATGTTTCAACTCATAATAAGGGATTTAAATAAATTCTTTGACTTATTAAATACTCATATCACATATCCTTAAAGCTAAAAGAACATATATAGAGCTTAATAAAGGAGCTCAAACTTAGTCGCTCAAAATATCTAAGCCCGATGATTAGAGCTTATTATTATCAATTCCACCTTAGCATAAACTTATTGAGATTAGTAATAGTTTCAATATGCTTAAATCACATAATTTGGATTTTGAAATCTATTGAAGATATATATTTTTGAAACATGATTGCATGCAACATTTCTCATCAAACGTTTCAACTCATGATAAGGGATTTAAATAAATTCTTTGACTTATTAAATACTCATATCACATATCCTTAAAGCTGAAAGAACATTTATAGAGCTTAAAGCTAAAGGAGCTCAAACTTAGGTGCTCATAATATCTAAGCCCATTGATTAGAGCTTATTATTATCAATTCCACCTTAGCATAAACTTATTGAGTAATACTATAGGTACAAATTATTTTACAACGTTTTAAAAAGCTATTGATGTGACAAATTTTTATTGGTTCTCATTTGGGACTACCACAAATATCACATTTTCATTTACCAATAACCATGCACCATATTAGTAGTTTGTAAAATAATTTGTGACTTTAACATCATATTAGTAGTTTGTAAAATAATTTGTGACTTTAGCATTTTCCAAACTTATTCATGCATCTTACAACCAAGATCTTAAAAATCAAGGAATTCCTAAAGGAGGATATTAAAAAGAACATGCACACATCAAAAACATGATGCACATAACCAAAGAGAAGCCAGTAAAACAAGGTAACTAAAATCTTTTAGGAAGCAAGTATTACATAAGCACAGGGTAGTTAAGCACGTATTTCTTTAGGTACAAAACAATTGAATGAAGCCATGAAAAAATTAATACAAGTGGTACACATATCCACATGCCAACAATTTACTAGCAAGTGGGTCCAAAACATACATCATTTTGGATGAGACCAAGAGTTCGTATTCATATCACAAGTGGAGGCCAAAAAATTTATTCCCAAGATGCTTAGATTACAAAGTTGGAGGAGTTTGGAATGTATGGCACACGCACAGCACTTACAAAAGAAAAGCCAAAAAAAAAAAAGTATTCACTTAAGAACTCCTCTAAACAAAGTGGAGGGAAACTATGCTTTTCTAGCATGAAACATGAACCTTCTTGAACTCAGATGCAATAATACAAATAGTTGTGAATGCTTAGGATGGGAACCGACAATGCATGAATAAATGGTATTTACAATTTTGTTGGTCTAAAAAAGACAAGCTAAACAAATAGTTAGTACCGTAAATGAGGTTTTGTCAAAGGCCGAATGACCTAATCATAGCGAGCATTTTCTTTGAGTTTCATGCTTGTACTAACATTCTAAAACAAGCGCGTTCAAGGGTTAGACAACCACAGGATAGCAATGAAACAATCTCAAAACATTGCATGATCAATGATTACAACCAAAATACTATTTTATATATATATATATATATATTAATAAAACACTAACTCCAAGTATAAATTTAATTTTAATTTTTTAGGTTTAATAGAAACACACACAGTGGTAAATAGAACGGAGAGACTTTTAGGTTTATGGCAAGTTCTTCAAGTTCATTGAATCCACCAACTGGCAGTTCTCAAAGAGACACTATTGTAAAATTATTAAAGAAAAAGAAAACACTATATATATGAATATAGTGTTTAAAATGGAATTTCATGAATGGCTCTTTTAATTCATTTTGTTTTGTTTTGGGGGGGGGGGGGGGGGGAGGGGGGGGAATTTAATCCTTGTGAATGGTGAATTTTAATTACTATGAATTTAATGAATGAGATCTACTATTATCTATACTATTTATAATAGGATTCTCTGTTTAGATTTCATTATTTTGTGTGCTAAAATATCCTTACATAAATTCTTAAACTCTCTAAAATACCCCTATCTTTTAGTTAAATAACTTTAGATTTAAAAACACAAACTAATTAAAAGAGTAATTTACTACGTTTGAAAAAGTTCTTAAGTTTTAGGTTTTTAAACTTTTAACAATTCTCATGTAGAGAAAAATTCTAAAAATTAAGACACTATCTCTATTTCACTTTTAAACATTATTTCACTAAATTCAAAATAAAAAATAAAAGAGAGTCTAATCGCATGTGTGATGAGTCTAATATAAGATAATGGAGTAACATGTCGAATTCTATGACGACTCCTATAACCTAAATGTAGCTTAGGTTTCAAACTAGAACCTAAACATTGCTCAAATTTCATTGGCTAATCATAAAGATGAAGTGCATTTTCTTCTCTCTTTTTTTGTGGTCAAGTGGTCTTGATAATCTTCCGCATATAGGACATATGTTGAGTCAGGCACCACCATTGTATTTTCATACAATTTCAAGTTGAGTTCCGTTTCAATTATGCAGAATTATATAATTGATTCAAGGATAAAGAATAAACTGCTCTGCCCTAAAAAAAAAAAATAAATAAGAAAAAACCCAAAGACATGATTGGGATGGAAGACAACTTATTGTCCTTTACAAGTATGGTTCTTACTTGGAAACCAGGAGCATCCTCTCACAAGTACTTTTTGTTAAAAATATATTAAACATATTATACTAATATAATATTTAACATAATATCAGAGCATGTAATTTATATATAATATATTAAACAAAGATGTTTAATATATCAAACAAAGATGTTTAATATATCTAAGAAACTACACTACTAGTACTGGCTGTTAGTAAGTGCACTTTGATGTGCTCCGGTTCGGTGCTATAAAGTCTGCTATTTAATTATACACTGAGACTTGACAGTTAATTCTGATTCTACTGCCATGATTCTTCTATAATTGTTGCAATTAATCACTTGTCAATGTCATATAGTATTTCTCACGTGTTTCCCTTCATTAATCACTTCACGTGCCATAAATACAGTGCATGTTTGGGCTTCATTGTGCTGGCTTTCTAAGCCCTGGTTATCAATAACAATCAATCCAGCCCATTTCAGCAATACCTGGTTTAATTCGAGATTGCTACTTTGGCCCATCATCAATTCTGTATCCAAGTGCAAATGGTGGTGTTCTTAATAAAATATCTTATCATGGGTAAATTAATTGTCCTCCATGTTAGTATGGCAGGGTTTGGATTTACGTTTTGAGTTTTGTATTTGCATTTTACATTTTTTTTTTTTTAAGTTGCGTTTCAGTGATATTTGAGTAGTTATGACTACTGTTTATGCACTGTTCATGAACATAGTCGCAAGTTTTGACTATTCTCCCGTAAATAGTGCACAGATGCACTGTTTACGGGTCCCACAAATTTCAATTTTCAACTAATTTTTCTGATTCTACTGCCATGATTCTTCTATAATTGTTGCAATTAATCACTTGTCAACGTCATATAGTATTTCTCACGTGTTTCCTTCATTAATCACTTCACGTGCCATAAATACAGTGCATGTTTGGGCTTCATTGTGCTGGCTTTCTAAGCCCTGGTTATCAATAACAATCAATCCAGCCCATTTCAGCAATACCTGGTTTAATTCGAGATTACTAATTTGGCCCATCATCAATTCTGTATCCAAGTGCAAATGGTGGTGTTCTTAATAAAATATCTTATCATGGGTAAATTAATTGTCCTCCATGTTAGTATGGCAGGGTTTGGATATACGTTTTGAGTTTTGTATTTGCATTTTACATTTTTTTTTTTTAAGTTGCGTTTCAGTGAGATTTGAGTAGTTATGACTACTGTTCATGAACAGTAGCAGCAAGTTTTGACTATTCTCTCGTGAATAGTGCACAGATGTACTGTTCACGGGTCCCACAAATTTCAATTTTCAACTAATTTTTCATTAAAAATAGGTCTCACGGTATTATTTACACATTTAAAAATTATTTTGTTACAGTATTTTCAGTTTTCAGTTTTAGTAAAATAAGTTCTATCCAAACGGACCCTATATATCTGCACTAAGCAACCAGTGATGAAGATAGCTTATATATAAGTCTAACGAGAAGGATTAAGTTAAAAGCCGGAAATGTTTATGATCTTTTTCTGGTTTGGATGAATTTTGAATATACTGGTATTTACTAATTAAAGTGCTTTACTGCTATGTGGTTTAATAAATATAATTATTACTTGGAGAGATTCCAGCAAAGTAAAGTGGTCTTTAATTCTTGACCAAAAAAAAAGTGGTCTTTAATTTGAAAAAGAGACCGACTTTACCTTTTTTATTTTTTTGTTTTTTTAAGAGAGTTTTACCTTATAATGTCCGCTTTTAATGATAACTCTTTATTTTCAGACTAAAACAACAGTCAATTTTTAATATAAACGAAAATTAAATCCCAAATTTTTTTACTGAGCTAACTGAAACCCACGATTTGACATCTATTTTGTTTAAAAAACGTCATTCTCATTCACCCACCCCAGTTTTGACCCCTTCCTCGTGTAGTACGCTAAAACAACTGTTTTTGATTCCGATCCACGAACTTGACAGTTCTTTGACAAAGTTGCTTATATAATTGTTGTCGTACACAATTAGAAAATTTGGTACAACAAATTTGCGTCCTATGGAAATTATTGGTGGTAGAAGACTGTAGGGCCAATGGCCAGTGAGCTTGTTGTCTACATAGAATTATGAATGTTAGCAGAGCGATAATGACAAGGAAGAAACCTATATCGTGTAGAATTATGAATCTACACAACGAAAGACAGGTTTTGTGAAACACGAGGAAGTTAATACCTTAGGTTATAAGAACAAATTTCCAACCAATCCTTTTAGTATTACGAATAAATTCACAATTTTTATCATAATTTTCTTACATGACATACTATGACTAAACTGCATCTCATTTTTATAAGGATTTTTTTTTTTTACTATTTATAATTTGTCAGATAAAAAATTGTTGCAAAAAATTGTGATATTAATTTTTTTGATTTCCACCACCCAAAAAATAAGTGTTTGGGAGCTGAAGAAGGGCGGCTCGGCATGTTTACACAATTGACAATGACTCCGAGTTTGGATCGAATGGTGACTAATGGTAGAAAATTTAAAAAAATCTCCTACACTATTTCTTGGCCACAGTAGGAGACCAATTGCTTGATTCTTGGAAAACTTGTAAGGACTTCTTCTAGAAGCTCCACCACATGATTTATGCAATTAAAATCAAATCAGTAATTTTTTTTTTAAAGTGATATATACATCTGGAAAATAATTAATATAGTATTTTTATATAATTTATTTTGTAAATGGAATATTTTCCTCTATTTGTAAAACTTTTTTTCTTCTAAAAATTATAGTATTGAAAATTAATCTGAAAATATCAAAATTCCCACCCAAATGTGTGTTATATTTTATTTATTGCTATTGAAAAATTTCTTGAGAGATCATTTTTGACATTGAAATAATATTTCTCTTATATATATATATATATATATATATGTAAAGTCATAGCAAGATTCATATATTTCTAATATAATTTTATATATGAACAATATTAAATTATAATATGATTAGAATAAAATTAATTTTGAAAGATAATCTAGGTAATGAGCTAGAACCCAAATTAAACAAATTATAGCTTAATTACTTATAAGATAAATTGCAATTAAAACCAAATTTAAGTTATTAACAAACTCAAGATCGAGTTCATGGACATCAATATAAAGATGGATAAAAATGTAAAGCAAATATAATATCAATCCACACACATAAATATGGGTCTAGTTCAATGATTCCTAGAACTCTAAATTCACTCACAACACTCAGGTGATGACGGAAGTGATTGAGACGGTCAGCTCTCAAAGATATAGCCATGGTGAGAGGGAAAAAGTAGAGAGAAATATTGATGTTTGGCTCTCACAAATATGGGTCTAGTTCTCTCACTCTTATGATCATGAGTTGGTAGGTATTGTACGTAGAAAGAGATGTTACAGAAATTTCTCATGTGCGACCAGCCAGTTTGAATCTCAATTACTTTTCAAATAACTGCCAATTTCTGCGGGTGTGAACTCCATTCCGCAGTAACAGTATTATATCAAAGGCACTATTAATTATCTGTACCAAGATCTATATATGATACAAAAGATTTGTGAAACACGAAGAAGATAATATACATTAGGTATAAGTAAAAATTTCCACCACTCAAATAATAAAATGTTTGGAAGGTGAAGCAGGAGGGCCCAGCGTATTTAATTGACAATGACTCTGCTACCTACTGATCGATTGAACGGTAACCATGAGTAGCAAACTTAAAATATCACTGTCATGGTATTTTTAATTGACGTCTGCTGGAAGATCCACCACGTGATCATGCAGTTAATCAAAATTAATTTTTCATGAAGAAATTAGGAAGCCACCCTTAGTAATAATGTAATGATTCATGCACCTACTAGTACTACAAAATGTCCAAAGTCTCATAATATTATGTAACCCAGAGTGGGGTCTAGTACTTGACCTTCTTCATCCTTGGGTTTGAATCACCATTAGCAGCGTCTGGGAATTAATGCATGAACCATATGTGTCGTGTAGAGGGCTTATCTCTTTGGGTCTAGAAAGTAACGGTGTACAGGGTTTTTCTTGTTGGGTACAAAGTGACTAGTGCCATCATCTTATTAATTAACAACAACGGTATGTGAGACAGTGAGTGATATAAAATGTGTTAGCTTGTCAGCATTGTATCCACATACCTATTGATTGTTAATACTTAGTGATGATGCTAGAAAATCAACAGTGAGCTACACGGTAAACACGCGATCACAATGACACCTGCACAACACAAAAAAGAGAGGACCTAACAGAGAACACCGGTGTGGTATTGGCCGAATACCCTCTGAAGGTCAAGTTAGAACTTCTCATTACTCTAGAGTGCTAGAGATGGGTAAATTATGTGTACCTTGGTTGGTGAGGGTATTGGAGCTTTTATAGTAGTAGGGCATGAACATCCCCTAGTCGGATTAGAAGTCTTTTCCATTTGGGGACCTCCTTGAAGCGTACTTTACGGGATCCTTTCATTATTGGAATCCCTTTGGATTCTGCGAAGTGTGGAGAGTAAGTTATTTCCTTATATACACGATGCGTGGGTGGTAAGCAAACATTGATTAGTACCGTCAGCTTGTAATAACCCTCCAGCTTTCACCCCGTCGCCTCATGAAGGCGTCAACCTTCTGAGGGCGTCAGCATCATGAAGGCGTCAACCTTATGGAGGCGTCAGCCTTTAGGGAGCCCTTTGAGGCTTCCTATCGCCAATGAAGGCCGTCGGCTTATTGAGCCTTGTATTTATTCGAGGCTTTAGTGAACATGTCACTTTTTAGCCGTCAGCCTAATTATAAACTTTATAGGTCCGTCGCTCTAGTGAAGGCCGTCGGCTTATTAAACCTTGTATTTATTTGAGGCTTTAGTGAACTTGTCACTTTTTAGCCATCATCATCACCTCAGGACGACTACCGTATGGGCTTAGAAGTACGGTTTGAGTTTGCGAGCTGCTGTTACTAGCGCGAATGCTAGTTTCTCCATGGGTGGGTACCTCTCTTCTGCTTCGCGAAGCGCCCGGTTGGCGTAGTATACAGGTTTCTGTACTTTTTCTTCCTCCCTGATCAAGGCTGCGCTAACGGCGGCAGGTGAAACGGTTAGGTAGAGAAAGAGTTCTTCACCCAGTTGCGATGGACTTAGCAACGGTGGGGCGGAGAGGTAGGCTTTCAATTCTTCGAACGCCTGCTGGCACTCGTCTGTCCATTCGAAGGATTTCTTCAGTGTGTGGAAGAAGGGAAAACATTTGTCCGTCGCCCTTGACACGAATCTATTCAGCGCTGCCACTTTTCCATTGAGACTTTGTACCTCCTTTACATTTCTTGAGGGCTTCATCTCCATTATGGTTTGAATCTTATCCGGGTTTACTTCTACCCCCCTTTGCAACACCATGAACCCTAGAAATTTTCCCGCTGTCACTCCGAAGGCGCATTTTCCTGGGTTGAGCTTTATATTATAAGAGCGGAGGGTGTCAAATGTTTCTCTGAGGTTTTTTAAGTGATCTTCCTCCCGTCAGCTTTTCACTAGCATATCGTCCACGTAGACCTGTACATTTCTCCTAATTTGTGGTGCGAACATTCTGTTCATGAGCCTTTGGTATGTCACGCCTGCATTCTTCAATCTGAAGGGCATTACTCTATAGCAGAAGAGGCCTTGACTGGTTACAAATGAAGTTTTCTCCTGATCATCCTCGTGCATCCGAATTTGGTTGTAACCGGAGAAGGCATCCATAAAACTTAGCAACTGATGCCTGGCTGTAGAGTCTACTAGTACGTCGACTCGTGGGAGAGGGTAGCTGTCCTTGGGGCATGCTTTGTTTAGGTCGGTAAAGTCCATGCACATCCTCCACTTCCTGCTAGCTTTTTTGACCATTACTATGTTCGCCAGCTAGTCAGGGTAGTATACCTACCTTATGAAGCTCGCTTCCTGAAGTTTGCGGACCTCTTCTGCAATGGCTTGGTCTCGTTCCAGGGCAAACACTCGCTTTTTCTGTCGGATGGGGGGAAAGGAAGGCGATACATTCAGCCTATGTACGATGACTGATGGATCTATTCTGGGCATGTCCTCGTGGGTCCAGGAAAATACGTCTTGATTGCTTCTCAGAAAAGCCGTGAGCTCTTGGTGGATGGCGGGACTGGCGAGAGTCCCAATCTTGGTTGTCCGTTCATGGTACGAGCCATCAAGAAACACCTCTTCAAGTTTCTCCACAGGTTCCATTGTTGTTCGGTGTTCTTCTATGTTCATTGCCTGTAGGTGGTCATCCATTTCCATTATGGCCACATAACATTCATGTGCGGCCACTTGATTTCCGCGCAACTCTCCCACGCCGTAGTCGGTAGGAAACTTAATCATCAGGTGGTAAGTTGAAGTTACGGCCTTCCACGAATTGAGGGTGGGTCGCTCGAAGATAGCATTGTAGGCAGATGAGCAGTCGACCACTAGGAATGTCATGTCCTTAGCGATTTGTTGTGGGTAGTCGCCTACCACTACGGACAATGTGATTGCACCTAAGGGGAGCACATTTGTTCCTCCAAAGCCGACGAGAGGAGCGTTCGTCGGGATTAACAGCTCCCTGCTGATTCCCATCTGCTGGAATGCTAGATAATACAGGATATCTGCTAAGCTTCCATTATCGACCAACACCCTGTGCATGTTGTAATCTTCTATCCGTATGTTGACGACCAGCGCATCGTCGTGCGGGTGGTGAAGGTGTCTTGCATTCTCCTCCAAGAATTCGATTATGGGGCTTTCCCTCTGTGCTATCTTCGGCATTGAGCCTGTCAACTGAACATTCTGGACCATCCTAAGGTAAGTCTTCCGAGCTTTTTTGGTTGATCCAGTGACTGCCGTTCCTCCCACGATCATTCTTATGTCCCCTATGGGGGGTCTCGGTTGCTCATTATCCCGTCGGGGGTTCTACTCCTGAGGGGGTTGATTCGTTCTCTCCTTTCTGACGAACCTCTGCAACTTTCCTTGTTTAATAAGGGCTTCAATATACTGTTTCAAGTCGTAACAATCGGCCGTGTCATGACCGTGGTCTAGGTGGAAGCGGCAATACTTATCCTTCGAGCGTCTGTTGGGATCTCCCTTCAGCTTCTCGGGGTAAGTCAGGGATTCCTCGTTTTTTATCTGCATTAGAACTTGATCTACCAGGGCCGTTAGTGGGGTGAAGCTTGTAAACCTTCCCCTCGGGGGCTTAGGGCGATGTTCGTCCCATCGGTTTCCCGTCCGGGCTTTCTTGCGCCCTTGGTCTTGTCGGGTATCATCCTGCCTTTCCCTTTTTCTAGGTTTCTCTTCCCAGGCTGACAGCGCGTCTTCAGCGTTCATGTACTTGGTGGCCCTGTAAAGCACTTCTGACATGGTCTTCGGATCATTTTTGTATAAGGAAAACAAAAACTTACCCTTTCGTAGTCCATTTGTGAAGGCTGCCACAAGTATCTTATCATCGGCTTCGTCGATCAAGAGTGCTTCCTTATTGAAGCGAGATATGTAGGATCGTAGCGTCTCGTCCTTTCGCTGTTTAATGCTCATCAAGCAAGCTATGGACTTCTTGTATCTATGTCCACCAATGAAGTGTGCGGTAAACTGAGCGCTCAACTCCTTGAAAGTGCTAACTGAGTTGGGCGTTAGTCGGTTGAACCAGATTCTAGCTACTCCCTTTAGCGTCGTAGGGAAAGCCTTACACATGATTTCATCCGCTACACCTTATAGGTGCATCAATGTCTTGAAGGTCTCCAGGTGGTCTAGAGGGTCCTTGACCCCGTCGTAGCTATTTATGTGCGGCATGCGAAACTTGTGCGGTAAGGGGAAAGAGTTGACGACGGTAATGAACTGGGAATCAGTGCGGTTGACGAGATCGTCAAGATCGCTGGATACCCGTCCCTTGAGAGTGTTCATCATCACCTTCATTTGCTCCTTCATCGCCTGTATCTCCGCGAAGACAGGGGGTGGAGTCACGTCCATAAGGGATGGGATGCTTATATTTTGCCGCTCCAGTCGGCTCGGGGCGTTACTTCCTTCCAGTCCTTTGCGGTCTCGTTGCTTAGCACTAGAATCTTCCAGGTCTTCTGCAATATTATTGCCTGCCTTCCGATATAGCTGCTCTTCCAAAACTTGATTCTGCCTGGTGAGGCATTCGACGGCCGCAATCAGGACCTACACTTGCTTCTCTAGAGCAGTCGGTTGCGGCTTACCTTCCTGAACATTGTTGATGGTTGCCATTGATCGAGTGAGTATCATGCAACTCTTTTGTCGGGGGAGCGTTAGTTGTGGCTTATGACACTACTCGCGACTGTTTCCCCATAGACGGCGCCAACTGATAATGCTAGAAAATCAACAGTGAGCTACACGGCAAACACGCGATCACAATGACACCTGCACAACACAAAAGAGAGAGGACCTAACAGAGAACACCGGTGTGGTGTCGGCCGAATACCCTCCGAAGGTCAAGTTAGAACTTCTCACAACTCTAGAGTGCTAGAGAGGAGTAAATTATGCGTACCTTGGTTGGTGAGGGTATTGGGGCTTTTATAGTAGTAGGGCATGAACATCCCCTAGTCGGATTAGAAGTCTTTTCCTTTTAAGGATCTCCTTGAAGCGTACTTTACGGGATCCTTTCCTTATTGGAATCCCTTTGGATTCTACGAAGCATGGAGAGCAAGTTATTTCCTTATATACACGATGCGTGGGTGGCAAGCAAACATTGGTTAGTACTGTTAGCTTGTAATAACCCTCCAGCTTTCACCCCATCGCCTCATGAAGGCGTCAACCTTCTGAGGGCATCAGCATCATGAAGGCGTCAACCTTATGGAGGCGTCAGCCTTTAGGGAGCCCTTTGAGGCTTCCCATCGCCAATGATGAATGTTATGGGAGTTGACGGTCGCGAAAGCTCCTGTTAGCCAGTATTGTCGCCGTCCACCATGTTGTCGAAGTAAAACGTCGGTCTACTTAGGATTACGTCATCTATTTATTTTTATCCCACATCAATATATATATATATATATATGTGTGTGTGTGTGTGTGTGTGTGTGTGTGTATGTATGTATTGGAACAAAACTCCTCCATTCTTTTTCACTTTATGCCTTCACAAGACTTGAATTTTTTTCCCCTTCCTTTTTATGCTAAAAAGATAAGCTCAGTATTTTAGTATGAGCAAAGCTATCGACACAATAATTAATCAAGCGACCCCTCCATGAAAACATGCATAATGATACAATGCCATAAAACAATTGTCACTTTCTAGATCATTTTCTTTATTTTTTAAATTTCTTGAGTCCTCATTTTAATCTTTTAGTTATTCTTGTATTTTATAAAATTTCATTTCATTAATTATAAACTTTAGCAACTCTTTACTAAAGTAATCGGCTTAACACATTGAATAATTACTACTTCTTAATAAACTTATATTAATGGAATATTTTATACCTTTATAAAAAGATTATGGTTTTCTTCTTGAGAATATGTGTTCCCTTATCACTATGTGCAATTTCTCAACATACTAAGGTTTTGGTTGATGAATGAGATCTCACTTTTAATACATGAAAGAAATTTATATTTAATGTTTGGGTTCATAATCTTCTCTTAATTGAGTATCAATAAAAGTAAAATTCATGAGATTTATTATTTAGGTGACATCTGTTAAAAGAATAATAAATTTTGTAGTGGTCTAGTCAAATGTATCTTATACACTTAAAACACACCAACACATTTTAATTAATCGTAGTGTCATACAAGCAGGAGTGACACTAGTTGTTTAGGGGGTTCAAATGAACCCTGCGACTTAAAAAAAATATTTACTAGTTTATTTACCTTTAAAAATATTTTTGGACACCTTGGCTGAAATCTTGTACATCTTGATCACAGATCATCTCAACCTAAAACCAAACAACAATTAGACACTTAATGTATTATTTTGTTAGTGATTCAAAAATAAAATAGTAAAGTTAGTAATTGTTTAAGCATTTGATTAGTTAAGTAGACACTTTAATTTTAGTGTATTATTTATGTATGAATGAGTATGATTGTACGAGTCAATTATTTATATAGTGCTAGTGGGTTGCGTTTTTTCATTTAGTTTAAAATATTATAAAAAAAAAAATAACAAATAGATAATAACAATGGCATAAAAATATAAATTTTATAAAAATTTAACAAAATAAAATGGTCACACCAACCACATTGATAATAAATCATGACAACTGATAATGAACTATCACGTAAAAATTTCAAATATGAAAACTTGTAAAAGGAAAATGTAAAACTTAATGAATTTGCATAATTTTATTTATTTATTTATTTATGTCAATAAATTAATATATTTAAGTTCTTTTTTTACTAAATCTTGTTTAATTTAAGTTTCTTAATTAATGACTCCCCAGAAGAAAAAAATATATGTAGCCTCCATTATATACAAAATTGGATTTTAAGGCATAACTCCTAAAATGCATCTCTTCAATTTCTAGTTAGCTAGACATAGACCACTTCTCTGAAAAAAAATATTAGTGGGTATGATATATTTTATTTTGGGTTGCTAAAAATGAATTATATTGTATTATAACACAAATATATGATTCTGTGATCTTCATGCGCTTAGAACTATTAGGCAATTACCTAAATGACCGCTAATAACCTAAATGACCTAATATGTAGAGCCAACCTGATCATGATGTGTATTAAGTAAATGAACAAGAGTGCAGATTTAACCTTTTAGAAGATATTAGCAGGTGTGTAATCCAATTGATGTGCCTAGATTTTTTTTGGGGGGCCATAATCTAGTCTAATGTGAATTAAGAAATTAAAAAAAAAAAATGCAACCAGAATTTTAACAACTGTGTTTATTGCATCTAAAAAGTAAAAAACTTTTCTTAGAAAAAGTTTTAAAGTTGTATTTGGTAACGGTTTTTGTTTTCTATTTTCAAAAACTTATTTTTGGAAACATAAAGAAAAAACGATTTTCTTGTATTTTTGAAATAAAAAACATGTTTGGTTAGTTGAAATTAAAAAGATAGTTTTTTGAAGAAAAAAATAGAAAATATTAAAATATGTTGTTACTAAAATTTGAACTTTAATGCTAACTCATTAAATAAGATAGATTCATTAAATTAAATGCGTGTTTTCATTAACTTTTGAAAATTAGTGATAGGCTAAGTTAATTAATTAATTCAATTTGCATCAATAAGCGTGGTAGCACAAACAAATCACCAACTAAGTTAAAATGCAATGGAAAATAAATTGACACGATGATTTGTTTACAAATGGGAAAAACCTACATGGCAAAAATCCCACCGGGTGATTTTAAGGTCACTACTCCTGAGAATTCACTATTATCATAACAAGCGATTACAAGTAAAGGAATCCCAGTACTTTATACCAACCTACAGTTGAACCCATTCCCAATACCAAATTAGACTTGTTCTGTAGTGACAATCTCTCATTTCAATGCACGGCTCCCAGTACGTGACTAACTAATTCGATGCTTGGATCGCAGTACGCGGCTTACTCACCAACTTGAGAAAGATGTTGGCTGCACAATTCTTCAGTTCATTAATATGATGAAGATCACGAAACTCCTTGGTTACAAAACCCTATAGTGTACAAACACAGGAATTTTTCGAAGAGAAAGATGAACTAGGACATATGTCTCTAGTTCACAATATGCTTGTGAAGAACTTTTGCATTGAGTTACATCAGCTGTGACGACCCTTAAAACAATCCTTATATATGTTTAGGATTGTGATAAAAGAAAGCACAAACATATATTCACAAATTGGAGTGAAATCAGCTCTGAAAAACTGAATTTCATAAACCTCGATAGATAGCCTATCTATCAAGAAGCTATCGAGCATCGAGCTTAACAGCCTTTTAAATCTCAATAGATACTAGCTGTCGAGTTTTAAAATCCAGCACTTCTTTACTTGTTTCTTGGACAGACTTGCATGGTTTTAACACTTGAAGTTGAAACCTTGTTTCTTGAAACATTAAACACATCCTAGATCTACCAAATTACAAGTAAAGTGCATTTTGTCAAAGGATTAGTCAATTCTATATTGACATATGTTCCTAACATTGATTCACATATGTCCTAACAATTAGAAACTGAAAACAATCTTTTGCATGTTTTCAATTTCCTTCACAATTTGAGTTCTGAGAATAGTTTTTATTTTCCATCCATTTTGGGTTGCCAAATAAGTTTTTTAGTTTAAAAAATATAATTTTTTTTTTTGAAAATAAAAAATAAGGAAAAAAAACAATTACCAGACATACCATTAATTTGTTTTCTTGTGTGTGTCACGAATCATGAGTCATAAGTCACGACTAATAAAGAAAAAACAATACCAGCCACGTTTTTTCTTATTGACTCATAGATTTATTTTCCTCGTACGTCCCCTTCTAAGTTCTAACCCGACCAAGAATAGAGACATCTAGAGCTTGTTTGGCCAACAAAAAATGGTCACCCAATTTCCATTACTCAATTTTCATCACTCATCACTCATCACTCATCACTCATCACTCAAATTTTCACATCTGTTTGCCTTCATCATCCAATTTCTATCACTCAATATTTTTCACACTATTCATGGACCCCACAACTATTACTGTGTCAGACCACTTCTGTTTTGTTACCTGCGTACCATTTTCATCTCTATCAGTATTTCTCTTTTTCTCATTTCCCTTTGCCCTTCAGCCCTGTCTTTCTCCCAAAGCAGAAACCCAAACCCAGAAAAATGTCTCAACCTCCCTCGCCTCGTCAGTACCATCATCACCAGTGAACAACGCCCAAGTCTCCGACGTGTACAGCGGCGTGATCTCGCCGTCGTGACCCATTTCCCAGCGGCGCTGACGAGGAAACCCAAACCCATTAAAATTTCTTTCTCGCCTCATCAGGACCATCACCACTCACCAGTGAACAACATCCAACTCTCCGACGTGTACACGACCTAAAATCTCCTTCGTCGTGACCCATTTCCCAGCGGCGCCGACGAGCAACACCAACGTCACCCATTTCCCCATTTTGTCACGGACGATCTCCTCCGACCCAAGGCGGTGCTTCCCTCCCTTACTCAGCTTAGCTCAGCTCAGGTATTCCTCCGTCGTGACCCATTTCCTTTTTAAATATGTTTGTTGCTGTAAGGGTATCATTTTCCTATTTTGTTGTTCTATACTTTTAATAATAATATTGTCTGTGTTTGTGGGAAAAAGCCCTCTGATCTTTGTATTTGATTGAAAGCTGGCAATGGGTATGGGTTTATGTATTGAAAAAGCCTTTTGATCCTTGAAAATTTTTTTTTGTCAATAATTTGCATAGATGTTCATATATTTTCATGTCTGCTTTTGTGTGAAAATTATGTTTTAGTGATATTATTTGTTACTCTAATTTTTACTTACTACAGTAAATTTGTACTCTTTTTTTTTTTTTTTGGGAGTGGGGGCATCGCGCCCCTACTGTATACGTGGCTCCGCCCCTTGAAGGGAGATTATATGTAAGTTACACTACATAAGGCAGATTTGACAATTGTGTTTCAATTGCCTTTCTTTGATGGGATTATGTTCTTCTAAAGTTCTTAGGTAATTCCATTGTGAAGTTTTTAAAATTCTATCCATTAATGGTGAAACAAATGGATTCGATTTTACCACATTATCAATAATTTAAATAGATAACAAAATAATGCTAATTAATATTTGTTTGAATGTAGAGTATGTGACTAAATTCAATCTACTAATTTTACGTTGGATGGACAAAATTTTTATAACTTAATGGTATAATCATCCTAGGAACTCTAGAGGATCCTAATCCTCTTTGATGATTCATTTGCCTAGGAAAAAATTTTCCAGCAGCGCAAGAAGAATTTAGGCGTTTCTAAGATACATTCAAATTTATAGTTACAATGCCATTATGGCCAAATTATGATTACTTACTGAAACAGATGTACCTTACATTTAAAATTGATCACTCATAGATAGGCTTATAAGAGGAGTGCCTCTTTTATTTAATTGTTTAACTCAAGCTAATTAACACATAATGCCATTGGCTACCATCATCAACAAGGTGATTCTTATAAAGATGATATCACTGCTCACTGCTCAGGGGTGACAAACTACACTGAACTGCTACTTCTGCCTTTTAGAGCTCCAGCACTAGGTCTACAATGCACACAAAGAGCTAAATGAGGATAGTTACTGAAAAATTAAGTGCCAGAACAGGCGTAATACTAGGCTTGTTAGATTTTTGTTAATGAAATCATTTTTATCTATCATTTGTTTATCTATGAAAAAAATCATTTTTATCATAATGCAGTTCTTTGAGTCAAACCAGTACTATTACATGTAGTCAATGTGCAGCAAGGTCACAAATTGAAGAGAATGGGTTGATTTCCAATTGTCCTTTTGTATCATTTGAATTCTACAATCATGTAATCTACAGTAGGACCTCAATTAGGAAGATTTACGTTTGTAAAAATAAAAGCACAAGTTTCTCATGGAATTGTAGAATGTAGACACTTCTATAAACATAAATCAGGTAGCTTTTTTTATTGATAACCACAAAGTTATAAAACCAGATAGTGTTCCTGTTCCATAATGGATTTTGGAGATTGAGGATAAATCTGTACTTACAGTTTGCATCTGTTTTGATCCAGTGCTCCTTGTTCCCATTTGAATCGCTGCTGATGAGTATAAACTACGGTGGGTTAGACTTTTGAGACTCTTGTTAGGGAGTCCACTTTCGTATATTGGCACTAGTGTCACCTGAATATTTGTTTTAATCATGATTTTTCATTGTTTATATTAAGTGCACACCATTTTGATTCCTAGGTTTCATGATCGTTTTGGGTTCTTTTGGGGCCATATTTAAGATATAAAGGCATGCATGTACAGAGGCCTTTTCTAGAGTGATTCTTTTATTAGGTATGTGAAGACTTTATCGTGCCCCTACTTTCTTTCCAAGGTAGTGCACATCACTTCACAGTCTTTATAATCAACTGTAAAAATAGCAATTCTAAAACTGAAATATGAAGTCTTAACTTATGGCCATTTCTAACTATTATTGGACTTATTGCATGAGTTTCATTTTCGCAGCCTGTAATATGTCTTCTGCCACTACTTATGAGTCCACTTCTAGTGGCCATATGTGCGATATGGATTGGTGTGTGGAAAGGACCTCCCTATCTATCCGTAATTTCTGTAGAAGGTTCTATGGATGTCAGCAGTGGTCGCTGGTTAGTATTACATGATTTTATTGTCGTTACATATTTGACTTGTCATATTCTTATTGTCTTTGCTAACCATCTTTTATATGCCCTCAATGTTGTATGCAGGACTCTGATCAGGCATGTAAGTTCTTCAAATGGTTGGACAAGAACACATGCCCATGTGGCCGTGCAACAACACCACTTGTCCATGAAAGGTTTACCCGATATAAGGCCGAGGCCGTAGCTGCAAGAAATGAAAGGGATGAGGCTCATGCAAGGGAAGCAGAAGCACGGGAGCTCCTAAGAATAGCAAAGCGCAAGGCTGAAAAAAACTAAGCTCGCACTCCGGACTGCTGAAGACAAGGTCTACAAGTATAGGCTAGCTTTATTTTTCTCTTGGACTATGGTTGGCATTTATTTTGTATTCTTTACTGCTTTTGGGGGCCATGGCCATACACGACTGTGTCTGCCATGACCTATTGACGATCACGTGTGTAATGTAAATATCTTTCATATTTAAGCTTTTTTTTTGTTGGATCATCTTTTTCTTTTCTTTTTTCAAATAGGAGTTTGATCACCTATGTAGTTGTTGTGATCCAAAATTTTGCAATAGTGTATCCTGCTGTATTTGTAGGTTACTATATACTTGTTAAAATGATGTGGGGAATGATGAGGTGATCTTCGGGAAAGTTGGATGAAACAAATGTGAAGCAGCGTGCTTTGTGCAGATGTGTTTAGTTTTGTGGGGCAAATTTATGGCTAATGCGTATATTTGTGGGGCAAATTTAGCACTTCCCCCTCTACATATCCTAATTCCTAAATCGATTGTTATCCTTATTTTCTTCTAATAAGTCAATGTTATCCTTTATGATCTAAGTGATGAAGTAAAGATGTTCTTTCTTATTTACTGGTTTTGGTTTGAATATGAAAGTATTTTGTACAACAAAACCAAAAGTAATCCCGATCAGTAACTTTTTTTTTTTTTTTTAAATAAATTTACAAACCTTGTATAAGTGAGGTATTAAACTGTATTAAGATTATCAACAAGTGCACTTATGTTTGTAAAAAAAAAAGAAGAAAAAAACAACTACACTTATTTTCCTAAAAAAAAAAAAAAATTCCCTCTTTAAGTTAATAGCAAAAACTTTATTTGATGTAGATATAATATTTAAGTGTATAATGGCTACTTGGATGGATAGTTTTCACAGCTTTGGTGGGTGGGTCTGTTGCAATATATTGGTTGCTAAAGAGTGCAAATCAACAAATAATACAAATACAAATCCAAATCACAAAAAATGCATCACCCTTAAGAAGAACCAAGAACATCACCCTTAACAATAACAAAGCATTCCAAATTACACAGACCCAAAATACTTATAAACTAAAAGTACATAATATTCCAAATTACACAAACCCAAAATAGTGCAGCGAAGGAAATGGTAAATTTTATATTTTAATATATAATCATCTCACATTGCCACGAGCAACATAATCATTCCACATTGTGTCAGTGATATTGAGAAACTGAAATTCCACGACATGACTTTATTGGGTATATGAAAATTGAAGAGATTCTGGCTGTGGGTTTTGATGACAACGCCTGTGCCATTGTTTCTCTGAGTCGGTGTGTGTGCTTTGTGTGTCTTGCTAATGAAATATGGCAAGTTTTTCGCGTGATAAATAGAAGCTAACATCCAGAATATCCAGACCAATTTACACACAAACAAACAAAATAATAATAATAATAATAATAAAGAACATTTTAAAGTTGAGTTATGAGTGACAAAGGCACAGGACACTATCATAAAAATTAATCATCTAGTTTAACACCAGTGCCTTGTTTGACGAATCTGGTGCCTACAGCAAGCAATAGGAGCTTAAAAATTGAATCTTTTTGGCACCATGAAAATGGGTTTTGAATAAAAAATATGAACTGAAGCCTCGAATCCCATTTGATCTCAATTTGAGAGCTCCAAACCGTGCTGCCAATGCCAGCCAAACAAACCACCAATACATAAAAAGCAAAACCCAAAACTTTCGTAATCAAACTTTTAAAAGACTAATCTATAATTGGAGGGTTCTTTGAACTAGCTAGTTCTACATAGAGATCTTTAGCTAGTTCCCATGGCCACCAATACATCACCATAACCATGGTTTCATGATTTCAACTAAAATTCTTACCGAAACATCAAACAGAGAAAAAAAAAATTAAACTGCAAACCCACAACCATTGAAGCAAAACAATAACCACGGTTTCAATAAATCAACTATAATGCTTACCCAAACATCAAACAAAGAAAAAAAAAAAAAAAACTACAAACCCATAACCATTGAAGCAAACCCATAACCACGGTTTCAAAATTCAAATAAAATGCTTACCCAAACATCAAACAAAGAAAAAAAAAGAAAAAAACTGCAAACCCATATAACCATTGAAGCAAACCCAGATCTATGGTTTCAATAAATCATACAAAATGCTTACCCAAACATCAAACAACGAAAAAAAAACGGAAAAAAAAAAAAAACAGTGAAGCAAACAGAGAAGCATTGCGTTACCGTGACACGGCGGCACGGTTGGCTGAGCTCGGAGCGGTGAAATTGTGCGTGAGGAGGTCAGGCCAGTGAGAGCTTCTTCTAGGAGTACTGGAATGAAGATGCTCTGCTTGATTGAAATGAAGAGATGAAGTGAAAAGAGGAGTCTGATATGACTGAAGAGCGGTTGGAGAGAGTATGAAAAGGAGCGCACCACGTGATTTGTTCTGACTGTGGGACCGGGTAAGTAGTTTTATTTACAAAAATACCATTGAGTTATGAGTTATGGAAACTGAAAACAGCCAAAATGTGTTTTCAGTTTTCATAACTCATAACTCAAAAATCAAAGAATTGAGTTATGGAAACAGAGTTATCGTTTGGCCAAACAACCTTTTTAGTATGGGTCCCATCATTTTTGAGTTATGAGTTATGGAAACTGAGAATTGAGTTGCGGAAACTGCTAATCCAAACAGGCTCCTAATATCTTTAGTTCAAATTAATCACAACTCATGTTTTTTTAATTATTTTGTCTAAAACTGAGAAAACAACACCAAAGTCATCATATTTTATTTTTTAAAATTAATCTCATGTTTAATATCCTTAATTTAATTTCATGGCTTCCCTTATTAGAGTCAGGTTTCATAAAGCATAACAATCTTTGGTTGATACTACAAAAAACTGGGTCTATAGTAACATTTGTCAAACCTGATCAACATAACATTTATAATTTCCTTCAAGGCACGATGGTTTGCTGAGGTGAGTAAGGTACGATGGTTTGGTAAACAATACCGTATTGTAAATGGACCCTCCAAAACGTGATCCCTATTTTCATATAATCTTTTTGTCTAGTTGTTTCTCAACTTCATTTTTATAATGAATAAACATTTTTAACACCCAATCCTTATTCCTTAGCAAGTACACTTAACAATATATATCTAGTACTGCAATCATCTTTTCTAAAGCAAATTGAACAAATTTCAAATCACATACATCACCATGTATTAATTACAGAGGTTCAATGTTTCTTTCAGCTGATTAAAAAGATACTCTTGTTAATTTAGTTTTCACACATATGTCATACTTATGATTAGAATCAATTTCAAATTTGGCAACAAATTTAAATTTAGTAATCTATGCAATTTTTTTTAGTTAACATTACCCAATCTACCATGCTAAAAATTAGATAACTCACAAATATAATCAAAAGTTGTGTTCTTATTAATAATAATATGAAAAACAGTTATTACATTCATTTTGAAGAACCCGCCACCCCTTGCCCCACAAACATCCCATATTTAGTTAGTGCAAAATTACAATATTAAAAAATAATCGTAAAACCATTAGTTGGTACAAAATTACCATATTATCATACAAACAGTATTCTTACGTATCACATGATTCAAAATAAGTTCTTTTCGCAAAATAATCTTTAGGACCAACCTTTTTTCTTTCCTCCAACTTTGGATGCCGAGGAGTTGCCCATTAAAAAATTTTCGCTGATCCACAGGTCGGTACGTGGAGAACAATGCCTTGTTTGAATAGATATTATGAGTAGCCCTAGTGTTATTCTCCTAGCTTACTTCATACATTGTCACGAAAAGGTCCATCTCAAAGACATTTGTAGAGAGACTCTACAAATGTCTCTGAGCCATTAATAAAAAATAAATTCTTAAAATTCAATAATTCAAACTACATGAAATTCAAATTAATAGAACCACAAACATTATGTAAAGCACAGAAAATTAGAGACCACAAAAATTTCGAATCATCTAAAGACCACAAAAATAGAATTATTGTTCACGTACCTAATTTTCCATTTGTTGTTTTGTTTAGGCTGGAACTTTAGGATTGACGTGCAACTCAACATCTTGGGTCCATATGCAATGCAATAATATTGACTGAACACTTTACTGCCACAATTAAGAAGAGTAATTCTTAATTATTCTCAAAGTACGGAAAATAATGTTCATTCTTCTCACATTTATGATGGAGTTTACTCATTAAATTCAGGATAGAGTTCACCATGAATGTGAAAAGAGAAAGCACAATTTTTTCATACTCCTAGAGTACCTAATAATTTTCCCATAAAAGAAAAGGATGTGACTTCTATAAATGCACATCAAATCTAATATCACTTGCCATCACAAGATCTAAAGACCAACATGGAGATTTCTTCTCAAATCCAAACCATTTTTGGGCTTTTTGTTATGCTAGCAATCTATACTATCCTAAAAATTGCATCAAAAACCAAGAAGGCTTACACCAAACGCATTGAAATTCCTGAACCAGCTGGGGCATTGCCCTTCATAGGCCACCTCCATCTTCTAGGAAGCCAAATCCCAGCTGCCCAATCTCTTGGAGCCATTGCCGACAAATTTGGTTCATTCTTCTCACTCAGGATCGGTTTCCACCGATTCATAGTAGTGAGTAGTTGGGAAATGGCAAAGGAATTCTTAGCCACCAATGATAGAACTTTTGCTACAAGGGCAAGCATAGCAGCTGGGAAATACATGGGTTACAACAATGCTGTTTTAGCTCTTGCTCCTTATGGTCAATATTGGCGTGATGTGAGAAAGATGGCCACTCTTGAGCTTCTCTCAAGCCATAGGCTTGAAAAGCTCAAGCATGTAAGATTCTCAGAAGTGGAGTCTTTGATTAAAGACTCGCACTTGCTTTGTACAAATAACAAGGTGGTGACTATTAGTAAGTTGTTTGAGCACATGACCTTCAATATCAGCCTCAGGATGATTGTTGGTAAGCGATTTTCAGCAACCACATATGGTGAAAAAAAGAGTGAGGCATGTCGTTTCCAAAGTGCCATCAAGGATGCTTTATATCTTGCTGGCGTGTTTGTCTTGTCTGATGCTATTCCATATCTTGAATGGATGGACTACCAAGGGCATATAGGTTTCATGAAGAGAACAGCTAAGGAACTTGACTCGGTGCTTGAGATTTGGCTTAATGAACATCTCCAGAAACAATTAGAGCAGAAGAGTGATGGTGAAAGCGATTTCATGGACGTGATGCTATCGAGCTTTGCAGAGGATGCTGAGATTTCTGGGCATACACGCGCTACCATCGTCAAGGCAAATGCACTGGTATGTTGTCATTACCAATTTTATAAAAATTGGTAAAAATCCATTTTAGTTCCCAAAATTTACAAACTTCAGGACTTCTTGTTTTATACCAAACAGTTAAAAATGTCACTCTCTCATACTTTTTTACCTTCTCCTTTTCCATCGTTCAAAATCCACTCAATCAAACACAACATTATTATCTTATTTGATATCAATTAATAAGGAGTAGCAGAATTTATTTGTTAGATGGAATAGATAAGTGAACATAGCGAATGGAACATGAAGGGACAGAACTAGGATTTGAACTTAGAAGAGCCAAAAATATTTTTGTTTGAAAATTTTTAGATATTGGTATGTTAATACTAAAAGTTGCATCATCAGAATTGGTTTTCAAATAATTTGTAATTTTTCTTATAAATTAAGGCTTTTATTAACGGTGCTGTACAACATCTATTAAGTTTGCATTGGTACTTTGTTTAGTCTGCATGCTATTACTGAAATAGCCCTACTTTGATGGGAAAATCAAGAAAAACATCAACACCAGTATGACGTGCGTCAGGTAGCATTGGAAACATCAAATGTTTCATTATTTTACTTAAATACCCTCTTAACCATTTTTACCATCTTCATATTTATAGCATTTTCTCCTTGTGATCTAAGATCTCTTTTCCATCCTATGGCTTCATGTTTATTCTTATCTTTTGATTTTAAAAAAAAAAATATATATATATATATATATATATATATATATATATATATATATATATCATTTCTTTCCTTCTCCTTCACAGCTACAAATTTGGGTGGGACCATTTTTTTTTTTCCATATCTTATTTTTGTTCCCTTTTCCCTTGCGTTCATAGAGAACCACACTAGTTTTCCACTCACATTCACCATAGTGGCGCATCTATGGAACTTAATTTACGATGGAGTTTTTGTAGAGGAGGTTGATTTGCTTGTGGAGAGCTTTGTTTCGGCCTAGTTAGACTCGACGGAGCTGATCGCTTAGCAGGCATTTCGCCGGGTCTAGTTTTATGCCATCTATTTCCTCCCTCATTCACACCCAAAAAGTTTTTAATTTTAGATCAAATTGTTCTTATTTTGTAAAAGAGTGTGATTTTGTTGTTTTTTGAGAGTATTGAAATTGTTGTTCGTTTTGGTTTGAAATTTTTTCTTTTGGGGGCAAAAGAGAGAGACGGCTAAACTGGTTTTGAACATAAAAAGTGAGGAGAGTTAAAAGATGAAGAAGGGTATTTTTGTCTTATAAATAACAAATTTAGTGGCTTCTTTTTCCTTGATAAAAGTCTCCATGTGTAAAAAATTATTATTAAATTCCTTCTTAACAGGTGTTGCATAGTACTGTTAATAGGACCCATAAATTAATCAGACATTGTAATTGACTTTTCCATAATCTATAAGTTAAATAAAAGTCATATTAATTATAGGGATTTATAATCAATACTTTTGTAGTTAAACTGACAGTTCCTAGTTCTTAGTGTGTCCAGCAAAGACATACGGGGTTCAAATCCCCCCTTCTTCTTGTTGTAGTTGTCAAATTATTTAAAAAATAATTATAAATAATTTATCATGGCTTTAAAAATATGACTGCAAAGAGAACTAAAAAAATGAATGGTTCTTATCCTAAACTTCTAGTTTCTTTGGTTTGATATGAGTTGGACTGAGTCTTTAATCTTTTCTTTGTTTTAAAATCAATTTATATAATCGCAATAAAAAAATAGTTTATTTAATATTTTTACATTATTATGTATTAACCTATATTAATAACTACATGTTAACCTATCCCTTTGTTCTTAAAAAAAAAAAACTCTAGGTGTATGATGTACCCCTATTATTGGATTGTTAGAGCATTAGCATTGGGGAATGCTAATGCCAAATCTAAAGGTTATTTGGAATTTTAAGCCCTAAAACCATCTACATTGGGAAATGCTAAACAGCAGTATTGCAAATTTTTTTACAATACTGCTGCAGTGCAATTCTAAACATAGAATTGCACTATTACAAGTATTGTAAAAAAATAATAATATTTTATTATGTAGAGAGAGGAGAGAGATGAGAGAGAAAAGATATAATTTTGAGATATATTATTTTATTATGTAGATATATTATTTTAATGAGTAAAAGAAGGAAGTAGAAGTTTGAGATGTGGAGATATTATAAAATGGTATGGTATAATGATAAAGTAACTTTTTAGAATTGTAAAATAAAATAACATTGAAATTTTTCAATGTTAATGCTCTTAGTAGGTGCCATGATTTTGTGTCTACTTGTAAAAAATTTCACTAATAGTTTTGGAATAAAAGTTTCCACTTTCACCTTTATCACTTAAAGATTAAAGAAAGGCAGAGTAGCAGCCGCCTTACAAGTCACACACCACAAGGCAGAGAGAGAGAGAGAGAGAGAGAGAGAAGATCAGATCAAAGAAGGAAGAGAGATCCATCCATGAGACCAAACCTTGTCTAAAGGTTTTTTTTGTTGTCCGGTTTTATGAATTGTCCAAAGGATTGACTCAAGATTTTTGTTTTTCTTGGGCAAATGGAATGCAAGAATGGTCAGATAAGTTTTCTGTTTTGATTTCATGGGCCAATTTGGAAAGTATTTTGAGGTAGGGGGGCCAAAATATAATTTTCAGGGACAAAATTCTAAACTTTTGTGTAAAAATACATACTAGTCTTTGGTTTTTTAAAATCTGAGGGGGGGCCATGGCCCCCCAGCCCACACATAGGTCCGTCCCTGGCAACATGGAGTTTGTTTGATAGGTGCCATTAT
Organism: Quercus parvula; assembly: GCA_030820535.1. Classification (NCBI taxonomy): domain Eukaryota; kingdom Viridiplantae; phylum Streptophyta; class Magnoliopsida; order Fagales; family Fagaceae; genus Quercus; species Quercus parvula. Next base: position 3,780,586 of record JAUAME010000008.1, on the reverse strand, counting down.
ATTCCAATCTGCCCGTGACCCTTCAATTCAAATCGGGTTGGGTTTACTAGGTCCCAGAGAAAGCATGCAAATTATACCGTTCTTTTTGTATAATTCAATAGTCGGGACAGAAGGAATTGGACACATGATATCTACGTTGAAAAAAATAAAAAAGTATTAGTCGAGCTACAACTCTTGGCATGAATTGTACTTATATTATTAGAAATTGAGCAACTATAATAGTAATTGATTGTCTTTGAGAAATTTGGTGGTTGCTTTGAAAGGGTGCAAGAAGATACATAAATCTTTTTTTTTTTAACCAAATAAATATGTTTTGAACGCTAGCTAAACTTTAAATCATAACTAAGAAAATTTTTAAATGATCTCTTTTTAACAAGAGAAAGAATTTTTTGAGAACAACTACCACTCTCCTCTCTTGCTTATTTTTATGCTTCTGTGTGTTGGAACAATCAATAATTTATTATGGTATCAAAAGAGGAGGTTAAACATGTGTGTTTTTGACAGATTCTCATCCTTACAGGAGCAGGAAGCACAGCTACTACACTAACATGGGCACTTTCCCTACTTTTGAACCATCCAAGTGTGCTAAAGGTTGCCCAAGAAGAGTTAGACATGCATGTAGGGAAAGATAAATGGGTGGAAGAATCAGATATCCAAAACTTAAAATACCTCCAAGCCATTGTTAAGGAAACCCTACGTCTGTACCCACCAGGTCCCCTTACAGGAGTACGTGAGGCCATGGAAGATTGTACTGTTGGTGGCTATTTCGTTCCAAAGGGCACTCGTTTGCTCATTAATATATGGAAATTACAACGAGACCCACGTGTGTGGTCGAACCCATCTGAATTCCAACCAGAGAGGTTTTTGACAACTCATGCAGACATTGATGTTAGGGGTCAAAATTTTGAGTACATTCCATTTAGTTCTGGTAGAAGGTCATGCCCTGGAATCACATCTGGCTTGCAAGTGGTTCACTTGGCACTAGCTCGCTTGCTTCAAGGATTTGATATCACACCCATGGCAGGTGTGAAGGTGGATATGCGTGAAGGACCCGGAATTGCTTTACCTAAGGTCGATCCACTAGATGTTGTACTCAAGCCTCGACTTTCGATGGGGCACTATTAATGGCTGTGAAGCTAGTACTTCAATTTGAAGGTTATCATGCAAAATGTACTCTTATTTGGGAAAATTATTCACTACCCGTAGAATATAATGACATGGTATTTCATCATCTCACATTAATAATTATTCCATGTCTTAGTAGAAGTGTTAAATAACAATTGGCTTAGTATTGTGGCTTAACATATCTACTATTTTCTTAAATAATATCATATTTGTGAAATTATAATATTTTTAGCATGCTTTATTCACATATTATAGATTTTGAAATCTCATGAAGATATATTTGTTTGAAATATGATTGTATGCATTTTTCACACAAAAAATGTTTCAATTCATAATAAGGTTTTAAAATAAACTTTGTGACTTACCTAATACTCATATTGCTTATCCTTACATGAAAGTGTAAAAGAAATGAATGCCTAAATCTGAAGGAACTCAAACTTCGGAAATCATAATACCTAAACCAATGGTTAAAGTCTATTACTATCAATTTTACCTTAGCATAAACCTATACATGCATCTCATAACCAACTTATGATATTGATACAACAATCAAGGAAAATATGAAAAGCACACACATGCTCTAATAATTTTCTTACATATATGTATTATAATAATTTTTTTTAGATGATTTATTGTCTTCATAAAATTTAATGAGTATACAAAATATATCTAATTTAACTCCAACTGTGTTTGTGCTTAGTGTCACATATTTTATTCACAACTAATAATCCCAAGCCTAGAAAAAGAGAGTTCTGGTAGGTTGACTGGAAGTAAAAAATTTAGTAATTCTGTTATAAATAGATTTACCTACTAGTGACATGCTAAATAGAATGCTTGCTAGTTGATACAATGAAAAACTGATCTTGAAATTTTGAGACTAAGGGCCCATTTGGTAAGAGTATTGTAGTTTTGGTTTTCAAAACAATATAAAAACTGTGATTTAACAAGTATATTAAAATACGTCTTTTAAGTACTCATAATGCAAAAAAAATTTGGTAGCATATTTTTGTAACATTCTTTTAAAGCTTTAAAAAAAAAAAAAAACAAAAAAGAGTATTTATTTTTTTAGAAAAAGTATGTATTACTCTCACATGTATAGTGTAAAATAATTTATTTTATTGAATGGAGAGAAACTTGTCAACTTGTCATGTAACATAATTTATTTTATTGATGATAGCATAAAGAGGGAGAGAGAGGAGCATTGTCGCTAAAAGGAGGAGAAATTATTGGGACCTCCTAGAGGACCACTAATCCTCCCAGGTCCCAACACCCAATAAAAAAATGCCATGTGCTCATTTTTAAAACTCAACTCCACATCATCACTTCCCATTAACTTAACTATTGTTAGCAAAACCAAACCAAGGTTAAAACTTAGCTCCACTTACCCACAGTCGGATTTAACCCAAAATCAACTAAATATGCTCAAAAATTTTCTCAATCACTTAACCCTATCTGCCTCTTTCTTCCTCTCTCCCTCTAACTCTATTTTTCCAATATCTCTTTGGAGAAGGTATTGGGCAAACCCAGCCGATACACTTTGTGATTATGCCAGAGATGCGGAGCCCAGATGGGTGGCCTGTTGGATTCGTGTAGTGGAACCGGGAAATGTGCTCAGAAACCATCACCAGCAGCAACAACAATAGCGATCCTATCTCCTTGCTGCTACTTCTTCTGTCTCTTCTTCTAGCCACATGTGTCCCGGCATACACTATATAGATCAGATCATGGAGGATATATCTAAAGAAATCTCGTTTGTAGAACATCATATTTTAGAACTTAAAGAGGTAGTTAACAAGATAAAAGAAACCTCAGATAGCCCTAAACTATATAGATCTAAAATTGGAAACAATAGAAGATATAATAAAAGAAGAGATAACTCAGATTCACATGCTTTAGAAATAAGTCTTAAGAACTTTAATACAGCTATAGTTAACAGATTTGATCAGTCTAAATATAGATCTAAGATTATAGAAAACCTTCAAGGATTGATAGATTTCCTAGTTAAACAACAAAAGTATGAAGGAAGAACCCAAGATTTCAAACTAGAAGATAGATTCTCACCAGTAGAAATATAAGAACTTGAATAATGTCTCTATACGCTCCACTAAATATGATCATAGATTTGAAAAAGCAACTAGATGAACGAATAGAGATCCTAGAACAAAAATTAGAGTTACTAGCAGTAAAAATAAAAAATTATGAAGAAAAGATTCCCAGGAAGAGAAAATATTTCAGAAAGAGAAGACCTAACAAAAACTTTAGAGGAGATCTTAGATGTTGGGTTTGCAACCAACTAGGACACTATTCAAACAATTGTCCAGAAAAAAAAAATTAAATAACAAAGTAAAAACAATAGTATTAAAATATGTACCCATTACTAGAGAATTAATAGTCAAGGAAGAAAACCCGAAGAATTAATCAAACTTCAAGAAGAGCTTAGATCCTTAGAAAATGAATTAGAAAATCCAAGAAGGAATAGAACTCAAAGCCTTAGACAACTTTGGGTAGAAGAAAGAATAAAACTTATCAAACAAATAATTGACAAAAGTAAGGAAAATTTAGATCCTAGATATATACTAGATGAGTACGCTACCAGAAACTCACCTTGTATAAATAATTATTAGATCCCCTACAGGAACGATAATACACACTAAGACTATATTAGCCAAAGATTTAGATAAAATGGAAATTAACCAAGAATATAATAATATCCTTTTAGGATTAGATGAAGAATTTAGATCCAGATGTCATTTAGAAATAAATATTCAGATTCCAGGAGATCAGGTAGTTCGAAATCTTAGGATTTGGATGGAAACCCAGAATTTAAATAGATAAAATTCTGATATAATTTTACAAATCTTTTTACTGTATAATGGTAAGCAATTTGTTTCAAATTTAGTATTAGGTATTTTAAACCTAATCTTTCTTGGGTTTCAGAAATTGGGTGAGAAGTGGCTAATTGATATTGGGTTCACACCGTTTGACTTTGGCTAATTGATTTTGGGTTTCTGGCTGTGGGTAAGTGGGTAAGTGGAGTTGAGTTTTAACTTTAGTTTGGTTTTGCTAACAATAGTTAAGTTAATAGGAAGTGATGATGTAGAGCTGAGTTTTAAAAATGACCAAGTGGCTTTTTTTTATTGGGTGTTGGGACCTAGAAGGACCACATCAATGGTCCTCTAGGAGGTCCCAATAATTTCTCTTGAGAGAGAGAGAGAGAGAGCAGTCAACTTGTCATGTCAAGTTAATTTGGGTGGGATATGCGTTTTTCATAATATTTACCACAATGCTACCGAATACTGCTACTTGAGTTCTAAAAACTGCTTTGAAGAGTTCTTTAAATACATTTTTTAAATCACTTAAAGTGAAGAGTGTTATCTAAATATCCTAACAAGAGTTTCCTTACCAAACGCAATGCTTAAAAGTAAGGCCCGCAGTTTAAGCATTTAAATTATACAAATAGTCTTTAAATTCTACTACCAAGAGTCCATTTGGATACAGCTAAAAACTGAAAACTAAAAACACTGTAACAAAATAATTTTTAAATATGTAAATAGTATCGTGAGACCCATTATTAATGAAAAAGTTGCTGAAAAGTGAGATTTGTGGGTCATGTGAACAGTGCACGGGATCCATTGATGTGCTAAAAAGTCAAATATTACTGCTATTGTTCATAAACAGTGCATTAATAGTAGTTGTAACAGTGAAATTTGTCTCCTAAAACATGTGCAAAAAAAAAAAAAAAAAAAAAGAGTAAAACACTGGAAATGCAGATGTGGGTAGAAATAATTTCTACCCAAACGCATACCAAATGGGCCCTAAGGCTTTTCAGTTGTTGCTTACAAAATATATCTAATTACCATAGATATGCACACAAAATTTCACAATTGTTTCATTGTACTTTTAAAAAATCTTTCTTATGTAACTCAAATATATAGCTATTTCTTGAAGGCGTTATAATTAATTTGACATCTTGAAACTCAATCAAGCAATTAAAATACAATGGAAAACTTAATTTTATTTAAAAAAAAAAAAAAGGCTTTAGTTCCAAAGGAAAAAGAAATCTATAATTCCGTATATTATATAGTTATAAATCTAATATATTATTCATAACTCAAAGCAAATGAAAGAAAATTCTACAAGATCCAATCAAGTTCTCAAGCCTCCAATTATTTAAAGTTAAAGGAGTAGAAGAAAATTGCTATTATTAAAACCTCTCTACCAAAAACTTAAACAAGTAGTGCTAACTCACTAGACAAGATAGGAAAAGCTAAAAAGGATGAAACATTATTCTAGTATTATTCTTTTAATATTCTTTTTTCCTTGTTAAAAAGGATGAAAATTACTAAAAGAAAAAAAAAATTTGAGAGAGTCATTTGAACCAATGTTCAGAATTTCATTCTAGTGACTTTTTCAGTTTATTTATAAGAACGAAATATTTTGATATCGGTGTACCATTTTGGAGTTACACTGTTTTATATTTATTTATTTATAACAAAAATAAATAAATATAACTATTTATTATAGAATATATGATCAATTCAAAATAAAATAAAATAAAAAATTTCAAACACTAAATCAGTTCAAAATAAAAACATAACAATAAAAATTACCAACCACATTTAGTATATAAAAAAAAAAAAAACTTAATTTTCTCAAAAATAATACATAACAATAAGAAAATAAAAAGTAGGAGAAGGGGGGGGGGGGGGGAAGAGAGAGGAAATGAGCCAGATACGTTTTGTTATAAAAACATAAGTTTGTAACAAAACTTAACTTGGGTATTATGATCACGCTGACCAAGAAAGTGAGAGAATTATAATGTCTTATCTTGAAAGAGAGACCGTTGGAGGAAGGGATAAAGAAAAATGAGTGTTTTCGCTTTTCAATAGTTGGTTTTGCTCTTGTAAGTCTATTTCATACCTTTTAATTTAAAAAAATTAAAAAAAAAAAAAAAGTTTAGCCCTTTCATGTTTTTCAATTGATTGCAAAATGATTTATTTTGTTCTTTGTTGTGTGCTTTGAATATGTCTCACTGCTTAAGAACTTGGAGGAAAGAGACGAGGAGAAAGGGAAAGGATTGTTGCAAGTGAAGTGACTATGAATTGAAATTCCATGTACATTAATTAATTAGTGCCTATGAAGTTTTTGTGAAAATGTTGTTGTTCTATCAGTGAAGATTGTGATCAGGAAAAGCATTTTTGATGTAACTGAATATTTCACCTTTTCAATATGTAGTTTTAATGTTGTCGCTCTGTTTAAGCAGACAATTATTTGCTGAAGCTTTGCAGTATCAAATGAAGTTTCTACAAAGGCCACAAGTCTATTATAATATTTCCTAGCATATATATATATATTTTGTATTTTCTTTGTTAATATGGAATTATGTCCTAACTTTTGGTTTGGGTTTCAGATTCAAACAGTGTGCTTTGATAACCTTGGCCTTTTGCTTGCTGCAATTTTACATATATTGTTCAAGAACAATCAAAGGTTTTTCTTCCCCTTCCATTCTAATAATAATCTAATTAAGTTCTGAGGTGATTTTGTTATTTCACTAAATAAAATTTGCACAACCTTTCTATCATTTGTTCATGATGAACTGACTATATTGTTAAATTGTAAATCTTATATATTATCAATTAATTGATATTAGAATCTCCAACACAAACTAGAAAATAATAGTAAAATCTTAATCTATAGATGGGGGTAACTATTTGCATATGGTTCTACATAATTATAACATCCTACTCTATAGGTATTTTATCAATTAGGTACTACTAAAATTATATTAATTTCCATTGCTTAGTAGTACCTAATTGATAAAATATAATGTAAAATCTTGGTTTTTAATTGCTACCTTAAATTAAGTAAATTTAATTGAAATGACTGTAAACCATGCATGCATCGTACCTGATTTTGTTTTTTAGGAGAAACAATTGTGCCTGCTTGGAATTTTTTAGCATATTTATTATAAAACCTTGTGCTTCCATGGTATTGAATAAGGGCCTGTTGCCTATGAAGAATGAAAGAAAAATAATTTTTTCTTGTGTCCAAAAAAAGGAGATAATTAAAATGAATAATGCTAAGAATATCAGTATAGCAGTAAATTTATCTATGTCTTTATCTATCAAAAAAAAAAATAAGTACAGCGGCAAATAAAAATCCAGTCAAATTTTACAGCATGAGAATACCTCAAACTTCAAAGCTGTAATCATACTGTTAAATAAAACAACTCGCCGAGTGGTGATTACTTTTGTGATGTTTACTTTTGTGCTTAATCACAAAAAAGTAATCACCTATAATGTTTGTTATTTTGTAGTTTCTTCAAAATATGGACGTGATCAAATGGGAGTAATTTCAAGTTTCCTAGAAGCAAGCATGTGTACTGCTTGGATTTTTAATAAAAAAAAAAATTTAAGGATTGTGTATTATATAAACTAGATGTAACCCATGTAAATGTATGTATGCATTTAAAATTAAATACAATTTTTATTATAAAAATATATATAATTAGTCAAATTATTAAAAAAAAAAAAAACTTGTAACATATGCATATGTATAGATACATTTAAAATTAAACACAATTTCTATCATAAAAATATAAGTAATTAGTTAAATTATTTTTTAAAAAAGTAAACATAATTAGTCATATATTAAAATTCTTACCCAAATTTAATACTACTTATAATCAATTTTTTATAATTTTTTAATAAGATAGAATGTATGGTGATTTTTGTTATGTGATTAATTTTTTTTATTTTTATTTTATAGTTCATTAATATTAGATTTTTAGTATTTTGTACTCATTAATTCACTTGGCACAAAGATTAAAATATTTAAGTTGATAATTATGATATGATCCCTACATAAATCTAGACACATAACAGAAAATTGGATTCTAATTTCATATTCTAATTGAACTTTCTCTGAACTTTACCTATTAATATATATATATATATATATATATATATATATATATATATATATATTTACTCCGTATTGTCTCAATTGTACATTTTATATATTTGTAACAAGAGTTTATGTTATTTTATGACACCCACTAAAGAATTTGTCTTAAGCGCTTATTTTTGGATTGTAGGTGATAAGATTGCAAATTTTGAACGAATGTCAGAAAAATGGTCCTTAAAATCAGTATTCATCTCAGTATTATGAGACGAAGGTAAAATATCATTATCATATCAATTTTTAAAGTTCCTTTTAATTTTTAAATATTACAATTTCCATGCTTATGAATTAGTTTGCTTGCTTATTATTTTATTTTGATATTCTTATTGAAAAGCTTATTTATTTTTATATTCTTATTGAAAAATAAGTTATAGTTGTTTTATATTTTTTTGAAATGAAGTGGCGAATTAATTTGTGCATGTAGAGATATCATAGCAGGGCTATCATTTGAAAATGCAGTTATAGACTTTAGTTTTTGGCTTTACCTTTTTAATAACTCCAGAGTTTGATTCTAGTCCTTATATTGGTTAAGTTGCTAATAAATTTTTATTTAGTGTGCGTTTGCGTTTTTTTGGCTGGTCCCATGGCACTGTTCATGAATCAGTCAAAGCACAAAAATACGTGAATAGTGTTTGTGAATAGTATTTTGCTTTTAAAAATAATATTTTATTACAATGTTTTCAGCAATAAGTTTTCAATTTTCAAGAAATAAGCAGTATCTAAACAGACCCTTAGTACATTCTAAATGATAAAGAGAAAGTTAGCTTTTAATTAATCCAAGATGTGATAGAATCACAGTGTTGTTTATTATGAATATTCTTCAGTGCTATTTTTCATGTGCCTTGCACATGCACCAAAACGAGAGAGAGAGAGAGAGAGAGAGAGAGAGAGAGAGAGAGAGAGAGAGAGAGAGAGAGAGAGAGAGAGAGAGAGAGAGAGAGAGAGAGAAGAAAAAGAATGGTAAAATATTATTTTGGTTCCTAAATTTTACTAAAATTTTTCTTTTAGTTCTTAAACTTTAAAAAGTTCTGTTTGTTCTGTTTAGACCCCTTTTAAACAAATAAGTTTAACCTAATGAATTAGTCAAGTAGTTACTTAGATTAATTATTCATATCTAGGTTAAACTCATGCAATTATATTACTTAGTGCAGAAAAGTAAAGAAGATAGTAATATGATGACCTAAGAAAATCAATGAAACCAACAATTTCAAGGTAAAAAACTTGGGGATGATTTAACTTAGTAAACCCACTCTTTGGAATCCCAAAAGTAGTGACAAGTAGCTATTTAGGCCCATTCTCCAAAATGTACAACTTTGATGACAAAAGCCTATGACAACGTTGTTCAAGTTGGAGTTTGGATTCCTTCTTGGTTTACATATTCTATGGAAAGATTCAATACTTGACCTCAATCGCAAATATATTTGATTTCACTTGTTAGAACTGATATCTACTATATTTAGTCATTCTGCTGTAGCACGTTTTTTATCACATTCGCTGCATCAGTTGTCCTATTGTGTTATCTTCATTTACTGTACTAGTTATTCTGTTGTAGCAAATTTTTATTATATTTACCGTGTTAGCTATTGTACTAGCTAAACCTTTTCTGTTGAAACTTTCTTATTTCTTCATTATTACGTGTTTTACTATTGACATGAACCAATCATTATTTTGCCATATGCATATGTATACATTATAGCTCATGTTCTGCCATATATTTTATATATGTATATGTGAACACGTGTAAATGTATTTACTAATATATGTATGAATATATTTGAGAATATGCTAACCCATGTAAACTAACATTTATTTGATGGGTATTTTTTTTAGGTTTTAGATTTGTTTATGTGCAAGAAGTAGAAAAGTATTTATACAGTAAAAAATGAAGAATAGTCATTTACATTGCAGAAAAGTGCATAAAGTTTTACTGCACAGCAAAAAGTTTTACTGCACAACAAAAAGTTTTACTGCATAATAGAAAAGTCAGTCCTGTGGCAGAAACTAGAGAAAAGTTGTGGCAGAAACAGAGGATAAGCCCACTTTGCAGTGTCTTCCCTTGGACTTTGGACTCAACGTTTGCGCACAAACTGGCAGCAGTAGAATGGTACTTTGGAGCCCATTCCGCAGAGCACCAAACCAACTTCCTTCTTAGAAAAAGCCTAGACTAAGTGTTGTCCAATAAAATCAAGACGCGTGTCTAAGGTACAAGAAACATAAAAAGAACCCTCAACAAGTCCTTACTGGAATTAATCCTTTTGACTTTTGTATTTTTTTATTGTATTTTATTTTATTTTTTGCTTAACAGGAATCTTTTGTTTTGTAATGTAAGCCGAAGCTCAGTACTCTTCATTCCAAACAATAATTGGTAGGTATCAAGAAGAGTGAATTGTAAGAACTAAGAAGTGTGTTTGTCATTGTTCTTTTAAACTTTTAACTTAGTAACAAGTATACATTTTTAGACCCCTTAAACATATGTTGTTTAACCTAAAGGTAAAACAGATCTATTATGAAAGAATTGAAGTTTGTACAATAAGACTTAGACCACTAACATCTTATTGCTACCTTGTGTAGAAAACTTACTACCACAACCATGTGACAGCTCCAAATCCATGAACTCCTTCTTTCTTTGATCCACATCAACCACAATTTTTCCTACTTGTATTTATCTTTAAACTCTTGAAACAGCAACCAAAGAGATCATCAAGTTCTTGACATCAATCTTGATCTTGATAACTCTAAGTGTGTATGAAAGTAAACACCTCTAGATCTCATAGAAGATTCACACACACAGCATATTAACAACCTCTAAAACGTGGTTAGAGTTTTTCCTTTTATACTTGAAGCAAAACATAAAACCCTACACGTCATATGGACTTAGGTTGAGTTGGAAATTCTGCAGAAAAAACAATCTGCACAAAGTTCGATCAATCGAGTCTAATTTTTGATCGATCAAGCCTTGCAGATTTAGTCTAATAAATTTTGCAATCACTCGATTCCAAGTTTACACATAAACACATTTTGAGTAGCCTAAATCTAGACTCTAAGTTTTTATCATGGTTTGCCAACACACTACATATTGAAGTTCTAATACATTTAGTTCCTAAAGTCTTAGAACTTGACAACAAACTTTATTCCTTTTTAAAGATCTACTTTTTCTAGGTACTTTAAGGCTTTAAACCAATTTTCAAACAAATAAGTTTTCGAAGTAAAAAGTTACTCCAAACGTACTGTTAACACAGAATTGGTAAGATTGGGCTCAACAAACTCATTTATCATTTTTTTCAAAATGACAAAAGATTAAATGGACATGATATACCATTTTTATTTACTTAAAACGCAATATTTAATACAGGTGGCTCAACATCATTTATTTTCTTAAAAAACAATATTAAACAAAAAATCAGACTCCCTAATTAACCATCCCGCAGCACATGAAAGTCTAACACAATGTTGGAATAGGGATTATAAAAAATGGGAAAGGGAAATCTTAAGTTGTCAAACTCTAAATCCAAAGGGCTTTCAATGGACTTGGGAAAGACATTATATGCTACTAACTAATAGTCAAATACCAGTTCAATAAAATATGACCTGTGGGAGTAGTGTGCAACACTGAGCAGCCCCAGCTACGTACATTGATTCTCTCATTTACTGGGGAATCTTGTTAAGCTTACAGTAAATATAGTCAGAGAATTTCTTGGTCTTGAATTTTGGTGGATTTTCTTTGTTAACGAGCTTGGGATGAGGCCCTACTTCAAAGTCTGATGGTGGCTCCATGAATACTGGCCAAGAGATTCTTGCCTTTTCCTTGTTAACTGTGGTCCTGTGAAGCACACTCTTATACTTTCCATTGCTCAGGATCTGCCACAAAATAATTCTCTCATAGAGTTATTGGTCTACTTACAATAATATCAATAGTTGCAACAAATCTAAGGATATAACCTTCGGCACACGCTTTGTCATAATTTGCTTATATGTCAATTGGTGATTGGAGTGTTTCAAGTATTAAATTCAAGCCATGTATAAGTGATGTAATCCAATTCTTAGTTAACACCTAAGCAAATTATAGTAAAATGTAAGTATGAGTAATAGAGTGTGTCCTAGCTAAAAGGTCTAGATATTAGGACAACGCCCCATACAGTGAGCAACTTAAGCCTTCTTTAATTTTTTTCACCGTATAGTCAAACTTGGGGCCAACTCTAGGATAATAATGGTAGGACAAGCCTAAATTGTAGTAGGATGATAATTGATTTCATAAAAAAACATGTGTATTGTGCATTTTTCCCATATCACCCCCAACATATAGGAGTAATGGAAGCCCAACCAAATGGAAATCTTAAATTTTCTATATATATATATATATATATATATATATATATTTATTTATTTTAATCATAGACAATTAATTTCCCCAAACAATTTGATATTTTAGTTTTTGTAAACAAAATTTCAATATTAACTGTCTAATCTTTTACTAATCCACATACCAAACAATATCTCACACACTCTAGATCCCTCTCTCAACACCAAAATCAAAATTGAAATTTAGATTTTAAGTTTCATAACTATGGATTGGCTTACCCAAGGTAAAGTAACTCTCATTTAAAAATAAATAAATTTTCAATCTTTTTGTTAAATTTTATATTTGAACCATGATGTTTGATTCTTTATATGAAATTATTCTTGATTTGGTCATTATTAATTCATTAAGTTATGTGTTTAATCTGAATTTTCTTGGATAGATTGAGGCAATTGAGAGATCTGATATTAAAGTTAAGTTGCAATAATTTCTTTAATAGGTCAGAATTTATTATTCTATGCTTTGATTTTTTTTTTTGTCATATTATAATATTGTAGATAGTGTTTTATTATTTGTAAATAATTTTTAATGATAAATGTTTACTAAAATATTTTAATCAAAGCAGAGAGAGAGAGAGAGAGAGAGAGAGAGAGAGAGAGAGATTAATGATAAAAATGAAATGTATCATAATGATGTTCAAAGACATAATATAGCATCCATAAAAAAAAGGATACAATATAAAAATTCTTGATTAATTCCCCCCCCCCCCCCCCCAAATGTATGCCACTTATTAAATTTTATTGACAATTCTTGTTACAATTGTAAATATAAAAATAAAATTGATAAAATCCTACTTAAAATTGATTATGTCCTACTTAAAATTGATTATGTCATAAGAAAATTAAGTATATTATATATTATCTATTGAAAATGAGATATTAGTAAAACTTAAATGCAAAAATTCAATTGTTAATTTTGCATTTCAAAAACAAGAAGAATAGGTTTTAAATATAAAAAAAAATTAGGCAAAACTACAATATTGGACTCTTAAGTTCACTTGTTAAGCTCTTTTGGTCTCTAAAGTTTCAAATAAGCACTATTGGTCCTTAAAGTTTTTTTTTTTTTTTGGACACAAGATAGAATTTCTACTCTAGTCTAATCTAACTGTATATGTGTATGATGCACCCTCATGTAGTTTTAAATATAAGTGTTATTGATTCCTTCATTAACTTCCGTTTGTTTATTTGCCTATGTGTCAAATGGAGTAATGGCTTAGTATGTTTTAAGTGATGTGGCACTAGCAACTTATATATATTAACTAAAATTTACATATCACATTATATACATCAAAACCGAGTAAACCCAAATAATATGGGTCTTCAACACATCAAAATAGGGTCTTTCTCCAAATTCAAAGTTTCTAGTTTTTTTCCATTTTTCTTCGTTTTCTTAGAATCCAAACATGGTCTAGAAATATGTCTCATTCAAAATCAGATAACTATATATAGAATAAGGATTTTGTACAGGATTTTGCTACTTCGGATCTTCCCCGGCTATAATAGTAGCAATAGAAGAAGACACACAAAGTAGAAACTAGAATCTAAATTTAGTAAACTATCTCACTTCTAGAAGTAGCATGATTCGCAAGGTGGGTAGATGCAACATGGTCTTCGATTACAAGATCCAATAATGCACTAGTAGCACTTTGGTCATCTTTTTGTGAGTCAATATTTAGGTACCATAGCTGAAAAATATAGAAACTGACATATTTCTTGGTCCTGTTTGGATTCCAAGAAAACAGAGGAAAAGATAAATAAATCCAAGAACTTTGAATTTGGAGACCTAGTTTTAATGGGTTTGATGTGTCAAAGACCTAGTTTTAAAATTGAGTAAACCCATTAAAAGTCACTTTTAATGGGTTTACTCAATTTTATGTCTATAATGTAATGTGTAATTTTTAAATAATAAATAGGTTGTCACTTCACTTAAAACATGCTGTGTCATTGCTTTGTTAGACACATAGGCAAACAAATCAATAGATATTAACGGATGAATTAATAACACTCATATTTAAAACTTTGAAAACCAATAGCGCTCACTTGAAATTTTAGGGACCAAAAATGTTCAATAGATAAATTTTAGGGATTAACTATATAGTATCACCAAAAAATTATAATATATAAATTTAAATAAATTTAATTTAATTGACATAAAATTAAATCCTCAATAAAATTTCTCGTCTTTGACCTTAAAATGCATCTACCTGCCCTAATTAAACTTGATTGATAGGTTCATATTATTTTTTTTCCGTGGCATTTTATTTTTGCATCATTTCTAGATGTTTCACTTTTCTTTTTCTTTTTTTGAATGATTAATATCCATCAAATTATTTAAAATAAAATACCTCGATTTGGTCCCCAATGTGGATAACCAGGGCATTGGGGATGTACTTGACATCATACCAACGGCCATCCCTGGAAGCCTGGAGACCTTGAACATCATTTGGCACAAGAATGGTGATGGTGCACATATCAGTATGAGCTGCCACACCTAGAGCCAAATCAGGACGCGGACATGGTGGGTAGTAGTTGATCTTGAGAAGGTACTCCAAGTTATCACCACCTGCAGCCTCCTTTAACTCATGCCCTTCAAGCCCTAAACCCAATGATAGGCTCTTGAACAGCTTCTCCACCACCCCATGTAGGTGCTTGGCATATTCCTCATTGGCCTCCCTGCCATCACAGCCACAGACAACCCTTTAAAAATGTAGCAATAATTGAATCTAAGAATTTAGGTCAATTTTTTGGATTTGTATATATGCATTCATCCATGGAAAGAATGAAAAAAAAAAAAAAAAAAAAAAAAGTTAATGCTTTGTTTCTTTACCAATTAAAGACTACTTTCCTTAATTTTTAGTTGTTGTAAAAACTCCAGTGAACTAGTTGGAGGGGGATTGAATGCAACCATAACATATTTGGGTTCAATTGGTGGTGTATATATAAACACGAGAAAGTAGTTGTGGCAAAAGTTGTCAATGGTGGAGATGTTGACCCATGAACCTACTAATTTTTCTTCACCACTCAAAACTCGTTATGTGGCAAGTTGTAGTAAATCTTGTGAAACTTTTTGTGGCACTAACATTTTGTAAAAATGTTGTAAAATATTTTATGTCTATAGTATTACTCTTTCTCATATAAACGTAGGTAATAAAGGGATGGAGGTCATGGAGCCATGCTAAGCTAATCGGCAGAAAAGCCAATTAGTGAAAGCTATTTTCTTCCCTTTTTGGTTGCTTTCTTTCAATTAATTAATGAATTGGGTTTTTTCATTTTTTTTATTTTAATAATTAGTAAAATACCAACAAACCGATTCAGGGGTGATCTATGGCAGAGGGAGTGGGGGCTAGGGGCCATGCCTCCTTTGACATTTCAAAAATCCTCATTCCCTATATTTTTAGTATAAAAATAAATAAATAATCTTGGACATAAATTTCAATAATGCTCCCTAAATTTTTACTAAAAACATATAATGCATTTATATTATAGACTAATGCATTTTTTTTTTATTCTAAAATTTTACTCTTATGTCATATATAGCTCATTAAACTAAAATATATTTTATGTATACCATATGTAATTTTATTATATTTTATTTCTATTAAATTGACTTGTATATTTTTAGACATATCAAGACTTACTCCTTTTTTTTTTGACAAAGATATAAGCACTTATTTAATGTGAATATTTTTGTTTACGTAAAAAAAAAATCATATGTTAAATCAAAATTACAAACGTTTCATGTATAAACAATAAATAAATAAATATATGTATATGTTATTCTTTGAATTTAATTATATATATAAAGAGCTCGACTGCCTAAAAAAATTTCTGGCTCCGCTATGCAATATCACACAAGGTGCAATTGTATGTATCTAATGAATAATGACCGAAATTGAAGTTAAAAAGAAAAAAGTCTTGGATCCCAAAAATTTTCATAATTATGACATGATAGGTGAAGAAAAATGATGAGTTTATGTGTAAGTAATGATAAGTGATAATTAACCGTTCACAGTCTATCATGCTAGAGTTAAGACAAAAAAATTGTGAAATATAATTTATGATGTTAAAAAGTTTTCCCTCTTGCGGTTTTTTTCTTTTTCAATATATTTTTTTTATTTCCTCGCTAAATTAGGCAATCGGTTTTGACACTTTTTTTACGTCCTGGATGAGGTGTGGATATTAATATTTGGCATGAAAAGGAATAAAGGATGGACATAGAGTGACGTAATGTAGATCTGGGTAAGAGTTATAACTATAACCGAATCATGGTGGCTTCACGAGATCAATATATAGTGTGCATGGCCTCTTGTCCCTATTCCATTAATGTGCACCTATTCCTGAACCTACCAAAATGAACAAATTCATGCTTTTCACTTCAAACTCGTAGATGCACCACCGAAATGCATGAAAAGCAATTGATTAATTCATAATGTGTGCAAAAAAAATAACACCAAAAGAAAATTAAAGAATATATAACTATATATAGTTAGTGTTGATGAATAATATTAATTAGATACGTACTACCATATATATATATATTGATTATTCAAACCTGTAAAAAGCTGGGTTCTCAGGCCAGAACCGGTAGTTAATAGCAGAAGGAGGCCATATCTTAAGGAACAAATGGTCAACCCATGCTTTCTTCCCTTCCACTTCTTTCTGAAGCGCTGTGCCATAGCCTTCCCTGGCCTTAGAGCCTGAAGGCTTGGCATAAACCTCTTTTTCCTCTTGAGAAAGCTCAAAGAAACCCTTCCCAGCAGCCTGCAACTTGGCTATGGCCTCGCTAGGAATTTCATGGTTCACAATTTGGAACATTCCCCAGTTGCGAGCCGCATCCTCAATTGCACTGAGGACCTTTTCCTCATCTGGGTCACTGTAATCAATGGTCGGGACCTCAAGGACAGCCCCATGGACAGTTGTGATCCCAGGTTGCTCAGTCTCTAACCTAATGAACGCATCAGGGATTGTTTCCTTTGAAGATTTAGCAATGTCTTGCACTCTCTCCGCCCCCATCACTACTATTTTTCTTCCTAGTAAGAAAATATTTGTGTGAGGTTTCAGGTGTGTCTTTGCTCTTTTTAAATCTGTCTTTCCATCCCAATTCCTTTTTTTACGGGTAGCCGTAACTGGTCAACCATAATTGGTGTTTGGACTTTTGGACTACGAGAGGATAAAAAGGCACGAATTAAAAAGGGATGGGTGGACATCCGTGATCTATTTCTGACCCTTCAATTTTTAATGTTAGACTAATAATAACCTTTTCTTTATATTTCTGTTCCTTCTATTGTTCCTTAACCAAAAAAATATACTACTTCTTCTGTTCCATTTTTTTTTTTGTCATCTATTTCATTTTGAAATGTATCAAAATATTATCTTATTTTTAAAAATAAAAGTCATTAATTTACTAATATTCCTATTATACCCATATTAATTTACTTATTCAATTTTTTGATAATTTTTTTTAAAGATAGTTTTAGAAACTTATACATTTTTAAAAAGTAAACAAGATAATAAATTATATTTCTTTAAAAAGTTTGAATTTTTAAATAGGACAAAAAAAAGTGAGACGAAAGGAGTATATAATATTAGTTTCTGTTTCCTTGAATGTCAACTATAACTATGAGTGCCTTTGGCTTTTATTAGGGTGAAAGTTAACCAATGTCCTAGGTGTTAGAAGATAATTTTAGAATATTTTATGGAAAAAAAAAAAAAACCCATTTTTTTAACCATTTCTTTTTTTTTTTTTTACAGAAATTGTATTAAAACTTTTTTAGATGGAGTACATTAACAAATACCTAAAGGTAGTCATTAACGGAACTCTTTATTTATTTATTTTTGACTTTTTGTTTCAGTTTTTCATTTTTTTAATTAATTTAGCTTTTAGTTTTTTGAAATTAAGATAGCATTTAGCTTATTATCACATATTTAATATAAAAATTATCAAAAACTATATTTTTTGATAAATGCTATATAAATAAGCTATATATATATAGACCTTTTTTTTATGAACATATCTATAGTCATGGACGAGGGATTGGCAAGACTATCAAACTATTTTTTTTTTTTTAGCTCCCTCCTTGAGATTTAGTCAATAGTGCAGGTAGCCCTCCTCCTTTTTTCCCACCGGCAAAATCTTTGATTAGTAATGAAAGTGTCCAGGACCACACACTTTGACACTTATTTAGATACTTGGAAATCAACACTTGGATTACTTTTCGCTAAATACAGTTGACCCATACGTAAGTAAACAATCACACGTTAACAAATGTGCAAATTGGATTTCCATAGAAGAACTACTAATAATAACTCTCTCTCTCTCTCTCTCTCTCTCTCTCTCTCTCTCTCTCTCATTAGTGACTTTTTTTACTCCTTGCTTTAGATACATTTTTTTTCCTTTTCTATTAATTCATTCTTTTGTAATTGTGTTTATTTCTTTAAAAATTTGACATTCCTTTTAATTGATTCACTTCTTTTATTGGGGCTACAATATATTTGAATAATACCCTTTGTCCTAAAATTTCAGTACTAATACCTTCTTCTGATGTTTGAAAAGGATAAATTAAAGCCATAAATGGATTTCCTAATATTACTTTTGAGGTTAAATCTTTGACAAAAGTCATTTTGAGACATTCCACTCTTGCATACATGAGCATTTGATATTGTTCCTAAGAACAATGATTGATAAATAAATTGAATTTCATTACATTCAACATATCATGTAAATGATTAAAATTCACTTAAAATAGATTTACCATAAAATTAAAGAACAGCTGAGAGATATTACCTCGATGAAGCTACAAATTGATCTCATAACATAAGAAAATAGTTACTATCAATTTATATATGTTTTTAGATGGCAAGGTTGAGGCGTGGACGAAGTCACTGTCTTGAGATGATACACGCTGATGTTGTCCAATTTTGTAATGGAAACTGTAGTGTAGCTAAGATTGTCGTTCCACCGAGAAAAGGAAAACAAGAATACGTCAAAAGCACCAATAATATATAGAAAAATATGATTGAAACTTAGGAAAAATAAAGTTTGGTAAGATTCAACAATTAAAATCACTAGGGTGTTAGGTTTTGTCCACCAATATTGTTAAGCTTCCACTACCAATTTAATTTAGTACACAATCAGATAAGTAAACACATAACTATCCAATTAGAAGATTTGGAAATAAGCTTAATTAATAAAACTGTCTTTGGTTGATTATATTCATCAATCGTTTCAACAATTTAGTCTAGAAAATAATAACTTTGCTAGAAAAACTCAAGAACATCACATACCCTAAAGGGAATACTATGACAAAAATAATATCTAACAAGATTACCACGTTTTACTAGAGAGATTATAAAACTCTATTCTACAATAAGAAGATTCAAGAATAGACTTATGAAAGAATTAGAAATCAAATATCAATCTAATAAAACAATTATAAAAAGTGAACAATTTATTTGAATAATCAAAATGTGAAAAACATGCTTGGATTGAATAGTGAACAACTTACAACATTGGGGATTCACCCCTAACCCTAGCTTAGACTTTTAAGCTTCCATAGAAAATAAAAACTCTCAAAAATTGATGAAAAATAAGGTTTCCTAGCAGCCAAAAACATGGCTGACCTTGTATCCCTTTAATATTTATAACATTCAAAACCCTAAAACACATGCTTCCCAAAAAGGAAAATATAAAATGTCAGTTCCCTTTTTCAACAGTGGGTCAACTTCCAGGTCAATTTTGGGCTTTAATATGGCAGATTCTGAAGTTTTGGTAAACTACAAAATTTTAGATCTTTAAGTCCTCTTTCTGTGGCCATAAGAATCAAGTCAATCTGATATTGGAGTAAAAATAAATGGCCAAAATACCAAAACTGGTCAGAATATTTTCATGCCAGGATTTTTTCCATCTTTGGCTCAAACAAATTTTTTTCTTTCCTTTTATGTTTCCACATATCTTTGACTCACCAAATTTTTCAAAAGCCACTTCTCAATTGATTTTCACCCTTGGATTCTCTTGACTTCATGTTTGCATGCTTAACTCATTATAGATGTGATAAGTATGGGAATAAACACAAAATAGATGTGATAATGCCTACCAAAACTACGATAATATTGTACTTTTAAGCTATTATCACACCCCTCCCCCCCCCCCTAACCTGAACATTGCTAGTCTCTAGCAATCACAAAACTCATGAAGTCCACACTAACCCTTCCAAGCATAGACTAAAAGGAAAAAAAAAATGCAAAAATATGATAAAATTCGGTTGCATTTAGCATATGCAACAAGCCTTTAAACCCCATAGGCAATCCCTAGTGGACGAGTTGTGTCTCGTGAGGGTTTACAGCACACTACCCACAAACGTAGTTTCTCAAAAGATACATTTGATGAGGCTAAATTATCAAACACTTGAACAAGTCATTCACTAAAGATCATAAGATGCTATTCAAGTCCAAGAATCAACAAAACCTCGAAAATGGGTTTGTGTGCAGAGCCAATGATCATCTTAACAACTAACTCATAACACATATGAATGAGAGAACACACCAAAATTTTATTTGCTCCAAACCTCATTTGAATAAGTATTTTTCCAAAGAATTCACTCCGAGATTTGGATGATGATTTTTTTTTTTTTTAAAGAAAAGATGAACAATGAAATAATACAAAGATCTCATGAAAGATGCCATCAATTGGGGACTCCACCATTCTAACCACAATCCCACCTAGGATCAATTGGTCATTCAATCTTGGTTGTAATGGGGCCAAAGGTGAATATGTGAAACAAAGAAAGGAAAGGATGCACAAATAATTTAAAAAACATGGTAGAGGCCTTTGTAACAATGGTTCACAAGAATTACCTTCTAAAAATTGCATTCCCTTTTCATTCTTCTTTTTCTTTTTTCTTTTTTTTTTTCTTTTTCAATTTATTATTCACTTTTTTTCTTTTTTCTTTTTTGGTTCTTCTTTCGTTAAACAAATTTGTACAAGGACCCATTAATGTAAAATTTCAACCAAATTCCACCATAAGAATAATAACAAAACAATTCTTTGCAAACCATTTTTTCAAACCATAATAAATTATCCCTAGCATATTTTGAAAATATTTTTGGTGAAGGGAGATTATATAAGTGGCTCAACAACACAAGGAGTAGGTATGAGAATGTGGCTCAATCAAAGAAAAAGACTCAATTTTAGGCTCAACATGGTTTCTAATGATTACATCTGTAAAAGAGTTAGCTTGAAAGGCTCAAACGCGACCTAAAATGACCAAAATCATATCCCAAGTATATCAACCAAGATGCCACTAACCGTGTAATTGGTGCCCCAATAGATAACCAAAATAAGAATAATGAGATCAACACTAGAATATGATGAATGATGAAAAGCAAAGGAATTTTTTTTTTTTTTAATGTATATCACTCGACAAAAAGGAAATAGACTAAAATAAAACTCACAAGAATTAATAGGAAATCACTCAACAAGAATGAGACAAGAATTTACAAGAATCGTAAGCATTAAATCTCTAGGTGTTCTCAAATTCATATGCATTCTAACAACCAACAACCTCATATGGCTCTTGTGATCAAGATAATGTAATTTTATTTTGTTTCAACAAGGACATATTATAGAATCTATGACTCAAGCAAACATCTCATTCTAATGTCAACAATAAAGCCTCAAAAATGTGTAACTCTCAAACAAAACCTTTTGTGTGTGTGTGTGTGTGTGTGTTTTTTTTTTTAATTTTAAAAGACACAATGGAAAAAGGAAGGAAACACAACAAGCATGCAAGAGATGACTATCTCACCGCCTAACCTAAATCTAACATTGACCTCAATGTTTTGAAGAAAAGCAAAAAGGCATGCTAAAAGGAGGTTTAGAGAGCACTTGAAACTTTTCAAAGGAGCTGCCAAAGTCAATTTCCTACAAACATGTAAGTTTCACAAAAAAGAGAAAAGAACATAATATGATACAATGATAAGAACAATGTGACCTAGGACAATTCCAAAAGATACCATGAAATGACACTTTTTCAAATTTAAAACAAGGCTCTTATCTTGGTCCTTTGAATCAATTTCAAATTGGTGATAGCTAGAAGAACCATCTACAAAGTAGTAAAACTCATTACCATCCACTCTCTCCAAGATTTGATTAGTAAAAGGCAATGGAGAGTGGTATTTTCTAATGGGTGCCCTCAATTTTCTATTATCTAGACACATCTGCCACCCAATCACAAGTTTGATAGGCAACAATTCATTATTTGCATTCTTTTTAACAATTGTAACTCCAAACTTCTTGAGAACCACTTGCATAAGACTAATCCATTTATCATAAGAAATTGGGTAAGTAATACCCACATCCAACAATTTCAATATCTCATTTTTAAGAAGTTCTTTCATTGTTATGTTAAGTCTATGTTGGTAGTCCCTGGTTGCCTTGGAATCATTTTCAAGATTATTTTTATGAGTGCAAATCAAAGGGATTACTCCTTTAATATCTACTATGGTCCAACCAATTGTAGCTTTATATTTCTTTACTTGCTTAATTAACTCATCTTGTTGCTCTATTGTTAATTCAAAAGTAATAGCAACAGGAAATGTATCACCTGGTATGAATAATGCATATTTTAACCCACGTGACAATTGTTTCAACTCCAACTTTGTTACCTCAACACTAGAAAGAAGAGACTGTGTTTCTCTTTCAGGCAACTCCTCAGAGCGTGGTTTCCATCCATTCATTTCCATAATTTGTGATTCATTAATCAAAGAGAAAACATCAACAACCTCAGAATTAATGGATAAATCAAGATAACAAGAATTAGAAAGACAAGAGTCAAGAGGGTCAGAAAAATATGTCTCATTAAATTCTTCTTCCAAGATAGCATTTAGCCAATTCACAATTTCACACTCCTCATCTCCCATTATTTCCTTACTAATATTGAAGATATTCACTTCCAATGTCATGTTACCAAAAGTAAGCTTCATGAGTCCATTCCTACAATTTATTAAGGCATTAGTAGTAGCTAAAAATGCATGTCCAAGAATAATAGAAATATTAGAATTTGCATGCACAACATATTGCGTCTCCAAAATTAGAAAATCAACAAGATAATAAAATTTATCAATTTCAACTAGCACATCTTCTATCATCCCTTTTGGTCTTTTTACAGACCGATCAGCTAATTGTAACACCATAGAGGTGGGTTTTATATCGCCTAAACCAAGCTGTAAATAAACCGAGAAGGGCATCAAATTAACACTATCCCTCAAATCCAACAATGCTTGCTCAACACCATGGTCCCCAATAATACGTGAAATAGTGGGACATCTAGGATCTTTGTATTTGAGAGGGGTCTTGTGTAGAAGTAAAGCACTTACCTGTTTCGTTAGAAAAAATGTCTTCTTGACATTGTATTTCCTTTTCATTGTGCACAAATCCTTAATCACTTTGGCATATGATGGAATTTGCTTAATGACATGCAACAATGGAAGATTAATTTTTACTTGCCTAAGGTTTTCTAGAATTTCAGGGCTAGAGTCCAATTTTCTTGAAGATTTTGAAGCTTGAGGAAATGGTATAGCAATTGGTCTCTTAACAATAGAAGTTTACAATAGATTTAAATCTTAAATCTAAAGCTACCTCTCGTAGAACTTACTAACATAACCACGTGCAACTCCAACTCCATAAACTCTTCTATCTTGAATTTGTTGAACACAAACTCCCACGTTTGTGACTTTGAGATCCCATTCAAAAGTTTTAGATTATTAGCAGTTGATGATCTTGTAGCAACAACTTCTAATCCATCGATTCTAAAGGTACGAGAATAATTTCCGATAGTGACTTTGAAAGGAGAAGACAATACCTTTTAGATCTTACAAGAGCACCACCAAAGTCTCTTCAAAATGTGCCTTAGGGTTTTCTTTATATACTAGAATAATTATGTTAGGTTCTAAGACTTTAGGAACTAAATGTATTAGAACTTCATTTTGTATATGTTGGCAAACCATGATAAAAACAATGAGTCTAGGTTTAGGCTTGCCCAAAGTTTATTTTAATGTAAGTTTGGAATCGAGTAATTGCAGGAAATTATTGTTCAATTATGCAAGACTCGATCAATCGAAGAATAGACTCGATCGATCGAGAATCACAGATCAGAAATTTTCTGCAGTATTTTCAAACGCAGCCTAAGCCCATATGACTTGTAGGGTTAAGTGTTTCACTCCTAGTATAAAAATAAAAACCTTAGCTACGTTTTAGAAGTCTTTGTTAAGTTGTGTGTTAAGTCTTTTGTGAGATCTTAGAGGTTTGTACATTCAAACACATACATGGAGTTATCAAGATCAAGATTCACATCAAGAACTTGATGGTTGTTTCAATTGTTGCACAAAGAACATTTAAGAAAACCTTTGAGAGGAATCTCAAAGTCACAAGTAGGAGAACTTGTGGTTACTGTAAATCCAAGAAAGAAGTAGTCCGTGGACTCAGAGCTTGTACGTGGTCGTGTCAGTAAGTTCTACGTGTAGTAGCATTAAGATGTTAGTGGTCTAAGTCCTTTTGTAAACTTCAATTCTTTTTATAGTGGATTTGTTTTTACCTTGAGGATAGCTAAGTTAAATCCCCCCCAGGTTTTTTACCGGTTTGGTTTCCTTGGGTCATCAAATCTTTGTGTTCTTTACTTTCCACATCATATCTAATTTGCTCACATTAGTTTAACCTGGACTTGAATAACAAATTTGTTAATCAACTAGGCTTAATATTAGGTTAAACATATTGTGTTAAGGGGTCTAAAAACCTAACAAATTAGATCTGAAACCCTAATCACTTAATGGGCTTAATAAGTTGTTGGGCCAAAATTAAATTCTACAAAATTTGTCTTTCAATCAGTCAAATTTGTTTTCTCGATCGGTCGAACTTGGCATGTTTCAAATTCTTGAACTTGTGGCTTCCTTTTTCTTGTATTTTGACTTACAGCACCTTGAGCATTACCTAATCATACTTATAGACTTTAAGTTCTATATCTAGACAAGTTTGTGTTCATGGTTTGCCAATTGTTTTAAACTTTTAGAACATAACAAGTTTTTTTTTCATCCTTAAACTTTGTAAAATATTTTTTTAATATTTTAGAGATAAAAATAAGGATGATGAAAAAAAATATTATTTAAAGTCTAAGAACAAAAGGTAAAATATTTTTCAATAGTTTAATTAGGAACGATAGACAAACTTTTCAATAGTTTAGGGGGAAAAAAAAAACTTTTAGTTAAATTTAGGGATCAAAATAGTATTTCTATATATAAAAAGAGCCAATGAGTATAGATACAGTAGATTTGGTAGTTACAATGCATTTGGTTTATTCAATTCGACATTGTTACTTACACCTTCTTTTTCGGTAACTTGCTTATATAATAATAATAATAAAATGTGGCAACTTGCTTATATAATAATAAAAATATATATTAACACAACAAATTGGCACAATATTTTTACAATTGTTGAGGTGTTAATTCTTTATATGTCAAAATAAAATAATAAAATATCATATCGAAACCAACCACAACTAAAAATAAAGGTATTATGAAAAAAAAAAAGTGTTACATTCACAACATTTTTCGCAACATTTTTATAACAAATCTTAGGCGGTAAATTATTATTTTAATTTAAACTTACCAATGAAATTACTTTTTTCCCACCAATAACAACCCATAACAAACTATTACTTATGATTTGTAATAAAAATGTTGTGAACATAACAACTGCTAAGTTGTCAATTTTTTACAAGTCAAAGTAAAATATAAAAAAGTTATAAATGCATTATGAATTGTTGTGCCATTCTTTATGTTTCTAGAAATTTTTTTCATTAGTCAATTTTTGTTGAGTTAAAATTCACTGTTTCATGTATAATTTTCTTGTGTTGATTTTTTTTTAATGCATAATTTTAAGTAAAAACACATAGTTTCACACACACACACACACACACAGAGACAAACAAAAACGAAAACAAAAACTTAGGATTAAAACACTTTTTATTTTTTATGTTTGGGGTAGTTTACAATTCCTTCTTGAACTTTAAAAGATCAAGCAATTACCCCCTTAATATTTTGAAAATGAGAAAATATGTCATATTTTAATAATTATAAGCTTATAATTATTAAAATATTTCATTGTGTAATGTCTAAAATATTCCCATCAAATTTTAACATTCCAAAAATTTTTTTCACATATTTTGAGTTCTAGATGGTTGTAATGCTTAGAAAATTGGAATGGTTGTATAAGGTGTTTTATTTGTTACCTAGAGGACATTGATTTCTAGGTTTAAATCTTTAAAACTTATAATTTATCTAATGGAAAATTCGATAACACATGCTTTTTTTTTTTTAATCTTTTAATCTTTTTTTTCTTTTTTTTTTCTTGCCTAAAATAGGTGTTCATTAAAAACTAATTAAGCTAAAGATTGCACCTAGACTCATGTAGAATGATAAAGAAGAAAGTATGAATAACATATTTTTCATTGTATATAGTTGAAAATATTTGATGAAAATCTTCAATTATAGCATATGACATAATTCATTATTAAAATTTAATTATTGTAATAATGTCTTAGCTAAAATCAATTATTTATTATTGAAAGATGATGATATTCATTATTATTCTCATGTCTCCCTTTATAGGTGACTAAAAATCCCTAGCAATTGCTATGAGGCGGTAAGAAAACAAAAAGCGAGGAAAAGAAGTTAACCGCGTCTGATGAATGATCTAGAACGTTAAGTGGGCCAAACACAGCGAACAGATGCTTGCTATCATTGTCCGATGGGCTAGGTCCATATGGTGAAGCAATAGGACATGGGCTGGATACTACCAACTAAGATTGTTGGGTTTATTCGAAGACCATAAGGCCTATCACGTGCAACCTCATACTTTGTTCCCAATTTACGAGCCCCTGTTGGTCTTGAAGCCTAAAAGAGAAAAGTAAAATATTAGGCTCCCACGTGCCATCTTTCATGTATAGATAGGTCCCTTGATTGTCTAGGATTCAAAAGAAAAAAAAAAAAAAAAAAAAATGAAGAAGCAGTTCTCAAGTTTAAGGCTCCAGTCTCAAATTCGCTTAAATCTCAAATTCAAAGATCGAGCCTCATTCCCTCACCACACTTAAAAATTATGTACATGAACAAGTCCCAAGGGTGCATTTGTAGAGGTGGAAATTTTGCAGCCAATCGCAAAAAGTCACGTGTTATTTAGTGGGTTCCATTGACATTATTTAGAGACCAATAGAAATATTTTAAATGTTTCTAAATAAAAATTACAAAGAATTCTTGAGGGCCAATCACAGGTCCACACGTGTTGTTTCTAATTTTAAATAACATAAGCAGTTAAATTAAATATTCCTATGTGTTATTTTAAATTAAAACACTTTAACTAATCAAATAATGACACGTGTCTTTTGAAAAACAAGATATAAAGTCCTTCTTTTTATGATATAATTATCAAAAATTTTTAAATTAATCTCCCTTTTGATTAATATAAATCTCTATATTCTTTAAAAATTAAATGATTTATATTTTTATTTTATGATATAAATAAAATTTAGAATTGATCCTAATCCCTCCTACTTCTTCTTCTTCTTATTTTTTTAATTTTTTTAATTTTTTGGGCTAACTAGGGATCTGGATAAATCCCAATCATCATATCTAAAACCACATCCTCATTGGAGCCCATTAACCACACGGTTCCAAGTTCCTTCGCATACATATATTTCCCGTGGGGTCTCATGCTTGTTGTCATCGTCCTCATGACCCAATCCACCTGTGCAACTTCTCTAACTTTCTAGACCTCTCTCCGTCTCTGTCTCTGTCTTCAATTCAGTTCTCTTTTTCTTCAGCTCACCATGACAACACCACTCTTCAACCTTCCCAATGGCAACTCTTTCCATTACTACACACTCTTCATTGTCTCCATGGTTTCCCAAGAAGAACAAGAACAACACAGGCTCAACTTTCAACAAAAACCCGTTTGGCCAAAAGACCCACCTCCCATTTTCTCTATACTCTAAACCCAGTTCAAGAAATCCTCTCAGGTTCTCTATCAACAAAGATGAGCTGCAAGAAAGCGAACCCACTTCTTCTTCTTCTTCTTCTGTTGCTGTAGTTTCTGAAAAGCCAAGTGAAGGCGATGAAGATACACAGAAGAAGAGCGAGTTGTCTTCAGAAGAACTTGATGAGCTGCAAGAAATGGACTGGAAGACAGACGAGGAGTTCAAGAAGTTCATGGGAAATCCTTCGATAGAGGCGGCTATAAAGCTGGAAAAGAAGAGAGCAGATAGGAAGCTGAAAGAGCTTGATAGGGAAAGCAGTAGTGATAATCCACTTGTGGGGTTTTTCACTGGAGTGGTGAGAGATAGTTTGGCTAGAGAAAAGGAGAGGTTGGAGAAAGCTGAAGAGACCTTTAAAGCACTTGATCTTAACAAGGTGATTATTTATTTAATTCATGCTTGTCAATGATTCACTTGTTGCTACACAAAAATTCAAAATGGTTGTTTCTGTATTGATATTTAAATAAAAGTTTTCATTTCTTTTCAATCAATAAAAAAATTCAACTTCTAATACAACCACTTTTGGTACAACTTTGATGCGGTTAACTTTGTCTTCGAGCAGTGGATAATCACTTTTGTATGAACACGTCATTTTGTCTCTATCACCAGTGACGGAACTATAGTTGAACTGGGGCAATGCCCCCTAAATTTTTTCAAAATTTTTTTAGTGTACATATATATATATATATATATATATATGTATTAATTTTAGCAATTTATTTCAATAAATTTACATTTTGCCCTCTCAACAATATTATTGATCTTTTTAAAGGCTATAAAAAATTTTATTGATCTAAAATTTGAAATAAATTTAACAAGTTTAACAAAAAAATCTACCAATAACAAATTTAAGCCCAAACAACACCCCAAAACAAACTCACACAAGACACAAACAAAAAATAAAATAAAATAAAAAATTTCTAAGCCAATTCTAACCAGTTGAAGTGAACGCCCACACACATTTGACAACACACAAGACACCAAAAAAAAAAAAAAAAACTTAACTTTCTAAATTGAGAAGTGTTACGTCCACAACATTTTCACTACAAATCGCATGCGGTAAGTTGTTATTGGTTTTAATTTAAATCCACAACTTAAATTACTTTTTTGCTCATTTATAACAACCAATAATAACCTATCACTTACGATTTATTGTGAAAATATAGTGAAAATATTGTGGACATAGCATTTTTCTTCTAAATAAATGCTTACTGGGAGTTTCAAATTTTTTTTTTTTTATACTTTTGTCCCCCCCCTAACTCTAAGTCCTAGCTCCATCCCTGTCTATCACTAACACTCGACCACAAAAGCTGTGTTCCTTGACTTTCTCATTATGTAATGCACTTAAGTTGTATCCATAGCTTGTTAAGAAAAAACTATATTTTTTGCTGGGAAAAAAAGGTTAAGGGGAACACAGCCCACGGGTGTAAAATCAGCATATGGAATTGTGAGTGAAATAAATTCTCTCTAGGTGGTTTAATACAGTTATTACTTTTGGGCCGTTCGTAATGTATTATGGATTTAGATTGCCTTCTGGTAGCTTGATGCATTGAGTGTACATTTAGCCATCTATTATTTACTATGTGGAATACACGTTTATTGCAGCCATCCATAGCATGTAGAATCTAGCAGATTTCACCTATAATGGATGGTTATAATTTTCCCTGGACAACTGAGTGGAGTAGATATAAACCCCATCTAATTATCAATTATTATTTTAAAGCTGTTTAAGATGCAATCTACTATTGTAGTCCAATGCCTAAAAATGTGAGTTGTTTTTAAGTTGTAATAACTTGAAGATGCTTTACTTTTTAATCCATTATATAGTAGATTTTACTGAGCAAAAGGTGAAAGATTTTTGTATGTACCAATTGCATTTCGATGAGTTAATTTTCAGTAGTGTCAGATTATCTTAATAGATGTTTTAAGTGAATTTTATATCACTGATTTATGTCTGAAAGTGATTGCAATGGATAATATTGACTTGTTGCTCTGCAACATATTGACCCAACCATAGTCCAATGCTTTTATTTCTGTTAGTTTATTCGGAAGGCATGAAACATGTGTTTCTTTTTGTGCCAAATTTGATGAGGCAGTTGAAGAACTGTTTTGGGTTTGACACATTTTTTGCAACTGATGTTCGGCGTTTTGGAGATGGGGGCATCTTTATTGGAAATTTGAGAAGACCCATTGAAGAGGTAATTCCCAAACTGGAGAAGAAGCTATCTGAAGCGGCCGGGAGGGAGGTAGTTTTATGGTTCATGGAAGAAAAAACAAATGACATCACAAAACAGGTACTTGAACATGAGTTGATGTACATAAATATGCTGTCTAAATAATAATTGCATTGGATTTGAACAAATACATTATGGATGCAATGTATATGTTCTCAAATGTTTTTTGTAAAGAATGTCTACCCATTGAACATATTGAATTGTTTATATATGCTCTGTTTAGGCCATTATTTGTACCTGCAGAATTTCCTTAAACTTGGTGCCAGGATTTTGATATGCGTTACTACTTGATAATTGTGAAATAACATGGCAGGCCATTGCCCTGTTTTATTTTTATTTTTTCATCTGAGCTATACTGCAGCAATTTTTAAGGCTCAAAATCACAGTGAGCTCAAAATAAATTACAAATGGCATGCGTGATGTGATGCAACCAGGGAGTTGTTGGACTGAGTCTTGCAGTGCTCTAAAACCATAGATTTGTTATTGATGAGATCTAAAACCTATGTTGTTGGAGGTTAAAGCTCCGATTGGACTGTCTGGTTTTCTAGATTGTATATACCTTATTCAACATATCTTTTGACTCTACCAATAAACTATGTATATGTAGTCCTTTTAGCTTCTTATTAGTGAGAAGAAAATTTAATGTTTTATCTTAACATATCTGAGATCTTCTTTGTCAGCCTTTTAGATTACACACACACACACACACACACACACACACACATATTATTTTTTAAGCTGTTGCAGTTATCAGTCAGACTTTATGCTTATTCTTCCTGTTCTTTTTAAGGCTTGTGTGGTGCAACCTAAAGCAGAAATGGACCTCCAGTTTGAATCAACCAAGCTGAGCACCCCCTTGGGTTACGTTAGTGCGATAGTCTTATGTGTCACAACTTTTGGAACTATAGCTCTGACAAGTGGCTTCTTCTTAAAACCCGGTGCAACATTTGATGATTATATAGCTGATGTTGTGCCTCTCTTTGCTGGCTTCATTACCATTTTGGGAGTATCTGAGGTATGCTATTCTCTACATTTTCATCAAAATCTTCTATACATCTTATGTTATTGCATGATTCAGAGATTATCATGTTTTTTAGCTGGTACTTTCAATTTATCCTACTTTGTTTGGATAAATAACTCCTTGTAGCATGTAGATTTTTATAGCATGAGTTGTCACCTTGTGGATGCAAGTCGAATTTTGAAAAGCTACCTACATAATCACAGAGATATATGATATGGTAGTTGCTATTGCAATGTTCCTCCTCTACTTTCATGTTGCATCTTGCTAAAAGAGGCACCAGAGATTTAGAATGAAGAATTTTGTGCGTTTTTAGGTGATTTGGGAAATTATGAACATATTGGTATTTTTCATTGAGGGCTTATTTTTTTCATAAGGTCTTGGATTGGGATGGGATGTTATCCTCTCTTCCAATTCTTTGTTGGGAGTAAAAAGCAAAAATCTTCTGTCAGATTGCACTGTTTCTGCTTCATCTGACCAGTAATTTTTTCAAGATTGTCCAGGACTTGAATATGGATTTATGTGATTATAGATGTTTTATGTTGATCTAATACAGTATTTAATTAATTTCGTAAGGCAAAGCTTTTATGTCATGAACACCCTTTAAAAGTAACGCATCCATGTTTCTATTTGGGGGGTAAACCCATTTCCAATGTGTAGAAGTAGGTTCCAGTGATCATGGCATATGCTCTGTGTAAGTATCTCCCGTACTTGTTTTTAGCATGCTGGAAAATTTTGGGATTGCAAAACCTTTGGAAGCCTGATATGCTTCATAATTGAGGAATGAAATGGTGGAAAACCTGTGACAGTCTGGGGACTAATAGTAAATACAAAATTTAGGCAGGAAATTTTGATTTTGTATAAATTGTAAACAAGGATCTCATGAGGTGTTCCTTTTGAGAATCAGAACAGAAGAAGCGAGAATAAGGTAAAACTAAAGTTGTTTTGGTGGGTTGCAAATGCCTATTCAAAATAAGCTTGTGTTCTCATTCTTGAATATTTGGAATTTTATGGGGATACTGCAAATAATCTGGAATTTACAGTAGTTATCAATAACCTTAAAACCAGTTAACTTGGAAATTGGGTGATATTGTGTGTGCTTGTTGTAGAAAAAGAAGTAGGGCGATTCATTTTATGGTAAAAAACTCATTCAGGGCTCTATATAGCCTGAATTGCCTAACAAAATTTTATAACTCTTGAGAGGTTACCTTTTAAGCAAAGAAGTGTAACTTATGTTTCATCTGCTTTCTGGCGACACCTATTCCTTTCTGTACAATGTATTGAAGGCCATAATGTATGTCTTTTGCAGATAGCCACAAGGGTAACAGCAGCTCGTTATGGTGTCCAAATCAGCCCATCTTTTCTTGTGCCATCCAGTTGGACAGGGTGCTTGGGAGTCATGAATGATTATGAATCTCTGCTTCCAAATAAGAAGGCTCTTTTTGATATCCCAGTGGCACGTACGGCTAGTGCATATTTGACATCTCTTGTACTTGCAGTTGCTGCATTTGTAGCTGATGGAAGCTTTAATGGAGGGGACAATGCTTTGTAAGTTTTCTAAAGTGCTGTTCTTTGAAAGTCATACTTTATTTTGCAGAAGCATTATTTTTTAGCTATGCTTTCTGTTGGAATTGGCAATTGTGTTTTATTGTGGATATGGCTGTAGAAATCAGTTAGTAGGGGTTCTGATCTGTTTTCATTATTGCCTTGCTTCAATAATTTGGTGCCAACTGTGTAGATGTCTAAACAAGCATAACATGTGAGCCTCCCAAAGTTGCAACCTTGGGGGGAGCCATTGTTTTAGTGTCATAATATGTGAAAGACCTTTAACAAGTCCATAAATATTTACTTTATAAATTCCTTCTTTTGGGAAATTTTCATTTAGAACGAATGCTGTTACATTACTCTATTAGTTGTAATCTTGTTGTACATCTAAACAGTATTCATGCCAAATATTCATGCAGAAGTTCATGTCATCATGTTATTCCTTTCTTTCTACACAGGTATATAAGGCCACAGTTTTTCTACAACAATCCCTTGCTTTCTTTCATCCAATTTGTTATTGGACCATATGCGGATGACCTTGGAAATGTATTGCCGTATGCAGTGGAAGGTGTTGGAGTTCCTGTTGATCCGCTTGCTTTTGCTGGACTTTTAGGTGACTCACTCACCCTCTTTGGCCTCAATCTATACTATTTACTTTTGTTAAATTTTTAACTGTATAATGAAACAATCTACTGTCCCAGGAGATAAATTAAATTGATCTAGGAAAATTTCAACCAAGGTTGAAAATGCTTGAAAATGTTAAATTTGCTGGATGTAATATGGGAATGTAATCAATAGGTTATTCATAACTGAACAGAAAACGAAGAGATAAAACTCAGAAAATTTTCTTTTTATATATTTTAATCCAGGTCGACTCCTTATGTTGTAGTTTGCATGATACTAAAGTTACTTGTACACTAAAAAGTGAGGAAACTCGACTTGACTCTAAAAGGCCTAGAAATGCTAACTCCATTTGATGATTTAACTTCGAAGAGATTTGTTAAATTGATGATGATTTTTGGCATGGAGATGGGGTGGAATGCTCTTTGGGGCACTTCACTTTAGAGCCATTAAGGATATAAGCTGTCTTTATGGCTCTCAAGCGAGAGGGTAGTTAGACAGTACCACAGTAATAGATGAAAATGACCTTCATTTATAAATTATAACCATATCACTTAATTTTATCTTTTCCCCTAAAGATTAGAAATTAGACGTCTAGACATGCTAACCAACTGGGAGCCATTCCTTATACTTTTTGTATAGATGACAAACAGATTTTTGCACAACTTACATCAAGCTCGAACACTTGATTTGCTCTTCTTTTATTCAGAATCTGTTGACTTGGCCTCAACATTAGCGGTAAAGATAGAGTGGGCACAGGAGATATGGTCTTCAACTTGAGGGAAAATTGGAAATGAAGCATATAATCAATTGACCTTTTATGACCACTTTTTCTTTTTGTATGGGTGCTTAATGGACCTCTATTTATTTCTTTGAGCCATGTAAATATGAGACAGTAGTATTATCCACTAATCACTAAAAGAAGTATTAACTATGTCATAATTATGCAGGAATGGTGGTGACTTCTTTGAACTTGTTGCCTTGTGGAAGATTGGAAGGAGGTCGCATTGCACAAGCTATGTTTGGAAGGAGCACTGCTGCCTTGCTATCTTTTGCCACATCACTTTTGCTTGGTATAGGTGGTCTGAGCGGAAGTGTCCTGTGCTTGGCATGGGGGTTATTTTCAACCTTCTTCCGGGGTGGAGAGGAAATACCTGCAAAAGATGAGATCACCCCTTTGGGAGATGACAGGACTGCTTGGGGTATTGTCCTTGGCCTTATCTGTTTCCTAACTCTTTTCCCCAATGGGGGAGGTACATTTTCCAGCTCGTTCTTCAGTGAGCCATTTTTTAGAGGTAACTTGTAAATAATTTGTATTACTGTGTATTAAGTTCTTCAGATGTTTTAGTGGATCACTGTAGTTTCATTTAAAACCAAAAACTGATCCGTAGATCAGCCATAATATAGAAAAGAAATATTTTAGCAAATTTTTTCCATGTAAGATAGTGTAAGACAAAGGTAAAAGATCTCTACGTAACATGTGATCATTTTGGAAATTATTTAGGCTAGGTCTTCTAGCTTTTGGTCTTACATTTTGTGGGAATTTGCATGTGTTAAAAAGAAAAAAATCTCAAGACGTGAAAGACTTTTTTATTTATTTATGCAAATAAAGATGCAATATGTCATAGTTAATATTTGCTTTAAGTCGTTTCTTAAATGAGAGGTTAATTGGCACTTGAATTATATATTTAGATCTCATGAGTAATAAAATACTTAGAATTGTTTGTTTTCAGCTGCCAATTGCTGGCACTGATTAACCAAGCCAATCACTTCCTGAGACTTTTCTCAAATTTCCTGCAATTGGCAGTATTATGAATGACTTGCATAATTTTGTGCTTTTACCACTTCCAACTTTCAACTCACATACCCAAATTTCCTGAGATGGTGGCAGATAAAAACAAAGCCAATGAAATTAAAAGTATGAAAGGCATTTGCTTCCCACTATTGAAGACTAATTCTAATCTATAACCAAACTAAATATGTGTCCTCTCTCCAGATATAATGTAAATTTTTAATTTTGGCAATCAATTTTTAATATCATTTAGGTAATATTCTCCATAACGTTGCATTGAGTAAATTCTCATTAAAATTATTTTAGTTACATAAATGTATGTGTGAAGAAGTTGACATAAGGCAGGGAAGAGAATAATATGTAAAACTAGTTACCTAAAAAAGAATGTGATTTTTTTGATGTGACAACTTGACAAGAAAAAAGAGAAAACAATGAGCAAATTACCAATTCCGGCCAAATCTCACATTCCGCCCGAAATTCACTAGAATTCAACAAAATGACTGGAATAGAATATATCGAGGGGGATTTTTATTTATTTATTTTTTTTAAAATTTTTTGAGGAAAGAATGGAATGGAATTCATAACATTGATTTCAACCATTATTTTCTAAAAACGTTGGGCTAATCATTTTTTTTCTTTTAAGTGGAACAACTTTCTTTTTTTTTTTTTTTTTTTTTTGAGGAGGGGTCAATTCTTTTTTTTTTAGATATCATTTTAAAACATTTTTATAAACTACATAAATGTAAATTTTTTTTTTTTTTTTTTAATTTGAAGGGGCAGAGCCCAAGGTTCTGTCTCTGCACCCCTCCTTATTTTTGCAATTATCAAATTATATATATATATATATATATATATAAAAGAAAATATGTTTGCACTGAGTGATTACACTGAATTATAACAATTTTTTTAGATAAAAGTAACTTATTTGTCTTATCAAATTTTTACTGCTTTATTACTTCTTTGCAGTAAATTTTAGATGGAAATAACAACTTAATTGTTGTTATCAATTACTTTATCTCTATTTGTTTTTAATTCTTTGAATAAACACAAAAATTTAATAGTTGATACCAACCTTTTTTTTTCTTTCACTTTTTAAACCCATTTTATGTTTGAAGTACCGCAATTGTTTTTCCTAATTTATGGTTTCTTCTTTTAAAAAAAAATTAATTTAATTATTATTATTATTTTAACATTTTAATGATATCAACACCTTTTTTTTTTTTTTTCCTTCACTTTGCCACGTCTACTGATTTAAAATATTCTAAAAAAACTTATTTTCTCTAATCTATTAACTTTAATTAGTGCATAAGAACTCTAGATGTTCTTAATTTTTTAAGAAAAAAAGTTTGCCTCCAAATATGCTATAAGAGACTCAGGCTTCAATTCCCAATAGGAAAATGATATGTATAATGTTGATTCGTAAGGTGGGACAGTTTAATTTTGGAGATGATGAATTGTGGTTACGAAAAAAAAATTTCTCCAAATATATATAAATACTGGTTATCTTCATCCTCCAAATATTATCTTAGCATTTTAGCAACAACGAAGAGTTTTTCCATTATCTTCATCCTCCCCTTGCTTCCCCTCCTCTCTTAGCCTCATAAGTAGAACAATAGAGATTTTTATCATAAAATAAATTTTTTTTTTGTTTTATTTATATATTTATTTACACCATGTTTAATTTTGACCACTATATAGTGTATTTGAAGCAAAATGTATTGGAAAAAATTCTATATAACTGTTAATAAATTTTAGCAAGCACAACAAAAGTACAATCACACAAGAATACAAAAATTTACGTGCAAAACCTTTTCTTCTTGGAGGGAAAAATCACGGGACAAGTTCTGAATAATTTGACAATATTAAATAGAGATTACAACACTTAGAGATACAACTTGAACAAAGAAAACACTTTTTTTTTCTTTTTATTTACTACTCTTTTTCCCACTATATATCTCTCACAATTCTCTCTCTCTCTCTCTCTCTCTCTCTCTCTCTCTTGTTGTCACTCACGCACTTCTTCAAGACTGCACTTAATCCTCACTTTCTCTGGGACTTCTCTTCTCTCTTCTCCAAATGGCCAAATGGCCTTACTTTATATTTCTTCATCCTTTTCTTCCTTCAACGTGTCTCACAAGTTTACCATCACATCTTCATTTATGTGGCTTGACTTTTGTACATCACTTCATAAATGTTGCTGGACTTCTGTAGATCATTATAGGGCAAAATTTGCTCAACAGTACATTTTTTGGAAAAAATTCGGTGGCTAGCACGCGTTTAAAGTTATTTAGTAAGTTTGATTGTTTTTTGAAAATCGAGTTTGTAAAACTTGAGTTTCAACCCAAAATCGAGTTTCTCAAACTCAATTTACGCCTAACCTTGATTTAAAAAAAAAAAAAAAAAAAGGGGTGGAACTTGAGTTTACTAAACTCGAGTTCCATGCTTTAAAAAAAAATAACCCAAGTGGAACTCGAGTGTAGAAAACACAAGTTCTATTATTATTATTTTTTTAAATGGAACTCTAGTTTACTAAACTCGAGTTCCACCTTTTTTTTTTAATCAAGGTCAAGTGTAAATCGAGTTTGAGAAACTCGATTTTGGGTTGGAACTCGAGTTTCACAAACTTGATTTTCAAAAAACAGTCCAACTTACTAAATAACTTCAAACGCGTGCTGTCTATCTAATATTTTTTTGAAAAAATGCTGTTGAGCAAATTTTTCCATCATTATAGAGAAAAAGATGAATCCAATTCTTCTCTTTTGGTCAAGCTACTCCAACAAAACCCATTTCACTTTGCTGACTTCTCAGCACTTGTCCAACAAGCTCATTTAATGAGCTAAGCAAAAGGATCGGCTGGACATGTGGGTGTCGGCACCCAACAAAATGGAGAAAAATTATGAAAAATTTTGGTGTCACAAACTAGTGCATAACTTTATCCACAATTCGTCTATGTGTCGAATTGTCGTTGGTGGAAGGGTGACTGACCATCACTCCTCTACCAACCACAACTTGCCACATGGGCGAATTGTGGACAAAATTGTGCACTAGTTTATGGCACTAGATCTTCTCAAAAATTATTAAAATAGATTAAGGAAGAAGACAGAGAAATGAGCATCTACAGTTTCGTAATAGCAATATTATTCACACCCAAAGAAGCCTCTTAACTTCCGATAAAAAATAAAAAAATAAAAAAAGCCTCTTAACTTATTCGGTAAACAAAAACAGTCATATGGATTTATTTACAATTATTAATCTCTCTGTCTCTATATTTTAATCTTGAAATAATGGCTTTGTACACCACAAAGTCATGGAGCTTATAATCTAGAATGCTTTAAGTTTGAGCTTTACTGTTATGCATTCTTACTGCCTTATGTATGAAATATGTCACAAGAATTCATAAGTTCTGCCTTTTGAATTAATTTTTAGACTTTCTGAATCTAACCATGATAAATTGTTTACAAACACTGATCATGACAAAAATCAAAATTTTTCTCCTTTTTACGAGGTAAGGTTTGAATTTCATTATCCGTATTGAGATAATATGATCTACTTTCTTACTATATAGCCTAATTGTAGATTTAATCACATCATTTTGACCATTGAAACTAATGTTTATACTAAGAAACACAAATCGAATGCAAATAAAACTTGGTACATTATATGAAAATTCCAAAATTATGCAATAATGATAACAATTTATTTACTTATCTTAAATAAATTATATCACATATAAGTTCATTTACAAAATTGTGCAACACACGAGACTTCAAATTATACACATATATAGAGGGTTTGGAGGACTATCTTAACCCTTTAAATTCTTTTAAACTTTCCCCTTCCTAAAAAAAATTCAAAACAACTCTCTACTCCCTTTCTTGCTTCTCCATCTAATTCTAAACACTGGATTGAGGGATAAATTTTGTAATCAGAAGCCAACAGAGTACAATGGAGGAACTGTATTAGTTGTAAGAAAATGATAAATCATTTGTTATTGATTTCGATTATCAAGATATCCACCAGCTATAACAACTGTTGGTTATTGACTAGTTGCTTATATAATTGTAACATTGTTAGACCTGCATAACATTCATGCACAAGATGCATGAGACTATTTTGTACCAAAATATTGTCTCCTCTTTGGAAATTTTAGAGAGAAACTTATATCCACGAACGAAATTTTCGTGAAACACGAGGGTGGAAGATTCTATGGTTCTAGAACTTTTTTTTCAGATAAACCAAGGTTCTGTAAACTGATTTTTGTGGTGTAAAAAAGCTGAAGAAGGAAGAAGGAGACATGTATAAGCATTTTTCTAACGATAACACTAATAACACTGACTTGCGATTGAATAACGACCACATTGTTGCAACATTGAATAATCACCATCTGTTTCCCAATGGATAGCTACCAGTATACCACAAGATTCTAAACTATGTTCTTGTCAAACAAATAAATCAAACGTACAAAGAGACACTGATCTGAGAATAGCCATTTGACTAATGGATTGTGTCGCATCTGATGAATACCATATTTTAGGTAGCGATCGTGTGAAAGCAATCAATACGTGTTGGATAGGTCAAGAAAATGAACATATTTCAATATCAACAAAGTACTGATATATCATTTCGGAAGTATTTTTATTTATATATTAATTTTTATATAGCCTAAATTATACTGTTTGTTTTTAATGTTTAAGATTATTTTTATTTTGACTCTTTATGTTTTAAATTTTCTTTTTGGTTTTTTATGTTTAATTCATTTTCATATTGACTTATTTTGTTTCAAAATTTTCATTTTGCTCATTTATGTTTGATTTTTTATATTTCAAAACTTTTCTTTTTGTGAAGGACCAAAAAGAAAAACGAATTAAACATAAATAGTTAAACATATAACTGAATTAATCATGAAGAGAAAAAATAAATATTTTGATAAGTATAGGGTCAAAATAAGTAAACTTAACCCATCTAACCCTAGTTAACTACACCACCTATTAAAAAAATAAAAAATAAAATAAAAACTAAAACCCCAAAAAAGTCTATATGTATGATCTTTCTCTCTCTCATGGACTTCTCTCTCTGTAAAATGTAACCCAGAACCAAGCTCCAACCGATCACCTATAGCCTCCTATCTCCACCAGGGATGTCAATACCGTACCGGAGGACGTACCGGTTTGGCCACCGGTACGATATATTTCGGATACTGGTCAATACCGGTGTACCGTTTCGGGTTTACCGCTATTATATATATATATATATATATATGTATGTATGTATGTATGTGTCTGTGTATATATATATTATAATAAATATAAAAGTTTACCATAAAACATTTCCTCAATTCAGAACTAATTATTCATGGTTTTAGACTTTAGTATCAATTAAAAGGGAAAAAAAAAAAATAGAAAGCTTAAAAGTTACCATTGCATACTAAGAAAACAAATAATCATAATAAGTTAATGCAAATAAGTTACCATTCTGTCCTAACAAAAATTCAAAAATTACAAAACTTAAAAAAAAAAAAAAAAAAAATTTCTGTACCGGCCGGTACGCCCGGTACTGGCCGGTATTGCCCGAAATTGGCCGGTACGGCCGGTATTTTTTCCGGTACGAAACATGGGGATCGAGTGTATCAGATTGCTGGCCGGTATGGTATATTCCGACCGTACCGGCCGGTACGGTACGGAATTGATAACCTTGATCTTCACCGTCGGCTGGCCAACCCAAAGTAGTCTGGGGGCTTCATTTCCTATTAGTGGTTCATCAAGCTCTATGGTAGTTGAGATCCTTGATTCTGATATAGTTCCTGCTCCATCAGGGTACCAGCAAGGTTCTTCCAAAGAACATGATAGACTTGAAGATGATTTGAAATGGACAGGTGAAGCCCAAAATTTTGGGGAAGGGACAAGGGTTGAGAATGAGAGGGTACAGAAAGGAGTGGATAAAGGGAGAAGTTGCTCTAGTACCTTCAGGAATGATGGAGGGGAAAAGGAACTTGAGCTTACTGGGTTTAGGATGGCCGGCCAGCGATGGAGATAGTACAGGATTTGAGGTGGTGGGCCGACGGTGGAGATAGTAGTGGATTTAAGGTTGGTCGGCGGTGGAGACAGAGGGTTTGGGATGGCCACCGACGGTGGAGACAGGAGGGTTTGGGACCGATGGGAGCTGGGTTTCTTCGTTGATTTTGGAGCTCCTCGGCAGCTTATCTCTAATAGTTGACCCAATGTCTGGGTTTCTTCGTTGAGAGAGAGTGAGAGAGATTATGTTTTGGTTGTTTTGGTTTTTTAGGTTTTTAGTTTTTATTTTTTATTTTTTTAATAGGTGGTGTAGTTCAATAAGGTTTGTTGAGTTAAGTTTACTTGAGTAATCATGTGCAATGCACATGCTATTTTTACACATGTCATTTTATTAGAGCAGTTTGTAGCCTTATGCTACAATTGGTTTTGTAGCTAAACTTTGTCTTTCTTAGAGAACCTTTTGATGAAGAACACATGCCTTTTTTTTTAAGTTAGACTAGGGACCTCTTCAATTTAAAGTTGGTTATCTTTTTATACTCATTCCAAGGAGTATATTTGTTCATCAAAAAATATCTATTTCACCAAACACACACCAAGAAGAAAAAAAAAAAAAAAAAAAAAAAACTAATAAGTTTATCTATCACTCTTATTATCAAATAAATAAAATAAAAATAAAAATAAATCCAGACGAATAATAATTAAATAATAAAAATAAAATGTGTGTGGGCCATATTAAATCTCATAAAGGAGATAATTTTATATCACATGCTTTACAAATGATAAAGACAAATGTCATCTTTCAATAAAACATAGGTTACTTATGTAATCGTAAGTTATTTGTAACACCTGCAAAACATTCATGCACAAGATGAGAATTTTGTACGAAAAAAATTGTCTCCTTCTTGAAATTTTAGAAAGAAACTTATATCTACTAATAAAAATTTTCATGAAACACGAGGGTAAAAGAATCTAGGTTCCATGAACCTTCTTTTTATTTTTCTTTTTTTATTTTATTTATTTATTTTTTTCAGATAAACCAAGATTTTATAAACCCATTTTTGTGATGGAAAAAAGCTGAAGAAGGAAGAAGGAGACATGTTTCAGCATTTTTCTAACGATAACAGTAATAACACTGACTTGTGATTGAATAACGACCACATTGTTGCAACATTGGCAAGGACGTAATTCTATATTGGCCAACGGTTCCTCCAGGGGCGGCTTGATGCATTTGGGGGTCTAAGGTAAAA
Source organism: Quercus parvula (assembly GCA_030820535.1). NCBI lineage: Eukaryota > Viridiplantae > Streptophyta > Magnoliopsida > Fagales > Fagaceae > Quercus > Quercus parvula. The sequence continues at coordinate 3,737,595 of JAUAME010000008.1, read as the reverse complement.
ATTGACCATCTTGTTTGAGATGCAAAATTACTACTAATTAACATGAACTACGTAGAATTTTTTCTTTTTTTAAAAATTTTATAGACAGAAAAAATTTGACAAAATTTTTCATACTTGTTGATGTGGAAAATTGATAGTAATAAGTAAAACAATGATATTAGTGGTAGGCTTAAATGAAAACTAGTAAAAGTTTGCTAACTAAACTCTTATTATTATTCTTATTTTTTTTAGAAGTGCACATTCACAATATTTTTTACAACAAATCCTAAATTTTAAGCTACTTTTTGTTTTCTATTTGAAAATATCACTATAATTATTTTTTTTGCCATTAACAATAGGTTGTAACAACCTGGTACTTAGCATTAATTGTAAAAGTATTGTGAAAAATATTGTGAATGTTGCATTTTTCTTTATTTTTTATTTTTTTTTCATCTAGTAAAACAAAATTATTTTATTTATTGATTATAAATAACCCTATTGGTTAAAATTTGGGGGCCTTTTTTTTACTTGGGGCCTTAGGCGATTGCATTTTTTGCTCCACCATTCAGCCGGCCCTGGGTTCCTCAATAATTTGTAATAAATTGTATGTTTATTAATTATTTTTGTATATCAAATTTAAAAGTTTTAAGAATTTGGCCTTCAACAAAAGTAAATTGGCCCCCTCTTAAAAAAAGTAGTCTGCAATTTTTAAAAAGTTATAGTATCTCAAAATTTTCAAATTTTACAAATGCCTACTCAAATAGTCAAATTTATTATATTTTTATGAATATAATAAATAGAAAAGTATTTAGTGGTTCTAATACAATTTTATTTTTTTATTGAAGAATATAATACAATTCTTTTTAAAGTATGTGGCAAAAGAAAATTCATTGTCGAATCCAAAGAAAAATATCTATTTAATATGAGTGATAAAATATTGCCCAAGGAGTTTTAGCTTTGTCAACTAAGTTTCAACAATGTACTTTCGGATTATGTGTTAATATGCTTGGTATTTATAATTTTCTTGACTAATCAATTTTTTTTTTTTAAATTTATTGTTGTAGTTTAGTTTGTTGATCTTTGAGACAAGAAAGAGTGCAAAGTCATATCTCTTAAAAGGAAAATTGAGTTTAAGAGATTTTGCTTTATAAGTAAGTTTTTTGAGAGACTAAGGGTATGTTTGGTATACTGAATGTAGATTACATTAGGAATATTAATCTTTATTATTGGGAATAGAAGACATTGTAATGAAATAATTATTACTATTCATAAGTTTGGTTGTTACATATAGAAAACTTGTAAAAGATGATGTATAAGAAAACTTTATATTTTTGGAAATATATTAATTTTAAAAACTATTATATACAGTAAGGAATAACTATTACATCCATTTTAAAGAGGAATAACTATTCTTCAATTCAAAGAATAGTTATTCCAATGTAATAACTAATCCATGTAATAAAGATGCAATCAAATGACCAAATTGATATTGTATATGAATAACTATTCCATTACCCGTGAACAATGTAAGAGGTGCTGGTCCCAAAAAAAAAAAAAAATGGCAAAACACAGAAACGCGAACGCCAAAACGTGTTCCAAATGAAGCTTAATTGGAATGATAGTTTTCTAAAATGATTCTTGATTGGTGTATTGACTATTACTTTTGATATTTGTGGGTCAAATAATGGTTCTGTATATTTGGGATTAAGTGTATTGCACAAGTTTGTTAGTTATAGTGAGTGAAAAATGAAGTTCTTTTTTCCTTTTTTTTTTTAATTTAAATTAAAAATTTTAAGAGGTCAAAAGTTTCAAACCTATAATTAATAAATAAGCTAAAAAAATTATAGATACTGTATGAGTGCTTAATTTTAATTTAATTTTTATATAAAAATTCATAAATTATATCTAACAAAATATTTTAAAAAACTGTTAATTTTTTCAAGAAAATTATCAAACGTATGCCTATTTTTTTTATAAGTTTTTTGAGACATTGATCACAATGATAGTTTCTTAAAATAATTATTCATTTGTGTTTTAAAATGCATACATAATAATGTGTGAGCATAGGTGTGTACATAAACACGCTTTAAATTTCATACTATTTCATTTTGGTCTTCGAAGTCAGACCCTCAAGTATAGATTTCTAGCTCTGTCCCTGACCACCAAATTCTAGCCTTTCAATCATCAAGAACCAAAATCCTACATTAATCCAAACTGTGTTCCTAACATATGCGAACAAAAAAATATCAAAACAAAAGAAAAGATCAAGACATGCACACAAGAACACATGATAATGATATATATATATATATATATATATATATATATATATATATATTTATTTATTTATATATAAAAGCACCATTCTTGTGTGAATACTGAAATTACCAAAGCGCACCAATTACCCCAATAGTTGTTCGGATGCATAGAACTACACGCGGATCAAGTTCAAGTTCGATGCACACACATTCTATCATGTTAATTGCACGATTTAAACGTGAATGATGGACTATTTCTTTGACATGATTAAGTTCATTTCCATGTGCCTAGTCCGCTATTTGGGTCCAATAATGCAAAGCAATAATGTCGCATGTACTAATTGAGAGTTTCAATCTATTGGTGTGAGTGCTGTAGCTTGCGTTTTGCTTTAATGAAATTCATCTGCTTCATAAAATAAATAAATAATGTGGCATATACATTTTTATTAGACAAAACAAAAGAAAAAATCAGTTGAAATACGTTGAATTTTTTGGCTTGGATTGGATTATATAAGTAATAGTTGCATAAACATGTACTAAATTCAATGGAATGGTTGTAATACATCAATCTAGGCTATATAAAAATTAGTTAATTCTTATAGATATAGTGCAGATATGGTTAGTGATTTTCTCAAGTTATCCTAAATTATGTCAAGGTCTACATAGTAACATGCATGGTAACAACTTGTGTCTCAAGGCTGGCTCAACAACTTTAGGGGTCTAAGACGAAAACTTTAAGTAAAGCCTTTTCTAATATGTAAATATTATTTAACTAAATAATATTTATTTTCATTATTATCTTTTTGTTGTATAATTTCATTCTCTTCTAATTCTTTTTTGAATGATTTTTTGTTCATTTTCTGTTGTGTTTTGTTTAATACTAGTAACAAAGATCATTTTTGAGATTCATTTTATTTTTTGAGTTTTTTCTTTTAAGTTTTTTATATCCATTTTCTAATAGACATTTATAATTAAGTAATATTTCTAAATAAACAAAAAAAAAATGATTTCTAATAAAAAATTATAATTTAACTAAAATAAAATTTAAAGTATAGAATAATAGAACCTAATGTATCATAAGTAAGATCGCAACTTTACTAAATAACGTGATCACTTTATACTCTAAATATGCGCAAATAAAAATTTATTTATCATATAACTTAATAAATTAGTACTAAATAAATTATTCTAAAAGGATAACTAATAAAAGTATACCTAAACAATACAAATTAAATATACAATTAGAAATTGGATAAAAATAAAAACAAAAAAACAAATGGGTTGATGTGATATTACATCAACCCACGTGATAATGCCATAATGGATAGTAGGATAATGACACATAAATTGACATAATTTTTGTCATAACTCGCAATGTGATGAGTTATAAGTGATAGAGTTGTTATGGTGGATTCATGTGAGGACGCACCTCTATTACGCATAACTCGACACATGACAAATTGTAGTAAAAGTTATGCCAAATAAAAAGGTACCTAATCTATAATAGTGTGTCAGCTGGTTTTGTGGGGATTAAAAAAAAGGATAAAAATTGGAAAGAAAGAGAAAAAAAAACTAGATGAGATTTGCAATCTCAGTTTTACTTTTGCTTTTAGAAAAAGAAGAAAGGGAGATGAATGCTACCATCTACCACCACACACTCTTGGCGTGATGGTCACTTCATAAGTATAAGTGTTTATGAGGTGTGGGGGGTAAGGATCAGGATTCAAGTTTTCAGAAAAGAGCTTTATACACATATACACTTAAATTAGACTATAGTAAAATTTTTATCTTGTATATAAAAATAAATAAATAAATAAAATGCAAGAAGCCACCTGGAGATCAAAGCAAGCACGCCACATCGTCCACCTAGATAAGTAGCTACTACCAAGAAAGCTTAACAAGAAAAAGATCAAGATGGAGAACGCTAAGGTGAGTGGTGAGAAAAATATGGAATTAAATTTTTTTCTTCAAGAATTAAGATGGAAAGATAGTGAGAATGATTTGTTTTTTTGGGCCTTTTTTTCTTAGAGGTAAATAGTCCCTCTTTTGGTAGATTTCAAGAGGTAAATGTTAGATTTAATGAATTTGTCTGGTCTTAATTTAGATTTTAATTTTGTTACGTGTGTTTTGTCTAATTTTAATTTTGTATCAGTGGTGGCCTTTTTTTGGCCAACAAAAGGGCCTTATTATTATTATAATATTTTTTTATATATATATTTTGGGGGGGGGGGGGGGGGGGCGGGGGGATGAAGGGCCTCAATCAAAAGAAGGGTTTTTTTCATCTAGAGGCATTAGCTTGTGTTGATTTGAACATTTTAATATATGGGCCCAGTTAATACATTAATCATCACTTTTAGGAAATTTTTTATGTGAAATTGAAAAGGTTGTAAAAAAAAAAGTTATCACTTTTTCGTTTTTTCATAAAAAGTTTCCTAAAACAGTTTATATAAAAAGTTTCAATTATAACTTGATACTTTGGATTGTATAGATAAATTTGCATTGGATTATTTGAGTATAAAAATCATGGACAAAGTTTAGTTACAAAATTTATTGTAATTTAAGGTTACAACTTCACTCAATATCATTAATATTACTATATATTTCAAAATTTTAATTATTGGATTGCACATTCATTATGCTCTTAATACACATATCAAATTTTATACCAATTAGATATTATTTACTATATAATTTATAAGATTATATTTTATACATAATTTTAAATTATAAAGACTTGCAATTTAAACAATATATTGATAACATAGCTCTGATCTTTAATTTTTTAGAAATTTTGTAAGTATGAAAGATGTAAGAAGAAAATGTAATCTAATAGTGAATTTGTCAAAATTCACATCTGTTAGGTTCTAAAGACTTAGGTTTTTATGTATTTAGAACTCTAATTTGTATTGTTGGCAAACCATGATAAAAAAAATGTATTTAGTTTATTTTAGACTTGCTCAAAGTTGGTTTACTGTTGTAAAGTTGGATTAAATTATTGCAGGATTAAAAAAACTGTTTCAGCCTTTTTTGATTGATTAAAGCTTAGGCTCGATCAATCGAAAATTGGGTCTGACGTTTTTTTTCTGCAAATTTCCAACTCAGCCCTATGTTATTTAAAACGTTTTGGGTTTCTAATTTGTCCTAGGTATAAAAGGCAAACCCTAGCCACGTTTTAGTGTTGCTCACATTGCAGTTTATGTGAATCTCTTGGGAGATCTTTGAGGAGCTTTCCTTCACATAAATTTAGGGTTTTCAAGGAGAAGAAATTTTCTACACCTTGATAATCAATCCAGTTGCTGCCATTGAAGCCTAAAGAAACACAAGCGGGTGTGCTTGTACCTTGTGGTGAATCCAAGAAAGAAGGAGTCCGTGGATTCGGGACTTGCACGTGGTCGTGTCAGTAAGTTCTACTAGTGGGTAGCAATAAAAAGTCGAGCGTGAGGGCTTGTAAGTCTTATTGTATGAACTTCGATTCTTTCAAGATAGTGGATTCAAGTTTACCTTGAGGATAGCTAGGTTAAATTCTCCCCAGGTTTTTACCGGTTTGGTTTCCTGGATGATCATATCTTGTGTCTTTTATATTTCCACTACTTTACATGATATGATTGTTTGTTTGTGATAACCTAGATCTGTTTAATTTGACTAAGTAACAACTTGGCTAATTACCTAGGTTAATCCAATTGTGGTTTTAAGGCTAGGGGTCTAAAAACTGTCAACTTCTAATAAAAAGATATTGAGTAAAGTTGTAACTAGACGTGGCAAAACGGGTGGGTTAGGTTCGGGTCTAGTTAATCGGGTTTGCGGGTCAATCGGATTGTGGGTCAAAAGGAGTTATTTTTAAACGGGTCAATTGAGTTGCGGGTCGAGTCGGGTCACAGGACGGGTCAAGTTGACCCATATTTTTCAAACAAGGTTTTTTTTTTGAAATAGATCGATGCAATCTGTCAATTGTTTCTGAGTTCCTTAACTGTGATTAGATTCTCACTGGTGATACTGTTACCACTTACTAATTACCACTAAATACTTGATACCCAAATTTGGTGCAACTCTTATTCCAGTTTTCTAGAAGCTAATCTTGTTATAATTTTCGATCTATTAAAAGTAGGAAGAGAAAATGAAGGTAGCAAGTAAAAAATGACAAACTATAATGAAGTACATAACATATTAAGTAAAGAAGAATAAATAAATATTTTATAAGAATTAAACCTCAATCTCAATTTATTCAACGTTGGTAGACGTGGCAAAACGGGCGGGTTGAGTTGGGTCGGATTGGGTCAATTGGGTCATTTTTAAATAGGTCAATCGGGTTGCGAGTCAAACGGATCGGGTTAGAAAATTCTGACCTATTTTGCCATGTCTAGCTGTAACCTTAGATTATAACAAATTTTGAAATTAAACTTTGTTGAAAATACATAAGTACGTATAAAGTCCCACAAAGTAAAGATGTTCTAGGTTGAATTGGCTTACATAAGCCATTACGATAAGTCTCAATTATAAATGGAATAGCCTTTTTGGTGTTTAGGTTGAGTCATGTGACACTAATATTACTCTATCTGTCTCACTTTTTTTGTCATCTATTCCATTTTGAGATGTCCCAAAATATTGTCCTGTTTCTAAAAATAAAAGTCATTAATTTACTAATGTTCCTATTATGTCCCTATTAATTTACTAATTCAATTTTTTAATAAATTTTTTTAAGGGTAGTTTTGAAAACTTATATATTTTTAAAAGGTAGACAAGATAATAAATGATGTTCCCTTAAAAAATTTTACTTTTCAAACATGACAAAAAAAAGGGGACGAAGGGAGTATTATACTACTATAAATTCAATCTCATATTACTCTTCATCCTAGGATCTCAAGACCACAATGGAGTCTTTTTCTGATATGCAAACAATTTTAGGACTTCTTGCTTTCATAGCAATCTGCAGTGTCTTAAAAATCACATCAAAAAACAAGAGGGGTTACACCAGATGCATGGGAATCCCTGAACCATCCGGGGCATTACCATTTATTGGCCACCTCCATCTTCTAGGAGGCGAAATGCCAATTGTCCGAACTCTTGGGGCCATGGCTGATAAACATGGCTCATTCTTCTCACTCAAAATGGGTCTCCACCGAATGTTGGTGGTGAGTAGTTGGGAGATGGTAAAGGAATTCTTAACTACCAATGATAGAACTTTTGCTACGAGGCCAAGCAGAGCAATAGGAAAATACATGTTCTACAATAATGCTATTTTAGCACTTGCACCATATGGGGAGTATTGGCGTGATGTGAGAAAGATGGCCACTCTTGAGCTTCTTTCAAACCATCGGCTTGAAAAGCTAAAGCATGTACGGTTCTCAGAAGTGGAGTCTTTGATTAAAGACTTGTACTTGCTTTCTACAGTAAACAAAGTGGTGACTATTAATGAGTTGTTTGAGCACATGACCTTCAATATCAGCCTCAGGATGATTGTTGGTAAGCGATTTTCCATTGTTTGTGAAAGAAACAGTGAGGCTTCTCGTTTCCATAGCGCCATTAAAGATTCTCTATATCTTAGTGGCGTGTTTGTCTTGTCGGATGCCATTCCATACCTTGAATGGATGGACTACAAAGGGTATTTAGGTTCCATGAAGAGGACTGCTAAGGAACTTGACTCAGTGCTTCATATCTGGCTTGATGAACATCTCCAGAAACAATTAGAGCAGAAGAGTAATGGCGAAAGCGATTTCATGGACGTGATGCTATCAAGCCTTGATGAGGATGCTGTGATTTCTGGGCATACACGTGATGTTATCATCAAGGCAACTGCACTGGTATGTAGGAAAACTAATTGGTATTCTCAGAGTACTATGACTTGGTATTTTCTCTTTCCACATAAATGGTGAATCTTCCACTAATATGTGAGAAGAAGAAATACCACATCATGTTCTCATTACACTTCTTATCATTATTAGTAAGTAAAAGCCAAATTAATTTGGAGAATTATTCGGGACTCTACTAGTTCATGGAAAAGGATCAAGGACATTTATGTCTTGTCCGTTTTGTCTAGTTTATTGTTCATATTAAATTTATAGAAATTTAGTGGTATAACGGACAAAATGAACAAGACTTGAAACAGAGAGGATCTTGTTTTCTATTTCATGACATGCAAATAATATGTATATACTTTGATTTTCCTTTAAGAAAACGAATCTACAAGCTATTTACCAATAGCAACAGAATGACTTTCGTTAAAGAAAGCCAACCGATAAACTTTTTACCTTGCAATGTATTAGAAAGTTTAAATGTTTAATACAATATTTTTTTAAAATATAAAAATTTTAATTATAATAGTTATTAATAGACATTTATTATATTTGTATACTCCCTTTGTTCCACTTTGTTTGTCCTCTATTCCATTTTGAGATGTTCTAAAATATTGTCCTATTTCTAAAAATAAAAGTCATTAATTTACTAATATTTCTATTATATCCTTATTAATTTACTAATTCAAATTTTTGATAAATTTATTTAAGGGTAGTTTTGGAAACTTATACATTTTTAAAAGGTAAACAAGACAATAAATGATGTTCCCTTAAAAAGTTCGACTTTTCAAATAGAACAAACAAAGTGGGACGGAGGGAGTATAAAACTATATATTATAAAATTAGACATTTATTAAGATTGTGTGTGTGTGTTTTTTTTTTTTTGATAAGTATTAAGACTATGTTTGTGTATGATGCCATATGTTTTACCATTTAAAAAATATATATTATTTCCCATCAAAAAAAAAAAAAAAAATATATATATATATATATATTATTTGATAAGATTCTAATGGTGGGCTTACATATAGAATAGAATTTAAATAGAATTAATAAATATTAATGATGTGAGAAATGTAAAGCCTCAACTCCTTATGTGGCGTAATAGTATGAGGCTATCAAAAAAATCATAACACTACAGTTTTATATAGATTGTATATATAGTAGATTATGGATCCAATTAATGAGCATTGGATCATATTAGAGAAAGTTGAGTTTTTTTTTTTTTTTTTTTTTTGTTTTTTTTTTGTTTTATATATATATATATTAATTGCAATCAACTATTTTTTGTCTTCTTTTTCACCCTCCCCCCCACCCCCCCCCCCCCCCCCCCCCCCCCCAAAAAAAAGAAGAAGAAAATCTATCTTATCTTGGAGAGTCACACAACATGCAATTAAACAAAATTTTGATAATCATCAATTAAAAAAATTTGTTTTTTATTTATTTATTTTATTTATTTTTATTTTTTAACTTTTATTACTTTTCAATACTGTGAAATCCACTTAATTCCTTTTCAATGATTGCAATCAAACACCTTTTAATATAAGCCAAACAAATACGGATAGGATAGACTTTCAAAGTTACAGAAGGTCATGAAATTATTGTCCTTTTGTTTTTCTTAGAGATTTTTTTTACCCCCCTTGAAATTATTGTCCTTTGCTTTTGGAATTTGAGCAAATGGTTTAAGATTGTCATTGGATAATTGGGCGGTTGATGAGAGAGAGCCGAAGCATGGGGACCCAAATAAAATACGAAACAACTTTTAATTGATAATCTAAGGGGAACTAAAAACAAGAAAGATATATGACAGATTCTAGGAATTACTCACTTGAGGATAGAGAATTACATATTCTCAACGTGAATAAGAGTGACTATTTTATGCTGTTATGTTAGTATAATATTTTTATTTTGTTGTAGTTGTTATTATCTATTTGTTATTATTTTTATAAAAATATTTAAATTAAATAAAAAAATTTAAGCATGGTACTAAATTAGCCCATACAACCACACTTATCCATATATAAATAATACATTAAATGTCTACTTAGCTAATTAAATGCTTGAACAATTATTACATCTACTTTATTTTTTTCTTAAATCACTAACTTTATAACAAACAGTTATTATAACATGATAACAATGTACACACATGTAATAATATTTTCTAATTATTAAATTATATAAAATTATATTATATTTATACCATACATGCACACATTCATACAAATAAGATTATAACAAAATAAAAAAAATAACACACACAATCAGTATTAAACACATACTTATACACATATAATATAAATTTATAATAAATAGAAAAGCTTACAAACACTCATTTTTTATTTTTAGAGTCGAAAATGCTGAGATAGTCAGATAGAGAAAAGAGATGAAGAGAGAGAGAGAGAGAGAGAGAGAGGGAGGTATGTGATCTGTGTAGTTGTTTGACTTTAGGCTGTGCTGATATGTGATTAGGTGTGCAAGATTTAAGATAGAGTGTGCAAAAATATTTTTGAGGGTAAATAAACTAATAAAAAAAATATTATATATATTAAAAAATTTTTGAAGTTAGGGGCCAGGGAGTTTAATTGAACCCCCTAGTTCCGCACCTGCTGTCACCAGAAACTTACTAGAGAAACACTAGAAAATGGTTGAAATTCACTCTAAAATTATCCTCACAAGGACTAAGCTTTATATAACAATAAATAAAACTCCTAAAAACATAAATTTAAAGTAAATTAAATGAGTTTATCTTGGAAATAATCCTTTTTTGGGGGGGGGGGGGGGTACTCTAGGTCTAGGATACACTCGAACTTCATAATATTTATTATTTTGTGCCCAAACCCTTTTCTCTCTTCAATTTATTTATTTATTTATACATACGTACGATGATAGATATACTAATATAAATATCAGAAGTTTGGTACCTTGATAATTCAATTAGTTTAGGAGGGCAAAATAAATAAGTAAAAAGTTGACAAGCCTGTGGCATGAGGTCCACCTAAAACAAAATTCTATTTTTATGTTTGTGTGTGTGTTTTATATGCAACTAAAATCCTTTAATAAACAAAAAATCTTTCCTCATAAGTAGAAAATTAATGACAAACTAAGAAATAAAAGTATAAGCCTTTAAGAAAAATTACCCATTTATTTTTATTATGAATTAATTTCTTGCATATATGTGTATACATGTGTGTAGTGGCGGAGCCAAAAAATTTCTTTTGGGGGGCCAATTTAAATCTAACAAAATTATTAAAGGAAGAATTAGGGTTTTGTTAGCATTTGGAAGAGCCATGGGCTGAGGAAATGGGCTAGATGAGATTTTTTTATCATACTAAATTTATTATTTTTGGGTATTTTGTATCAATTTAGCTTGATTGGGTTTGACTTTTATTGGACTAGTTAAAAAATTTGTGCAGCCAATTATAAAATCTAATTTTTCAAGGGGGGCTAGTGATAAATTTTTTTGTCTAATTTGTGATTTTTTTAATAGTGTTATAGGAAATTTTAAAAAGCCAAGGGGGCCATGGCTTCCCCCAGCCCCCCCTTGGCTTCGCCAGTGCATGTGTGTGTGTATATATATCATATGAATTCTTATTATGCAAAATGTATTTGTAGTTACAGTTTCTATGCAAATATACATAATAATTATCCATATGCAAATTTGTTTTTAATACTCTCTGATCTCTCTCTCTCTCACACACACACACACACAAATGATTTGGAAGGGTAATAAAAAATTGATAAAGAAATAATGCATTAATAAAATTTAGTTTAAAATAGATAATCTGATGTGAATGTTTTTTGAAAAGTGATTATGTAAAATAATAATAGAAGTAGGTTTACGCTAAAATATTCAGAAATTTTTGTACGAACTAATGAAAATACTCTAAGAAACTTAAATTAGACAAAATCTAATAAAAAGAAAACTTAAATATATTGACACTGCAATAACACACAAATATGTGCAGTTTTATAATTTCCTTTTATTAAATGAAAATTCAACTTAACTTTTCAATTTTTTCTGTTGCAATATTTTTGTTGTGTCCACAACATTACTCAATTAAAAATAATTTTTTTCTTAATACTATAATTTTTATTGTATCCATAGCATTACTCCTATTAACAATTTAACTTAACTCAAATTTTTTGTTGTTGCGTTTTTGTTGTTTCCATTGCATTATTTTTTTTATTACTATAACTTTGTTTACACCTATTGGTCTTTGTAACTTTATTTTAGGGTGTTTATCTTTTTAGGGCATTCATTTTTTATTTATGGTACACAATATATATATATATATATATATATATATATAACTTTTTTTGAAGGCCAAGGTTTTGACATTTGAATGCCAAAGCCTTGTAACTGAATTAGCACCTCCCTATGCATAAAGTGCTTGGGGGTCTAGGGGGAAAAATGTTCGAGCTACGTGATTAGTAGTATGTTGTAATTATCTCTAAAAAAAAAAGTTCATTTGAACACCCTAATCATAATGTAGTGTGCAATTATAACTGAATTAGCACCTCGATCCCTATGCATAAAGTGTTTGGGGTTCTAGGGGAAAAAATGTTTAAGATATGTAATTAGTAGTATGATGTAATTATCTCTAAAAAAAGGTTCATTTAAACACCCTAATCATAATGTAGCGTGCAATTGCCTAGAACTGAACTCAAAAGAAAATGATAAATGCCAATAGATCATAATGTCAAGAAAAATGCTAAAACTAATAGTAATTTTACTACAAAAGGCTCAAGAGCCTAATATGATCATGAAAATGATTATTGCTCTTTCTATACAAAGATACTATATTAGCTTTGAGTAATTCCATTAGACTTTTTGTGTGTGCAGGTTCTCATAATTACAGGCTCCGAAAGCACATCTATTACACTAACATGGGTACTGTCCCTACTTTTAAACCACCCATGTGTGCTAAAGGCTGCCCAAGAAGAGATAGACTTGCACGTTGGGAAAGATAAATGGGTGGAAGAATCTGATATTAGGAACTTAAACTACCTTCAAGCCATTGTTAAGGAAACTTTACGCCTATACCCGCCTGGTCCTGTCACAGGACTGCGTGAAGCTATGGAAGATTGTAATGTTGGTGGCTATTATGTTCCTAAGGGCACTCGTTTGATCATCAATATATGGAAGCTGCAACGAGACCCACGTGTGTGGTCGAACCCATCTGAATTCAAACCAGAGAGGTTTATGACAACACATGCAAATGTTGATGTTAGGGGTCAAAATTTTGAGTATATTCCATTTAGTTCTGGTAGAAGGTCATGCCCTGCAATCACATTCGGCATGCAAGTTGTTCATTTGGCACTGGCTCGTTTGCTTCAAGGATTTGATATCATGACTGTGGGTGGTGCAGAGGTGGATATGCGTGAAGGATCAGGACTTGACTTACCAAAGGTAGATCCACTAAATGTTATTCTCAAGCCTCGTCTTCCTATGGAGCTCTACTAATGCCTTTGAAGCTACTTCTTTGTGAAGGTTACTTAATATTGTGAAATATGCATGTCTTAGTTGAAGTGTTAAATAAAGATTTGGCTATATCTTTATCCTTATCTAAACACATATATCCCTGTTGTTTAGGTTGCTATTACCAACTCTTTTCTTGAGAATACTAATTAAAAATAAATTTCAATAGCTCTTTTGTCTTTTAAATTTTTATATTTTGTTTTAAAAAAATATTTCGCTACCCACTCTGTTGAGATTTTATGAAATGATACTCTTCTTAAATAACCTCGATGAAGGTTAAATATAATATAAAGACAACATATACGTTCATCCACATCGATCTATACTGTGGTTTCTCTATGGAAACCCCATTAGGCTCCCTTAAATTGTTAGTTTTAATTCAACACGGGTATCTTCAAAATTACCACTTTACTATTTGTGATACTCGGCTCGGATTGCTAAGAATCAAGACAATCAAGCACATTTATCCCTTTATATATAGATTTTAATTGAATTTTTAATTTTGTTTCACATGTTTCATTTAATTTTTAATTTTATGTCAAGTGAATTATTAAGGTAAAAATTGAAAAGTTCAAATGCAATTAGATTATAAATTGGATTTCAATTGGAATTTAATTTTTCGCCATGTATTTATCTAAGTTTTTAATTTTTGTAGCAAATGAATTATTGAATACAAAAATCGAAAAGTCTAAATCCAATTAAATTCTAAATCATATATATATATATATATATATATAATGAAAAACCATTACATATTTTAGAAATGTATGATTTAAAATAAAATAAAAAATAATCTGAACCGTACAATTATGATTATTTTTAATTGTATCTGTACTTATACACGGAGCTATACTCTAGTAAGATGTAAAAGCCCAAATTTTCAAATTTCCATGATGAAATATAGTCAGTGAAAGTTTGTATATATGGAGAGGCCATTAAAAAAAAAAAAAAAAAAAGTATCAGTAAACATGATCACAATGGCCCAGCACCACACGATACCTACGTCCTCCTATCACCATACATTGCGGGTTGTCATGAAACATGGGCCTAAGATCCACAATTTTCCATTTATGGCCCTAATTTATTTATTATTGGACAAGGTTACAAGAACTACAATCTAGATGTTGCTAACCCATTTTTTCCTTAGGCCTCAAGAGAGCAAGCCTAAGGGCCCAGGTCAGCAAGCCTATGAAAACAGGCCGCAAACAATAAAACCCAATTCTGTAAAATAAATAAGCTACAGAAAATAGGGTCTGTAGTAGAAAAAAAGCTTTAAGAAGGACCCAAAATCTTCAAATCCAATGCAAAACAGTCCCCAAGCTCAACACCCAAATGAGCTAGTTAGTCCTGCATTAACATTAATTGCCCTAGCACCCTCTCAGGGTTTTTTTTTTTTTTTTTACCCAATGAAAAAAGAGTCCAAGTACATCAATATTCTTTTGTCCTCATATAAGTTTGTCATTCATAAATAATAATAATAATAATAATAATAATAATAAACGCCAGTTGAAAACCTTACTTCACTAGTTTTATTGAGAATCAGTAGCGATTTCCCTAAGGTTTCTCAATATTTTAAAATAAAACTTATTTTTCTTCTTTTAGCTAATTACTTTTGAAATTTCACTCATATCATATTTCTTATTTTAAATTTTATTTCATTTAAGGATCATGTTAACAGATATTTTTAGGACATTTGCTAATAGGTTATTTTAGAAATGTTTTAGGGTCCGTTTGGATTGAGCTTATTGTTGTTGAAAACTGAAAACTGAAAACTGAAAACACTGTAGCAAAATAATGTTTAAATGTGTAAATAGTATCGTGGGATCCATTTTTAATATTTTTTAATACGTAAACAGTGCATGAACAGTGCTAAATAGTGCATAAACAGTACTAAACAGTGCGTGAACAGTAAACCCATGTGAGGTTACTGTTCACGCGCAGAAAAAAAAAAAAAAAAAAAAAAAGGCAGAAAACGTGGACGTGAGAAAACGTGGTATGCAAACGGTCACTTATGATAAATATAAAAAAATTGTTTAAAAAATTATTTAATTTTTTTCTTTTTCCCATAAAAAGTTTATAAACCAATGCTCTTAGGATATATGTTAACTTTTCCCTTCATTTGAATGTTATTTGTTCTTTCATTTTTTTATTATTCTTTTCACTTTTCAAAACACTTACTTTACATTATCACGGTTACAAAAACACAAAAATAATAAATAAACGTTGAACAAAGTTTGGCTAAAAACTTGATTGTAGCTAATGGTTAACATTTCCACTAAAAATATTAATATGACTATATATTTTGAAAATCTAACAAGTGGATTGTATGTTCTTTTTGTTTTTAATATGCGTGTGTCAAATTTATGCCATAAACTTGATTTATAAACTTGTTTAATATCTAATCCATAAACTTGTTTTTTATGCATAATTTTAAACTATAAAAACTTAAAATTTAATTTGATTAATGATACAATTTTTTATTTTTTGGAAAATTTTTAAATATGGAGGATATAAAAAGAAAAATGTAATCCAATAGTAAATTTGTCAAAATTCACATTTGATAAAAATATATTAAGTGGAAATATATATATATATATATATATATATATTATGCAAGATAGAAATTCTATCCTATCCTAATTTAAGTGTATAGATGTGTGAAGCAAGTGTCTCTCTTGGGTGGGTAGGAAGACCCTTATTACATCAGTTGCTCAATCTCTGCCGACTTACGCCATGTCCACCTTTAGCATTCCCAATAAAACATGTGAAAAGTCAGACTCCCTCACTAGGAGATTTTGGTGGCAGCCTAAGGCAAATGAGGGCTGCTATTTAGCTTGGAAGTCTTGGGACAAACTATGCCATCCTAGAATGGCGGGTGGTCTGGGGTTCAAGAAGCACAAGGATATTAATTCCGCCCTTCTCGCAAAGCTAGCTTGGATGATAGTTTCGAATAGGGACAGCTTGTGTATGCAAGTTCTTAAAGCCAAATATAAAATCAAGCAAGAATGGCTGAGGGCTGACACCCCAAAAACAGCCTCCCCTGTATGGAGAGCCATAGAAAGTGCAAAATCCATCATCTTAAAGGGAGCTTGCTACCTTATTGGAGATGGTTCCTCAGTTGACATTTGGCGGGACCCTTGGGTGCCCTGTATTCAAGATTTCACCCCCAAGCCTAGGGATGTAAACAGCAATCAGCCCCCTCTCAAGGTCTCTCAGCTCATTGATCCCGACTTGCATTGTTGGAGAGCCCCCCTTGTCACTCAGTTATTCAACCCAAAATCAACTCAAGCCATCCTTTCCATCCCTATTCCTTTATCCCCTTCACCAAATAAGCTTATTTGGGTTCTGGACCCAAAAGGTGCCTTCACAGTGAAATCCGCCTACCAGGCTACTTGCCACCTCCCTGTGGCTCCCCTTGCCCCTGCTCCTAATTGGAAAAAGCTATGGAACTTGAAAGCGCTTGAAAAAACTAAGATGTTCCTTTGGAGAATGTGTGTCAACGTGCTTTCTACTAGGGAAAATATCAAGAGGAGGATGAGCTTAAATGATGATTCATGTCTCCTATGTTCTGAATTCCCAGAGGATCCGGTCCACTTATTTCTCAAATGTCATATAGCCAAAGCTTTGTGGTTCGCAGTGGTCTAGGGATTTAGATCAGAAGATTTTGAGGCAACTTCTACATTTGACATCATCAACCTTATCCTTAATCCTCCTTTGCCTCCTAATCATGTGTCTGATCAGAGAATTGTCTCCCTAACTATTGCTCTCACCCTTGAGGAAATTTGGCGCCTC
Organism: Quercus parvula; assembly: GCA_030820535.1. Lineage (NCBI taxonomy): Eukaryota > Viridiplantae > Streptophyta > Magnoliopsida > Fagales > Fagaceae > Quercus > Quercus parvula. The sequence goes on along the minus strand of JAUAME010000008.1, from coordinate 3,720,295 downwards.
AGGAACTTAAAATTGCATTCGAAGGGGTTTTTTAGCTTGGCTGACTCTGTGCTTCTCATTCATAGAAAGGTTCACGAATTTACCGAAGTTTGTTTGAAACCGTCCCTCCTTTCGTCTGAGGTAGCCCCTTCCTTTTGGGTTCCACCTCCTCCTGGCTGGATTAAGGTAAATGTGGATGCTGCCTGGACTAGTGCTAAGGCAGCGTTGGCAGTGGTTGCAAGGCACTCTCATGGCTCTCTTTGCAGTATCTGGGCAAGGACTTCCTCTCATCGCTCTCCACTCCTAGCTGAGGCCGAAACTCTCCTATGGGCTGTTTCTATCGCTAAAAGAGAAAAGTGGAGCCATGTGCTATTCGAAGGTGACTCCAAGATCTGCATTGACGCCCTGTGCTCTGTTTCAGACTCTACCAATTGGGTTATACAGCCGTCCATCTCTAGCATTTTATCTTTGGTTCAGTGTTTTGTTTCCTTTTCTTTTACTTGGGTTAATAGAACTTGTAATTCTACAGCGCATGTAGTTGCTAGATGTTCCTTTTTGTCTAGCTCTTCTTTTTTCTATTTTAAGGATATCCTTCCTGCGGATTTAGCTGCTGTTTGTATGGAAGGATATCCCCCCTTGTAGTCGTGTTTTTGCTTTTATTGAATTGAAGTTTATCAAAAAAAAAAAAAAAAACTCTTTCTAGAGACTTAAACCGAGTCCTTGCATCCCCCACCTCACAACTAAATTCGTAACTTTGTCCATAAATGTTTAGGGAATATACTCCTTGATAGCTAAAACCTATCTTGAGGGGGAAATTGGTAAACTGATGCAGTAGGTTTTTTTTTTGTCTTTTTAATTATAGTTACCCATATTCACCCCTTCCACTATTTTTAAGTAATATGCTAACAATGCTTTGTCCAACTTTGTAAGCTTCCCAAGCTCTGTCGAGATTTCTAAATTGGTAGACTTTACGTATTCGACTGTTCATCACAACGATGACAAACCAAGTCAAGAAAGTCAAGGTCTAGTTGAGCAACATGAGTCATATTTTCAATTAATTGCTATTAGTCATACTTTCTGTTTTTCTCCTTTTTCTCATCATTAAAGAAACCATCAAAAGTTCATATATTGTATACTTTGCTTTCCCTCAAGTTTCAGTACATCATGGAAATTACTTCTCATCTCCTTGCAATTGCAGGGGCTTTTATACTGGTACCATTGTAAAATCTATGGAGGCTGAGAATTGGTAGTCACAAAAGTAAGGGTATGATGGCCCCCGGAGCCATCAGGTGGCTTGCCAATCATAGGTCACCTTCTCAAACTAAGCAGCCAAAACCCAATTGCTCGAACCTTGGCAGCTATGGCTGATCAATATGGTCTCATATTCACGATCCGATTTGGTACGAAAAGTGCAGTTGTTATTAGCAATCATAAGGCTGTCAAGGAGTGTTTCACTACAAATGATAAGGCTTTGGCTGGTCGTCCAAGGTCTAGCCAAGGAAAGTACCTTGGCTACAACTATGCAGTATTTGGGTTCATCAACTATGGTAAATTCTGGCTCAAGATGAGAAAGATAACCATGCTAGAACTCCTCTCTAGTCGTCGGCTTGAGACACTAAAGAATGTGCAAGTTATTGAGGTTGACACTTTGATTAAAAATTTGTAGAGTCTTTGCAAGTGCAACGAGCCCAACAACCAAGCTAAGGTGGTGATTAGTGAGTGCATTAAGCACTTAACCTTCAATATAATTACAAAAATGATTGTAGGGAAGAGATATTTTGGTAACTTGAATGATGGAAATGATGGAGAGGCGCTAAGGATTAGGAAAATTATTAAAGAGTTCATGCATGTATTTGGGGTCCCTGTTGTTTCGGATGTTGTTCCATTTCTAGGAGGGCTTGAATTTTTTCTGGGCCAAGTAAAATACATAAAGAAAATTGGAAGGGAATTGGACACTCTAGTTGGAAGTTGGGTTGAAGAACATACTCTGAGGAGGGCTAAAAGTGAACCAATCGACAAACCAGACTTCATTGATGTCATGTTATCCGTAATTGAGGATGATGGCATGTTTGGCCATTCGCGTGAAACCATTATCAAGGCAACAATAGTGGTATGTTTTGGTTACATTTTATTGTGAGAAGTGCTATTGGTTTTTATCTAAGCCCACTACTGATATTATTATTTACTTACCACTAATAATTGCTACCTAAAATTTTTTGTGAAAAATATTTTCCTTATTTTACTCTTTTATTATAAGTTTTAATCATATATTGCAAAAATTACCCCATAAAAGAAAATAAATAAATAAACTACTCAAAGTACCAATAATTGAGTCTTGCTAAAGACCTCTAGTGTTTATGAATTACGTAGTTTATTTACTCATCTTGTAATGAAAGATTACTATTTTAAAATATATTTGCATGATTTCTTTATTTTAATCTTTCACAATTCACAAATAACCTCTTTGCACCGAGTAAATTTTGTTGAAAAAAGAAAAAAAGAAAACATCACCCTGGTTTTAAGGGGTTTTAAGGGCAGCTGATAGGCAATTGGCGGAAAATAGTTTCTCTTCTTATAGAGTAGATCTAGTCTTACATTGATGATAATGATCCCTATAGGAATATTAATCTTTTCTTGTGTTAAGGTTACTTTTCAGTTTTTGCTATAAATTTATAGCAAAAACTGAAAAAGTAACCTTAACACAAGAAAAGGAATAAACCTTAACACAAGAAAAGATTAATATTCCTATAGGGATCATTATCATCAATGTAAGAGAAGACGCACAGCGTTCTTCTCTTCTTTTTTGGATAAGAAAAAAGTGTAAGAATGATCTTTGTTAGGGTCTGTTTGAATAGAACTTATTTTACTGAAATTGAAAACTGAAAACACTATAGCAAAATAATTTTTAAATATGTGAATAGTGCCGTGGAACTCATTTTTAATGAAAAAGTTGCTGAAAAGTGAAATTTATGGGACCATAAACAGTACAACAAGTGCGGGTACCAAAAAAAAAAAAAGTCTGAAACGCGTTGAAAGCAAAACGTGGACACAATAAGCCAAATCCAAACTCTCCCTTAATCATTGTTAATAAGAATAAAGGTAGAGATGGAGAAATTAAGTACTTTTGGAGTATAGTGACGTGGTGCTCTTTCTCCACATATTTATGGTGGATGTGGATCTCACAAATTAAATCTATGGTAGGATCTACTATGAATGTGAGAAAAATGAGCACTACATCATTATGCACTAGGAACACCTAATAATGTTTTATATAAATAGTATACCTAACAATCTCGAAGTACATCTTTGATTCATATAACTATGAAATTCTCCTTATTTAAGTCCATTTCTAGGACAGGCTAATAACATCGCACAACTTAATTAATCAACCAGGCTTTTGTTGTGTCTTTGACCTATTTATGCTCATTCTAATATGTTAATCGTTAAGTAATCAGACCATTATTTCTTTATTTACAAAGAATAATACTTTATAAAGAAACTCTACTTTTTTAAGTGTCATCTCAATTTCATGTAGAGTCTCATCTTGGCTGGCTCTGAAAGTACATCTCTTCACTTAACATGGCTCTTGTCTATATTATTGAACAACAAGCATGCATTGAAGCAAGCCCAGGAAGAGCTTGATCTCAAGGTTGGTAGAGAGAGATGGGTGGATGACCACGATATCAAAGATCTAGTTTATCTCCAAGCGATAGTGAAGGAAACCTTGCGCTTGTACCCACCAAGTCCCCTAGCAGCTCCACATGAAGCCATGGAGGACTGTCATGTTTGTGGCTATTATGTTCCAAAGGGTACTTGTGTTTTTGTTATTTTGTGGAAGTTACATCGAGATCCAAGGGTTTGGGATAACCCAGATAAGTTTTTTCCAAAGAGGTTCCTCACAAAACATGCAAATATAGATGCTTCAGGGCAACATTTTGAGTTTGTACCATTTGGGTCTGGCAGACGATCTTGCCCAAGTTACACATTTGCCTTGCAAGTATCTCACTTGATACTGTCTCGATTTCTTTAGGGATTTGAGTTCATGACACCATCGAATATGCCAATTGACATGACTGAGGACGTAGGAATTCCCTTACCCAAGGCAACTCCCCTTGAAGTTCTTTTCACTCCACACCTTGCTCTAGAACTCTATTAATGACAGGAAAAAATATAAACTATGCTTGTTTCTAATAAGCTTGCTTTGGTAGAGTCTTATACCTTAGTGGTATTGCATGAACGATCTTATTTATGAAGAGAACTAGTATTCAGATCTCTCTCCCATCTTATCATGGCACTTTATTTTGACATTCATGTAGTATAATCGTGGTTAGTTTATTTAACCATGCTTCTTTCTTATGATTGATATTGATGACATAGGCAAGGCACATGCTTAGTTTATTGGTTAAGAATCTAATTAAAGAAAGTTTTTATAGAAAAAGAAAAAAAAGCAATTAATGTTTTGATAGCTTTTTTTATTTCCCATAAAAGTGATATAAAAACTTTCCTAAAATGAATTCTTAACCAATGCCGTACGGCACTCGTTAACATGACCCTTATTATATTAAGTGATGCTATAATTTGGCATATGGCTTTAATATTTTAAATGGATAATTACAAATTACCCACCTATATTTTAGCCCAAATTTAACTTATCCACCCGTGGTTTCATTTTTGACACTTTACCCACATGAAGTTACTTCCGTTTAGTCTATGTTACCCACCTCTGTTAAAAAAGAAAGGTAAATAAATCTTTTTACACCCATTTTATATTTCTCTCCTCCCAAAACAAGAAAAAAAAAACAAAAAACATAAAACAAAAGAAAAACAAGAAGAAAATATGGTATTAGTTTCTCACCATTCACAAACATGAAGAACACACACAAACATGAAAAACATATACCCAGAAAACTAATACAAATCAAACCAAGCAATACCATCAAAGTACAAACCACAGATCTATCAAAATACAACCCCAAAATATAGCACAACATTTGATCCCACATTTTATACTAGATTGGCTTCAAAATTAAGCCCACAAAAAGGAGTCACAAATTGCTAGCAACACATTGAAAATTAACATGCAGAGAGAGAAAAATCACAGTTCAACCTCTCTGTTGGAAGAAAAAGAAAGAAAGAAAAAAGGTTAGAGAACTTTAATGGAACTTCAAAACAAATGAATTCAAACCCAGGCATATATTTGAAACCCCAATTTCAAATCTAGAAATATATTTCAGGACCTCTCAAACCCAGAAAAATTAAACTCAAATCAATCACTCCACAGATCTCAATCCCAAGACCCACAACGAATTGCTACCCACGGCCCCATGAACCTAGGTCCACCCATAGCACCATGACCCCATGCTGATGTCCACCGTGACCACCCAAAATCTTAGATCGACCACCATCAAAACCCAATTCGCAACCTACACGTCACGCTCCTTAAAACCCAGACCAAAATTAGTCATGCTCCTCCTCTACAAATCAAAACCCAAACCCATAGATTGGCTTCGCTGATGACAGATTGGAGATGTTCGTCGGTGTGAGTGAGATTTTTGCCTTGGTGGATCGGGTACATGTAGAGCTCGAAGTGGGCGGAGGTGAGAGAAGAGAAGAAAAGGGAGAAAACTCATCGGATTGGCGTCGGAGTGTGGGGTGGAGCTACATCGGAGTGTGGGTGGACGTCGAACCTTTGACGGAGTGTGGGGTGGAGTTGTGTCTCTCTGTCGTCGATGCGTGGGGGTGGAGCTGAGGTGAGCTTGAGAATGAGTTTCTAGGTGTGTGAGAAGTGTGTGACGAGTGACCAATCTGGAAATCTATTAAAGGTAAAATGGAAAGGGAAATTCATTTATGGCATAGGAAGCTTATTTTACAGTCAAATTGATTTCTATTTTCAATTTGACTGTATTTTCAAGTGGTGCCAAACACACACCTGAGTGTAAAACATTTTCAGATTTTAGTTTACATGCAAAACAAATGCAGCTTTAATGATGATTCTCAAACTAATCAGTCAAGTGGGTGCCATTGTAGCATCTAAGATCTTAGGTGGGTGAGCAAGTGTGAGAGAGTGCGTGGGAGATGAGTGTTTGATCTGATTTTTTATTTGTTTTTTTGATGAAACTTGTTAGAGTAACAGAAAAATTAGAAGTGGGTTATGGAGCATAAACAGAATGAACCATGAGTTGGAAAAGTGTCAAAAATGAAACCACGGATGAGTTAGTTAAATTCGAGCTAAATCATAGGTGGGTAATCTGTAATTATCCTTATTTTAAAAAATATTAATTAAAGAGAATTTATTTCATCTGGATAGGGTATAAAACTCTCATTTTACACCATCCAATAGAAACATACCACATAAGCATTATACTTAACAATAAAATACACATGTTACACATAGTAACTCCTTAAAAGCCAATTTCACCCAAAAAAAAAAAAAACCCACTTTTAGATCCCTTGGAAAGCTGTAGTTGAGAACATCATAATAGACACCAACCTTAAATGTCCGATCCCACAAAGAAGCTGCTGATGTGACATTTTTATTGGGTGGTGTAAAGTAGGGGCTTTACATCCCATCCAGATTGAATATATTATCTTAGAACATTCACATTAGTGGTGTTAAATAGTTATATTGTTATTTTTAGTTGCACCAAATACCAAAATGTGCCCTATAATGGTGGAGCCCAAACTATATTTTTTGGCTCCGCAATTACACTGCACAGTAGCTGAAAGGTAAAAAAATTTTATTTGTGTGTTCACACTACCTTTGATTATTTTACTAATTTTTATTCTTTCTTTTATTCTTATTTCTCTTCTTCTACGTTCACTTTGCTATTGTTTATGGTTCACACTTCTTTTACTTTTTATTTTTTATTTTTTATTTCTATATAGTGTTCACAGTGCTATATATTGTTTTTGCGTTCATATTACTATTGTGATGTTTATTTTATTGTGATGTTTATATTATTTTATTATGTTGAAAGCTAAAATAGATCTACTAATACTAGATATTTTGTAAAGTAAATAGGAAAAATAGATAAAGTAGCGTTTTGTGGTGCCAAATAGCTAAAAAAATAGCTCCACCAATGTGGATGCTCTTAATCAAATAGAAGAGACTTAAGAGTGAGAATTACATTTCCGCTTTCACTTCAATTGAAAATCTAGTAATGACATATTAAGTGACATAGTTTTGCAAATGATAATTTAAAAAGGAAAACAATTGTAAAACTTTTCATGTATCTCCTTATTAAGTTCATGTTTTTGTTTAGGCCAAAATGCAAAAGGACCCCTTGAGATTTGCATTGTCACTTCTTTGTAGTAAATTTTAGATGAAATTAAAACAACTCAATTGTTGTTATCAACTACATTATCTCTATTTGTTTTAAATTCTTTGGATAAACACTAAAATTTAATAATAAATACCAACTTTTTTTTTTCCTTTTCCTTTTTCATTCTTTCTTATGAAATACCACAATATTTTTTTTTCTAATTTATGGCTTCTTCTTCCTTCTTTTTAATATTATTATTATTTTTTTTAATTTTTACGTTTCAATGATACCGAACCTTATTTTTCCTTCACTTTGCCACATGTACTGATTTAAAATATACTTAAAAAAACACTTATTTGTTATAATCTATTAACTTAATTACTGCATAAAAACTCCAAATAATCTTAATTTTATAAGAAAAAAGATTTGTTTGCAAACATGTTAAGAGCCTTAGACTTCAACCTCTAATAAAAAGATGACACGTATCTCATCATGTGTAATGCACATGATTCACCTGGGTGGTTATATTAAATGTGGTTAATTGAGTCATGTACATGCATATGACAAAGACAAACTTCAACTTTTTATTAAAAGTTGAAACCCAAAACTCTAAACATGTTTGGAACAAATTTGTTCCTTTTATAAGTGTGTAAATTCTAGATGATCTTTATTTTTGTTCGATAATCTTAGTCTTCCAATACGCTAGATGGGATCAAATGAGGACACTCTCACTGGAAGCGCTATCACAACTTTTATCCACAAACGAGAGAGATATGTTGAAAAACAAATGATGATAGTGATCTGGTATGGATATGGTCCGATAATAATAGCCCCACCTCAGACGAATTAACACGTTTCACCACTGGCTACTAACCTTAACAGAGAAAAATCTTCACATTCAATGAGCACCTGTGTGAATCCAATGTCACGGCACCACCTCAGCCCATGCAGCAATGGGCAATGCTCCATAACTCAATCTGCTCATCATTTCGAAGTTGTGGCTAAGAAAAACAAAATTTTCCAAAACATAAGTTTACCATGGTATGCTTTCCCATATATATATATATAGTTGGGTTCAAGTTACATCTGATGTAACCCTAAATAATATTACATCATTCAATATTTTTTAATTAGACGTAAATTTTGACAAATGCATCATTAGATTACCTTATCTTTATATATTCTCCATGTTTGCAAAATTTCAAGGTATTCAAAGATTAATAGTCATGTCATCAATTAGTTGTTTAAATTTAAATTTTTGTAGTTTAAAATAATGCATAAAAAATGAGTTTACGGATCGAACAGTAAATAACATCTAATTAATATAAAAATTGGCATGAATGTTAAGAACATGTAATTCAATGATAAGATTTTCAAAATATGAATTCTATAATAAGTTATTGGATGATGTAACATTGCTTAAAGTTACACTAGATGTAACTTGAACTCATCCCATATATATATATATATATATATATATATAGGCCAAGACTTAGGTACAATACTTATGTGCTGTTCCTTAAGTGTCTTTTTTAAAATTCTGCTATGTTGATTTTTTCTCATAGGATTGAAGTGTATTTTTTAATTAAGTAGCCACATAACTCAATCTTAAGTGAGAAATATAAAGAACAACACCTAAGGTATTATACCTAAATTTTGTCCATATATATATATTTATATATATTATCAATTAGCATTTTAGCAAAATTGAAGAGGTTCTCCATTATCTTGATCCTCCCCTTACGTCCCCTCTCACTTTAGCATTGTAAGTACAACTACAGATTTTTTTCATAAAATAATTATATATATATAGGCTAGAGACACTGAAGAATGTGCAAGTTATTGAGGTTGACACTTTGATTAAAGATTTGTACACTCTTTGCAAGAGCAATGAGCCCAACAACCAAGCAAAGGTGGTGATTAGTGAGTGCATTGAGCACTTAACCTTCAATATAATTACTAAAATGATTGCAGGGAAGAGATATTTTGGTAACTTGAATGATGGAAATGATGGAGAGGCACTAAGGATAAGGAAAATTATTAGAGAGTTCATGCATGTATCTGGGGTCCCTGTTGTTTCGGATGTAGCTCCATTTCTAGGAGGGCTTGAATATTTTCTGGGCCAAGTATAATACATAAAGCAAATCGGAAGGGAATTGGACACTCTAGTTGGAAGTTGGGTTGAAGAAAATACTATGAGGAGGGCCAAAAGTGAACCAATCGACAAACCAGACTTCATTGATGTCATGTTATCCGTAATTGAGGATGATTGGCATGTTTGGCCATACACGTGATACCATTATCAAGGCAACAACATTGGTATGTTTTGGTTACATTTTATTGTGAGAATTGCTATTAGTTTTTATCTAAACTCAATGTCACTATTTACTAACTACTAATAATTGCTACCTAAGTTTTTTTTTGTGAAAATGTAGTTTCCTTATTATACTCTTTTATTATAAGTCTTGATCATATATTGCACAAATTACCCCAAAAAGAAATAAATAAATAAATAAACTACACAAATTACCAATAATTTTTTTGCTAAACCACACAAATTACCAATAATTGAGTCTTGCTAAAGACCTCTAGTGAATATGAATTAGTTTACTTACCCGTCTTTTAATGAAAATTACTATTTTAAAATACATTTGCAGATTTCTTTATTTTAATCTATTACAATTCACAAATAACCTCTTTATACCGAGTTACTTTTGTTGAACAAAATCAAAATAAATCACCTTGGTTTTAAGGGGTTTTAAGGGCAGGTGATAGGCAATTGGCAGAAAGTAGTTTCTCTTCATATAGAGTAGATAAATATAGAAAAAACTGAAAAAGTAACCTTAACACAAGAAAAGATTAATATTTCTCTAGGGATCATTATCATCAATGTAAGAGAAGAAGCACAGTGTTCTTCTCTTCTTTTTTGGGTAAGAAAAAAGTCCAAAGAATGATCTTTGTTAACCCTTGTTGATAAGAATAAAGGCAGAGATAGAGAAATTAAGTGCTTCTGGAGTATATATAGTGACATGTTGCTCCCTCTTCACATATTTATGGTAGACGTGGATCTCACAAATTAAATTTATGATATGATCTATTATGAATGTAAGAAAAATGAGCACTACATCATGGTACACAAGGAATACCTAATAATGTTTCATATAATAGTATACACTATAACAATCTCGAAGTACATCTTTGATTCATTTAACTATGAAATTCTCATTGTTTAAGTCCATCTCTAGGGCAGGCTAATAACATCGTACAACTTAATTAATCAACCAGGCTTTTGTTGTGTCTTTGACCTATTTATGCTCATTCTAATATGTTAATCGTTAAGTAATTAGACCATTATTTATTTATTTACAAAGAATAATACTTTATAAAGAAACTCTGCTTTTTTAAGTGTCGTCTCAATTTCATGTAGAGTCTCCTCTTGGCCAGCTCCAAAAGTACATCTCTTCACTTGACATGGCTTTTGTCTATATTATTGAACAACAAGAATGCATTGAAGCAAGCCCAGGAAGAGCTTGATCTCAAGGTTGGTAAAGAGAGATGGGTGGATGACCAAAATATCAAAGATCTAGTTTACCTCCAGGCGATAGTGAAGGAAACGTTGCACTTGTACCCACCAGCTCCCCTATTAGCTCCACATGAAGCCATGGAGGACTGTCATGTTTGTGGCTATTATGTTCCAAAGGGTACTCGTATTTTTGTCAATTTGTGGAAGTTACATCGAGATCCAAGGGTTTGGGATAACCCAGATAAGTTCTTGCCAGAGAGGTTCCTCACAAAACATGCAAATATAGATGCTTCAGGGCAACATTTTGAGTTCGTACCATTTGGGTCTGGTAGACGATCTTGCCTAGGTTACACACTTGCCTTGCAAGTATCTCACTTGACACTAGCTCGATTTCTTCAGGGATTTGAGTTCATGACACCATCGAATATGCCAATTGACATGACTGAAGGCTTAGGCCTTTCCTTACCCAAGGCAACTCCCCTTGAAGTTCTTCTCACTCCACGCCTTGCTCTGGAACTCTATCAATGACAGAAAAAAAATATAAACTATGCATGTTTTTAACAAGAGTTTGAATTTGGTAAGGATGAGGTGTAAAACTTATGTTTTACACCATCCAATAAGAGATTGTCACATTAGCATTTTACTTAAAATTTAATACATCTTACCACACTTAATAACATCTTAATAAACTCCCAATTTGGTTGGATTTACATATGGGTAGTAGAATTGAGTGGGTGTAGTTGCACTTATTCTTAAATATGTGATAAGATGATGTAATATATTGGGATTGGAGATGTAAAACATAAATTTTACATTATATCCTTACAGAATTTAATCTCTTTTAATAAGGTTGCTTTGGTAGAGTCTTATACCTTAGTGGTATTGCATGAATGATCTTATTTATGAAGAGAACTACAATTCAAATCTCTCTCCCCACTTATCATGGTACTTTATTTTGACATTCATGTAGTCTAATCGTGGTTAGTTTATAAACTATGCTTCTTTCTTATGATTAATACTGGTGACATAGGCAAGGCACGTGCTTAGTTTATTGGAAGGTTTCATTATATTAAGTGATGCTATAATTTGGCATATGGCATTAACTGTTGTCGGGGACGTTTTGCGACAAGGGCCAAAAATGCGAAAACGGCCCAAATCTCCCCTTAGGTTCTTTAGAAGTGTTTGTTTATGGAGAATCAAGCCCAAAATTCATAATGTATAAAAAACAAAGGCTAATGGTGCTTTGACAAGAGAGAATAATAATGCTAGTAACAAAAGTGTAGAAAAAGTATAAAAACATAACAGGTCTGAAACTTCAACCCACAATCACCCGGAGGAGGAAATTGAGAGAGATTGTGAGGAAGAGAGGGAAGGTTCCCCTATACCCATATTTCCGCTCCTAAGGTTTGGAATTGTGAGAATATTTCCTAGATTAGTGGGTTTTTGCTCTTAAGTTTCAGCTTTATGGGGAAAACGTGGTTCAACAGGTCTGAAATTTCGACCCACAGTCACCCGGAGGAGGAAATTGAGGGAGTTCGTGAGGAAGAGAGGGAAGGTTCCTATGTACCCATATTTCCACCCCAAGCTCTGGAATTGTGAGATTGTTGATTGGCTAAATGGGCTTTTGCTCTAAAGTTTTAGCTTGTGGGTAGAACGTGGCCAGCCCTTTTTATGACCTGAAGAGAGAGTTTTATATAGAGTTTGGGGTGTTGCTCTTGACTGGTTTTTGAGTGGTGGAAGAGGCTTTTATCCCCTATGATACCAATTTAGTGTTTTGGCTTGGGTTGCTTTTGTTTATAGAAGAGTTTGGTAAGCTTTTTACATAATTTTGGAAATAAAAGAGGTTTGCTCTAATTGGTTGCCTTTGGTCAGACATTTTAGACCATTGGGAGGCTCACCTAAGTGAGGTCTAGCAGATGGAGTTGGCCAATGGGAGCCAAATATGTTTTAAAGGTAAAAGTGGGTTAGAGCTGAAACTTTAGGCCATAGTCACCCAGAGCATAAAAACTATTTTGGGGTGTAAATTTTGGATACAAGACCTATTCCATGAGCCTGAGGTGCTACCAGTGTCCCTTGCCCACTTGGTAGCATGCATGGGCTAGGCTCATGCAAAAGGTCCGAAAGGAAACGACCCATACCCTCCAAACCATACTTCCTCAAATTCCCCCAATAAGTCGCATGGGCTTGGGCCATGCTTAAAAGAATAAAATAAAATATAATACATGAATTGAGCCCACAAGGAAGTCGGGTTTGTAGAAAATGTGTCGCGAAAATGGGTATCAACAACAGTTAAAAAAATATTAATCAAAGAGAATACATTTGGTCCAGATAGGGCGTAAAACCCCCACTTTACTCCATCTTATTGAAACACACCACATAAGCATTACACTTAAAAATAAAATACACATGTTACACATGGTAAATCCTTAAAAGCCAATTTCACACAATTATTTATATATATATATATATATATATATATATAAAAACAAAAAACAAAAATAAAAAATAAAAAAAAAACCCCACATTTAGATCCCATGGAAAAGCTGCAGTTGAGAACACCACAGACACCAACCTCAAATGTCCAATCCCATGGAGAAGCTGCTAATGTGACATATTTTTATTTTTATTGAGTGGTGTAAAGTGGGGGTTTTACACCCCATCTGAACGGAATGTCTTCTCTTAATCAAGTAGAAAACACTTAGAGCGAGAATTACGTTTCCACTTTCACTTCAATTGAAATTTTAGTAATGAAATATTAAGTGCTATAGTTTTACAAATATTGATAATTTAAAATGGAAAATAATTGTAAAACTTTTCATGTATCTCATTATTATGTTCATGTTTTTGTTTAGGCCAGAATGCAAAAGGAGCCCTTGAGATTTGCGTTATCACTTCCTTGTAGTAAATTTTAGATGAAAACAACAATTTAATTGTTGTTATCAATTACTTTATCTCTATTTTTTTTTTTTATAAATTCTTTGGATAAACAAAAATAATAATAATAATTGATTCCAACTTTTTTTTCTTTTTCTTTTTTATTCTTTTTTATGTATGAATTACCCCAATTTTTTTTCTTCTAATTTATGGCTTCTTCTTCCTTTTTTTTTTTTTAATAATTTTTTTAGTTTTTATTTTATGTTTCAACTTTCAATGATGTCAAAACCTTATTTTTCGTTCACTTTGTCACATGTACTGATTTAAAATGTACTTTAAAAAACACTTATTTGTTCTAATTTATTAACTTAATTACTGAATAAGAACTCCAAATAATCTTAATTTTATATGAAAAAAGATTTGTATGCAAACATGTTAGTAGCCTTAGATTTCAACCTCCAATACAAAGATGACACGCATTTCATCATATGCAATGTACATGATTCACTTGGTTGGTTTTGTTAAATTTGTTTAATTGAGTCATGTGCATACATATGATAAAGACAAATGTCAACTTTTTATTGAAAGTTTAAGTCCAAAATTTCGAACATGTTCAGAACAATTTTTTTTTCCTTTTATAAGTGTGCAATAAGTGTGTAAATTCTAGATGATCTTTATTTTTGTTCGATAATCTTAATCTTCCAATACATGGGATAAAATGATGACACTCTCACCGGAAGCTCTGTCACAACTTTTATTCACAAACTAGACTGAAAATTGAAAACGTTTCCCCCATTTTAGTTTCAGCATAAATCTTAAATAAAAACCCATTGAGTAGAAAGTTAGATATGAATTCAATCACATTTTCAGTGCAGTGCCAACAACATCAACAACACCAGAAAATTGTTAAGGACATAATGTTTGGGAGTATATCTCATAGAAGATTTACTATCATTGAGGACATATCTTTGAAGTCTAGAGTGTAGAAGATGATGACTTCCACTTAAACACCAACTCACTCAAAATTTCAAGGAACCAATTCACTTTTAATCAGGGAATTCCAACAATATCATGTTCTCAACTTTTTCTGGTATCTTTCCCATCAAATGACTTTGAGATGATTTCAAGAAACAAAATCCAGTAAGACCTCAGTAGAAACTAACATAGTAGTTACTTGAAAGGTATACCATATATGCTCCTTACAAACATGGAATAATAAAAGACTCTTAAAATGAAGTAAATGTAAGGTTCAAGTTCATTGGAACACCTTGGTAAATATCCTGAGGCTATAATTGGCAAAAATCCAATACCAAAAGAGAAGCTAGTTGTCATATTTTTGGACAACTATCATTTCAACCATCCAGCATGGTATAATTCCTTGTTAACCTATTCCAGTCTAGATCGAGGAGCCCACAATGTGTATTGCAATAAAAAAGGTACAATTATGAAGAAGTTATTGTTGTTCAAGCACAAGGGTTCAAGCTTATATAAGGGAGCCAATGATTCGTGGTTGTGAATCAAACCTAAAAGGTTATTGTTCCCAGTTTAATCAAGTCAAAAATAGCCAATGCATTTGGCAATGATGAAGTTCTTTTGATAGAGATTTATCTGATATGTCAAGAATTAGCAAGCAAATTTCTAATAATGTTTTGGCACAAAATGAGGATCTTGGTCTAGAAAAGAAATATTCAAATCTGTAACATTTGATGATGATTGTTGTAGCTGACTTTTGAAACATTTGGAGCTCAATCAACAAGTTCAAAATTTAGCAATACCTTGGATACATTACCAATTTGCCATCAACTTTGTTCTCAGGGAGATTGACCAATTTAATGTATATAGCCAAATTCCAGAACCAGTTTAGAACTGTCTGAAATTCCTATTTGTGAGATGTCTAATTGCATAAGGTTTTTGTGTTGGTAACCATGTAGGAAGTGTGGACTCACTATGATGGCATTGAGTTCAAAAGTAGGAGCCCCATTGGGGCTTACATTCATGACAATAGAGTGTGAAGATGTAATTTCCACAAGGTTAACAATTTTCCAAGATATTCAGGATGGGACCATAGAACTTATCATATATAGAAAGAAAGATATGCAAGATGCCAAAAATGGCCTAAGGAATCTGGGATTTTCTTAGACAGCTGATTGCTGGACAAAAACGTGTTTAAGGTTGCAAAGATTTAGTTTGGTACTCAATACTTGGCATTGTAGAATACTGGAGTCTAAGGACAAGTATGAAAGTTTATTACTAATTGCTATTGTGCCATTGAAATGATTGGCCAAGAGTTTTGTAACTTAATTGATATCTCATGATGTTTCCAATGGAAACATCTAGGGTTCAAATCCCCCTCTCCCATTGTCATAACTATTACGAAAAAAAAAAAAGATTCATAGAAAGATTAAGCTCTTCAAGGGATAGAAAATTGAAATTTTCAGGGACAAATGCATGTTAGGAAGTTGGCATTAAGATGAACATAATATTAAAATAAAAGGGAGCTAATTTACCTAAAGCTTTTTTCTTTTTCCCTTTAAAAGTTGACACCACTTGCATAAAAAAATTGCAGGGAAGAAAGATGAGAAACCAAAACTAGACTATCATTTTCCTGTAGATTAATAAAGTAAAGATGTGATAGATTTCTAAACTCCAAGTAACCAATATAGCTTGGAATGCACTCACCAGTAGAATAATTAACTCAATTTATTTAGCAATTCTAGCTCCTGTAGAAAGAGGATTAATCTTGCCACCCAATGGCAATCTATATTCATCAGCAGAATATTAATTCCTAGGTGGAGTTCAACCCAATTTCCACCAACGTTGTCAAGTCAGATTCCAATCCATCTTTAGTAATCTTGAATATACAAAGACAAGAGCCTACTTGAAGGACTTGTAATAGCTTTGAAACTTAGATGGGCTTGTTTTTCTTTCTCATTGCAAGTTAGATTGGAGCTCCTTTGCATAGGCTTGAATTGTAGGGTATTACAAAGAAAACTATAGCAAGAAAAGCACAACAATTATGAAAGACACAAATCTGATGAAGCAATAATTAGGGAAGAATTGAATTCAAAAGAACCTTTACATGTTTAATATCTGGCAACAACACAAGCATGTGTTTAAATAGGTTTTTAGCCAAAACCAGCCATTAATGGTCAGCATACAAATGATGTTTATGACTTTATTCATTTTTTTTAGTAATTAACCAAAGTGATCATTTAAATATCACCTTAGAAAGAAGTGGACTATTATTTATGGTTTGATTTTCTCGACACATGAGAATTTTCATGTATGATACATTCTTGCAAGTGGGAGAAATGATTCCACTGGACACTATTGAGCTTGACTTGCAAGTTGCACGTTTCATGTTCATCTTCAATATGATGGTTGAGGAATTTTCCACCTAAATAGGGAACCAAAAATGTGTAAAACTTCCATATGGCCAATCCCAATTAAGTTTTCAAATCACCCTACAGTGCCTTTCATTATTGATCCTTTGCAGGCATAATCATGACTCTTAAAAAATGAACCATACAGTTTTAAATATCCTAAAACTCAAGGAAAGCACTGCTAAGAGACTTCTTGTTGTTTAGGAGAAAGGTATAGTAAATTAACTATCATTCGGGAGACTTGAGTAAATAGAAGCATAGCACTAGACTTACTACTTTATCAAAATATTGTGTACATTTAATTAACATTTCAAGAAAAACAAGAAAGCTAAAAAAACCTTAAAATTTAGATTCAAGGTGGTTTTTTTCTATTTCTTTGAGATTATCAGAAAGAAACTCCTCTGACATCAAAGGCCAGATTTGGCAGGGGAATGGTAGACTTTACAGAGCCACTATTTTGTAGCCTAGGATTCCTTCTCAAAAACTGTTTGGAAGGGATCCAACTGATACCCTTAGAATTTTTTATAAACATGATTAAGTTGTCCGGTTATGCACGATCTTGTTGAGACTTTACAAAGTGATTATTAGGAAATTCTAAAGAGAGTTACCAGGATAGCCGTATGAACACTTAGCTAGTAAGATATCAAAATTCCCCTTTAAAGTAATAGAAATAGTCCTCACCTAAATAAAAAAGAGAGTAACAGTAAGACAAACAGGGCATCATTTCAAGATATAGTATACTACAATGCTTTTATGGACTAAAATTGGATTTTACAAATTGGATTCCTTTGACATTCATAGGAAGAAATACTATATTCATATATGCTAATGAAGTGAATTAACTAATAAAAGTACTAACCAGCACAAAGATGATCTAGAAATCATCAAATATTTTTTATAAGTAGAAATCATTAAAATATTGATAAACATAACATTTGCACTAAATATTAAGAAACTTACAACATTTACTTACAACAAAACAAGACTCTTAAGCTTGTACCCCGTGTGATCCAGGAATTGAAAATACATAATTCTCCATTGCTTGTTCAATAGTAAAGGGCCACATACACCCCAAAACCCAACCACAAAGCTGAGTGCCATGCTTACAAAGAACCAATCCACTTCAAGTCCGCCATTATGTTTACTCCCTTTGTTTTCTTTGTCAGGGTTTACATCATTTATAGTACAATTATTAGAAAGTGGTAGGCCACAAAGTTTGTTTCCAATAAAACCTAATGCATTGAAGCTTTGTAGTTGAGTGCTTTTAAGGGATTTTCCTAGTCAAATTATTATTTGACAAGTTCAAATGACTTAAAAATGTCAAACTTGACATGCTTGAGGGAATTTGACCAGAAAGTTGGTTCATGGAGAAATCAATTGATTCCAATGATCCCATAGCACCTATATTCTCAGGAATACTTCCAATAAAAAAATTATATGATAGATTCAATGATTGTAATCCTTGAAGACTGGTCACTTCTTTAGGGATCTCACTTGATAAACTGTTATTGGAAAAGTCTATACATTTTACAAGGTGGAGAATAGTGCTATACTCTAGAGCTTTGCCCTTTATCACAAGCAATTCGCTTTCAAGAGGGAGAGTTTCACCGACATAATAATTTGAGTGATTAAAACTGATGTCAGGATTTGAATTATTTTTTGTGGCCATGGCACTAAAATTTTTTACACATCCATGAATACCTCTAGATAGCTTATTATGAGAAAGGTCCAAGATCTAGAGTGATGTAAGAGCACAAAGTTCTTTTGGTATGTGACCATGGAAATTATTTGAGTGAAGGTTGAGAATCATCAAGCTTGAAAATCTATGTCCTATCCATGAAGGTATGCTTCCAACAAACTCATTTTCAGCAACATCAATAATCACCAATTTTTCACAATTTCTCAGAAATGATGGTAAGTTTCCAAAGAATTTGTTGTTGTATAGGTGCAAAGACTTAAGAAGTGTCAAAGATCCAATTGATGTTGGAAAACTGCCACCAAAATTGTTGTTTGCCAAATTTAGGACCACCAAGCTATTCCACTTCATCCAACAATCAGGTATTTTTCCTGATAAATTATTTTTTTCAAGATTGAGATATCCTATGCTTTTGGAGTCATTCATCTTGAAACACAAAAATGATGAAATTGACTTGGAGAATGAATTGTCAGAAAGATCTAGCACAATCACACTAGAGGATATATAAAGCAATGAACCTTTGAAATAGTTTGAACTTAAATCAATTACTGAAGAAGTAGACAAAATTGAAGGATTGTTTGGAATCTCACCATTGATTTGATTGTGGGAAAGATTTAGATATATGAATAGAGAAGACAAGTTCCAAATTGAAGGAGGAATCACATCTGAAATTTGTGTGTTGGATATGTCCAAATACAGAAGATACCTTTGTGAACAAAGCCACAGAGGAAATTCCGGCCCTAATTTCCATAATCGCAAGCTTAAAATCGCCAATTGAAAGTGAGGAATCCAATCGTGACTTACATTTAAAGTCAGTCGGTTTCCAAATGCAAAAAATGTTGTCAATCTTGTTAAATTGGAAAAATGGGATTTGGACACAGCACCTTCCACTACAAAAAAAAATGTTTATTACAAAAAAAAAAATCATTGCAATAACATCGAAGTCATTGCAATAGTTTATGCGAAGTGTTGTAATAAAATTTGAGGTAATAAGTTTGTGCTACAAAAAAATTTTGTTGCAATAAACCTTAAATATTTTAATGAAAATTTTGATGTAATAATATATTTGCTATTGCAATAAACAATTTATTACTTCAAATATCTTGTAGCAATAGGCTATTATTTCATGAATTTTATTACAATAGATTGTAAAGAATTGACAAAAATAATTTGGGTTCAAAATTTATTACTTCGAATATCTTGTAGCAATAGGCTATTATTTCATGAATTTTATTACAATAGATTGTAAAGAATTGACAAAAATAATTTGGGTTCAAATTATTGCAACGGTATATTTATTGTAATAGTTAAATTTTTCATATTTTTTCTTACAATAGATTGTAAAATAATTGAAATTAGATCATTGTAATAATATATTCATTGCAGCTTCATGTTTGTCATTGCAATAGATTGTAAAATAATTGATATTTTAGTTATTGCAATGTTAAATTTGTTGCAATAAGCCATCTCTTTGAAATTTCGATCTATTATAATATATTGCAAAATATATAATTGGTATTAAGTTATTACAATGGTTTCTTCAATTTAAGTTATTAAAAAAAATTGATTTCTTCAATTTAAGTTATTGCAATGTTAAATTTGTTGCAATAAGCCATCTCTTTGAAATTTCGATCTATTATAATATATCGCAAAATATATAATTGGTATCAAGTTATTACAATGGTTTCTTCAATTTAAGTTATTAAAAAAAATTGATTTCTTCAATTTAAGTTATTGCAAAAAAATTTCTAAATTCAATTTAGTATTAAAATCTCTATTGCAACTGAAAATTATAAATTATTACAAGTTCATCCGTCAAATGACCATAAAGTTGAGAATTAAATAAGCGTGAGATCTCTAGTCTATCTGAAACGCACACTAATAAACTTTCTAAGATTTCAGATATCTCTTGACTCTCATTGTTGGATGACAATTTGATTTCCCTTAAGTTATAGAGATTACCCAACGATCTTGGCAACTTTCCTCCAAGTTTTTTTTCTGACAAGTCAATACTAATGGCAGATGTTAGGTTTCCAATGGCACTGAAGATTATGCCCTACAAATTATTGTAGCGAAGGTTGAGAAACTCAAGATGACTAAAACTATACAACCAATTGGGAATTGAAGAGTTGAAATTGTTTAAAGATAGATCGAGGTACCTAAGAGAAGTCATGTTTTGGAGATCAATAGGAATTGGACCTTGAAAGTAATTTTCAGATAGATAAAGAGAAACAAGATTATGAAGACCAAAGATCCATGATGGGATCAAAGCATTTCCAAATTGGTTCTCTGAAAGATCGAGGGTGAGGAGAGATGAAAAGTTAACAATGAGTGTCGGTGGAATGAAAGGAAGTTGGGAATATGACAAGTGCAAGTCAAACAAGGAAGGGAGTGTGTTTGTGAGTTGTAGCCAATCAGAGGCTTTGCTAAGATCTACACCACTCATATCGAGATGTTGTAGCAAAGGAAGACCCAACAACCATTGAAGGTTATTCACATATAAACCAGGAAAAATAGAACTTTTGAGATTGAGATAGAACAAATTGGAGAGATTTCCAAGTTGATGAGGTATTACTCCCACAAATCCCGCATTAGAGAGATTAAGAGATGTTAAACTCTTTATTGAACTGAGAAATTCGAGAATAGGAGAAGCAGAGAAATTATTGAAGCTAAGGTCAAAGTAATTCAAATGCTTCAAATCAAGCAGAGAAGGATTTAGCTTACCACCAAGGATTTAGCTCATAATAAAGAATAATGTATTTTATAACTATATTTTCATTTACTCTAGGAAAAATCACAAATGTAATATATATAAATTTTGTTGTATCAAATGAAAATATTCATTTTTCAATAAAACTTATTTATAACATTTTGTGTATTATTAAAAAATATATAAAATTTAGAAATTATTCTTTTAGTTTTAAACAAACTTTCTCAAACCCAATTTTTTCTACCCTACACACCAAAAAATATATCAAAAAATAATAATAAAACTCAACAAAACTATAATTCAAAACAAAAAAGAAAGAGAAAAATAAAAATCGCATCATAACCAAACTCCTTTCCAATATGTCAAACATATCAAATGTAATGTGATCAAGCCAAATATCCAATGTACAATTAAATTCAAAAATTTTAATAAGGTTTTGAAGTTACGCAATAGAAATAGATGGCTGATTCTAAGCAAAAGTGCTAGTTGTAGCTTTATACATGATGATTTTAACTCTTTTACCTTAATAATATAAAAACAATATAAAAATAAATCAATAAACCAAGAGTACAATTCCAAATGGGAAAAAATTAAGGAAGTTTTTTGAAAAAAAGAAGAAGTATTGTGTAAATATTGTCATAATCTAATCCAATATTTGAATAATAAATAGATAAATAAATAATTTTAAGCACAAAATTGAATTTATTTTCTTAAAAATCTTCAAAAATATACTAATGAGATATGGAAGATGAAGAGTAATATTAGATGTTCGTAAACACTTAAAACAGTTACTAAAATATCTAGGAACATCATATAAAAAAGACAACAATTTGTTGCTAATTTGTTAAAAAAAAATTTACAAATAATAAAAAGAAACTATACAAAGCTCATCTTCTTCAATTGCACAAACTGTTCTTCATCATATTGTCCAGACTATCTTTTTCCAAATAAACAAAAACTTGACAACAACACAAAATAGGACATATTATAATATAATTTTTCTCCAAATTAGGTCAACAACAAACACCATTGAGTATAAATCTCTAGCAGGAGATCTATAACATCCTTGATTTGGATTCCTCCCATGGGGTAGTTGTCAGGTTATATCTTTTCTACCATCAACTATTAAGCAAGACTTGTGAATGCCATTTTATATAAAAAAAATATTTTGTTTTTTGTTTTTTTAAATTCTTCATTGATTTTATTTTTCAGTTATAAAAATCTAAATTAAAGTAAATGAACATGTAAATGCAAAATTATATGTAAAGTTAAAACCGCTCAAGATGAATATGTATAAACAAAATTTTTTGTTTTGATTTTTTATTGATTTATTATTTAGTTATAACATCATAATTAAAGTAGATGAATATGTAAAACCAATATATATATATATATATATATATATATATAATATTTTCAAAAAAAGTAAAGTTAAAAAATAATAAGAAAAAGAATAATAATGTGACAGATGAGGTGGCTCAATAGGAGTGTAGTAATAATAAATGTTATATATATATATATATATATATATATATATATATATATAAAGAGTAACTCTAAATAAAATTAAACAATAACAGCATAATATAATAATTAAATAATAACAAATCCACCTTATATATGTTGGGGAAAAAAATATATTTACCTTAAATTTCAAATCTTTACTATGCCATCCTTAGAACCTACATACATCCAACTTCAATCACGTTGAAGCCCCACTGCCATCATGTTATTGGTATATTAATCATAGCTCATCAGCTACCATGTCATTGGAGATAAGTGTCCACATTAACATTTGGAAAGATATATGTAAAACACTATATAAAAAAATGTAAGACTAAACTATTTTGTTTTTTCTTTTATAAGTAAAAGTAAGACTACTTGTGGGAGTAACATACTCACTGAGGGTAGTTTGATTGAACATCAAACCATCGAATGTGCGGATTATTAGCTATAGCTAGGTAGTGTGTATCTTGGATTATCTCAAGCCAATTAACATATTATACACATCACATATGGCATATCAAATCCAACATAAAAATTTAGAAGCATCAAGCATTACAAAAGTTACAATATACGAAACAGAAAAAAGAAAAAGGAAAAAAGAAAAAAGAAAAAAGAAAAAAAAGCATGATGGCCAAGACAGAAGAAACTGTAAAGAAAGAAGGATGACAATAGAGTTTTACTTTGTTTTATTATTTGGACATGTCATAGAAAAAGTGCCATAAAATCTTAAAAAACATATGCCGAAAAATAATTTTTTTTGTTTAACTTATATTTCTAATTTCTTATTGCAATACAGAATTCAAAAAAGAAACAAAAAACAACTGTTCAACTTATGGTAACAAATAAAATACAAAATAAAAGGGGAAAAAAAAGACATAAATTATTGCTCATGTCAAACATGGTCCCAGTTCGAATACTACTAACAAAATATAATAGAGGTATTTTACAAATTAGAGATATAACCTTTTGGTGGAAACCATTGCCAGTGGAAATGGAGATCCTACTCAATGTATAGCTCTCATCAAGCATGAAAACTGCATAATGAATGAATATGTTAATATAAAAAGAAATCTCATCTCCCTTGATGTTGGCATCCTACCTATTGCAAGGCTCTCTTCAACACTTGGGGCATCCTTCTCCAGGTTAGCATTGTCACCTTTGAAGCCAACAAACATTGTGTTCTCTCGCAATTGAAGACATCACTTGCAATGTCACCACACCAGAATGGTATTGTTTGTTTTATACTCCATATAGCAAAGAAAACGTTTTAGTATAATATTAAATAACTAAGGAAATGATTGGAGAAGATGAAATGATCACTGTCTTTTCATATACACTACGGAATCAACTGTTACAACATACAAATAAATGTTTTATAAAAGTTTTGAAAATTACAAATAAATTGAAAACCAAAATTAAAGTTTGACTGACTCTTTGAAAAAGAAAAAATAGTAAGAGATGAATAGTGATTATAATCATTTTCTTTTTCATAGTAGTATTTCCTTTTCTTTTCTTTTTTTAAATAGAAAATTTAGTTAACTTATGGTGGTAGTGCAAAAGACCACCTTGTATCCCATGCTATTCACATTAAAACTAAAATTTAATGTTGAAAGGAGCTTTGAATATAGACAATAGAGTTTATGGTGGAGTGTAGTGCAACATATTGGCCACAAAAAAATTAATTTTGCAATAGAAAACTAATAAAGTTTGTAAACCAAAAAAAAAAATAGTGATGTGGCCGATGATGTGGCTCAACAGGAGCGTAGCAACAATAATTGCTATGCTTCAGCTTTTAGATATATATAGATGAGAGAGATATGTTGAAAAACAAATGATAGTGATATGAAATGGATATGGTCTAATAATAATAGCCCCACCTCAGACGAATTAACACTTCTCCCCATTGGTTATTAACTTTAACAGAGAAAAATCTTCACATTCCACGAGCACCCGTGTGAATCCAATGTCACGACACCACCTCAGCCCATGCAGCAATGGGCAATGCTCCATAACTCAATCTGCTCATCATTTCTAAGTTGTGGCTAAGAAAAATAAAATTTTCCAAACATAAGTTTACCATTGTACGCTACCCCCACATATATTATCAATTAGCATTTTAGCAAAATTGAAGAGGTTCTCCATTATCTTCATAAGTGCCTGATTTTCTCTTTAGCATCATAATTCATAAGTACAACGACATATTTTTTTTCATGAAATTATCTTTTTTGTTTTATTTTGTATGTATTTATTTACACCATGTTTAGTTTTGACCACCATATAGTGTACTTTGAAGCAACATGGAGAAAAATTGTTGAATGAGATTGAGGAAGAGGACAGAGCAATAGCATCTATAGTTTCGTAA